>CM060903.1:1094520609-1095244775 GCA_030737815.1 Allium fistulosum
TCAGACCATTAATGATTATGCTGCCAAAAACCAGAAGTTGGAGCATGATAATTACTTGCTCGTCAAGCGTGTTGTAGAGTTAGAAAGAGAGAATAAAACAGTCAGCGTTGTGAACAGAGCTTTTAATCGCGCCTTAAAGACCAACATCGATGCAATTGATGATGAAAACCAAATAAGAAGAAAAGAAAAGAAGCTAAAGGAAGTTCTCCGCGTAGCAATCAATCATGTCGTAGACCCTTCAGTGGCGGAGACTCTTAATAAAGCAGCTCAAGAGTTGTAATTTATTTATGTATTTGAGCTATGTAAATTTATCTTGTATATAATTTTTTCGTTTTGTGAATGACTTCATAACTTATGTAAATCACATAAATTTTGTAAATATCACATGATTTGCAATCCTTCTCTGTAACGATGTTTTTGAATTGCTTACTCATTGATTTCTGTACTTGTTGAATCTTTTGCTATTCCTCGTTGTTTTGATTTCCTTGGTTAAGAGATCAGTGTCTGAAATTCGGATGTAGTAACTCTCCAATCCATTCCTTAACATTAATGGGATTTAAAAATTTAGAAACTCGAAGCCCCCATTCAGAGACTTTTAACAGTGATCTTTAATATTCCTTGACCCAAATTCGAGCATTTATGATGAATAGAAATCCAGAAGTTTTCCTCCTAGATTAGGGTTCGCATAAGTAGTAGTCTTGATATCCAGATTCGGATATGATAAGGTAATAATTGATGAATACCTGAAACCAAGATTCAAGTAATAGATGATGAAATTCTTATATGGAAGTCCCAAAACCCTAATTTAGGTATTAACAGCTAATGTCTAAAAATGAGAATCCCAAAACCCAGATTTGGGTACATTAAGGTAATCAAAAGTTAATAGAGACTCAAAACCCAGATTCGGGTATTATATAGTGAAGTTCTGAAATGAATATTATGAAACCCAGATTCGGGTATTAATTGATGTAATTCTGATGTAAGAGATCCGAAACCCAGATTCGGGTATTAATAAATGATGTTTTTAGAAATGAATGTCCCGAAACCCAGATTCGTGTAATAGTAAGTGGAGTTCTATTCTTCTGCTCTACTTCCGTCTTCTTTGACATGTATGAACCCTCCAGGTTTTGAAAATATATAGGAATAATTTAATTGGCCGCCTCTTGAGCTAGGACGTCTCGGTCCATTATTGATTGAGCCTCTTCTCGGGCTTGGACGTCTTAGTCCAAAGTTTGATGGGCCTCTTACCTGGCCTGGACATCTTAGTCCATAATTTGATGGGCCTCTTCTTGGGCCTGGACATCTTAGTCCATAATTTAATGGGCCTCTTATTGGGCCTGGACATCTTAGTCCATTGCTTAATGGGCCTCTTCTTGGGCCGGGACAACTTAGTCCATTGTCTGGTGCTCTTGGTTAGCTCATCTTAGGGGCTGGAACCAAGGACTTACCTGACCTTCCTCTAGGAGGCGCCCTGCCCTGGGCCTTTTGCGATGCGGATATGGGCTTGTTCAGTGCTCTACCCTGGCCAGCTTATGGCGCGGATAGAGGCTTACTCCGTCCTCCCTCCAAGAGGTACCTTAACCTAGCCATAGCATGGCACGGATAAGTGCTTGTTCGGTGCTTTAACCGGGCCATCTCATGGCGCGGCTAAAGGCTTACTCCGTCCTCCCTCTAGGAGGCACTATGCCCTGGCCATCTTGGCACGGACAAAGGCTTTTCTACCATCTTAGGTAGACTACCATCTTAGGTAGTATCCAAATATGAGGAGCATTTCACTCCCAACCATGTAGACTTTCTCTTTTTCAGAAAGCTAATTTTTATTAATCTTTTCTCGGATCCTTTTTATAAATTCATTGATCTTTCCTTGTCTAAAGAAATTGATGATCATCCCCTCCAGGGCTCGGCAATGGTTGGTTTCATGACCGTTCATCATGTGATAGTGGCAGAAGGATTCATGTTTTGGTTTTTTGTTTTGTGACGGCCAATAGTTAAGTTCATCCTTTGTAAGCAAGTAGACGTTTTCCATAGATATAGCTAACATGCATTCTTTTGGAAGTCTAGACTTGAAACTTGACTCTTGAGGATGGCACTTTGTCTTTTTATTTTTCGACCTCATCATTTCATGCTCTTCAACCATTTTTCTTTTTGCTACCCTTTGAATCTCTTGAGTTGGAAGTGCTCTTGTTGCAGTTGGTTGCCATTTGTGTGCAAAGGCATTGTAATCACTCATTATTTATTTCTCAAAGATTGTGCCTTTGGAATAAAATTGGATTTTTCTTCTCATTTGATTAAAGATATTGTATGACGACCCGTAAATTTTCGATAATTTAAGGTAGTTAATTTAATAAATTTTGTTATTTAATATTCGAAGAAATGAAAAAAATTTGTAAATTAATAATGAATGAAACAAAAGTGAAAGGTAACAATGTTAATTAAAGTTAATCATTAACAGCTTGAATGTAATTCCAATTAATTAAAATAATTTAAATGTTATACTTGGCTATGAATTGAATATAAGGAAACAAGTGTAGATATTGAATTAATTGATGAATCAGTATATAATCAATGATAATTGGATAAAAACAGTGTTATGTAAGCAATTGTAACATTTGTTTGTTAATAATAACTTATAGGTGTAATCAAAAGTTAATGGTAACAATTATTGTATATTACCTATTTATTTAGCCTGTTAGTTTAAATTGGAAATCAATTACAATAATCATAATTTAATATTATGTTACTGTAAATTAAATTAATATTTGGAAATAATGTTAATTTTACTCATAATATGACAATTAGTTGAATAAAAAGAATGGAAATCAAGATTTATCAACTTATTGAAATTTAAAATTTAATAATTGGATAAATTGCAATTAAATGAAATTAAATATTTAAATATTATGTTAATGGAAATTAAAGTGAAATTTGAGAATATTAATGTAATAAATCATGAACCAATGTTAATTTCATCTATTTGATAATAATGGATTGAATAATAGGATGAAAGGTCAATTAAATGGAATTATTGAAAATTTAATTTATAATTCCTGAATTTCATGAAATTGAAATAAAACACTGAAATTAATGGATTGATCAACTTTAAATTGACATCTAAATTTGTTTAAATTTTTGTAAGTGATTAAGAAATCAAAAATGATAGAAGTTGTAAATTATTAAAAATTTAAAATGAAAATGTGATTTAATTAATTTAATATTAATTTATTTAATTAATTGAAATATAGCCATTTTGGCCACTGGCTCGGATTTCAACGAAACTAGTTTCATCGGATCCGTAACGGTAAATTATTATAGGATTTCAAGTTTCGTAACGATCGGACTTGTTGTTTGATCGTACGGACTTGAAATACCTTGAAATCAATTTAATTGAAATCAATTGAAATCAATTTGAAATAAGCTGATTTTAATGTAACTTCTTCGTACGATGGAATTAGGACTTGAAACCTATTCCATTGATTTTAAAATTATCAAAACAACCATTTTGATATATAAGTTGACCCATCTTCATTCCAGAATCGAAACGGGCTTTTCGGGCCGTGTATCGTTCAACATTCCAAACCAATCGAGCCCATTCCTTTCTATTTTGTTCTGCCTATATATATATATATATCGCTATAAACCCTAGGTCAATTCTTATTTCTGAATTCAGTACGTACAATTCCATTTGCTCCTCCTCATTCCAATGGCAAACAAACCCTAATTCCCAATTGCAATTTCAAATCAAAACCTAATCCAAAAATTTGAACTCCTTCAACCCAAACAAATTATATATCGATTTGAAGCTCTCGATGAGCGTAATTCACTGGTGTAATTTATTTTCCAATTCGATGCACTGTTCGTCCAGAAATTGAGGTTGAACCTCGACTGTCCATATTGGATTTTTGACGATTCTACGGTAGATCGTCGTCCGATCGACGATAGGGAAGCACCGTTGCGTAGAACATGGAGAGCAGGCCCTGCAGTTGTCGTAATTCATCGTATCATGCTAGGAATTCGCGTGAAAAACTGTTAGTCAACGGCAGCGGCCACCAACTGGGGACGGTAGAGGGTCGCGCGACCAGTCAGGCAGGGGCGGCTTAGGGAGGGGCTTCCAACGGCGAAGCCTGATCAAGTCGAAGTTGATCTGGATAGTGGAAAAAAAGTGGAGGAAGATGGATGTTGGTGGCGGCTTGCATGTGGAGGCAGGGTTCGAACGAGTTAGACGCGCGTGTACAGTACTAGGGTTCAGAGCATGGCTGACGTGGCAAGTGAATCGGTGGTATGGTGTTTATTTTTTTATTTAATTTCGAATTCAAATGTCCTAACGTACATAACTTTCGCATACGATGCCCGATTTATGCGCGGTTTCTTTTGTTAGAATTGTATCAACATTCTGGACATTTTGACACTAGTTTGGACGAATTCAGAGACCGTTCAAATTTTAGGCTTATTTTGAATTTAAATTCAAAGGTGAGTGTTTAACCCACTCACAACTTCTAAAATTTCTTATGTTTGTTAAATTAAATTTATGATGTGATTAGAAAATTATTTATGACTGTTTGGTATATTTTAAATAATCATCTCAATTAATTTGAATTTACTAGAATTAAATTGTTATTTAATTTATTATTGAATATAAATTGCTAGTTAAATACCAGTTATTGATTATCAGTTCTATATTGATATTTATTGATTGATTTGGATGATGTTTGTAATGGATGTGGATTGTTGATATTGGATGAATGGACGTTTTATTTTATATCGTTACAAACTGCAAGTTCACTATGGGTTGAAATGATACATACCCGAATGATCAATATATTAAGGAAAAATCATTATGGGTCGAAATGATAGACTTGAGCGATTTTATGGATTTTGAATTTTTTCGGGATTGCGGTTTGAAATGATATATAACAGTAACATTGTAAATTTCGGATTGAAATGATAAATATCTGTATCACTTGACCCTAGGGTAGAGAATTATATACGGACACCGGATTGGTTAAATTAAATGATTTTAAAGATTTAAAATTTTTGAATCCTTTTAAATGATATTTTGAAATAAAAATTGATTTATATGAATTGAATTATTATCGAAATTCAAGTTTATGATAAAATTGGAATTGGTTTAAAGGTATTGTTAAAAAGGATTTAATTGAAATTTCAAAGTTGAATTTGGAATAAAAAGTGAAATTTATCTGAATTGAATTATTTTAAATTGTTTGAAATATAACTTTGAAATATATTGAATTTGGAGTAATTTAAATTGATATTTCGAACATGGATTGGAGGCGATATTGAATTAAATAATTTACTGAGAATTGGAATTGGAAAATTTGAAATTGGGTTTTGGGATATTAAAATGGCCAAATGTGCTGGAATGAAATAAATAGTTTATATTGATATAAATTTCAAATTCATATTTTTATATAAACTATTTTAAAAATATATTATTTTATAGACTTTAATTATTAAGATTTTCAACTTTTAAACTAATTAACCTGTTTTAACTTATTTTAAATCTAATTAATCTATTTTAAAGCTATTTAATCTATTTTAAATCTATATTAACTATTTATAACTATTTAAAACTATTTTCTTCTAAATTCCAAACTAAGTAAAATGGATGGGTTTATATTCAAATTCTCGATTTTTAAAGTGAATGTGGTTAAACGACATTATAACCTAAGTTGGGATCTAAATAGCATATTTGGTTTAATATGAAAATTTTGAAATGAGAGTTTAACTTATTTTGGAAACACGACTTTTGAAAGGAAATATAATTTCAAACTATGATTTCAATGTGATATAATTTCGGAAGTAAGTAACGATTTCGAAAATGATATGATTTGAATTGAAAATGATATTTTGATATCAATTATGAAATGATTTTGGAAATGTAAAAGAATCATCCGGTGTGTAATAAGTGATTGGTTGTTAAAGAGACCGGGATCAGATGTTGTCATACTCTCTGCCAATACCGAAAACCACTTTGACAACTGTGTACGCAGTGGAGATTCTAGAATGAAGTAGGATGGTGGCGACGATCCTAAAGGTATATTTACGTGGACCTAACTCCCGTGAGTTAGCATAAGGTGGCTAAAACAAGAGCGATTCTGGGCCAATGAGGTAGCTCCTCTGATCGAACACATTCCATCGATATTATATTCTGACTTGCGATTTATTTGGTGGCCACCCTTCGATTTTTACTCGGGAGTGTGTTTCGAGTTGGGCGGTAGTTGCGGCTATGCGTTACCAACAGTCCGGATGCGTAATTGGTATATCTACCCTGGCATTGCCTAGTTGTGCCGTGTCACCTACCTTAGCGCGCCCTCTACGAGTTGGTTTTGTACCATACCTATGGAGTGCCCTCTGACGACGCCCAGTACGGGGGAGATTACGGTACTGTATAAACTATGGGAATATATAAAATGTGTTAAGAGGGATATAGGTAACGCCTTAACGCTATTTTAATAGTTTATATTACTGTAGACATATTATAATAGCGTATTGTACTACATAGTAGATAGTTTAACGGATCCTTAGGAGGTGTGAATCCCAAACATCTCTTAAGTTACTGCACACACGTTAGACACCGGATAGGAGATGTCAAACCCCATAAACATCTCTAACGCCATTTACACTCATATTTATTTATCGTTGATTTAACTCACATAAGATCTTTTATTTCTGACTTGAGTGTTTTGTCTTTTCAATTCGCTCGGGTCAGCCTGAGCATTTCAGGATTTGAAGACCTTATTTCCGAAGGACGAAGATGAAGATTGTATTATTATTATTTACTATATTATTCCACTGCAACATACTATTCCACTGCAATGTTATGTATTTATCTCTGATATGAGTAACTCTGATTTTTGTATTAGATAAGTATAATCAAATGTTTTGTATACAACTTCATGAACTGTTATTTGATTATTGTATTTTGTCATTCCGCTGCGAGATTTTGTTTTGTTTTTATTTCTTTCTCTTTTCTTATTTACCCCCAAATAACAATTCAGCCTTCTGTATGGTTTGAGTCGGCATGTGTGCCTGCTTAAAGTGTACAAAAAAGGCGGGATGTTACATATTGTCACTTCCATTTGTTCTCTTTCCAAATGCAAAGATTGGGGTAGGGCTAATATGAAAGGGGTTTAAACTCCAATTTTTAGGGTCATAAGATTCTACTTTCTTTTTGTTTATAATCCTTAAGGCTTCGAGCCTTAATCTTTGTTCTTCATCCTAATTGGAGTTTTTGATGTTTACTTGGAAGAATCTTGACAAATGTAACTTAGAAGACCCTTGTTTAGATCTTTTAAATCTTCTGGCCATGATGGAACCAAAGTGAATAAAATTGATGTAGGATTGATCCATGGGAATTAGAGAATAGTAGTGTTAAGGGGTTAACCAAGTCGGAGGTTCGAGCCCTCCTTCTAGCGCCAAAAATGTTAACAAGATTTCTTGTCAACACCCCAAAGTAATACTAGAAAAGATGAATATCCTTTTTGAGAGCAGCAGGTGAAATTCCCTTGGGAATTGTCTTTTTATTTAACTTTATTTTTTGATGATTCTTGGATCAGACCTTTCGATGTCGTCGAAAGGTTTAGTCCTTGGATTCAGTGACCTTTCGTCTCAGTTGAACTTGTATGAGATCTCTTGCTAAAGTTTTCCTTTCGGTTAAATTAAAATTCCCTGAGTTTGTCCATAAAAGTTGGATTTAATCTTGTCGTAAGGTTTGGGAGATAGCCTTCTTTGGGTTTAGGCTGGATATCAAATTCCTTGCTGGAAATATAGTAGCTTTTGACCTTGTCGAAAGGTTAGATCATTTATATGGAGTGGGTTTCAACCTTGTCGAAAGGTACGGGAATGACCCCTTTTGTTTTAAGCCTTACAAATCCAGGTATTTCTATTTAGAGAACAGATTTCAACCTTGTCGAAAGGTTAGACCACTTAGATTAAAGCTTCGAAAGGTTTCTGGTATTGTTATAGCATACAGAGCTCTTGACCTTGTCCAAAGGTTTGACCTCAAAGCTGATGGTTTTGGAAGGTTACAGTGTGTATTGGTATCAGTTGAGTTGTTGACCTTGTCGAAGGGGTCAGATTGTAAAGTTGAAGGCTTCGAAGGGTTCCCGTAGTTATTTGAAATAGAATTGTTGTCGACCTTGTCGACAAGAACCTTTCGATGAGTTTGAACCTGAATATAAGAGTTATTCCAACAAAAGTTTTTAGCAAATTGTAAAGTAATTGACAAAGCCTAGGACTACCCTCTTTATCCAAGAAAAAGCTTTATTTTATTAAATTCCTCAAATCAACACCCAATTAGGGTTTGAATGCTTTGATTAAGAAGATAAAAGAATAGAATGAGAGAAATTGGCCCCCAAAACATGACCCCTTGGGTCTTATTTATTGATGCAGGCTACCCAGCTTTTGACTCCATGCTCTTGACTGGGTCAGAAGGTCTCCCTTTTATATGTAGCTATGAATGTCGAAAGGTTTGCTCTTCATATGATATTTTAGACCTTTCGACATTGTCGAAAGGTCTACTTTTCTTTACACCTTTATGAACCTTTCACCTTTGTCGAAGGGTTTGCCTTCTATATACTGTTGTGAACCCTTCGACCTTGTCGGAAGGTTGCTCTTCACTTGATTGTTCTTAGCCCTTCGACCTTGTTAGAAGGTTGCTCTTCACTTGATTGTTGTTGAGAGCTGTGATTCCCCTCATTGTTGTCGAAAGGTTGTCTTCCATTCTTTGCTGACCTATGAGTGTTGCTTTCTTCATAAAACCTTTTGAGATTGTCGAAAGATATCCTGAGTGTGCTTTAACCAGTTCGAAAGGCTTGCTATGCTTTTGAAAAGGTCACCATTGAAACAACCCACACCCCTTAGTGTACCCAAAAAGGGCAAACTAAAGAATGTGGTGCATTATAGGTATAGCTAAAACATCAAAGAGACTAAGGTTCACAAGACAAATAAATAAAAACAACGAAAACATTTAAAACACTTATCATTACTTCATAAAACAAGTCAAAAAACAGAATATGTCTTAAAAACCAAATACACATGTCTTGTGAAAAATACAATCTATGTCACATCATCAGAGTACATAAAAATCATCCCTCTTATAAAGTACTAGTACATCAAAAGCCAAATGAAAAGAAGAAGAAGAATACATGAAGAACTCCAAGAATATATCTCCTAGCGGTCAGAATCTACTGTCCTCGATTCTGCTGCCCTGTGGGGAAAATGGGGAAATAGAGGAGTAGGTCGGACTGTAAGTCTGGTGAGTGAAAGTAATTACTAGCATTCTTAAGCAAGATAAAGATAATAGACTAAGCAACAGTTCTAGATTGAAAGGAAAATACAGAAAAGACAAAACTGGGATGAAATACTGTTTCTGATTCTATTTAGTTTGATTGTGATTGTTTGCACTTGTCTTAGATTGTTGTAATTAGGCTGAAATCCTAATCCTATTTTAATAAAGCTGAAATCCTAATTCTACCCATTGATCGGCCTTCTACCTCTATTGTGCCACTGTGAGCTGATCTAATCCTGTTGGTCCCACAGCAAAAGACACTTGTTTAGCGCTTGGAACGCAGTAGCGAATTATTTACCCTAATCGATGTCGCATGCTCGGTCATCGCCGGTACACACTAATTGTCACCCCCTCTTTTGACATCTTATTTACCCTAATTAGCATAAGCGTGCCCAGGCTCACCTAACTTTTGGGAGACCATCAGTCCTAGTCTAAAAGGGAATGCTTCGCAGCCTCACCTAAGTGTTGTGAGACCATCAGTCCTAGTCTGAAAGAGAATGCTGCCGATACTAGTCCTAACAAACAAATTCTAGTTTGCGCCCCTTGCCCAAATCTCCAGAATTGAGCATCTATCTATTGGCCACTTATGTATCCTAATTAGCATAAGCGTGTCTCAGCCTCACCTAACTATTGTGAGACCATCAGTTCCTGACTGAAAGGGAATGCTGTTGGTACGGGCCCTTCTTCTATGCTTGTTTATTAACTTAGTGTACGTTTTAAAATAAGCCTCTTCTGTTATTTTTGCTATATTTGCTTGTTAACTTAATCTAAGTTTTAAAATAAGCCTTTTCTGTTCTTTCTGCTTAATTATAACCTATGTTATAATTGTACTCTTCTATTCTATCTTTTTAGTTATAACCACTAGTTATAAACATGCTTGCAAATGTCTCAAATTTTCCTATTTTAGTCTATCTTCTTTTTATTACAGTTCTTTCTTATTTTACATCTAATTTATGTAAATTCAGTGTTTATTTCTATTTAATCCATATTAGCGAATTCTCCTCTTTTTAATATTCTTATATTTTATTCGCGTAAAAAGGAATAAAAAGAAACTAACATTTACAGGCTAAATTCAAACGTAAAACAGATGTAAATAAATACAAATAACTGTAAATAACTGAATAAAATAGCTGAATAAAAATAGCTTAATAAAATAAACTGAAAAGAACTTTAAAAACTAACTGTAAATAAGTTATATAAAAACTGTCTCAAAATTGCAGAAAAACTACAACCATTGAGAACCCTATTATTTTAATTTACCTAAAAATCTAAAATAATTACAAAACACTCACCTATGGTCCTTAGCTCTATTCCTTGGCCTTCCCGGATCCACTTCTAGGGTGTAGAATATTTTTATTAAAAAGATCTCCTCCCAAGAAAAAAATTCTTTTTAGGTTTCAACCTTAATCAATGAACCCAATTGGGAGAAAATCTGAATGAGAAAAATAGCTAGGTCTAGGGTCTTATTTATAGTGTAGCTTAGGGATCATAGGCCATTTGATTTGAATATTAAATCTGGTGCAACCACGTCATAGGCTCATTAGGAACCCTCGGATGGAAGCACGAACGCACGGGATTTGGGAAAATCAAGATATGATGTGTTCGAACTAACCTGGACGTTTCTTCGTCATTTAACAAAGGCGGGTCGACCTTTATACATTGGGGTTGAGCCTAAGGTCGACCTTACCCAAGCCTGGGTCAACCTATAGGTCAACCTGGCTATGGCATTGGTCAACCCCATGCCTTGTTATTATTATTATTATTTTCGTTTTTTGTTGATTCTTCTTTCTTGCGTAACTTCTTCATACTGACTCGGATTTCGACAAGTTATATATGAAAATTGACTAGAAAATTACCACGGACACAATGTGCAACTCCCGTGGCTCAATTCTGAAAATTTCACAAACTTATTTTATTATTTAATTAATTCATTAATTTATTATTATAGCTCCAATTTTGGGTTGTTACGTTCTCCCCTCCTTAAAGGATTTCGTCCCCGAAATCTCCAAGAATAGAAAAATGAAATAAATATTTTCATCAAAATTCTATAACCATATATTCAACCATCATCCATTACATCCATTGTCCTTAATCTTTCTAATTTAATTTATGTTATATGCAATAGTGTAGTGTCAATATCCCAAACTAATGCAAAAGATTAGGCGGTCTACAGATTCAGTCGACCTCTTTTTATGCAATCATGTCCGTGCCATGTATCCAAATGAATGCAAATTTCCTAATGATAACTGATGGTCCTATATGTGTGCTACAATCATCATCCAAATACAATAACTATATGATAATCATCCATTTATAGCAACCATGGAAATAAAATAAAAATGCAAATTCACACACATCCATATGCATATGTTTTAGTGACCTAGTTAGGCCGATCCCTAAGAGATAATAGTGCCTAGTGTATATATATATGTCCATTATCATCCACTAGCAAACACTTGCAACTACTAGCGTCCAACATACATAACATGTTCTAGAAACATGTTTACATTCAGTCCTACCATTCATAGGTTAAATCCTAAAATCTAACCTCCCAAAGGATACTAAAGGAAATAACCTATTTAAAACTAAAGATGGAAATAGGAAATTCAAAATGTACATTCGAAAAGATGCGGATAAGAGGTACATATTTTCTCCTCAGCCTCCCACGTAGCGTCCTCAATGCTGTCTCCCCACTGCACCTTAACCAAAGGTACTTCCTTATTCCTAAGCTTCTTGATATCACGTCCAACGACCTTGGTAGGAATGAGATGAACCGATGCTTCTTTAGTAGTTTTATCTGATACATCATCTTCCCTAACCTTTCTACAATGGGGAACGGTCCTACAAATCTAGGAGCAAGTTTCCCACTTGATCCAAACCTCACTACCTTTCGTAGCGGAGACACCTTAATGAAAACCAAATCTCCTATCACAGATTCAATTTCCATTCTTAGCTTATCTGCATAGGATTTCTGTTTATCTTGGGCCCTCTTCATTCTCCTTCTAATCAAATCAATCTTTTCTGAAGTCTCTCTAACTATGTCAGGACCTAGTAGCAATCTCTTTGTAGACTCCAACCAACACGTAGGTGACTTGCAAGATCTTCCATAAAGAGCTTCAAAAGGTGCCATCCCAATGCTAGCTTGAAAACTATTATTATATGCGAACTCTACTAAAGGAAGATTCTCCTCCCAAGTTCCTCCAAAATTGAGAATGCACATCCTCAACAAATCCTCAAGAACTCTATTAACTCCCTCTGTTTGGACATCCGTATGAGGGCGATAGGCCATACTTAATCTAAGCTATGTACCTAAAGCCACTTGCAAGCTTCTCCAAAACTCTCTGGTAAAGATAAGGTCTCTATCGCTCACTATGCTAGAGGGAACTCCATGAAGTTGGACTATCTCATAAACATATAAGGATGCCAAATAAGGTGTCGTCCTCTTACTCTTGACCGGAATGAAGTGGGCGCTCTTAGTCAAACGATCTACAATCACCCAAATATGGGTATTCCCCTTCCTAGATCAGGATAAACCATCTATGAAGTCCATCGAAACACTATCTCACTTCCATTCGGGTACATCCAATGGTTGAAGCAATCCGCTGGGCTTCTGCTGCTCCGCCATAACTCTTTGGCACATAAGACACTTAGCTACAAACTCTACCACATCCTTCTTCATGCCGCTCCAATAAATCACTCTCTTCATGTCCCTATACATCTTATCACCACTCGGATGAATAGTCATTCGAGAATGGTGTGCTTCTTCTAGAACTGCTCTCGTCAAATCATTAGTGCAGGGGACACAAAGTCTTCCATCTCTTCTTAGCCACCCTTTACTATCGATGGAATAGCGTTGGAGATGTCTAGAGACCTCTTCTCTGCTAATCCTATCCAGAATATCCATAAGCTTTGAATCCTCTTGCTACCTTGAGCCAATCTGATCTATGAGGGTAGGCTTAACCTCAAGTGCTGCCAATAATCCAGGAGTAATGTCCGTAGAGGGTTTAAAATTAAAGGTGGAGATAAACTCTAGGCTCTTCCACTCCACGAACATTGGACTAAGGGTTGCTCTATTCCTACTTAACGCATCCACAACTACACTCCATTTACCATGGATGTAAGCTATCTCAAAGTCTTATGATTTAAGAAACTCCAACCAACGCTGCTGCCTCAAGTTTAAATCCTTTTGTGAGAATAGGTACTTTAATGATTTATGGTCAGTGAAAAGCTCGAACCTCTCTCCTAGCAAGTAATGTCTTCAAGACTTGAGTGCGAAAACAATAGCAGCTAACTCCAAATCATGGGTGGGGTAGTTCTTCTCATGAGTTCTCAACTGTCTACTTCCATAACATACTACCCTCCCTTCTTGCATCAATACTGCTCCAAGACCCATCCCACATGCATAAGTGTATACTGTAAAAGGCTTAACTCTGTCGAGTAAAACTAACACTGGTGCACTAGTAAGGGCCCTCTTCAGCATCGTGAAGGAATCCTCACAATCTACGTCTCACACGAATGCCGTATTCTTTTTAGCGAGGCGAGTAAGCGGTGCTGAAATCTTAGCAAAATCTCTGATAAACTTCTTATAATAACCAGCTAAACCTAGAAAGCTTCTAACTTCGGTAGCGTTCTTGGGGGCCTTTCAATCTTGTACTACTACTATCTTAACGAGATCTATAGCTAAACCCTCCCTTGAGACTACATGCCCCAAGAAACGCACCTCCTCACGCCAAAAGTGACACTTCGAGAATTTTGCTTTTAACTGATTAACACGAAATGTACGAAGAACCTCCTCAAGATGAATAGCATGCTCTTTCATACTCTTGGAAAACACCAAAATGTCATCCACAAACACTACAACGAACTTATTTAGGACATCTCAAAAAACACGGCTCATCAAATCTACAAAATAGGCAGGGGCATTGGTCAGCCCAAATGGCATAACCACCCACTCAAAGAATCCATCGGGTGTCCTAAATGTTGTCTTATCGATGCTATCGTCAACGACCCTAAGCTGATGAAATCTAGTAGCTAAGTCAAGCTGAGAAAATATTAAAGAGCCAACCAACTGATCGAAAAGATTGTCTATCCTAGGAAGTGGGTAACGGTTCTTCTTCGTGAGCTTATTAACCTCTCTATAGTCTATGCAAAGTCGAAGGGAACCATCCGCCTTTGTAGCGAAGACGACTGGCGCTCCCCACTCAGATATGCTCTATCTGATGAAGCCTTTCTCCAATAGCTCATCAATCTGCTTACTTAACTCCTTCCTCTTCTTAGGAGCCATATGTCTCATGGGCAATGCCATTAGCTTAGCATTGTCATTTAGATAGATCCTAAAGTCGATCTCTCTCTTAGGGGGTAGTCCCCTAACTTCTTCAAAAATGTCTGGGAAATCTTTAACGACTGGAACGGAATCTAACTCTCCTAGTGATTAATCAAGGGAATAAAGGAAGCTCAACATGATTGACCCTTGTAGGTCGCAAGAAACTTTGAGAATCCTTCTGCTACATGTCTCTAGTCTGATGACACTCCTCTTGCGGTCTAATATCGCACCATAAGTGGATAAGCAGTCCATCCCCAAAATCATCCCATATCCCGAAAATCCCAGTACATAGGCGTCACAATCAAACTCTACGCCTAATATAAAAATTTTCAAACCCCTACAAATCATGAATAAATGTGCCGATCCTCCTATGGGTTTTTAAACAACTATAGGGTCTACTACTAGAGAAATATCTAAGTGCAAACAATCAACCAAGGAACTAGAAATGAAAGAATGCGATGCTCTGGAGTCAAAAAGAGTTCGAATAGGAAAATCCGAAATAGAGATCAAACCTTCTATAGAGACTTTCCTACCTCGATTCGGTCGACTAGAAGGTGCTGCATCCAAAGCCTGTACTTGCGCTGTAGGTGCGCCTGCTCTCTTCCCTACCCTCTGAGGACAAGCTCGACTAAGGTGACCAGGCTACCCACAGTTGTAACACCTCCCCTTCATCGTGTCCTTCTTACAGTCCTTTGTGAAATGCCCAACCAATCCAAAATTTTGACATTTTTCACCCTTCTTGATCTGCTTTTGAGGTCCTCCTCCTTTCTTCTTGTCCTTATCCCTCTTATTCTTCCACCACTGCTTCTTAGAGTTTTCTGATTTAGGAACCTCCTCAACCTCTTCTTTCTTAGCAACATCTGACATGAGAGCCATCTCCACAAGTGACTCATACGTCGCTCCCATAGGTACATGTGTCAATGCCAACCCTTGGAGGGGCTGGTTCAAACCCTTAGCAAAATTGATGGCCTCCTTATGCGATGTATTAACAAGCTTCATTCCGAATCGCGATAACTCATTAAACTGATTTATATACTCCTTCACTGAAAGACTCCCTTGCTTCAGACTAATGAACTTCTCCAACTGCATGCTTTCCTCGGCTTGCGACAAGAACTTTCTCTCAAACCTTTCCCGAAATCCAAACCAATCAATGTCTCTACCTTCCATCTCTATGATCTCCCACTAGTAAGAAGCTTCTCCTTTCAGCTGCTAATATGCAAGCTGAACTCTCTACCGGTCCTCCAATCCTAACAGCCCAAATATCCGCTCCGTATTCCTCAACCAAGCTCATGCCTCTACGAAATCCTCTGTGTTTGAAAATGTCTTGCCTCCTAGATTAGCGAAGTCCCTGCATAGCTTAGAAAAATTGGCTGCTGCAGGTGGATTAATGGGATCTCCACCCACTGGTGCTGCATTGGGCGCTTGCCCTTGCACCTCTGGTGTCGTAGCTTGAAGGTATTTATGAAACCAGCCAAGGACTTGGACACCCTCTGGAAGATTTGGGGTGTCTGCCATTATATACAAAGAAAAGAGAATTTAGGTTCAAAAGAATCAAAAGAAGGTTGAACTGGACTTTGAGGGGGCCTTTATAAAAACTCTCTTATACTTAAAAACCATTTCTATAATAAGAGTTTCTTTCTAAAAAACACTTTTAGTGTGAAGATATGTTTTGAAAAATACTTTACTTTTAAAACAAGTTTTTAGGAATCCTATAACCTTAGGCTCTGATACCAAGTGAAACACCCCACACCTCTTAGTATACCCAAAAAGGGCACACTGAAGAATGTGGTGCGTTATAGGTACAGCTAAAACATCATAGACAAAGATTCACAAGACAAATAAATAAAAACAGCGGAAACATTTAAAACACTTATCATTACTACATAAAACAAGTCATAAAAACAAAATATGTCTTAAAAACCAAATACACATGTCTTGTGAGAAATACAATCTCAGTCACATCATCAGAGTACATAAAAATCATCCCTCTCATAAAGTACCAGTACATCAAAAGCCAAATGAAAAGAAAAATGAAAAGAAGAAGAAGAATACATGAAGAACTCCAAGAATATATCTCCAAGCAGTCTGAATCTATTGTCCTCGATTATGCTGGCCTATGGGGAAAATGGGGAAATAGAGGAGATCATCAGACTATAAGTCTAGCGAGTGAAAGTAATTACTATCATTCTTAAGTAAGATAAAGATAATAGACTAAGCAACAGTTCTCGTATGAAAGGAAAATACAGAAAAGATAAAACTGGGATAAAATACTGTTTCTGATTTTATTTGCTTTGATTGTGATTGTTTGCACTTGTCTTAGATTGCTGTGATTAGGCTAAAATCTTAATCCTATTTTAATTAGGCTGATATCCTAATTCTACCCATTGATCGGCCTTCTATCTCTGTTTTGCCACTGTGAGCTGATCCAATCCTATTGGTCCCATAGCAAAAGACACATGTTTAGCGCTTGGAACGCACTAGCGAATTATTTTTCCTAATCGATGTCGCACGCTCGGTCATCGTCGGTACACACTAACGGTCGTCCTCTCTTTTGACCTCTTATTTACCCTAATAAACATAAACATGCCCAGCCTCACCTAACTGTTGTTAGACCATCAGTCCTAGTCTGAAAGGGAATGCTACCCAGCCTCACCTAAGTGTTGTGAGACCATCAGTCCTAGTCTGAAAGGGAATGCTGTCGGTATGGATCCTAACAAACAAATTCTAGTTTGCGCCCCTTGCCCAAATCTCCATATTTGATCTTATATCTATTGTCCACTTATGTACCCTAGTTAGCATAAGCATGTCCCAGCCTCACCTAACTATTGTGAGACCATCAGTTCCTGAGTGAAAGGGAATGTTGTTGGTACGGGCCCTTCTTCTATGCTTGCTTATTAACTTAGTGGAAGTTTTAAAATAATCCTCTTCTGTTATTTTTGCCATATTTGCTTACTAACTTAATCTAAGTTTTAAAATAATCCTTTTTATTCTTTCTGCTTAATTATAACCTATGTTATAAAGGTTACTCTTCTATTCTATCTTTTTAGTTATAACCACTAGTTATAAACATGCTTGCAAATGTCACAAATTTGCCTATTTCAGTCTATCTTCTTTTTACTACAGTTCTTTCTTATTTTACATCTAATTTCTGTAAATTCAGTGTTTCTATTTAATCCATATTAGCGAATTCTCCTCTTTTTAATATTCTTATATTTTATTCGCGTAAAAAGGAATAAAAAGAAACTAATATTTACAGGCTAAATTCTAACGTAAAACAGATGTAAATAAATACAAATAACTGTAAATAAGTGTAAATAACTAAATAAAATAACTGAATAAAAATAGCTGAATAAAATAGACTAAAAAGAACTTTAAAACTAATTGTAAATAACTTATATAAAAACTGTCTCAAAATTGCAGAAAAACTACAATTATTGAGAACCCTATTATTTTAAATTACCTAAAAATCTAAAATAATTACAAAACACTCACCTGTGGTCTTTAGCTCAATTCCTTGGCCTTCTTGGATCCACTTCTAGGGCGTAGAATACTTTTATTATAAAGATCTCCTCCCAAGAAATATTTTCTTTTTAGGGTCCAGCCTCAGGGAATGAACCCAATTAGGAGAAAATATGAATGAGAAAAAATAGCTAGGTCTAGGGTCTTATTTATAGTGTAGCTTAGGGATCTCATGCCGTTGGATTTGAAGATTAAATCTGGTGCAACCACGTCATAGGCTCACTAGGAACCATCGGATGGAAGCACGAACGCACAAGATTTGAGAAAAATCAAGATATGACGTGTTCGAACTAACCTGGACGTTTCTACGTCCTTTAACAAAGGCCGGTCGACCTTTATACATGGGGGTCGACCCTAAGGTCGACCTTACCCAAGCCTAGGTCGACCTGGCTATGGCAAGGGTCAACCCCATGCCTTGTTATTATTATTATTTTTTTCGTTTTTTGTTGATTCTTCTTTCTTGTGTAACTTCTTCATACTGATTCGGATTTCGACAAGTTATATATGGAAATTGACCAGAAAATTACCACGGACACAATGGTGCAACTCCCTTGGCTCAATTCTAAAAATTTCTCAAACTCATTTTATTATTTAATTAATTTGTTAATTAATTATTACAGCTCAAATTTTGGGTTGTTACAACCATGGAGTTGCTCACATTTTCTTTGACTTCTTCATCTTCTTCGAAAGGTCAGAACTCCTTGGATGTTGAGAGATGGAACCTTTCGACTTCTTCGAGAGGTTTGGGACTGTTAAACTCTTATGACTGCATCCCTTTGACTCCTCCAAAAGATTTGGGTTGTGCTTCTTTACCTTTGTCTTTTTTGAAAGACCTTTCGACTTAGTCGAAAGGTTGATTTTCGGTGTAAGAAGACGTCTTATAGTAGCCAGCCAAACCTAAGAAACTACGAACCTCGGTAGGAGTCCACGGTTGTTTCCATTCCTGAACAGCTTCCACTTTCACTGGATCCACTGAAATACCTTCTCCCGTCACAATGTCCTAAGAATCTTGCTTCTGATTTCCAAAAATGGCATTTAGAAAATTTCGCCTTCAAGACATGTCTCCAACACCACTTCCAAATGATGTTTATGCTCCTCCTTAGATTTGGAGTAGATAAGGATGTCACCGATGAAAACTAACACAAACTTATTAAGAACGTCTCGGAAAATACGGTTCACGAGATCTACGAAATATGTCGGTGCATAGGTTAGCCCGAAAGGCATAACCAACCACTCAAAAAAACAATTAAGGCCTCTAAAAGCAGTTAAGGGTATACTATCTTCAGCAACCCTCAATTAATGGAATCCAGTAGCTAGATCCATCTGAGAAAATAATGTAGCTCCATGTAGTTGATCAAAATGATCATCGATGCGGGGTAAGGGATACTTGTTCCTAATGATCGGCTTATTCAACTCCCTATAATCCATGCACAACCTTGAAGATCCATCAGACTTAGCTGCAAACACAACAGAAGATCCCTAACTCGAACGACTGGGTCTAATCAATCCTCTCCTTAACAGGTCCTGAGTTTGACTTACCAATTCCTCTCTCTCCCTCAGAGCCATCCTTCGCTTAGGTTGAACCACATGCCTTGCACCAGGGACCAAATCAATGCAAAACTCTATCTCTCGGTGCGGGGGTAAACTTTTAACTTCTTCGAATACATCGTAAAAATTCTTAACAACTTCAGTAGACCCTAAATTTTCTTGGGACACCTCCAGGGCATACAAGAAGCTACACATATTAATACCGGGTTCCTTACATGATACTTTAGCAATTCTTCCAAAATTGGTTGCTGGTGATACATTTGTTTCACTATAATCTAAAGCAGCTCCATATTTCGATAACCAATCCATACCAAGAATAATATCAAATCCTCTAAATTCTAAGACATACCGATCGCAAGAAAAGTGATGAGAAAGGTAGGAAATTAGCATATCTTCACAAAACATATTCAAATGGGTTACCCCGCCTATGGGGTTAGACACACACATAGGATTTTCTACAACACTAGGAATAAGATGAAATATACCTACTGATTCACGAGAGATAAAACCATGAGCACCAATATCAAATTATGCTCGAACAAAAATACCATTAATTAGTAAGGTACCTTCAAGGACGCCTTTCCCCTTCACATCCGTTGAAGTAGACGGTTCATTCTTAATAGCGTACACCTCGAGCTGCTAAACCTTCTTCATGAGTAGGCAATCCTTAACCATATGCTCGAGTTGATGGCAATTATAACAGAGAGTTTTCTAGACCATCGGGGAGATGGGTCCACCTTGCTACTTTTGAACTTCACGATTCAGACAATACTTGACAATATGTTTCTATTTGCAATTATAACAACCACTATTCTTAGGCTTGCCTCCTTGACCTTCTCTTTATTTCCCTTTTCCTTAATTCTTCTAGTTTGGATTGAACTTCCTCTTGTTAGAAACATTCCCACCGGTATTTCCATTAGGTGCTGTTGGAGTAGGCTTCTTCTTTTCCAAGGCCTCGTACCTCAGAGCCATATCAAGTAGATCCACAAAAGTACCTTTAATACGAGTAGTCATTTTCTCATGGTACTCTTCCCTTATACCCAAAACAAACATCTCGTTCTTCTTTAATAGGGTGTTGATCAATTCTGGTCCAAAACAATACAACTTGTTGAACTTCGTCTCATACTCTACTACAAACAGATCCCCTTGCTTCAAATCCATAAAGTTGTGGTACATCCTCATCCTTCCTGCTGTCGGTAAGAATTGGTCTTCAAAAATTCTTAAATCGGGCCCACGAAAACTCGTCTTCTGAAATATTTACAGTAAGGGAGTCCCACCATGTTGCTCCTTCTTGCAGTTGTCATGCTGCTAAGAACCTTTTTTGCTCATCTAATAAACCTAGATCTTTAAAAATCTTCTTGCAAGATCGCAATCAAGCTTGCACTTCCATGGTAGACTCAGTTCCCTTAAATGGTTTTCCTCCGAGGTTAGTGTAATCCTTGCATAAGGTTGCGAAATTTACTCTTGGCTGCTCTGGCGCTGCCTCTTCGGTAATCCGAACTCCTCCAGGATTTGGGATTCGAACATTTGTAGTTATAGTGCTACCTGCTCCCCTACCTCATCCGCCTCTGTTGCTCATGTCTTACTACCTGGACATAGTAAGATAATCTTAGAATACTTGAACGAGATAAATCTTGATAGAAGGGTACTGGTCGAACCTATTAAGCTGATCTATCTATCAGAGATATATATAGGTATACGAGTAAAAATTACAAATACGCACTCTCGCAATTGACCCTAACCCAAAGAATAAGCATTCGCTCAACCTAGGCTCTAATACCACAATGTAACAACCGCCTTTCTTACACCGAATGATGAACCATTAAGGGTAGAAGAAAAGAAAGATAAGAAGAAACTACACAATAATAGAATCTCACCACGGATTAGAATAACATATAATAGGTAACATAAGATATTACATAGTCATCCCCATAATAATAATACACCAGAGTCATTACATTACAATCTCAACTGGACAGCTATAAATGTATATCCATCACAAAATACATAGATCATACATAACACAACGAAAATAAAATATAATTAGCTATGATGAAGCCACTTGCTCCATCCCTTCTTAATGCTTCCGTAAGAAACCTGGATCACTTGGCTACTCATACAAATTTGAGTACCTAAGAGTTTTAGGAAAAGAAAATAAAACTCAGGGTCAGACATGGGTCCGGGTGAGTAAACTCAAACAACTTAATTCTTACTTTTATAAAACACTTTGAAATCAAAGGTATCTCGTAGGACCATGCTGCACATAAACACGGATGGGTTTTTACCTTACGATAACAAACACTCTGTATAAAAATCAAGTGATGTTATCATAATGTCTAGGGTTTTCAAATAAATAA
Source organism: Allium fistulosum (assembly GCA_030737815.1). Taxonomy (NCBI): domain Eukaryota; kingdom Viridiplantae; phylum Streptophyta; class Magnoliopsida; order Asparagales; family Amaryllidaceae; genus Allium; species Allium fistulosum. Next base: position 1,094,542,664 of record CM060903.1, read on the forward strand.
TTCACATAGCCGAAATTGTTGCATTAATTAAATTCCAGCATAATAGGTATACAACTAAGATCGAAGGCACTTATTGGGAATTGGATTCCATACAATGACTGGGCTATTAGGGTACCGCCCATCACAGTGCATCTCTAGATAAAATAACACCGAGGACCATGCCTGGTTCTCCTGCTAATACAAGACTGGCCTACCCCTTACTGGATAGTACCGAATAAGATCAACCCTCGGTTAGGATCAGCAACCATACTGAAACATACATGAATTGATAGAAGTGACTCTAGATAGGGATAACCTTACCCTAATGGGAGTGATCTACTTAGCCTTGCTACATCTCCCATGTTTAGTCATTCTCGATTGATGAGGCCTGAGACTACGTTTACCTTTATTATAGCACTGCCACTTGGAATGTGAACCTTTCCTTCCATATGTTGACATAATTTCAACACTCATCCATACAAGTCATTCAAGTGATGAACAAACCGAAGGCACTATCTCCACTACACCCGTTTTGGAATAACCCTCAAGGTTAGTAGAAAATAGCCCTTGCCCTTCAAAGTCTTCATCTTGGACCTTGCCTTTACAATTTCCAATTCGAACGTTTATGTTGGTTCGAAGTGGTTTTCGTATAACAACTAATATCCGATCCCGGTCTCTCCAAACCAACGTTCGATAATTTTAAAAGGTCAAGTTATTTATAGTGGACTATCCAACTATTAGGGTGTGAAGATTTACATATGAACATACGTTCCATATGCTTAGATTATCATGACCCACTTATCGAAGTTAACCCCCTTGTATTCATCACATTTTCGAAGTGCGGTATTTGGGATAAGTACAAGTCGACTTACTTTCAATAAAACGCATCATTATTTTATTAAAACTACTTTAATTCATTTGGCTACTTAATAGCATGGACAAGAGATCATTTGGTTTTACAAAACAATTTACTTAAAAAAGGAAGTTTTCTAAAAATAAATAACCGATAGAGTTTAAAGGAAAACTTTAAAACAAATAAATTCCCATTTACATCATAAGTTTAAACCCTCAATTAAACTTTAATTAATCTCAATTAAATCATAAATAACCCTAATTTTATTTATAATTAAACTTTAATTAAACTAGATTTATTTAAAATTAAACCCAAGTTAAGTGGATAATTAACCTTTGATTAAATAATAATTAATTAAATAACTAACTCTAATTAAATAATTAATTAAATAAAAAAACTTTATTAAATAAAAGTTAATTTCCATTTTATCTTAAAAAATCATTATTTTAAACTTACTCAATTAAAAATAATTAACCTGGTTAATAATTTCTTAAACTCTAACTATTTAACCTAATTACTTAATTAATTAATTAATTAATAATTACCCTAATTAATAAAATAAATAAATAAATCATTAAATAATTAAAACCTTAAACTTTTTGACTTACTTAATTTGTTTGAAATTAGTTTTCAAAAACAATCAAAAAGAAAACACTTAAAACTTGAAATCGTGAAATTTTCCGAGCAACATCCATAGTGACTATCGCTATGAGCGTAGTGCACTAGAATTGATTTCTAGGTGAAAACTTCACCTTAAACCTAGGTACTACATCTTTGAAAGTAAAATGGAAAAGTTTTGAAATCTTTAAAGAAAGGTGAAAACTTGGAATACATTTTCAAAAATCCAAAGCTAGAAAAGAGCTTTCGTTTTCAAATTGGATCTCAAGTCCTTTGCGATTTTTCAAGGTGCAAACTTCATAACATTTACATCACAAACACATGGTTTAGTTTCATAACATACTATCCTAATATCATAAACCAATCTCACATATCCATATACATATCCAAACATATCAACATATTATCCAAATCACAAATCTATAAAACAATCAACTTGCAATCATATATCATCCAAACAACATGATATTCCAACACGATAAACATTATAATTTCACAACATATAGATCATTAAAACAAGTTGTTTTCTTCTCCCAAAAATATTAGTTTTACTCACCGAAAATTTTCTAAACCGAAGCGAACTTTTGCTGAAACTTGAAAACGCTTTAGAAACTTTGCAAATATGAAACTTTGGATGCTATGACACTTGAATTGGGCTCGGCAAGTCGGTCTGAGCTCGGCCTAGGCCTTGTTGGGCATGGCCATGTGGATATTTGGCTCTACCATGGTGTATTTTGGTGAATGGAGTGTTGTATGTTGGAAGAAGAGGTGTTGTAGGAGATGTAGAAGTGATTTTGTGAATAAAAGATGAGATTTTAGCCAAAAGAAGTTATTTTCTTGTTTTAGAACTTATGAAGAGAATGCCATGGCTACTTTTCTTAAGCTCTTAGGATTTTCAAAGTGGAAGCAGAGATTTTAAAATGAAAAGAATGAAAGTTAGGGGATATATAAATGTTTAGAAAATTATTAAAATATATATAAGTGCTTATATTTAATTATACACATATGCATGCATGGCCATACCTCTTCCCCCCTTCAAAACCGTGCTTTACACCCCCCTTACTTTCAACTATTCACTTCATGCACTAGTGTACTTGTGTTGAAAAGGAGCATTTAGATATGTATATATTTTTTTTTCTTTATAAAATATCTTCTTTTATTCTTATATATACACACACACACGCACGCACACACTTAAGAAGAAACATGTACTTGAATATATGTGTACATGTACACATGTTTAAATGGTTTGTAGTGTGCACAAATGTTTACAATAGTCTTATGACCTTTTGAATAACTTTTAACTAATGAAAAATCGATATTTCGAAAAATAATTTCCGGTCACATTTTCTATTTCTCTATAAACTATATATTTTGGTAAAAAAAATATTTGAAAACGATTTTATTACCATTAATTATTATTTATAATAGTTTTATTTGTTAATAAAAATCCATTTATTAATTATTTAAAATATAATTAAATATTCATTTAAATAGCTATTAAATCCTCGGTCATTACAATTGTGTTTGAAAGTATTTGTGATTATTAATGCAAAATGATTTGTCACTTCGACGAACAAATGATTTGTTATGTTACCGATGATTCGGGTAATCCTATAACTAAAAAGTGGGCAGGAGGGTTCATGTAACCCTATGTATAGCCCACTCTTAGTGTAGAGGGATATACTTATTTATTAATTTTGGAGAGGCCGGGACCCAATTGCCTTGTTATTGGGAGAAACCTCTCGATCTGGTTGCATATATTTTAATATGCTTTTATAGTAGGGGATTTTTGGATTTCTAAATAAATATATCAAATACACCACTGTATTATTATACAAAGTAATTGATACTAGTTTTGAAAAGGTTTTGACTTAAATCTCGAAGAAAAGTATGATTTGATATAAAAGATATATATTAACATTTCAAAAGGATTTGAAATGAAACCGGGAATGTAGTTTGAAGAGATTGTTTTCGAATAAGTATCTTCAAAAGATATTATTTTTGAAAATAATAAAGTAAATTAGATTTCATAAATCTAAATGTGAAGATTAAGCCAAATGGATAGTTTGTGAATTGCATATTTGTTTTTTGTGCATCGTACGCTCCTTGATTCCTTTTTGTGAATAGGAGAACTATGTTGGCTTGATCTTGTATCTAATTGGGTACCTAAATAGATAGAGTTACGTATGCAGTCACAAGTGGTAGTGACGCAGTCTCAATAATAATATATCTTTTTCATGTTTATTGTTTGCTAATTATCATATGTTGTTGTATCATTCTTGCTTATCATTTTATTCCGCATTGACATATTTATTGAGTTTGTAGGATGACTATTGTTGTTTCTCACATCAGTGTTATGCAACAATAGATTTATTGTATTTGAGTTTTCTTTGCATAAAGCACACCCTGTAGAATAAATGATTAGGACTCTGATAAGTTGTATTATTAAAATTGTATCCTATACATTTAGCAGTGTTGTATATTTATCAAATAATATTGTGTATTAAGTTGGTAGTTTTCATTAATAGTTTTAGAACGGATGAGTTTTCGAAGATTTTTGATTGGTCCGAAAATCCAAGTCGCCACGATTTGCTTATATGCTTTTTATTATTCAGCGCTATTTATTTTTATCAAATAGACACATAAATACTTAATTCCACTGTTCAGCTGTTTATCACTGTACAACAGTGAGAGGCCATTAACTAACATAGTGTAATGAAGTGGAACAACCGTACCACGGTGAATGACCGTTGTAAAGCAAAGATACACAGTTTTTTTTAGACTGAATGTAAAAGGTAGCATATGGTGATAAATAACATGTAAAAAATTTGATATTTATTAAAAAATTAATGGTAGCCATAAGTACTTTTATGAGTGTAAATAGTAGCACACTAAATAAATTTATATATACATGTTATTTTCCAAAACATGTTTCCATATATATAGACATTCATCTCTTTCGTCGTTTATCTCTTTTATGTTGGAATTTATATTCATGTATATATATAAATTCAGTTTCATGTATACATGTATATCTCCTGACTAAAACTATGAGCGTAAATTAATAGCGGAAACATACCTGAATCGAAAGAGGTCATTGATGTGATTGGAGAATTGGGAACAACAGAATTACTTGAAAAGATTTGGTTTTCACTATTCTTCTCTATGCTTAAGGATGGGATTGTGTATTTCGTTTTATGAATATAACTTACTGTTGAAAAGAACGTGTCTCTCAACTTGCATATATTCAGGATCTATATAGAGAGAATAATGGAACCAACCTTAATGGATTCAACCCATAACTGTCCATCAAAGTTACAGGCCTAGGTACATAAGCCATTTTATATATATATACCTTTATAGGCATATTGGATGTAATAATTAAATATAAATTAAGTGCTATTTATATATTTAATTATGCTCATATCTAATTCAGAAGAATAACCAATTATACCCGACAGGCCATAAATAATTGGATTGGATCCCGTCGAATCCAACATTCTCCCACTTGGCCAAGGGTTAGTATAACATCTGTATAATTATAATAAGACTTTTATTATTGAGCTATACATCCCATAAGACAGGTTAAACCTTATAACATACAAGCACAGAATTAGAAGTAGTATCATACTCATTAACCCATATGAAACTGTCTTCTAGTTACAATCCATGTACAATTACAAAATTTAATAGAATATGAGCTTAAAGTCATGAACAGTATAATATATCATAAGCAATAGCAGATCAATATGTTCATGAGGTTCTTACATAAACGTTTGTTTCATAAACTTCAGATGTGCACCAATATAGAAGTAACAAACTCTAAAATATTTTGTCCAAAATCCATAAAATAAGATGATCACAGTATTAGTGTCTTGCAACAAAATCCAAAAATTAATAAGAAAGATTATCAACCAAACCCATGCTAGCAACATGTTCTCGAAAAATATTGGGTGGTAAACCTTTTGTCAATGGATCCGCCAACATAGCAGTTGTACTAATTTGTTCAATGGACACTTGTTGATTCTGGACTCTATCTCGCACTACAAGATACTTTATATCTATGTGTTTTAGGTACAGACTTACTAGGCACTCGATTAAGGATATGCATAGCTGTTTTAAGGGCTTCAACCCACAAAAAGTCAGGCAAAATACTGTGACATACCATGCTTCGAACCATGTCCATGAGAGTTCGATTTCGTCTCTCAGCAACACCATTTTGTTGGGGTGTACCCGGCATTGTGTACTGAGGGACGATGCCACATTCTTGTAAAAACAAGGCAAACAGGCCAGGATTTTGTCCAGATTCGGAGAATTTTCCATAGTACTCTCCTCCTCTATCAGATCTTACAACCTTGATTTTTAAATCAAGCTGATTTTCAACTTCCGCTTTATAGGATTTAAACATTTCAAGCGCATCAGATTTTTCATGCAAAAGGTAAATGTAACCATAACGTGTGTAGTCATCAATGAAAGTAATAAAATACTTATGACCACTTATGCCTGGAGTGTATGGTCCACTAATATCAGTGTGAATTATTTGCAAAATTCCAGTGCTACGAGTTGCACCATGTCTGTTTGTTTTTACTAGTTTTCCTTTAATACATTTAATACACGTGTCAAAATCTGAGAAATCTAAAGGATGAAGAATTCCTTCTTTAACAAGCCTTTCCATTCTTCCTTTGGATATGTGACCAAGTCGTTCATGCCACAACTTTGAAGAATTTTCATCATTTCTCTTTCTTTTATTTAAAACATTTGCGACTTTATCTTGCACATTCATTGAAATTAAGGATTCGCTAAAAGAAGCATTTAAACATAATCTGTAGAGGTTTCCCTCTAACAGGCCAGAGCCTATATACTCAGAATAAAGAAATAGAGAAAAGCCTTTATTTTCAAATTTAAACGAAAATCCATAAGCGTCTAACTTTGAAACAGAAATAAGGTTTCTAGTGATACTTGGTACATAAACAGTATCCACTAAATCCAGATTGAAACCACTTTCCAATATAAGTCGGAAAGTTCCTACAGCTTCAACTTGAGCTTTCTCTCCATTTCCTACGAGCAAATGTCGGTCTCCATCATTTAGCTTCTTCACGGAAAGGAATCCCTGCAACGAATTAGTTATATGCACAGTTGCGCCAGTATCTATCCACCATGTATTTAAAGGAGCTTCAGCAGTAAAAGACTCATAACAAACATTAATAAATGCATTACCTTTCTTGTCTAACCACTCGCGAAATTTGGTACACTCCTTTCGTATGTGTCCCTTAACCCTGTAAAAGTTGCACTTAGGACCGCCAGAATTCTTTGCTCCAGAAGTCTGCCCCTTGTTTTTCACAGCAGATGCATCATTCCCATTTTTCTTTTGACTATTGCCATATTTCTTACCTTTCCCTTTTGTTGATGTCGTGGTCACAATATGAGCACTTTCGAGCTTTTCAGATTTAAGTCGTTCTTCTTCTTGAACGCACATGGAAATTAACTCGCTCATCTTCCACTTCTCTTTCTGCGTATTGTAGTTAATTTTAAAAGGACCAAACTGCGCAGGAAGAGATGTCATTATGAAGTGAACAAGAAATCCTTCAGAGATTTCCATATCCATGTCCTTTAGTTGAGCAGCCATATCATTCATTCTCATTATATGATCACGAACACCACTTGAACCATTGTACTTCAGAGTGACCATTTTGGTAATCAAAGTGGTGGCTTGAGCCTTTGTGGAAGCCTTAAATTGTTCTTCAATGTTAGCTAGGTACTCCTTTGCATTTTCAGATTCGGGAATTGCTCCACGAATTGCACTAGTAATAGAACCCTTAAGAATCATCAAAGAAACACGGTTGCTATGCTCCCATTTTTCATACTCGGCCTTTTGCTCTGCTGTGCTTTCAGCCGTAATGGCTATAGGACGTTCAACTCTTATAGCATAATCAAGGTTAGTCACTCCCAGTGTAAGATCAATTTGCTCTTTCCACTTCTTAAAGTTAGAGCCACTCAATGGTTCAATGTGCGAAAAGTAGTTCGTAAGTGAAGTTGGACCAAAAGCTGAATCGAATGGTTAATCACAATCATGCATATAAGTACAATAAATTTAATCCATGTGATGAAAAATAGTTAGTTCACCAGACATTACATAAATTAAATAAACCAAGGGATAAGTAGTTTATTTAAATAGAAGAAGTATATACACAAAACTTTCTTCCAGAAATTAGATTTTATAATTAATAATCTCCGTTGGGCCGATTACTAATATAAAATTAATATCATCATTAAACGTAAGATTTCAAGCAGTAAAATATTAAATTACATCACCGTTGGGTAGAAAATAATTTAAATCTTACAACTTGAACTTTAAGAATTCCGTTTACAAAATCAATATATAACCTTCCGTTGGGTCGATTCATACACTAACTTGCATACGTAACTTGTGTGATTTCTCATTCTCTTAATAATTAATGTAAAGGATTTTCGTTGGTCCATCCATTACTTTAATAATTAAGAAATCAGTTTATTTGTTCTAACATAATAGTTTGTAAACTAGATAATGAATCAGAATTTGTATTGCTTGCCATGCTTATATCCCATATGAAAACAGAAGTCATATGTTTAATTCGGAATAAACAAGTGAATATACATAAACAAAACTCAATCCCTATTAAAAAAAATAACAGTAACAGATTCTGAATCGAATCATATTAGAATACAATAGTCAAAATGATTCATTTGAGTGCATAACAAATAACTCAAGGAATTAATCGAGGAGCTGGCTCTGATACCAAATGTTGGAATTTATATTCATGTATATATATAAATTCAGTTTCATGTATACATGTATATCTCCTGACTAAAACTATGAGCGTAAATTAATAGCGGAAACATACCTGAATCGAAAGAGGTCATTGATGTGATTGGAGAATTGGGAACAACAGAATTACTTGAAAAGATTTGGTTTTCACTATTCTTCTCTATGCTTAAGGATGGGATTGTGTATTTCGTTTTATGAATATAACTTACTGTTGAAAAGAACGTGTCTCTCAACTTGCATATATTCAGGATCTATATAGAGAGAATAATGGAACCAACCTTAATGGATTCAACCCATAACTGTCCATCAAAGTTACAGGCCTAGGTACATAAGCCATTTTATATATATATACCTTTATAGGCATATTGGATGTAATAATTAAATATAAATTAAGTGCTATTTATATATTTAATTATGCTCATATCTAATTCAGAAGAATAACCAATTATACCCGACAGGCCATAAATAATTGGATTGGATCCCGTCGAATCCAACATTTTAATCATTCAATTTTATGAAAAATAAACATTAGTCAGAACACCACACTGCATGCAAGAGGCACTGCGGTTGACGGTTATTCATCGACCGTATTAAAAAGAAAATGAATTTAACGGTTAACCGTCGAACACGGTGCCTTCAACACAAAACGTGGTGTTCTTAGCATTATATTAAATTAATTCTATGGGTCTCCGCGGTATCCATTGGGTGATGTTCCATCTAAAAGTTACTGAGTTCTATATTAGTTAGTAAAAATCATAAATTAATATTCATTCATTCAGTTAAAACATATCGGTTTACCAAAGAAAACTGAAGAAAGAGCTTTAAATAGGACATTAACCATAAGAAAAAGTAAAATAGTAATTTAATTCATACATAAAAATACATAAAAACGTACCAGAATAAAAACTTCAGTCAATTTAACTTTTGTAACATCAGTGAAGGGCGTCTCAAACAAAACTGAGTCGAAACAGCCGTTCTAATCTCAAAATATTCTGTAAACAAAGTCCCTGCACAAATCTTAATTTTCAAAAACCTGGAGGCCACTTCTGAATTTTTATTCGACAGCTGACACCTCAAAATTTTTCAAACCCAAAATAAAATGGGGAGAAAATCTTCAATGTCGTCGGATCCTTCTCAAAACCCTAAGAAATCACACAATAAATCTAGGACTTCAAACGTTGAAAGCTTCGAATCCGATATGGATCTGAAAGCAGAAGATTCGAAAGAATCTCCGGTTCCGGATTCTTCTCCATCAACCCCTGTATCCCCAAAACCTATTACTGCGAACCCGTCGTCCTCCAAGTTTGCGACATCAGCAAAGAAAGCTGGAAATGTGGATGAAGACTCTATCTGGATTCTTAAAAAGGTTATCGAGTTTATGTCCAATAATGGCGGGAAAACTCCTACCGAAAGTACTATAAACCCGCTATTTGATTCTGTCAACCATTTTGTTACCAGAAAGGTCAGTTCTTGTAACCAGTTGTACAACAAAATCCGAAATTTGAAAAGGAGATACTTTAAGCTAATTGAAAACGAAATCGACAGTAATAGTCCTGAGTTATCAACTTTTGTTGATCTTTGTGCTAAGATATGGGGTCAAGCAAATGGGAAGGCTGTCAATGGTAATATTGTAAACGGAAATGGAAATGCTGTCAATGGTAATATTGTAAACGGAAATGAAAGTAAAGGCAAAAGAATGAAGTCAGTGGAAGATGAAATCTCAGAAGAAATCAAGACGAAGAAGCTGAAAGCTGTGGAAAGTGATGACGAGGATGATGACAATAGCGACGAAAACAACAATGATGATGAGAGTGGTTTTGAGGTTGATGGTGCTAAAAACAGTGACATGTTTCCAATCATGTTTGAGCAAACTAAAAGGTTGTGGCAAGAGGAAGGGTTCTTGATGGATGATTTGGAGAATGCTTTTGAACTAATTGATAAATCATTGTGCAAAAAGTTTGCAAAGAGATGGAAGGAACTTGTTGCAAGGGACCTGGAACTAGAGATAAATAAGCTCAAAACTGACATAGAATTAAGAAATATGGTATTTAAGATGATACGCTGAACAAATAAGCACAAGGTGAGATTCTGCTTTTGTTTTTAAAATTATCATATGATTTCTTGTGAAATAACTATGTTTGTTGATCACAAAGATTATTTGAATGCTAATATAAATAATGACAATCTGGTTCTAACATAGGTTTAGGGGTTATGTTTAGAAATTCATAGCATCATTGCTAAGATCATGTCAGTTGCTGATCCAGGCAATAATTGTTTCTTGATTTCACATCATTTGGATTTTCAAGTATCATTTCACTAATTTATTCACCTTTTTAGCCATGCATTTTGCATATTATCGGTTCAGCTCTGATTGCCCAGGGTCATCTTTGCAGTGCAAACCCTTTCCTTTACCATAATCCTCCACATTGTCTAAATGCTCAAATCTGAGTATTGTGTTTTACTGACCAACAATTGACCATACTTATTTCATGGCTGAAAGCTTTGTAATGAACAAATAACGTAACATAAGCATTCATAACTTTCATATTATCATTACGGGCAAAAAGGATACCTTCTCATCTGCTTTTCGGTTTTGTTGACCCCTCTACAATACTATGTTTAATTGCAAGAGCTGATACTGGTTTTGTCAATAGAATAACTTTTACTTGATGTTACTCAGAAGTCAAAACTACTCATATTGAACATGAAACTAACCAGGCGTGATCCATTTTTGCAATCCTTGCACATTGGCAATAATCTTCATGCAGTGATTTATTCTTGATTTTTGAAAACATTCATTGATTTGTACACCTTATTAAAATTATGTTGTGGCAGAGTTTGGTAGTCAAACGGTTTGTTTCTGGATGATATTCATGTATTTAGGAATTAGGATAATCTAGTTTTAATGCTAAATGCGACAAATGCGACAGCAAATGCATCTGTGTGCGTGCGTGCGTGTGTATGTTGAATTGTGTTTTTATGTACTTAGATAAAATTTTGGGCGACACAAGTAGTAAAACTCATAGGAAGAGTAATTCGATGACATATATGAGCAGAGATTCAAATATATGTACTGATTAATTTATTCTCTCATTTCATCTCATATGCAAGTGAATTTCCTATTAAAAGTCAAGAATTATTTTTGCATTACATCCTCCTAAGTCTTCTAAGAACTTATTTACTTTTTCAGCTTACCCTTCTAAAATTTTTCAACATTTTTTAAATCTCAAGCTCATCTATACTGGGTAAACTTGTTCGACCACCACAGATAGTCAGATACATATGAACTCCAGAATTTTTTTTCTTTTTGGTGCACAATGTTGCCACAGCTTTAAATTGATAGTACTGGTTTGTTGCAGCACAAAGTTCCCGTCCAAGGTTAAGTAAGGCTGTAGACAATCTACATTTTGGACCTACTGCAAAGTTTTGGACAATATTATGAATATTGTAACTATGAGAAAAATATATTATAAAATAGAAGATTGGCACAATTTTTTGTTTTTCTGCATATGAATGATAGAGCAACTACTATATTTCCATCCAGAATTAAGAAGTTACAAATATTGACTGCATAAGTTACAAAAATTTAACGATCAATCTCATTTAAATATACCTTTTAATGCATTATCTTAAACAAATTCATTAATCATATATCTATCTCAATGGATAGAATCAAGGACAATCGAACAAACAAATAATATTCCATAACAATATAACCTTGTTTGAAGTTGATTTCTTCAATTTCAAAAATGATGATAAATGATTGAACAACTTTCTATCCTACAAACTGTAGTAAAAATAATTTTAGTTTAAATAAAAAGTAAAATAGATTTCTAGAATTGTATAAAAGATTCCCTTAACTATTTTAAAAAACTACATAATCAATCAATATTATGATAATTTCCAGTTTATATTGCACTAACTGGGAAATAAATTATTATGGCATGTGAATATCTAGCGTTATAGAACTTTTATTGTTCAAACTAGGAAACAAACTCACTCAGAGTGTGTGTGTGTGTCTCATTCAACAAATTTACATATTATATTATAAAGAAATATGCCATGTCAAAACGAGATAATATTGAAGCAGATACACTTCAGCAAATAGTAATTGATAACTTATTCATTTGAATTAGCCCTTCAAATAATTTTTTAAATCTGAATTACCATTTCAGATGTAATTTTCAACAACTGAGATGAAAATTATTCATCTTTTTGCTAATTCAGAGGCATAATTCACAACTAATTTACTAATATATACAAGGTTTTATGTTACTAGCACCTTTAAAATAGATATGAATTAAAATTTGAGTAATACTGAAATTATGGATAAAATAGTACATGCATATAGAGAACAAACACTGGAAGTGGAATGCACAAAAGCTTTTTTGTTAGCAAAATAATTTGCTAGTTGCTAATAATCTTCAAAATGGTAATTTATAATTGAAAACTAAGAACATATAGAGTAAATTAAATCAAGTTTTGTAGAAGTCGTCAAAAATGCAGAGCATGTGAGGTGGTCTGTTATAATGCGTGATATAATTTGATGTAACCGACAATAAATGAGTGATGGCACACAATCACTTGAAAGTTGGGCTTTTATTCTTTTCTTGCCCAATTATACCGATCTTTTTAAAATTTTCACTTTTTTTTTTAATTTCAAACCCACTAAAAACGTGTTATTTCTTCTTCTCTGAGTCATCGAACGAGTCATCGAAACATGCCAAAAAACACTTAAATCGAAAGAACTTACCATATTAACCCATAATATTGTGAAAATTTAGTTATTTCAAACTACAGTCATTGTTAACTACGTACAATTAGGCTCGATCCGAACTTGAACAAATTCAATCTTGGATATAACCCAAAAAATGTGACGCAGAGAGAACCTTGGTCTTACTAAGTACAATTAGCAAACTTACCTAGATGATCGATTTGTTGATGACAAGATTAGGTATTTGATTTGTGTAGAAGAGAGATTTCGCAAGTTCAAGGTTTTTAGGGTTATGAATAATAAGAGAATAAGAATGGAATCAATAATGGAATGAAGAGGTGTTATGTAGAAGTGTAGAATAGTAGTTGCATGCGGCTTGGAAGGATGAAAATGGATTTTTTTAAAGGTGGATGGGTTTAAGGAGCGTGGAAGGAGATTGTTTGATTATAAGTAGAAAGCCACAACTAATAGCATCCCACAAATTACCTTCCTCGCTCCATGTTTTTTTTAAATAAAAAAAAAAAACTACTTGCGCCCCACAAATTTATGTTCCAGCTCTAGTTTATTTCAATTATAACCTTATAACTTTTTACTTTTTAAAAAAAAACGTCATGGTGTAGAGAAAAAAAATCTATTGCTAAAGCAATCAATTCTTATTTTATCCTGATTTGATAGTGATTTAAGGTTAGGGGCTTTTCCTTGAAAGTGATAGCGTGAAGGGGAGGGGGATTTGTAGTCAATTTGGTACATCAATTATCACGTGTAGTTCGACGTTCAGAGGAAGCAAATTTTCAAAAAATATCCACGTATGAAACTGGATATTGATTATTTCCTAGTATGTACTTAACAAGGTTTTCATCAATACCAGACTTGGTTCGTACGAGGTTTCTATATTTTCCATGTTCACTACAAACTATATTTTTTTCATTTTCAAGCAATGCCTAGATTTTAGTTATTATATATACTTTTGTACTTCTCTATAGGAGAAAATCATGGGCAATCAACAATTAAATCTTAGAAAAAAATACCAAGAATTGAAAACAAACTTCATCATCTACAAAAGCATTTTGATCTTTTCCCTTTTTGTTGTGGTGGTAATTCTTTTTTTCCCTCTTCAAAACAGAGGTAAGCAAATGAAACAATTCAGTTTATAGTTTGTTTCCAGACGGGTAAAGCAGTAGAAGAAAAGTATTACTTTTAATGGGGTGGTAAGGAAAATAGAATTGACCTTAAACTTATGAGTTAACATTTTACAGTTTGATGAATCCATCTAACTACAGTCAATCTGGCATTCCTCTTTTGTGTGAAGTAGCACATCTTAATATTAGGCATCCCTACTGGAATGAATTTTACAAAGATTTAGGTATCTACCATTTTGTACTTGATTGTGAATCACTGCAATGAACTGCATGTTACCAGTGTTCAATACTATTTTCTGTTGATAATATTTTGATAAACTTTATTGTATCTTATATTCAACTTGCCTATTTGTTTATTTTCAGATTTGCATATTATTTTAGACTACTTATTTTAATCTTTTTTCATTTCCTTCGCAGGTACTTGCAATGGAGCACAAGTCGAGCATGTGATTTTCTTCGACATAATTCTTTACTTAGTTGAGTAGTACCACTTTAAATTAAAATCTATTCTGTTTTGCACAAGTATTTAGGGATAATTTACCTGAATCTTTATACGACATCATATCTAAGCCTTTGGGGTGTTTTAAAATGTTTCGTTTGAGTTTCATTTTGGTTGAACTTTTTTTTGTAGATTACAAACTTAAAAGCTGCTTATTTGAAAGTTATTTGCTAGGAACCAATATCATAGCTATTGAATCAATTTCATATTTAATGCAATATTTTCCTTCAATAGGTCATATGCATATGTTAAAGTTTGGAATACCATATTGCTTTTGTGCTATTGATTGGGTAGAAATTATGTAATTTTGATGTTGAAATCAGAAACCAAATTAATGTGCAGTCATTTCTGAAGATCCCAGTAACCATCTACTGTGTCAATAGGAGAGTGTCTGGAATAAATAGATGGGCATTCTTGTTTATTTTCCTGCTTTACAATGGTTCTTTTAAGCATCTTGATTTTTGAGGCAATGATTTACATGCTACTCAATATCTGAATTGCCCCATACATTGCCTACTATTGAGTACTGAATTTAAGTTCAGGAAGACGGTAATGTACGGATTTGCAGATGAACGGTTCGATTATCAAAAGATGGTCGGTCTTGTTGTCGTAGCAGAGTTTGAAATGCATTGAATGTCAAACTTTACCCGATTACATTCTTAGTTGTGACAAGTTAGAAATTTGAATTACCAAGTCATCTGAAAGATCATACTTTGGATGTGACAATCACCCTCACACCTTCGGTGCCGAAGTAAACATATAATACCAGAAGCAGTGCATTGCTTCGGTGTTTGGTCGTTGTTGGGAGGTAGTCAAAGGTGAAATAACAATAATAACTTAAAACAGAACATATCGTATGTCCCACGATGTATAGATAAAATGTAAAAATCATTATAAATATAAAACATGCGAGACAATAGTATGATTAGATGAACCAAATTAAGTCAGAGTGCGTCGGTTCATCATAGTTATACAAAACTAGTGGAAATAGAGTTTATACATTTGAATAAACTCCAAACAGTAAATCCTTTAACGGTAAATAAGTACTGATATAGCTCCACAGTAACGCACAGTGGAATACAGTGGTAATAGCTTCAAAATATAGATATATGAAAAGCATAGCCTTCTGTTCATCCTCTACAGAGCTACATGTTCTACCTTATATCTGCTACATCAATCTACCCATTTAAGAATACCCGAGATGATAAGAAGCAATGCAAATACCTAAACATAAGCCTAGTATGAGCGGTTTATAATTTCAAACTTGATATAAAAGCCGATATGGTAATGTGTAAAAATATGGTATGAAGAATCATATCTGACTTGTCTTTGCATCCAACAAATTAGTACATAACACAATATGCTATGCTATCACCACATGATATGCTACACCAAGTATTACATAGGGTGTCGGGGTATCTAACTCACTAGTACCTACATCACACTAGTACCTACATCACATGACATCCATCTCAAAATACAACAATCATAATGAACACAACAATCATGGTAAATAAAGCAACCGCCAACGAGATCTGGCATCACTCACTTTGGTGTCATTAGATATACGATAACTCATATGACCTCACTCATATGGTCAGCAATTACTCAGTCATAATACTTAATGCCCGAACTCATGCCATACTTAGACGGTAAAGAACTGGACATACTTAAACATCCAACTCATGGGTACGTTCAGATTACTCGTGGTGAGCATTCTCATATATTCCTATTTACGAGCACACATCATATCCTTAGATTTATTTAACGTTCCTTTGGCACACGCATCGATAGTAGAACCACATCCCATCCTACTTCACAAGTTATCACTCAGAAATGGTCCACTCGGTGAACCTCCAAATGCCATAACCACTTCTCTCATGAAGTACTCAATCCATATTATTTAGAATATCGAGTCATTGAAATCTCGTAACTTCCTTGGTTGCCTCAAAATTCTCGAACTTGCTACGGGTCAACCTCGTAGTAGCCTCAAATCTTGCCAGAAGTCATCTCGTACTCGTCCCGAAGTAACCACATGATTTTCCTCACGTAAATCCTCATGAATCTCATTCCACCCCTGATCGATTCCCAACCCTCAAGCTTGCTCCAAACAATATGTGATCAATCATGTAGCTTGCCTCCAGCCTTCATCCCTCATAAGTTGCATACTGATCCATTTTAGCCAACACTTAGCCAAAATTTTGAAGTTTTTTGAAGTCTTGCGCGCTTCCATCTCAATTCTGTGTTTATCCTAAAGCCTCCACCATGCATTTGGTCTTTTATTTCATAGTAACTCAACGACTTAGTCGCGTCACAACAAACTTAAGTTGTAACGACCCGCCTTTTTGACTCTAGAAAAGTCGACACTAATACATCCACGGTATTCACGTGCTGAACATCTAAGTGTCGGAAAGACAGACTGTTGGGGTGAAAGAAAGAAAAGACAGAATGGAAACTCACAACATGACGAGTAATATATAATATATCAATGATCTTTACAAAAGAAAACTGTGATATACATACAAAAATCAGAGTAACTAACTTATCATCAGCTTGGACAATTATAACAACCTATCCTCACAATAGCTGAGAAATATAAACAAGAAAGTACAACGGAAATAAAGGAAAATACGAGAATACGTCTTGAAAGCAACTAGCTCGTTTCTTGAAACTCCAAAGTGTCCAGCTAAATCTTGGAGAATACTCTAAGGCTGACCCAAGCATTATAGGAAAAATAACGCCTGAATCAATCTCGTAAAACTAATGTGAGAAACACAATCAAATGGATTTTTATATTTTATAAAAACTTTTCAAAATAGAAGTATCTCGTAAGACCACGCCGCATATAAACACAGATCGGTTTTTACCTTACGATAACCAAACCATTTTATAGGAAATCTTGTGATATTATAATAATGTATAGGGTTTAAATAAATATTAATCATAGCCGAAATGGTTACTTAATTAAATTCCAGCATGATAGGCGTACAACTAAGTCCACAAGGGCACATATTAGAGATTGGATTTCCATCACTGACAAGGCTACTAGGGTACCGTCTACCATAGTACATCTCTAGACAATGCACTGAGAGCCTCACATCGACCCCCGCCAACATAGAGTCGATTGCCCCTTTAACATGGCATATCGAATTACATCATTCCTCAGGCACCAAGGCTGCAAAACATTTGCACCAGGCCATGTTCCTACTCTTCCCGTGCGCACGCATACCAAATCCATAAATACTAATTCTAAATCGAAGAATGACTGCTTATAATGGTAGCGGACCACATACCTCTTCTGCATATCCCTTGTTATATTCATTACCGCATAATGAGGCTTGTGAGGTCACGATTACCTTTTTCCTCTTTTGGCAAATCTCACTTGGAATGCTAACACCGCGTTACAGGCATAATGCATTGCTAACATTCATCCACACAATTTTTTTAGGACATGAACAAACCGAAGGCACTACTTTTACCACATCCATTTAGGAATAACCCTCAAGATTAGTAGAAAGTAGCCTTTGCACTTCAAACAATTCCATCTTTGATTCCATCATCTCGAACTAGTCTTGAACCTCTTCCAAGGCATCGAGCACGTATATGGTTTTGGAGTGGTTACGGTTTCAAGTCATCTCAAATAAAGTACTCTCGCCCGCTTACCAACCAGTCAGAACAAAATCGATAGCTCCGGCAACCTCAACTCCATTTTTTTGGAAATAATCGGACAATACATAAGACTAGAGATCACCTTCTAACCGTTTAAGCAAACGGATTTCCTTATTATTTGTCCTAGGAGAATAACGAGATTTATTCACACAGTATAACTTCATCTAAGATAACTGTTCCATATACCCTCGTGTTTCTCCTAGATATTTCCAGAGTTATATCCGGTCAAGATTTGATAGTCGATTATTTAACTACCAAATAAACAAACAATCAAACATAGTTTTAACTCCTTGTGAGATCCACTAAGCCTCTATTAATAAATCTTAAATTAATTAAATCTCTTTCCAGCTATTTGATTCAAAATACCTTCACAAAAGATATTTTCACAAATCCTCTTATACTCCTTTCAATACTTGGAAAAACATTCATATACTTATCTCACCGGTGTAAGTATATTAACAAAACATTATACTTCCAATACTTAGAAAATATATCCATATACTTATCTTAATGGTACAAGTGTATTAACAAAACTTAAGAAGGATTTCCTCCTTTCCAAATTCATATTTAAATGGACCGAAAACAAATATCATTTAAAACAATATTTACTCTAAACCCCAAACCACTTTTCCTTCGGTGTTAAGTATGGAAAGAATGCTTCTATACCACCATAATTAAGAAGGATTATGTTAACGCTAAAAGTTTCACGTTAACACCCGGTGTGTGTTGTGAAGTTGTGAAAGCACCACCCATGTGACGGGAACAGGAATCAAGCAGTAAAAGACAGCAGTTTATAGTGGTTCGGCTTGAGATCGAGCCTACGTCCACTTTGAATCTCTTTATTACTGAATCTGGTTACAAAATGATACAATACACTTGTGAAATACAATATCTTTCGATTCCTAAACACTTTCGACTATTAGCTCAAGCTTCGATGTTGAAGACCTCCTCGAATTCGTGTTGAATGCGGAAGATTTCTCTCAAAGCTTGTTGTAATGTCTTGAGTGATTGGAGTTCTTTAAATGTTGGATGAGTTGAGAATTCGGCAGAGTGACGACGCTTCAAGAAATGATCGGCCAAAAGTCCCTCACTTGTTGGAGTTTGGGGGGTATTTATAGAGAGGATTTCTGAGCAGAATTTTATCAAGTGATAAGTCGGAGCCGACTTATAGTAAGTCGTAGGTCCTAAGTCAGCGACGAGATAGGAGCACTTGCATTAGTTACTCCTGAATATGTCTAGAACGAGTTGTTTGGTTCAAATTCATAAGTCGGCAGCGACTTATCATAAGTCGTAGGTCGGCAACGACTTGCTTTGACTTGCTAAGTCATTCGTTCACTCAAGTTGTTAACTCCTTAGGTCGGTAAGTGTCTTAAACCGGACCTATAGCTAAGTCGGAGCTTTTTTAGGTCGTAGACTTCCTTAAGTCGTAACCCATTGAATCGGTCCTGTAGCTTAAGTCGCATACTGCCTTAGGTTGGAACCTTCCTTAACTCGTAAACCGTTAAGTCGGACCATTCCTTAGGTCGGAGCCTGTTGAGTCGTAGGCCTCTTTAAGTCAGTCTTTTCTTAAGTCGGAGCTCTTTTTAATAGTTAGGTCGGCAACCATTGAGTCGGTATGCCTTTTAGTAGTTAGGTCGGCAACCATTGAGTCGGTATGCCTTTTAGTAGTTAGGTCGGCAACCATTGAGTCGGCATGCCTTTTAGGTCGTAAGTCGCAGCCTGTTAAGTCGCGAACAAAAGAGGATTAACATTTGCCCCTTGAAGTGTATGCCTAGGTCGTAGGTCATATGCTTCGATTATTCTTAACTCGCTCTTTTGTTAGATCGTGAACGACATAAGATAAGTCGTAAGTCGTGGATCGTGGGTCGATTCACATTTCAATACCCCAGTGTATAAATAGCTTAGGTCGTTTCCTCTTTCACTTCACCTGTCTTATTATTTTGTTCAGCCATTAGCAAATACTCGAGCTCTCGAAGACAAATCTCATTACTCGATCATCAGTTATCCTCAGCATTACATTGCGTAAGTGAATTCAACTAATATCCAAACGTGATCATCATTGAATCGAGGATCCCGTGTTCGTCGCCCTTTATACGAGTTTATACATTATGCTTTATCACGAGTTGTGTCGCATCCGATTCTTGACTTCCTTTAGTCACGATGTCATTGTGATCCTCGAATATACTGCCGCATACCGGTTTTATGATGGATTTGGGATGATTTGATGATGTTGTGAGATGCGATTAGGAGGCGTAACTTAGGGTTTTCGATAGGGGATAGTTCGAAGTTACTGGGTTTATGAATCTCAAGTTGGATGACGGGTTACTGAACTTCTCAATGGAGAAGAAGGTAATCGGCAGAAGGAGGTGAGGTATTGGTTCGAGCAAGAGACAGCTTGAATTTCCATCGGAGACGACCCAAAAAATTCACGACCTAAAATATTCACGATTTAACACTTTGTTCGGTTCAAGAACCCCTGCGACCTAATTAGTTTGAGGCATAGACCTTAAGTCGCGGCCGAGCTTGGACTTAGGAAAAATAGTGCTGTTCAGACTCGAAGTCTTCAAATGTATTACGACTTAGAGTCAACGACTTAACCTAACTCGTAGCATTTCCTTTTGGCCGTGGACGAGCTACTACTTGAATATTGTAACTTGAGGGATTTCCGACCCATACTAAGTCATGAACGAGTTAGAACTTAGCATATTTTTCACTGCCTTGAACTTTAAGACTTGAATTGCCTGAACTTCTTTGCAGATTATTCCTAATGCTATCAACCTGTTAAACACAATATTTGCAGAAAACTGGGACGAATATACTATCATTGACTGCCCACATCGAATGACAGATTAGTCGATAAAGAGAAAATCAACTTAAATGAACTGTATGAACGAAATGCTGTACAATAACCAATTCAAGTGAAGTATTAAAGCAAAATTGTAATAGTCAACTGAAACTGATTTATTTGCACTAACACTGCACTTGAATATTAACAAGTTCTGAAATCTTGTAATCGATTGATCCTTAATGAGTTTAATTCCAGTTATGTTTTCTTTTTATTTTCATTAGTTTTGCACAACACTCCACACTTTTTAGGTAACGTGTACCTTCACATTTGAACATCCAGTTGATTGTGTAGAATGTCTTCTCCACAAGAAGAAATAGAGCAAGTTGAAGAGATTTTTCCAATTGCTGTTCCGTTGAATGATCCTCCAGAAAGGGTCTCGACCACTTTGAACTACAGAACCTTTAACCAGTTGTGTATTCAATTCGGAATTGCTGAAGCAGACACACAACTACCCGGGAAGCCTGATAATGCTGATAGACCTCCTCGTGGTTTTGTTGCGGTAAATCGACAAATGTGCCAGAATGGAGCTATCCCTCCTTTTAATGACTTCTTGCGAACACTGCTTCTACGATTAACCATCTCCCCTTTCCAGCTGCATCCCAATGGATATGCTATCTTAACAGGATTATGCGTGCTTTTTAGGAGGACACTCGATCGTCTTCCAAGCTTCAATGAAATTTGTTATTTGTGCACTTTCGCTAAAAACAAAGACCATCCTTCCATCACAGTTGTGAGAAGTGCCAGAAACCGCAAACTTATCATTGGTCTCCCTGAAAGCGTTCACGGGTTTCTAAGTCAATTCTTCTATGTTCGCTGTCCTCCGGGATTTTACACTATCTGGAGAGTAGGAAGTAAGATCACTTGTCCCTGTTTCTTATGTTTTTTCGAACTTGCCAAAGTCCGAGTTGTCAAGTGTTAACTTTGCCCTTTTCTTTTCAGCACTTCCTCCTCCTTCTAGAGATCCCGGTCACAAAGCGACTTTTGAGAGGCTTATGGCGGTGCCAGTTGAGGAGAGGAGTATCCAATTTCTGTTGACAGACGAATTTTTACATCAATTCGGGCTTTTACACTCTTCCCGCTTTACCCAGCCTCGTGAAGTTTCTAATTTTCCAGCACAGACATCAGATGCCCCAGCTTCAACGGAAGAGATGGCTCTAAAGGAGCCAACAGCAGACACTGCATTAGTAAAGTGTTCTACTCCTATCGATGTTGCAGGGTCGCCCAACAAGTCAACGCTTTCCCCAGTTATCGAAGAGGAGGAAAATCCTCACATTTCTGAGAAGACGGCCGACATGGAAGTCGAAAAAGAGAGTTCTGCTGGGCATCACGGCGATGATATTTTTGATAATTTGAGTGATATAATGACAACTTCCCAGGAGCTTTTTAAAGATAATATCTCAAAAGCGATCTCTCCCGTTGTTGAAGCGACTTCCTCTTTGAAACAAGCATTGATACCTTCTACACCAGTTGTCTCCGTTTCCACATTAAAGCGTGGTTTGTAGTTTGACGCACGTAGTTTGCACGCCGCACACACTTAGGATTTTTCAGCGCTTATACGCACTTATCCTCTTTTCTTGGAAATTTCTAAACTTCATTCTTTTTCCATTTTCAGATTCTCCGATGGGGCGCACTGGCTCATATTACGACAAATTTCAACGCTATGGAGGCCGCGGAGCTTATGATTTTAGGCAATACCTCGATGCCCCGAGGGAAACGGACGAAGAAAGAGCTATTAGGAAAGCTCGAGAGAGGCGGGACTATGAAGAGCGCCGCAAAAGAGAAGATGAACATCACTATGGGAGTAGGGATGAGCGATACGACTCTTCTCGCAGAAGTGACGATTCTCAAAAAAGGAAATCTTACGACGACAAGGGGAAGAGTCACATTGCTGATGGTTCTAGCAAGCGGACCAAACTTAGCGAAAAGGACACGTCTGCAATTTCGGAAAAGATCGATGCTCCCATCTCTCCTAATATTCCATCCGGCTCTCCTGCTTTAAAGAAATCTGACATCCAGGCGATCATCAGCAGACCTCAGTATCAGGTCAAAGATTCCCCTCCTATTCTTCAAAGCCGATTTCTGAATTGGTGCTTAAAAGGGGTGCGTTTTGACCTTGATTTGGTTCCGATCGATAAATCGGATATGCTGCGTAGCCTTGATGCCGTCAAACTTAACATTGAAAGGGTGTCCGGATGGCAAAAGCTTGTCGATGAGCTGCAAAGAGTCAACTGTGCAAATCTTGAAGCCATGCTAACCATGGAGAATGATAAATCCAAGTGGGATAAAATTTGCAAACAGCATGATGCCGAGATGACGAGCATTGTTGATGATAATGCGAGACTTGAGTCCGAGGTTAAAAAACTCAAGGAAGATCTCGCCGCTTCTTCCGCTTTGCAATCTCAAAAAGAAGAAGTGTTTCAAAAACACGTGCGGGATGCGCATGCTGCTCAGAGAGATGCTGAGATGAAATTTGCGGCTGAGCAGTTCGTTGTTGAAGAATACCGCAAAAATAACACTCAGTTGCGGGAAACAGTTAACTCCCAGAACGTGGAGATCGAATTGCTAAAGTCTCGACTTGCTAAAGCTGAGAAGGAGCGTGATGAGGCTGTTGCTGGTCGAGTTGCAGCCATTGTCGAAAAGGAAGCGGCCGAGCAATCGCATGAGGCAACAAAAGCTAGCGTCAGCTCTACCTTATTCGACTTCTATTTACACAGCGTTATGGGTCATGGAAGTCTCTCTTTTCTGGGCCCTGAATATGAGATTACCCTGGCTGAAGTGTGGGAAGCCGCAGTTGATATGCTTGGTCGTGCCGGCTATGATGAAGCAGGACTTGAGGCGCGTTACCTTGACGATGAAGCTCGTGCCGCTCTTGCTAGAGGAAAAGAGCAACTTGCCAGGGCGCGAGCTGAGTCTACAGGAAATGAACACCCGAAAGAGGAAGCTCCTTCAACTGTCCCTGTTCATACTTCAACTTCAGCTAACGTCAATATTACAGATTCCAGTGCCCATTCTTCGCTTCCTGCTAAAGTAGACACTGAAATTGTGACTACTCCTACTGAGGACGAAGCCTAGGAAGATATTGAGGCTGAGAAATTCGAGATTAATTTTACAAAACCGACTTCTTCAGGTAACTTTGGCGTCGACCCGGATCCAGTGAATCACTTATTCGATTTAACCGAGTTTGATGAACTAATAACTTCTCTTTTCTCGGAGAATACCGATTTTAACTTCTTTTCTTCTGCAGCGGAAGTTCCGAAAGCTATACCAACTTCTCCTTCTCCAGCTGTTGTTCCTCCTCCTTCCCAAGTTACTCCTCTTTCTGTTTCTCAACCAGGATCACAAGAAGAGAAATAGAAGCCCTCAAAGACTTGGATGATCCGGTTGTTTCGCAGGAGCAAAAGATTGGAGGACTTGAAGAAGGCGGAAAGACCCCGGAGCAAACTCATGATGACGATACAAAACTTTCTGAGTTTCTTAGTCCGGGAAGCGAGTCTTCTTCCAAGAGGAAAGGGAAGCGCGCGATGAAGAAGAAGAAGAGCGCTTCGGCTGATGAGAAGAATATTGAAGAAGATCCGGCTGCCCCTCCTTCTCCTCCTTCCCCAACTCATCCACAACGGCTTTCAAAACTGATTATCAGGCCGGGAAAGAGTTCCAAGGGTGGTCGGAAGAAGGAATGATAAGCTAGACCTTATGCTTCTTGTTTTGCTTTTTTAGATGTATTGACCGGAGATTGTGCGGGTACCGGTCCCTGCTTTTGCTTTTTTGAGATATCTGCACATGTAAAGAATTTTCATAGTATTGAATAAAATAGTTCCTTCACTTGTACAAATTCTTATGTATGTGTGAGTATATTTATTTCTCATTTTTAGTGTAGAATAAACGATTCTTTTTACTTGTACACACTTTTTTGTCTGTGTTTGAGAATGCATTTATTCCACATCTATTTTTCGTGATATTGCAATGAACTTGTGGTATATTGCTTGCGTGTTACTTTTATTAATATAACTGAATTGTATAGTGTTGCCCCCATACCACAAGTGCATTGCAACATTTCTAGCTTTTACGAGACTGATATTCTTATTTCAGAGAATAACTATTCCACTTTTAAGGGAAGAATCATTCTTCTTTTAATAGATTATATCTCGTTTTTGGAGAAATTTTTACTTTCTCTTTCTTCCTTGAAGAACACTTCAACTTTCAGAGATGATCACTTTTCCTTGTTAAAAAGTGGATTTCCCTACGCAGTGAAATGAGCTTTTGAAGAAGGTTTTGATTTTGTGCCCCAATAAAGGGCTTATTTTTGGTACTTCGAGCACAGTGAAGTGTGCCTCTGAAGAGGTCTTTTTGTAGCATTCCAACTTTTTAGGAAGAACTTTTTTGAGATGAATAAGTTAACCTTCCTTTGAGAGTTGAAATGTGCTTCCGGAGAAGGATTTTTTGTTGTGCCTCGGGAGAGGGCTTTGGTTTTGCATTTCAAGCTTGGTGAAGTGTGCCTCTGAAGAGGGTTTGTGCTTCTGAAGCAATTTCTTGCCTACGAAGAAGTCTTGATTTTTGTGCCTCCGAAGCAATTTCTCGCCTATGAAGAGGGCTTTGTGCCTCCGAAGCAATTTCTTACTTACGAAGAGGGCTTTGCGCCTCCGAAGCAATTTCTTGCTTAAGAAGAAGGCTTTGCGCCTCCGTAGCGATTTCTCGCCTACGAAGAGGGCTTTGTGCCTCCGAAGCGATTTCTCGCCTACGAAGAGGGCTTTGTGCCTCCGAAGCGATTTCTTGCTTACGAAGAGGACTTTGTGCCTCCGAAGCAATTTCTTGCTTACGAAGAGGGCTTTGCGCCTCCGAAGCGATTTCTCGCCTACGAAGAGGGCTTTGTGCCTCCGAAGCGATTTCTCGCCTACGAAGAGGGCTTTGCGCCTCCGAAGCGATTTCTCGCCTACGAAGAGGGCTTTGTGCCTCCGAAGCGATTTCTCGCCTACGAAGAGGGCTTTGCGGAGTAGTATGGACTCTATAGAATAGCGTCGTTGCTTGTGTCCTTTCACCATTTGCTCCTTAGTGATTCCTTATCGTTGCTTCAAGTACATGCCCCCAGTCTTTTGCAAATCGCTTGCTTTTTGCCAGAGAAATGTACTTCGTTGTTGAGTGATTTATGGGAATCGTTGAGTCTTGTGGTGTGTAGAATAAGTAAGCTTTGCTTTGATAGCCTACAATATTAAATCGATATTTTAGCAATTATTTTTTAAGATATTTGCATATCGTAATGAAACATGCATTATCTAGCATTAGGACACAAGATTCGTAGTTCTTTATTATTGATTCATACTGATTTCTCAATGGTTTACAATACAAAAGTTATACATCCGAGACCATTTTTTACAAATTTAAGCAATGCTATTTAGTAAAAATTGGAAATTCAATCTGGAGATTCTAGGAGATGCCCCCGCTGCAGTTTTGTGGGTAGTCAGTAGTTGTCCCAATTTCTGCCTGTTGGGTGAGGCCCCCTGTGACAACATTAACGACAAGCTTTTCGGAATCTTGCACTACAGTGTTGTTGCCAGAGCCAAATCGATGGATGGGATGTTGTTGCCCCTGAGTGGATGAGGTCGGGTCGACTCTATTGTTCTTCACATACTGTTGCAGTTTACCCTGTTTCAGCAACTCTTCAATTACATTCTTTAACTGGCGACATTGGTTAGTGTCATGGCCAGGTTGGTTGTGAAATTGACAGAATTTCCCATTATTTACTGCACCTCCCCTCATCTCAGGTGGTCTGGGGTACTTGACAACATCCTTCGTTGCGAAGAAGATGTTCTCTGGTGTATCAGTTAAGGGAGTGAAATCTGAAGAATTAAAGCGGCGAGGTTTCTTCTCATTTCCCTGCTTCTTTTCTCCATCATTTTCCCTTTTCTGGTTTCCCGATTCTCTTTTGTTTGGGGTAACATCGTTATTCTTGACTTCGGCAACAACTGCTTTTGTGGACATATGAAGGCTTTCTAGACGCATGAATTCGTCGGCCTTTTTATAGAATTTCTCAAGTGAGTTTGGCTCTTTCATTTTTAGCCATTTTCCGAATTCACTTGATTTGTTGATGGCTCGCATCAGGTAAGTCAGGATCATACGTGGTTCTGCATTGTCAACTTCAGCAAGAGCTATATTAAAGCGATTCAGGAATGACTTAATAGGCTCTCCAGGATTCTGCTCAATACTAGACAATAACATAATATCCTTCGCCTTTGAAGCGTACAGCCTGAATTGCTCTTTGAACTTTCGGGTCAGATCGGAAAACTGATCTACAGATCGAACAGGAAGCTTGGTAAACCAAAGAAGTGCTACTCCTTCCAAATATACCGGGAAATACCGACACTTAATCTCATCAGTTGCCCTTGCGCCGGTCATGTGCCAGTCATATTTATACAAGAATTGATTTGGGTCGCTTGTTCCCTTATAAGCAGGAATGGTGGAGGGAACAAATTTTCTGGGAAACTCAGCTTTTAGAATCCTCTCAGTAAATGGAGTTTTACTCGGTACGAATCCCCATTCGCTCTCATCCTCATCTCTCTTCATGCTTTCTTTCATTATTTGCCGAATCATGCCGGAAAGATATTCCTCATTATTTAGTGACTTTGCAGAGTAGACTTCGGCCATTTTCTCGGAAGTTTGTCCGTGTAGATGTTCACGAAAAACTGGCGATGGCCTAGATCCTTCAGCCTGGAGAGGTACCCCTTCAGCGGCACCTGATCCCTCTTGAGGAATATGTCTTCCTTCGGAGTTGCGAAGAGTATTAGAAATGTTTTCTTCATTAATAACTGGTCTTTGACTTGCCCCGAGCAAAGCATTTAACTTCTCCATCATCAGAGTATTCTGAGTTTCAATCTGCTGATACAATCCAGAAACAGCAGCATCTAACTCTTCTTGCGTAACCCCGACACTTGGAGCTGCCTGACTTGGAGAAAGAGAAGTGGCAGTATTCTCGTGAGCATCTTCAGATCTGACAGACTTATGTTTCCTTCCAGGAGCCATTATATCCAACAGACTTCTTGTTTTGAAAGAGACTTTCTCAACAAACGGTTTTGGAGCAATGATGGCAATCTTCCAGAGTTGGATTCACAGTGAAAGCACCAAAATGTTAACGCTAAAAGTTGCACGTTAACACCCGGTGTGTGTTGTGAAGTTGTGGAAGCACCACCCGTGTGACGAGAACAGGAATTAAGCAGTAAAATAGTGAAAAAGCAGTAAAAGACAGCAGTTTATAGTGGTTCGGCTTGAGATCGAGCCTACGTCCACTTTGAATCTCTTTATTACTGAATCTGGTTACAAAATGATACAATACACTTGTGAAATACAATATCTTTCGATTCCTAAACACTTTCGACTATTAGCTCAAGCTTCGATGTTGAAGACCTCCTCGAATTCGTGTTGAATGCGGAAGATTTCTCTCAAAGCTTGTTGTAATGTCTTGAGTGATTGGGGTTCTTCAAATGTTGGATGAGTTGAGAATTCGGCAGAGTGACGACGCTTCAAGAAATGATCGGCCAAAAGTCCCTCACTTGTTGGAGTTTGGGGGGTATTTATAGAGAGGATTTCTGAGCAGAATTTTATCAAGTGATAAGTCGGAGCCGACTTATAGTAAGTCGTAGGTCCTAAGTCGGCGACGAGATAGGAGCACTTGCATTAGTTACTCTTGAATATGTCCAGAACGAGTTGTTTGGTTCAAATTCATAAGTCGGCAGCGACTTATCATAAGTCGTAGGTCGGCAACGACTTGCTTTGACTTGCTAAGTCATTCGTTCACTCAAGTTGTTAACTCCTTAGGTCGGTAAGTGTCTTAAACCGGCCCTGTAGCTAAGTCGGAGCTTTTTTAGGTCGTAGACTTCCTTAAGTCGTAACCCATTGAGTCGGTCCTATAGCTTAAGTCGCATACTGCCTTAGGTCGGAACCTTCCTTAACTCGTAAACCGTTAAGTCGGACCATTCCTTAGGTCGTAGCCTGTTGAGTCGTAGGCCTCTTTAAGTCAGTCCTTGTCTTAAGTCGGAGCTCTTTTTAATAGTTAGGTCGGCAACCATTGAGTCGGTATGCCTTTTAGTAGTTAGGTCGGCAACCATTGAGTCGGTATGCCTTTTAGTAGTTAGGTCGGCAACCATTTAGTCGGCATGCCTTTTAGGTCGTAAGTCGCAGCCTGTTAAGTCGCGAACAAAAGAGGATTAACAGATTATTTATCAAAATCAAATCTCATTCATTTTATGAAGTCCATTTTTACAAACTCATTCCATATTTACAAGTCCTTTTTTAAATCTCTAAATTAATTTGTAAAACTTCTTCTATTTAAAGAACAATTTTCATTTATAAAACTTCTTTCTATTTATAAAACTGGTTTCTATTTGTAAAACTCTTTTATAAATCTCCCTTTATAAACTCCTTTATAAAAATTCTTTTTGAAATTCTTTATAAAAATCCTTTAACTCATTTTGTAAATCTTATATAATTAACACAAGTCTTCGTTATTATCAAAATATCACTTATAAATCCATTCTTTTATTTGTAAATTACCATTTATAAATCTCTCTTTTATTTATAAATTATCATTTATAAATCTCTTTTTCCAAAATATCTCCTATAAAACTCCTTTACAAAATATCATTTATAAATCTCCTTTACAAAATATCATTTGTAAATCTCCATTTATAATCCTATTTATTATTTAGAAACACCTTTAATAAATCACTTTATTAACTTAAACACAATTAATTAAATTAATTAATTAACTTTAAACATCATTAATTACATCGATTAATTACATCAAATACCATTAATTAAAAAATAAATTAAATTAAAATATCATTAATAAAATAATTTATTAACTTTAAACTTCATTAATAATATAATTAATAAACTTTAAACAATATTAATAAATAATTAATAAACTTTAAACATCATTAATAAAATAATTAATAGACTTTAAAACCTCATTAATAAAATAATTAATAGACTTTAAAACTTCTTTAATAAAATAATTAATTAAACACTTCCTCAAATTGTTATAAAATGGAAGTTAATTTAAATCGATAGCGTTTCAAATTTGAAAAGAGACTCAGCATCAACAGTGGTACTTTGTCAAGCTACCATTTATTTAATTTTTACTTTCCAAGTCATATCATTGGTATTTACATAAGCAAGCATATATCTAAATAAAATCAACAATTTAGCAATCAATAGCTAATCCATAACTTATCTAATATTAATTAATCCACATGTTAATTAATTAGCATATGAACAAATGTTCAAACTAATATAATAGTAGAATGGAGATTTATTCTGTTAAATATATGTCATCAATAATCTATTCAATTTAATTATAGCAGAACGGGGGTTTATTCTGCTAAACAGATGTCCAAAATAATTTATTCAATTTATAAAAGCAGAACGGTGTTTTATTTGGTCAAATAGATAACACCAATGAAGTATTATTATATTAACTACGTTATTGTTTAAAATGACGTAATTATATTCAACCACAATTATTTTACCTTAAATTTATACCTCATTAAAACTATCAACTATTTATACCAAATGTTCTATAGTCAATACGAGCCTAATGAAAAAATCTACGGGTTAATCGGATTTAAAACGAACAAGACATCACTTTTTAAAATTAACAACTTAATTTTTATATAATATAAATAAATAAAGTATATTATTTCTCACCCACTCAAGCCAGCCCAACCCACTCCACTTCCCACCCGAACCCGAATGAACAGTGACCTCCTCCTCAAATTCAAATATACGCG
Source organism: Allium fistulosum (assembly GCA_030737815.1). NCBI lineage: Eukaryota > Viridiplantae > Streptophyta > Magnoliopsida > Asparagales > Amaryllidaceae > Allium > Allium fistulosum. The sequence goes on from CM060903.1 coordinate 1,094,573,567, forward strand.
CCCGTCTGGGAAAACATGCACCTCGAACAACTCCCCTTTGCCCTCATTACACCCACTGACAACCGCCACCTCCAGAAGTTCCGCCTCCCTTTGCCTCGCCTTCAGCTGCCTCTCTGGCCAACTCGGCGCTTCCACCACCCCCAGCTTGTTGAAACAGCACCCTTAAAATGCATGCACCTCTCCTCTTGACGCCTGCAAACATTAGAAACTCACGGCCATGCATACTACAGCACCTCTTCCCTCCTTCCCACTAGCACACGCACATACACTTTACGCCTGCACATCCTCATTTCCATGCACACAAACAACCTTCTCCAAACCCACTTGCTCACACACTTGCATACCCACTCACATTGCATAAAAACAAATTTGTAGAGAAAAGAAGGAAGAAGAGAAGGAAAATGGTTTTATGTGAATTCATGTTTGCATAGAAGAAAAAGAAAATAGCTAGAAGCCAACACACTACAATTCGCATACACGCACACACTTAAACTCTATAAATGCAAACACTCACCAGCAAATGAAGGAAGAAAGACACAGGAGAAGTGGAAAAATGTCTGGTGTGTATATTTTTCATGTAGTGAAGAAAAATGGGAATTGCGTACAAAATGAATGTCCATGTTTGCAAAGAAGAAATAATGAAATGTGTGTACTTTTGTGTTTTCCATACTTTTTTTGTGTTGCGTACCTATGTTGCTTTTATGTATATAAACTAATCTCCTTAAGAGCTAAGTAAAACAAATGACAAACATTAAATGCAAACCAATAAAAAATTCATGATCAAAGGACAATGGAAAGAAATGAGAAGAGGGCTTGCGTGCAAAAGAGTGTTCACGTGTAAATTTTGTTTGTGCGTAAAGTTTTGTTTTTAAAAAGAAAGTTTTTTTTTACGAAACGCCGCTACGCAATATAACATCCGCGTATGAGCCTCGAATGACAGAAATAAAAATATGATCATGAGCAGCAATGCAACACGATCATAAAACAATAATAAAATACATTGGTTATCAAATTCTATTAGATTTCAAAAATACCAATGTTTATCGTAAAATACATCAAACAAAAACATAAATATTTTCCAAATTAAAAATTATAGAAAAATTCTATAAATCCATTTGAAATACCTCATTAAAATCAATTCATTTTAAATAAAAACAGATTTTCTTATTACCTATTACATTTGAATTAAATCCGCATATTTAAATAAATTAAATATTCAAATTTGAAACATTAAAAATTCTGGGTCGTTACATAAGTCCACCATCACAAAATGAAAGCACTAGCATATGTGATAGACTATGGAGTCTCTCCTGAGCTTGCTCCATCTTTTCATAAAGTTGGATCGATCGGTACCGATCCATATGAGTCGGTGCCGATTGATTGTGTTCGACACTGAGTTATTTTTCTCAACTTTTTCGGCTTTATCCATCCCCGATCTGAATTATTAGACATTTGAGCAACTTGCTCGCATCGATCTAACTCCAAACACTCTAGAGTCGATCCACTGAAGTCATCCCGTCCCAAATTCGCTACCGATAAACAATTTTAACCAACTCGATATTCGAACACATCATGCAAACAATAAACATCATACCATTGCAAAGAATCAATAGAAAATCCATATCCTATTCTAGAACTCATACAATCAAGATATGAAAGCACATGTTAAAATCCATTCAAAATCATTTAAATTCGTCCATAAATCATTTATAAGTTCAAATAAGTCCAAAATCATATTTTTTAACTTCTACATATATCAATACCAAGCATAGCTAACAATCAGCTAAGTATAGCACCAATCAATCATGCAAAAAACATGCCATAAACCTATGCAAATACCCTAGCGTGCAAGGTGCTATGCAAAATAAAATGCAAAATGTTAAAGATAATGATAAAAATGGAATATTACAAAGTAAAGAGCTTCGAATAAGCAGTCGTCATGATCTCCTCGGTTTCCCAAGTATTATCACCTTCACTTTCACTGCATTGAACCTCAACTAATTTCACTATCTCCCTCCTTAGTTGTTTCCTACTCTACTTGACTATACAAATACATACGCGTGTGACCAGGACATCAAATAATATATACTTACATACATGAATCCCACATATGTGTGTGTGTATTTCATTGAGTATATTGATATTCATGATAATATTATTGTTAAATTAATATTAAATTAATATACTAATAACAATTTAATGCAAAATCTAGTTAAATATTAAACCTTATTTAGTTTAAAAATAAACATTATTCATGATAAAAGAAAATGATCCTATGTATAGGATTTTTTTAAATTGCCACTTTTACCCCATCGGGTAATGCACTAGATCCAACAATGTTACGAAACCCTCTTCCATGATATTATGACTAATTTACCAACATTATGGGAAGTAATTTTAATATTCACATTAGATTGGTGTCAAAGAAAATTGTGTCTAATGTGGGAGATTATATAATTAGGGAACTTTTTTACAAATGGAATACCTCCCATTCTGTGTGTGTGTGTGGTGAGTTGATTCAAATTTGTGTCATTTTGAATATAATTAACAATAAGAGTTATAAATAAATTTAAATCCGTTTTAGTCTTAAATTACAAATTTTCTATTTACAACTCAAAATGTTTGAATTCTAAACAAAAAATTTAAAATTGTTGTAAATTTAAAATAAAATTTTATATGCTATAATATAAATATAAAATAAATTTAGATTAATTTTTCTATACAAGTTTTCCTTATTTTAAAAATTATTTTTAATTTTAATAAAAAGCTGTAAATTTTATAACTATATTTACATAATATAGTTAAAACAAATATAAAAGATATATATTTTATTTAACTGCATAACTTCTCTAATTACCGGCAATGACAAACTTTCCTCATCCGTTTCCTCTGACTTCGATGAGGCAAGACTGCTTTCTTTTGCCTTGGGAAGGATAGTGTTGCTCATCCTAATTGTTTTAATGGGCACTTATTCCAAGCATGATGGGAGATTTATCAACCTTGGTATCTTCTCTTATAAATTCATCTCTCAAATCCTCGCAAAAAGACTCACCGACAATCTAGGTAAGGTTATTTCTCACATCAAGCAGGGTCCACAAAAAGCCAACTTTTTTTATAGTAATAATGGTACTTTATTTAAGCAGAGCACACATTTTGATGTCTTAGAGGCTCAAACTCATGTCCTCTAGGACCTCAGCCGAGAACATCAAACAATAAAAAGATATCTTATCTTTAATAATATCCTTTCCTCCTAAGAAATTTTATCTCATATTAATTAACTTTAAAACTAGTGGGTCTAATATTTTTATCGAACCGGATATAGAAAAAGCCTATGATGGTATCTGAAACACCCCATACCCCTTAGTATCCCAAAAAGGGCACACCAAAGGATGTGGTGCATTATAGGTATAGCTAAAGCATTGCAAAGACTAAGATTCACAAGACAAATAAGTAAAAGCAGCGGAAAACATTTAAATAATAACTTATCATTCAAAATTAAACTTCATTTCAAAATAAGTCATAAAAACATAAAATGTCTCAAAAACACAAAATATCTCATGTCTTATGAAAATACAACTCAGTCTCACATAATCAGAGTATAAAGATAACAGCAACAACAATAATAATCCTTCTCACAAGTGCCAATCCATCATAAGCCAAATGAAAAAGTTGAAAAGCAGAAGAATACAATTGAAATGAGGAAACTCCGAAAATGAATCTCCAAGCAACCTGAATCAACTATCCTTAACTTTGCTAGCCTATTTGGGGAAAAGGAAAGATAGAGGAGTGGGTCGGATAATAAGTCTGGTGAGTGAAAGTAATTACTAGCATTTCTAAGCAAGATAAAGATAATAGACTGGGCAATAGTTCTAGCTTGAAAGGAAAATATAGAAAAGATAAAACTTGGATAAAATACTATTTCTAATTCTGTTTGACTGTTTGCTTTGATTGTTTGATCATTTGCTCTTGTCTTAAACTACTGTGATTAGGCTGAAATCCTAATCCTATCTCAACTGCTAACTTGATTAGGCTGAAATCCTAATCCTATCTCAACTGCTAACTTGATTAGGCTGAAATCGTAATCCTACCCATTGATCGGCCTTTCCTGTCTTTGTTGTGCCAATGTGATCCAATCCTTTTGGTTACAGCAAAAGACACCTCTTTAGCGCTTAGGACGCAATAGCGAATTATTTACCCTAATCGATACCGCACGCTCGGTCATCGCTGGTACAAACTAACTGCCGCCCCCTTTTTGACCATTTATTTACCCTAGTCAGCATAAGCGTGCCCAGCCTCACCTACGTGTGAGACCATCAGTCCTCGACCTGAAAGGGAATGCTGCCGGTACTAGACCTAACAAACAAATCTTCTAGCTTTGTGCCCCTTGCCCAATCCCTAGATTTGAGCCTTTATCTATTGGCCACTTACACTTATTTAACCTAATCAGCGTAAGCGTGTCCCAGCCTCACCTACGTGTGAAACCATCAGTCCTAGACCTTAAAGGGAATGCTTGCGGTACGGGCCCTACTTCTATATTTTCTTATTAACTTAATCCAAGAACTAAGTTTAAAAATAAGACTCTTATGTTATTTCTGCGATATTTGCTTACTAACTTAATCCAAGATTTAAGTTTTAAAATAAGCCTCTTCTGTTATATCTTTCTTTCTAATTATAACCTATGCTATAATTGTTCTTGCAACTGTTACTCTTCCAATTTCTCTTTTTAGTTATAACCACTTGTTATAATTATGCTTGAAAATATCTTAAATTTGCCTATTTAAGTCCATCTCTATTTTTTATTTCAGTTTTTCTCCTTTTACATCTGATTTCTGTAAATTTAGTGTTATTCTATTTTAATCCATATTTGCGAATTCTTCTCTTGTTAATATTTTATTCACGTCAAAAAGGATTGAATCTCTATAAAAAGAAACTAACATTTACAGGCTAAATTCCAACTTAAAACAGATGTAAATAACTGTAAATAACTGAATAAAATAGCTGAATAAAAATAAACTGAAAAGAACTTCTGAAATTTACTTAAAAACTTACTATAGATAAACTTACATAAAAACTGTCTCAAAATTGTAGAAAAACTACAACTATTGAGATACCTATTATTTTAAATTGCTTACAAATCTAAAAATATCAAAACACTCACCTGTGGTCCTTAGCTCTATTCCTGGGCATTCCTGGATCCGCTTCTAGGGTGTAGAATATTTTTATTAAAAAGATTTCCTCCCCAAATTTTTTATTTATTTAGTGTTCAGCCTCAGGCAATGAACCCAATTGGGATAAAATCTGAATGAGAAAAATAGCTAGGCTTAAGGTTCTATTTATAGTGTGGCTTAGGGATCTCAGGCCGTCAGATGTGAAGATTAAATCTGGTGCAACCATATCATATGATCACTAGGAACCGTTGGATGCAGCTACGAACACATAGGATTTGGCCAAAAATCAAAATTACTCTCTTCGGCTCGTGCCTAGACGAAATATCGTCCAGGTAGAAGCCCTAGTGTCTTGTTATATATTTGTTTTGTTTATTTAACTCTAATTTCTTGTTTCACTCATAACTTCTCTCTACTAGCTCGGATTTCGACAAGTTATATATGGAAATTGATCAGAAAATTGCCATGGACCCAATGGTGCAACTCCCGTAGCTCGATTCTGACAATTTCACTAACTTATTTAATTATTTAATTAATTCGTTAATTAATTTTTATAGCTCAAATTTTGGGTTGTTACATTCTCCCCTTCTTAAAGGATTTCGTCCTCGAAATCCTCAAGGACAGAAGAATGAAATAAATATTTTAATCTAAATTCCACAACCACATATTCAACCATCATCCATTACATCCATTGTCCTTAAGCTTTCTAATGAAATTTATGATATATGCAATAGTGTAGTGTCAATGACCCTAACTAATGCAAAAAATTAGGCGGTCTACTGATTCAATCGACCTCCTTTTTATGCGTTCATGTCCATGCCATGTATCCAAATGAATGCAAATTCCATAACGACCACTGATAGTTCTATATGCGTGCTACAATCATCATCCAAATGCAACAATCATATGATAGTCACCCATTCATAGCAACCATGAAATAAAAATGCAAGTGCACACACATCCATATGCATATGCTTTAGTGACCTAGTTAGGCCGATCTCTAAGATATAATGGTGCCTAGTGTGTGTATATTCCTCCATTAGCATCCACTAGCAAACACTTGCAACCACTAGCGTCCAACATACATAACATGTTCTAATAACATTTTTACATTCAGTCCTATCATCCATAGGTTAAATCCTAAGATCTACCCTCCCGAAGGATACTAAAGGAAAGAACCTATTCAAAACTAAAGATGGAAATAGGAAATTCAAGACGTACCATCAAAAAGATGCGGATAAGAGGTACGTTTTTTCTCCTCAACCTCCCACGTAGCATCCTCAATACTATCTCCCCACTACACCTTAACCAAAGGGACTTCCTTATTCCTAAACTTCTTGATATCATGCCCAACGATCTTGGTAGGAATGCGACGAACCGATGGTTCTCTCTCCACTTCAACTTCCTCAGGTAGGCTAGGTTCCACTGCCTCTACTGTATCATTTAAGCACTTTCTCAAGTGTGAAACATGAAAAACAACATGAACTCCCGCGGGCCTCTCTGGTAGCTTTATCCGATATGCCATCTTCCCAACCCTTTCCACAATGGGGAGCGGTCCTACGAATCTGGGTGCAAGTTTCCCACTTGATCCAAACCTCACTACCTTTCTTAGCGGAGACACCTTAATGAAAACCAAATCTCCTACCTCGAACTCAATATCCCTTCTCCGCTTATCTGCATAGGATTTCTCTCTATTTTGGGCCATCTTCATTCTTCTTCTAATCAGATCAATCTTTTCCGAAGTCTCTCTGACCATGTCGGGACCAAGTAGCAATCTTTCTGTAGACTCCAACCAACACGAAGGTGACTTGTAAGGTCTTCCATAAAGGGCTTCAAAAGGAGTCATCCCAATGCTAGCCTGAAAACTATTGTTATATGCAAATTCCACTAAAGGAAGGTGCTCCTCCCAAGTTCCTCCAAAATCAAGAATGCACATCCTCAACAAATCCTCAAGTACTCTATCAATTCTCTCCGTTTGGCCATCCGTTTGAGGGTGATAGGCCGTACTCAATCTAAGATGTGTTCCTAAAGCCTCTTGCAAGCTCCTCCAAAACTCGCTAGTAAAGATAGGGTCTCTGTCTCTCACTATGCTAGAGGGAACTCCATGAAGTTGGACTTTCTCACGAACATATATGGATGCCAAATAATGTGTTGTCCTCTTACTCTTGGCCGGAATGAAGTGGGTGCTCTTAGTCAAATGATCTAAAATCACACAAATACTGGTATTCCACTTCTTAGATCAGGATAAACTATCTATGAAGTCCATAAAAATACTATCCCACTTCCATTCGAGTACATCCAATGTTTGAAGTAATCCGCCAGGCCTCTACTACTCCGCCTTAACTCTTTGGCACACAAGACACTTGGCCACAAACTCTGCTACATCCTTCTTCCTATCACTCCAATAAAACACTCTCTTCATGTTCCTATACATCTTATCACTGCCTGGATGAATAGTCATCCGAGAATGGTGTACCTCTACTAGAACTGATATCGTCAAATCACTAGTGCGGGGGACACAAAGTCTTCCATCTCTCCCTAGCCACCCTTTACTATCGATGGAATAACGTTGGAGATGTCTAGATACCTCTCCTCTTATAGTCCTATCCAGAATATCCACAAGCTTTGAATCCTCTCGCTGCCTTGAGCCAATCAGATATATGAGGGTAGGCTTAACCTCGAGTGCTGAAATCTTTGCAAAATCCTTGATAAACTTCCAATAATAACTAGCCAAACCTAGGAAGCTTCTAACTTCGGTAACTTTCTTGAGGGTCTCCAATCCTGTACTGCTACTATCTTAGCGGGATCCACAGTTAAACCCTCTCTTGAGACTACATGCCCCAAGAAACGCACCTCCTCACGCAAGAAGTGACACTTCGAGAATTTTGCTTTCAACTGATGAACACGAAGTGTGCGAAGAACCTCCTCAAGATTAATAGCATGCTCTTGGAAAACACCAGAATGTCGTCCACAAACACTACAACGAACTTATTTAGGATATCTCAAAAAACACGGCTCGTCAGATCTACAAAATAGGCTGGGGCATTGGTCAACCCAAAAGGCATAACAACCACTCAAAGAATCCATCGGGTGTCCTAAATGTTGTCTTATCGATGCTATCTCAGTGACCCTAAGCTGATGAAATCCAGTGGCTAGGTCAAGCTGAGAAAATACTGAAGAGCCAACCAACAGATCGGAAAGATCGTCTATCCTAGGAAGTGGTTAATGGTTCTTCTTCGTGAGCTTATTCAACTCTCTATAGTCTACACAAAGTCGAAATGAACCATCTTCCATTGTAGCGAAGACAACTGGCGCTCCCCACTCAAATATGCTCCGTCTGATGAAGCCTTTCTCTAATAGCTCACCAATCTGCTTACTTAACTCCTTCCTCTACCTAGGAGCCATATGTCTCATGGGCAATGCCACTGGCTTAACATTGTCATTCAGACAGATCCTAAAGTCGATCTCTCTCTTAGGGAGTAGCCCCCTAACCTCCTCAAAAACGTTTGGGAAATCTCTAACAACTAGAACTGAATCTAACTCTCCAAGTAATGAATCAAGGGAATAAATTAAGCTCAACATGACTGGCCCTTACGGGTCGCAAGAAATCTCGAGAGTCCGTCCGCTACATGTCTCTAGTCTAACGACTCTCCTCTCGCAGTCCAATATCGCACCATAAGTGGATAACCAGTCCATCCCTAAAATCATCAAATATCCTGAAAATCCCAGCACATAGGCGTCACAATGAAACTCTACGCCTAGTATAAAATTTTTCAAACCCCTACAAATCATAAATGTGCTGATCCTCCTATGGGGTTTGAAACAACTATAAGGTCTACAACTAGAGAAATATCTAATTGCAAACAATCAACTAAGGAACTAGAAATAAAAGAATGAGATGCTCCGGAGTCAAAAATAGTTCGAATAAGACAATCTGAAATAGAGATCAAACCTTCTACAGAGAATTTCCTACCTCGATCCAGTCCACTACTAGAAGGTGCTGCATCCAAAGCCTGTACTTGCACCGTAGGTGCGTCTGCTCTTTGCCCCATCTTTTGAGGACAAGCTCTACTAAGGTGTCCAGGCTACCCACAGTTGTAACACCTACCCTTCATCGTGTCCTTCTTACAGTCCTTTGAGTAATGCCTAACCAATCCACAATTTTGACATTTCTCGCCCTTCTTGATCTATCCCTTTTGAGGTCCTCCTCCTTTCTTCTTGTCCTTATCCTTCTTGTTCTTCCACCACTGCTTCTTAGAGTTTTCTAATTTAGGAACCTCCTTAACCTCTTCTTTCTTAGAAACATCTTATATGAGAGCCATTTCCATTAGTGATTCATACATCGCTCGCATAAGTACATGTGTCAATACCAAACCTTGGAGGAGATGGTTCAAACCCTTAGCAAACTTGGTGGCCTTCTTATGCGGTTTATTAACAAGCTCCATCTCGAACCGTGATAACTCATTAAACTGATTTATACTCACCGAAAGACTCCTCTGCTTCAGACTAATGAACTTCTCCAACAGCATGCTTTCCTCGGCTTGCGACAAGAACTTTCTCTCAAACCTTTCCCCAAATCCAAACCAACCAATGTCTCTACCCTCCATTTCTACAATCTCCCACCAGTAAGAAGCCTCTCCCTTCAGCTGCCAAGATGCATGCTAAACTCTCTGTTGGTCCTCCAATCCTAGCAGCCCAAATATCCGCTCTGTATTCCTCAACCAAGCTCGTGCCTCTACGAAATCCTCCATGCCAGAATACATCTTGCCTCCTAGACTAGTGAAGGCCTTTTATAGCCTAGAAAAATTGGCTGCTGCAGGTGGATTAACGGGACCTCTACCAGCCGATACTGTATTGGGCGCTTGCCTTTGTACCTCTGGTGTTGTAGCTTGGAGGTATCTACGGAACCAGCCAGGGATTTGGACACCCTTTGGAAGATTTGGGGTGTCCATACTATGCAAAGAAAAGAAAATTTAGGCTCGAAAGAATCGAAAGAAGGTTGAACTGGACTTTGAGGGGATTTTAATAAAACTCTTTTATACTTGAAAACTATTTCTATAGTAAGAGTTTCTTTCTGAAAAATACTTTTAGTTTGAAGATATGTTACCTTTTCAAAAAAATTTACTTTTAAAACAAGTTTTTAAGAATCTTGTAACCTTGGGCTCTAATACTAAATGAAACACCACACACCCTTAGTATTCCCAAAAAGGGCACACCAAAGGACGTGGTGCGTTATAGTTATAGCTAAAGCATTACAAAGACTAAGATTCACAAGACAAATTAGTTAAAGCAGCGGAAAACATTTAAATAATAACTTGTCATTCAAAATTAAACTTCATTTCAAAATAAGTCATAAAAACATAACATGTCTCAAAAACTCAAAATCCCTATCAAAGCCACCAGTGAGGACTATAAAAAGGTACTTTCTGATTTACAAATTTCAGTAAAAGATAATAATGAATTAGTTAGTATAAGCAATAAGATTTCAAAGCTTAATTTTATTATTTTAGAAAAGATGAAATCTGTTGAACTTGAAAATGAGAAATTGAAAAACGAGAAGTTAAATTTAGAAAATCAACTTGGTGATTTAAAGAATAATTTTATAACTTTTAAAGATTTTCTAGATGAACAAAACACCATATTTGAAAATGAGAGAGAAAATTTTTCAAAAGAAAGTTTTGATTTGAAAAGACAAAATTATTTATTACAATCCTCTTTAGATAATTCAGAATCTCAAAATTTCCTTCTCAAAAATGAGAATTGTATGTTAAAAACGAGAATTCTGAATTTAATAAGAAAATTGATATTTTAAATACTAGTAATATTTCTTTTGAAAATAATAATTGTGACTTTAAAGCTAAATTTGAAAAACTTAACACTGAAGTCGCAAAATTTAATAAAGGTCAAAACGATTTAAACATGATTTTATCCAGTTCTAGACCTTTACATGATAAAAGTGGTTTAGGATATAATAAAACTAATCGTAGAAATAGCACTAGATACGCTTTCATGTATAGTAAAAATGTTAGTGCTAGTACTAAATTTCGAATAAAGCCTAAATCCAATTTTTATAGAAATTCAAATACTGTTATGACCAATAATGTTTATAATTTCTCTAGAAGTACAAAATCATTGACGGAAAATATGAATAAAAATTATCTAAGTATTTGGGCTCCTGTTAATTGGAGAAATAGAGAAAAATATATTGATGATTATTTTGATATGGTAGTTAATAATGAAAATTATATTTATACAAGTTCAACCACACCCAAATGGGTATGGTTTCCTAAAAATTAGGAAATTATAAGAACCTTGGGTATCGCATGCTTTAAATGTTAAATTTTTTTTGATACCTTACATTATAAGTAATAGTTATTTTGTTTTATATTGTTCTATGTTAACACTTATGTAAAATATTATTTATATCATCATATAAACTCTCCTTTTTGCCAATGACAAAGGGGGAGTAAGATATTGCTCTAACACTACTTGCAGGAATAAACCATGCAAGCACAGATTAAGGGGGAGAAAAGATTAATTATTTACCTTCAAATACTTGTTACTCCTCTTCCTATTATGGATTATGATGCATGGAAAGCACGCCAACGTGCGCGACGTCAACAACAACAAGATCAAGGTCCTTCCTTTCAACCATGTCGCTCACCTACTCCTCCATCAAATTCCAGAGATGACGAGATTCAACTTGCAACCTCCAGTCATTCAACCCAACAATCTATTGAGATTTTATCCCGGAACCAACTTGTTCTCGACACATGTTTGAAAAGGGTTGATAAAAAGCTTGACAAAATCAAAGGTTTTTTCACCATCTTATAGGATGCTATTTCTTGTTCTGCCTCTACTTCGACCATGCCATCTACAGGAAAACGCCCTGCGCCACAATTTACCTGGAGCACATCCGAGAATCACACCAACACTGACACTAGCGAAACTAGCGGAGGTGGACATGGTGGTGAAGCATCATCTCGAGGCAAGTCTCCCGCCATTCCAGAACAAGAATATGATTGGGATGCCGATGAATAGTTGGGTGCTATCGTATTTGGATATGGTATTTTCTTTGCTCTTTTAATCAACTTTCTTTTCTATTAAGGCTTGTACTTAAATAGCCTTGTGTTATTTTGGTTTATGGAACTTTATTTGCTTTTTCCTATGGTACATTATGTAGCTACATCTTGGTTTGTTATGTTAGTTATGCTTATTCTATGCTTTACTGGTTATGTCTACTCCTTTTTGTCGATGACAAAGGGGGAGAAAAATGTCTACTAACAAGTTTTATGCAGATTACATTATCGCCACACATTCAGGGGGAGAAATATATATAACTTTTGTTATATAATTTCTACTGTATATCAATTCGTCGGTTACAGGTTGTCATCAATCAAAAAGGGGGAGAATGTTGAATCATGAGTTTTGATTCATGACAAGGAGCATTAACAAAGACTATATGGCGATAGCAACAAAAAGAGAGTAACGTATACATGGTATAAACTACAAAGAGAAAAGACTTCAAAACTAGTTTTAGTATGATTATTTATTATGTTTTGTGTCTTAGATATGTTTAGATACTGTTAAAATCATTCCTCAAGTAGTTACACTTGCACACAAAACAAATTATTTTCGTTTGTATATGCATTGAAATTCACTGTGTAAAATTGCATAGGTCAGTCGACTGATTACAGTCGACCAGTCAACTGACCTGGTGCAAAATGCACAATGAACAAAGAATATATATACAAATTTGAATTTCAGTCAACTGAGCTTCTGAACTCAGTCGACTGACCTGCGTATAACGATTATATTATCTGAACTGATGCTTCCTCTCGCGAAGAGTTTCAATCCAATTCGAAGAGTAATGGATGCATCTATTGATTGAATCTCTTAGCAAAAGGTTGTATCTATCTATGCACTATATAAACACATCAAAATCATTTTCCAAATCACCGATTCTTGAATAATTTACTGATCTTACTTACTTTCTATATTCTCTGCATTCAAAAGCAATCAAACCATCTTCATTGCTTGAATCTTTGAATTCATATTCATATTCTTTGATTCATAGGGATAATCTTCCTTTCATATCTTCACACACACTCATATACTTGAGGATTTGATTATAGGAAGGGTGTACACACATTCACATATCTTTGTTATCAAGAACACATTAGTCAGACAATTTTATATACTAGTAGAAGTCCTGTTCTACTGCTCAGGCATTGTGAAGTCCTCTTCGGCTGCTGAGGCGAAATCCTGTTCCACTGCTCCGGTCCCTGTTCGGACTTGATTGTATAACCCACTTTGTGGCTAGTATGCTGGAATTTAATAATGTAACAATTTCAGCTATGTGAGTATTTATTTGAAAACCATAGACCCTATTGTAATATAACTGAATTTCCTATCAATGTTTTGGTTAGCGTAAGGTAAAAACTTTTCCGTGTTTATGTGCGGAGAGTCTTACATAATACCTTTGTTTCAAAAGGATTTTGAAGTTAAGCAAGTTTAAACCGTTTACTCACACCAGACCCATGTCTAACCCAAGTGTTTATTTTCCGTTTTATTAAACTCTTGGGTACTCAAATTTTTATGAGTAGCCAAGGGATTCAGGTTAGCTTTGACGAATCTATGGAGGAGATATGGAGCAGGAGGCTTCAGCATTCGTAGATATATAGTATTCCGCTGTGTTGGTTTCTCTGAGTCTTTTGTTTGAGTTGTATCTTATGTTGTATAATAGACAGAAATTATAACTGTCTATTTTGTGATGTATAAGTTGTGTACTCTGATTATGTAAAGACTATGTAATAGTTATGTGATATATTATATTTTGTTCCGTTTCCACTGTGAGATTCTAATATTGTTTAGTTCTTTCTTCTCTTCTTTTCTCTTTTCTATCCCTTTCTTTCTTATTAATGATACGTCATTCTGTGGAATGAGTGGCGGGCCATTACAGTGGTATCAGAGCGAGGTTGAGTGAATACCTAGACTCTGGAGTGGTGTCTATCTTGAGAGCGCGTATTTGTAATTTTTATATAACCATATATATATATATATATATATATATATTCTACCTATTTGTTGGGTTACCTGTTCGGGTTCTCCAATATGAGTTATAAAGGTAGATAGGGTAGTGGTGTGTGTAACACGACTACCAATGGTTGGAATTTGAGTGTTGAGGTTGGAAGGGTATATGTCGAGAATACTGTCTCGAGTATACTTTGCTGTGGTGGAAGGATTTCATTTATCTCTGAAGGAAACCTGTTAAGGTTCGGAGTTTATCTTTGAAGTTGGATAAGAAGAAGCGAGTGATGGTATCTTTGTAACTTCTGGGAGAAGTATCTGTGTGATGAGACGCAGTGACTATGGATGTCTCCGAAGATGTTTTCTTTTGGAGAGAGTTTAAGGAAGGATGTCTGCTTCGATGTTGTGGCTGAGTTCAGCATGGTGATTCTGTTTGGATTGAGGTCCGAGTTACTCGAAGAGCTTTGGTTAGGAAATTTTTAGCATTTGTGGCAGCAATACAGCTCGGAGTGTTCTGTGTGTTGGCAGGAAGTTTTCTGGCTGAGCAATTTTTCTAGAGGCGGAGTTCAGAAGCAGCAAAGTGGATCCGTTTGTTCGGATGGATTGGCTAGATAAGCGTAAGCTATTCTGTTTGGTAAAGAGAGAACAATTTTTCTTTGGAATTAGGCTGGGTTGATCGCAAAAGTGACTTGCGATAGTTGAGTGTTCTCTTGGGTTATCAGAGATTTTCCCGATGTCTTCAGGGAAGTTAGAAGTTTGTCCGCATCAGGAGATTGAGTTTCTTATCGACTTGTATTCCAGGAGTGATACCGGTGATTCAGCTAGTTGAAGGATGGTTCCTAGAGATGGAGTTTGGTGAAGCAGCTCAGGTTTTGATGGAGTATTTGAGTTTTCTTTTTATGGATCTGTTGACCATATTTCCGGGATGTGTTGTCTAGTCTGTGCTCGTGTTCTTCATCAGCATTTTCTTCTGCTCCAGATCAGAGTTGTGCAGCGGAAGCGAGTTTGGGAGTGCATCTGTTTGTCTTTTCCGGTTAGGAGGAGTTCTGTCTTCTATTGTTTAAGGAGGAGAGTTTGTTTTTGGTTTTGGTTGATCTTGAGGAGATCGTTGTGTTGGGTTGTTTTGGTCTAGTTTATTTTTAGAGGCATCAGCAAAGGTTGAGCTGATCAAGAGGGTTGTAGGCAGCCCAGGATCGTCTGAAGAATTTTGTGAATAAGAGACAAAGGGATTTGGATTTCGAAGATGGAGATTTGATTTTGGATAAGTTTTCTCCGATCGAAGGAGCTATAAGATTGGGTAAGTCTGGGAAGTCAGCTCCGAGGTATTTTGGGTCTCTTCTGTGTTCTGATTTGGATAAGAGCTTGGTCTACTAGGTTGAATGGTCAGTTTGGATAACTGGGATTCAATGTGTTTCCCGTATCTCTGAGGGAGTACGTGTAAGATCTATCTCTGGTTGTGGAACCAGCAGTTCTAGAAGATTTGGTTGTTGAGTCAGACTCGTCTGTAGTCTGGTATCCTATTCAGTTTTGTAGATCTAGATGAGTAGAAGCTCTGTAGCTTAGTAGTATAGATTTTTGGGATTCTGTAAAGCGAGTATCCCGGTATTTATACTTGGAAAACTCTAGGAATTTCTATCCAGAATTTTGTCTGGATAGTTAGAATTGTTTGTTTGGATGATTGGTTACTATGGTTGAAAATATATGTTTGTGATTTAAAACTAAAATCTTTAATGTGATTATTAAATTACCTTTGTTTTAAATTTCAAGGACGAAATTCTTTTAAGGGTGGAGGAATGTGATATCCCGGAATTTTTGAGCAATATCAATTTAATAATATGTTTAAATAATTAAATTGATTTAATAATCTATATTAAAATTAAATTGATTTGATAATTTTGTAAATAAATTTGAATTGATTTAATAATCTTCTTTAATAAATATTTAATTAGTAAATTTATCTTTTTAAAGCTAATAAGAATATATTCTATTTATAATATATATTAACATATACATATGTTGTAAATAGGAAGTTTTGGTATTAATTTAATTTGAAATATGTTTTCAAATTTATAATATAATATGTATGTATATATGGTGATTTGGAAGATAATGAATTTAATACAATACTTTTCGATTTGTTATTTAAAATAAAATTTACTCATTATCAACACATAAGGAAAATATTTATCTTTAAAATATAATAGTTTAAACAAATTTAATAAAATTTCTATTGTGATTTCTTTTAAAAGTTATTAAACTAAAATAGTTTATAAAATATATATAGATTTAATTTATTCTTTCTTTTAAACCTCACATGATTTAAGTTTTATTTTATATGTATACATTTAAAACCATAATTTGTAAGTATATAAAGTTTTAAGATACATGTATAAAATAATTGTATACATATATATAATTTAAACTCTAATACATAATATATATATATATATATATATATATATGTAAAATAGGTATTTATATATATATCAAGTTTAAAACACTTGTCAACTTAGTAATAAATGAGTAATACATTTGTAAGTATAATAAAACAAGTTTGGACACTTGTAAATAAATGGATATATGCAAGGACATTTGTAATAAAGTGAAATAGGTGGTAAATTCTCCTTTAAATGAAATATAAGTATAATGTTTTAGAAATCACCTGATTTTATTATTTCAGTTCAAATCTTTTCTTCCTCCATCTTCTTTTTCTCTCCATCTTTTCTAAATTCAAAAGAAAATCAAAACTATAATAAGAATCAAACAAACAGCAGTTCAAACTCAGCAACAACTTCAGATTTTAACCCAAAACAAAGTGCGTTCAAAATCAATATAACATCAGTTTTCAAATTCAACAAGATTTCAAACCTGAATTCAAACAGTAAGGATCAACTCAACATTTAGATGATTCAAGTGACAGTCCTAACAAGCAAATCAAATTCAAAGACCCAGCTGTAAGAATCAAGTTTCAGTAATACAAAGATTTAACTCAAAATCAAGCAATAAGAATCAGATCAAAACCAAGCTCCAGATTTATCAACTGCAGATCAGAATTTCTGTCCTCTGTTCTTGTTATCTGGTGAGTAAACATTTAACTTAAAAACAGTTTTTTTTAAAATCTGTTGTTATGATGATGCATGTGATGAATGGTGAAGTAAATGATGTTTGCATAAGAATATATGTGGATGCATGAAATGGCTGGGTATCTGTATATATGTACATTCCTCTGTTCTCTGATCATTTATCAAGTGAGTAAACTTAATATTTGCAAAAACTAAAATCCTTATTTTCTTGATGCATGTGAAGAATAGGTATAATAAAGTTGTGAATTAAGTTTGCATGGATAATTTAACTAGATTTTAGTTTAAAATATACTGAATATTGGTGTGCATATCTGTGAATATATATATATATATATATATTCTTGTCTCTGTCATGCTCACAGTCTTAAAACAACACAATTAAATTCATATCTTCCCAAAGATTCAAGATTAGGTTAAGATCCATGAAGAACAAATGATTGTATGAACTTAATATCAATTCTAAAAATTATTTCAAGTGTATATGTGGAGTATTTACTTCAAAAATTTATAAATAACAGTAAAATGATATATAAGACAAAAATCAATGATTATGATTTCATGTTTGGATTTCGTAAATTGATTTATGATAGAAAACAATGAATTTTGATATAGATATTAGGATTTTCAGGTTTGAAATTGTCGAGGATTTCTGAGTTGATCGAAATTCGAACTTCGATCGATTTCACGGCGATCGGTGATGGAGATGCGTCGTGACTGAGGCTGGTGATAGCTGGAAGGATGATGGTCGAAGGAAAAATGGCCAGGAGATTTATAGATGGCCGTGGTGGCCAGGGGACGGCGATGTAGGGTTTCATCCCCATTTTTTATCGACGTTGTTTCGGGGGCATTTGCGACATTGGGGTTGGATCGGGTCTGATCGCGTGAGGGAGAAACAATGCTGGGGTTTAAGACGCGGCTGTGGACGAGGTGGCAGGATTTCTGGTGGTCACAATGGTCGTCTGCGAGGGAATATGTCATACTGGTTTGAGTTTCAGTCTGGGTTGATGTGCTCGAAGCTCGATTTTGATTCTTAGTTTCTGTAGTTGGTTTGAAGGTCAAATTGGTATTTGGTGATGATCGATGACTTGCTGGTGGAAGCGACGTTGGTCGGAGCAGTGGCGATCGAGCGTGCACGTGTGCACGTATCTGTCAGGCGATGTAAGGTAGTGGGGAGGAGGAAGTTGCTCGGGTTTAGCTCGAAGATTTCTCATGTTCGACTCGAAGGGAGAGAGGAGCGTGAGTGCTCGAGAGGTCACTCGGGAAAGAAGCGAAGTTGGCTCAGGATTTTTTTTACTGTTAACTAGTTTTTAAATTGTGAAGTAAAAATTTTAGTTGCCAGGTTTTAAAATTTTAAAAAGGAAATCAAAGTCAGGTTTTAAAAAGCAAAAGCAAGTTAAATTAATCAAGTTTCCAAAAGGAATGTTAGTCAAGTTTAAAAGTATGTTAAATTGAATATGTTTTCAAAAATTTAAAAGGTTTTAATTTGTTTGTTTTTTTTAAAGTAAATATAAACTAGATAAATTTTGTAATTGAATTCAAAAGTGTTTTCAAATAAAAGTAATAGAACAAGTTTTTAAGAAAAGAAATTTAAACAAGTTTCTAAGTAAGTTTCAAAGATAAGGTTTAACAAAGTTTTTAAAATATATTTAAAGGAGATAAGTATTAAAGGATATTTAATTAGAGGGTTTAATTAAGGTAAATGGTTTATCTTAATTAATTAAGGTCTTATTAAGTAATTAAAGTATAGTTACTTAATTAATTGAAGATAGCTAATTAATGTATTAATTTAAGGAAAGTACTTTGGTTTAATTAAGGATAATCACTTTGGAAATTGATTAAGTATAATCATTGAATGTAATTAATGAAAGAATAATTAGTTAATGAAAGAAATTAGAGGTTAATTAATAAAAGGTAAATTACTTTATGGAAGTAATTAATGAAAGGTAATTAAGAATTAATTACATAGATAATTAATTAATGTGATTAATTAAAGTTAATTAATAAATATGGTTAATTAAGACTAATTAATTAATGTGATTAATTAATGGACTGTAATTACTTAGTAAAGTAATTAATGGTAATTACTGGATGTAATTAATGGAAGATGATTTAAGAATGGAAGTAATTTGAGTTTAATTACTTTTTGTAATTAATCAAGGGACTAATTAAAGATAATTAATTAAGGAGTAATTAATTTATTAGATAAAGTAATTAAGGGTAGTTAATTACTGAATGTGATTAATCAAGAGTGATTAATAATTATGATTTAATTTAAGATAATTACTTAATGTAATTAATTTAAATAGGATAATTAATTAAGAGTAATTAAGGATCATTAATTAATATAATTAATGATATAATTAAAGATTGATTAATTAAAATTAATTAATCAATAATAAGTAATTAAAGAGTAATTAATTAATGTAATTAATTAAGGATTAATGTAATTAATTATAGTTAATTAATTAATGAAGTAATTAAAGGTAAATTACTATAAATAAGGATAATTAATTGGAGTAATTAATTAAAGGATAATTACTTGAATATAATTAAAAGATAAATTAATTAAGGATGATTAATTGAAATGAATAATTAGAGAATAATTAATTAATTGATTTATAATTAATTAATGGTTAAGTAAGCAAGATTTATAATGAAGTAATTAATTTAATTTATGTTAAATTAATTAGAGATAGTATAAATCATTACTTATGGATGGTTGAATAATGAATGCTTTGCATTGTTTGATATCTCTGATGAGATATGTGCTGATCTGTGATATAGATGTTTGGTTGAATGATAATGTAAATTATCTCATTTTGATAATAGTGTAGATTATCTATTGTGATATTGTAAATTATCTATCTATGTGTATATAGATAATTGAATTGAATTGTTTTAATTTTAAAACAACTTGGCCTTAAAAGATACGTTTTGGATTTCGATGAGACCGGGATCGGGTTTCTAGATTTGGATATCCGAATACCACATCGATCCAAATTAACGATAGGTCGTAAATCTCAAGTGAAGATGAAGATTCAGAGTGCAAGGGTTATTGTCGTTAACTCTGAGGGTGATTCCAAAATGAGTGTAATGAGATAATGCCTTCGGTTTCGTTCGAACCCGAAACGAACTTGTATGGATTGAATGCTTTCAAAACATCGTCAGGTGGACGATGAGCATTCTAAGTGATGTGTTCTGATTAAAGGTAATCGTAGCCTCAAGCCTCATCAACCGGGAATGGCTAAAACAGGGGAGGTGCAGCAAGGCTTCGTGGGTAGCGCCCACTGAGAGTAAGGTCATCCCTGTCTAGATGTCCCTTTTCTATTTCGGCTTAGTGGTGCGGTTGCAGATCACAACCGTGGGGTGATTTTATTCGGAATTATCCAGTAAGGGATGGTTCCGGCTTTGTGTTGCAGGGGATTGGGAGTAATCCTTGGTACGTTGATCTAGGCCACATACTGTGACGGGCGGTACCCCGGTAGCCCTGCCATTGTATGGAAATCCAACTTCCAATAAGTGATATCGGACTTGATTGTATAACCCACTTTGTGGCTAGTATGCTGGAATTTAATAATGTAACAATTTCAGCTATGTGAGTATTTATTTGAAAACCATAGACCCTATTGTAATATAACTGAATTTCCTATCAATGTTTTGGTTACCGTAAGGTAAAAACTTTTCCGTGTTTATGTGCGGAGAGTCTTACGTAATACCTTTGTTTCAAAAGGATTTTGAAGTTAGGCAAGTTTAAACCGTTTACTCACACCAGACCCATGTCTGACCCAAGTGTTTATTTTCTGTTTTATTAAACTCTTGGGTACTCAAATTTTTATGAGTAGCCAAGGGATTCAGGTTAGCTTTGACGAATCTATGGAGGAGATATGGAGCAGGAGGCTTCAGCATTCGTAGATATATAGTATTCCGCTGTGTTGGTTTCTCTAAGTTTTTTGTTTGAGTTGTATCTTGTGTTGTATAATAGACATAAATTATAACTGTCTATTTTGTGATGTATAAGTTGTGTACTCTGATTATGTAAAGACTATGTAATAGTTATGTGATATATTATATTTTGTTCCGTTTCCGCTGTGAGATTCTGATATTGTTTAGTTCTTTCTTCTCTTCTTTTCTCTTTTCTATCCCTTTCTTTCTTATTAATGATACGTCATTCTGTGGAATGAGTGGCGGGTCATTACATCTTCACAATTTGGTAAATACAAGTAAGTGGTATAGCATTGTCAGTTTTTCGACCATCACAAATCGACTAACGAAGTCCATAGTTGTGGTCATCTAGGTAAATTATGATTTTTGTGGATAGTGTCAAGATTTTTGGGTGTTGGATTTTGATGTGACGAGGAGATGATTAGTTTTTGATCAAAAATGAATTCTCGACGATCGAAGCGTCGAGGGGATGGTTTGGTGGCGCTGGAAGCTATCTCGAGTTGAGGCCAAGGTGTTGGTGTGACGACCCACCTTACGGTTTAAATCGACGATAAACCACACACATATAACTCAAACCATTCAAAATGGTAGATTATCAATGGGGTAAATAAGAAATAAGATAAAAGAAGGAAAACAAAACACAGAATCTTACAGCAGAATGACAAAATAGAATAATCAAATAAACAGTTCATGAAGCTGTTTTTAAATATACATTTGATTGCAAAATTTTCACAACATAATCTGAGTACAACCAATAACATACCAATAATGATGCAGCGGAATAATACTAATAATATAATATACTAAACTCCATCTTCGTCCTCCAGAAATAAAGTCTTCAAACAATGAAAAGCTCAGGCTGACCCGAGCGTAATGAAAAGACAAAACATTCGAGTCAGAACTAAAAGTTCTCAAGTAAGTTAAATCAATAACAAATAAATATGAGTGTAATAGCTTCAGAGATGTTTATGGGATTTCACATCTCCTATCCAGTGTATAACGTGCATACAATAACTTAAGAGACGTTACGGGATTTTCCATCTCCTAAGGACCCGTTAAACTATCTATATGTAGTAAGATACACTATATATGTAGTGTCTATCGGTAAAATAATTACTGTTCTTAGCGTTAAGTCTTTACATTGACCCCCCCTTAACACATTTTTAAGCAGGGAGTCTATGCAGGTCTTGTAACACAACCAGTAACGTCGGTAGCTAGTGAGTCTGTAACGACCCTGGAATTTAAATTTATTTAAATTAATAATTAAATGAATTTTTGAATTAAATTGAGTAATTAAATAAATTTTTGGATAAAAATTTGTAGATTTAACTAGAAAATTTGAGCGAGTTTCCCCGAATCCAAATTTATTTGGAATAAATCATTTAAATTTAATAATATTGTACATATATGTGGATATATATGTATACGTGATATATGAGTAGATTTGAAATTCTATATATATTAATTTGGATTTAAAATTGTAAATAAATGGTTTGATAATAAAGGATAGTAATAAAAATTACAATAAGTGGTTAATAATAATTTGAAGTTATAAATTTAATATAAGATAATAAATACTAAAGTAAAATAAATAATTGAGTTTATAAAGAAATACAAAATAGTTAGTGGTAAAGTAAAATAAATATTTAAGTTAAAATGGAAGTAAAACTATAAAGTAATGACAAGAGAAATACAATCAACAAATAGCAAAAACAACTTTATATCTATTAGCATAAGTATAATTTCATAAGTCAAGAATTTAATACATAACTAAAGCAACTTTTATAATATGTACATAAAGTAAAAAGCTGCCAGGCTTTGTATAAATGGAAATGTTGCCTGTAAACAAAGTTTAAGCAGGAAAGTAAAGAAAATATTCAAGTAAAAGAATGAAACACTTGCTAAAGGAGAAACAAATAAATAAAATACAAATCATTTCACCCTACCCAAACAAAGCCACCACTATCTTCATTTGTACAGCCGAGATCTTGTAAATGAAACAAAGATGTGAACAAGCAAAACAAATACAAACAAGTACAGATATAAACAAGATATCAGCCGAGTTAAAGGAAGGCAAGTATCTTTAGTCATGCCTATGGTACAAGCAAATAAAGAAATAAAATATAATACCCTTGTTTAAGGTATACACCCTGTAAACTTCCTTTTCACAAATTTATCTTCATTTCAATTTCGTTCCTTCCAACTGAGAAAAAAATAAAGCACGCATCACTTAAGAATCCAAACTGCAAAATCAAGTAACAGATCATCTCAAACCAAAACTAAGCAAATCAAAGCAATCTAAATAAAAGCCTGGAACAAAAGAAAGTTTCAAGCAGGCTCTGTTCTCTCTTTTAAATCACGGTGAGTAACTTTCTTTAAAAAAAAAAAAATTAAGTATCTTGATATCTGACTGCATATGAATTAGTGGAAATAAAATAGCATTGTGTGGATGTATTTGAGTTAATTCACTATGTGTATACATGAATGTATGATGGCATGCTTACTGATTGTGATTTATCCTTGCCTGTTCTTAGTTTCCAGTCTTAAAAATCTGATCAATAATCATTACCTCAAAATCTAATCTATGTTAAGGTTTAAATTTCAAACAAAATGTGTTAGATGTATTATAGATTATGGTTTTTAAATTTTATTCAAGTTAAATAAATTAGTAATACTTCTGGGAATCAAGAAAAACCTGAGCAAATCAAATATGGGCCAAATTTCAAACATCTTGATTCCTGAATCCAGGAATGTGAACTGAATTTTTTAATCAAAAGATGATTTTTAAAACTAAAATCATGATTTTTAGAGATAGATTGAGGCTGTAGTTCTCGGTTGAACAAAAAGTGGGGGTAGATGCAATTTCTGGTGATTTTTGGGTTTGGAGAGGTCGGGGTTCTCTAAGGTGATGGAGGGATGATCAGAGGGCTTGGGAAAAATATTGGATGGCGGTGTAGTTGGTCGTGGTGGTGGCGGCATTCATTTGAAGTGTGTAAACCTAATTTTGGCGTGGCTAAGGAATTTGACTCGTTCTTCGTCGGCGAGTGATCGAGTGTTACGAAACTCGAGGGGATGGACATAGGGAAGTAGACGAGGTGGTGGCCGAAGTTTCGCACGTTCAGATGATCGGAGCTGCGTGAACGTGGCGTTGCCAGGTTTTGTGGTGGGGTCGCTGTCGAGTGTTCCAGGTTTCCAGGTTTCGATTTATACTCGAATTCGAGTTCGATTCGAATCAGAGGGGTTTGGATGGTCATTGTCAGATCGGGGGATGATAGTCGACTTGTTGATGGCGTCGGCGATGACCGGAGTTGGCCTGAGGGGCTGTGCACGTGCACCATGCCCATTTCGCTAAGGAATTTTGTTGGGTGCAGGGTAATTTTGACCAGGGAAGACTCGGGTTATTCGTATGCTCGACTCGAGGCAGAGGGGTATGCGACTCGAAGTAATTTTGGTTGAGTTGGTCAGTGTTTGTTCCAGGCTTGTAAAACCTGGTAGCAAGAATTTTGTTTATAAACAAATTCAAATGAAAACTTAGGTTTGAACTAGACTTTAAATCAAAGTTTAAATATAACTTCGAGTTAGTTTGAACATTTAGTTGTAAATAAATAAAGTTTTAAGTTAAATTAATTTCCAACTTAAAGTGGTTAAGTGTTTAAAAGTGTTTTTAAAGGAATTTGAAATTAAAGTTGGAAATGAATGTTTTCCAAATGTCGATATGAATGAATTTATCTTAAAGTTAAATTAGAATTTAATAAATTTTAATTCATTCAATTTTTAAGGAAATTAAATGGATAATTAATTCATGTGATAAATTAATGAAATAGATAATTGCTTAAATTAATTAAGGTTTTTAAACTTAAAGTTTAAGATTAATTTTTCTTAGAACAATTAATTTGTAAATTAAAGATTTTTAATAAAAAATTAATTAATGATTAAAGTTGATAAACCAAGTGATTAAGCAACAATTACTTGGAGGATAATGTAATAAATTAATTAGGATGATTAGTTTGAGAAAAATTAATTTATCAAGGGTAAATTAATTAATGAAGTGATTAAGAAATAATTATTAATCAAGAAGTAATTAATTAATTATTGTAATTAATTAAGAATAATTAATTAATAATTAACCATTGACTAGCCAAATTTATTCATAGAAATTAATCTGATTTAAATCAATCAGATAATTAAATTAATTCTACCTATGGATGTCTGGATTCTATTGAATGTGAATTGTTTGATATCCCTGATATATGATGCTTTGTGATACACCCTGATTTATGTTGTGATCTGTAGTTTACTTATCTGTGATATATATCTGTGATCTGTGAATGAACGATAAGCGTATAGTTTATATCGCTTATCAACTATATTATGTATTTTGATCTGTGATGATTGATTGATGCTGCACTACTGTGTGTAAAACCCCTGGACCACACTGTTACACACACCAATATGGATTTCACGTGGAAATCGGTTAAGTCACAGATAATTTAAATTTGATGTTTTCGAAATTGAAATTTTAATTTCAATTGATTTTGAAATTAGAAATTTGGGGTTTAAAGTGAAAAGCTTTTGAAATGGAATTTCAAAGAGAAGAGTTATTTTGAATAACTTAAGCGAGTTTTGAAAATTTAAATAATTAGATTTAAATTTGAATTCAAGTTTGAAATTAAATCTATGATTTGGAAACTAGGGATAAAAGATGATATAAATGTGTTTGTATGAATTTAAACCATTTTAAAAGTATAATTTTGGGAATTTGGATTTAACCTAAGGATTTCAACTAGTATGAATGAATCAGATTTCCAAAGAAAAAAAATGTTGTTTTCAAATGATAAACACTTTCAGATAAGAAATGAAATTCCAGTTTAATTAAAGGAATTTCAAGATTTAATTGAAAAATTGTTTTCCAAGTTATAAATGAATTCTTTTCGAAAGCTATGAATTAAATCTGTTTATTTTTAACTGATTTAAAATGATGTTTTGTTAAACCATTCGAAATGAAATTGTTTTGAAAGCTATTTGTTAAATCTTTGATTTAAAGATTCAACGAATTAATTAAATTGAAATGGAAATCGATTTGGAAAATCTGTGAATGAATCTTTGTGAAATTAAGTGAACTTTGTGAATTAAATCTTTTTGTTTAAAAAAGATTAAAATGGAAATTTGTTTAACCATTTGAAAGAGAAAGTTTGGGTTTAAATTGTGACTTAATTGAAATCCCATTATCCATTTGTTTTTGAATATTGCGCTCACTATTCGGGTTAGCCGGGAAAAGACATCTGTGTCATATAACCCATTCCGAATAGTGATACGTCGTATATGGATCGCATTTGAAGATCGGTGTTGAAGACCGGATATTTTCGAAAATGAAAGGACAACCTGTCGAATGTCTCTGCACTGGGTAGCTCCCGGTATAGAGATTTATATCACTCTTTTGTAATGGGAAGTCTGGACGTGATTTGAAAATTATCCGGATTTGCAAGGGCTTCGTAAGAAGTGCCTTCGGTTCTGTTCGATCCCGGAACAGACTTGTATGGATACATGTCTGACATTACACTTTGAGATATAAAGCCGATTTCTTTCAAATACATATCTGTTTGGTGGCGGAGAATTTATTCTCTTAGCTTAACACCCTTCTCTGAGACATACGAGCTCAGAGGTTATGTAGTTGAAATTTATCAGCGATATATCCCAATTTGGTAATGTGGCATGCTGAGTGTTGCTGTGTGATGATCAGTGTTTGATCATTTGTGATATGATCATTTGTTTGATCTTATATCTTTGTGATCATAGGTTGATCATTTGTTTGACCCGAAGCATGGCTTTGTAGAAAGCGTAGCTTTGTGGACGAGACTTCGTCGAGCCTCACACCCCGGAAATGGTCAAAACAGGAAAGATGCAGCAAGGTTCTAGGGAGTAGCGCCCCTTAGTGTATGTCATTCCTTCTGGATAAAGGTGGTATCATGGTATGGAGCCTAGATACTTAACCTCTGTGGTTGCTGCAAATTTATTACTTTGTGGTTGTTGCGAATCGGGGATCCTCGGGAAGATCGGTGACGATCGGGGGATGGCATACGCGTGTCAGTAGTTACCTATTTTTGCAGAGGTAACCCGGCCTTGTGTTGGCAGAGATCCGGTTAGGTTCTCGGGTCGTCTATTCCAGGGACGTACCCATCGTGGATAGGAAGTTCCTTAGCCTGACCATTTGTTGGAAATCCATCTTCCAATACGAACTTTGTACGGTATTAGTTGTAGAACCTGCCATTTACGTACGGTGGTCACCACTGTTTAGATGGTAGCTATAGTAGGCATACGATACTGGTCGTATGTTGGCTAAGATTAATATTATACTTTCGAAATGTTTTCTACACTATGCACTAATAATAATATCAAAAAGGATTTGATTTGCGTAGTAAGCATCTTTGACCATCATAAGAAGAAATCTCCTCCAATTCTGCGTTTGCATTGTGTGTGTGGTGGGAGGTCTTATGGTAGTTTCATTTTCTAAAAGCATTGCGAATTGACTTTAAAAATTCTCTGCTATTCGTTTTTAAAGATAAACTGTTTTTGTTGCTCACACCAGTCCCATGACTGATCCGGAGTTTATTGTTCATTTCCTAAACTCTGGGTGCTCATAATTTTCTACACGAGCAGTCTAGAGTTGGGTTTTTCAGATAGTCAGGTTCAGTAGATTTTCTGGAGCTAGTTCAGTCTTTGGATCGGACTGCACTTGCTTATGCTTGGTGTATCGTTATTGGGAGTTCGAGCTACTGCTGGAGTTCCCTCTTGAAGACTATCTTAGAGTTATTTGTTCCGCTGCTGATATTATCGTTTTTCTTTTCCGCTGCTATTTGTTGTATCATATCTCTGATGTATATTGATATTCATTGTATCACTCCGTTGTATCAGATATTGTATATCAATGTATTATCTTTTTCTTTTCCGCTGTGTTATTTACTTAACTGTGTTATAAGCTCCTGAGAACCAGATTCGGCATTTGAATCTACGGCATTTTGAGTACAAGTGAAGTACGGGTGCCGATTTTCGAAGGTCGATTTTTGGGTCTTGACAGAGTCACTTATATGTACCATACTAAAACAAAATCGTAGTGGTCGCGAATAAGGATAAAGAGTATGACAAGGCACGTGAGGCAATGCCTAAGGTAGGATACTACCTGTTTGGGTCATAGGGCTGGTGGTAACGCATCGTAGCTATGACCGCCCACCACATCCAACACTCCCAAAATCAAGTCAAATCAAGGTGCACTGATCAAGCCAACATCAATATAGTAATATGAAGAGGTGTGTCCGCTAGGGGTAGTAGCCTACTTGGCCCTGACAAGCCGTCCTGTTTTAGTCATTTCAAATTGAAACAAGTGCCTGGGTCATCAATCATCGTTCTCTTTCTTCAAATTCAACAAACGTTCACCAAATCCAACCACTTCATTCAGGATCATCCACCACGTACACAGTTATTAGAGTGGTTGCAATATTGACAAAGAGTATGCCAATAAGAGGACACGGTCTCTTTAACAACCAAACGTCATTTTTCTTACCGGTTGGTTCTTTTACATTTCAAAACCGATTCATATTTGATATCAAAATATCATATTCACTCAAAATATGTCATTTTCACTTGAAAGTATCATTTCAAATTCCAACTTAGGTTATATTCTCATTTAATCACATTCGCATTTAAATCAACGATTTAGATATAAACATTCCAACTTTGCACGGTTTTAATCTTTAGAAAATAGTTTGAATAGTTTAAAATAGTTAAATAGTTTAAATAGTTTGATAAAAAAAATGGTTTGAGTATTGAAATTGGTATATATATTAAAATAGTTGGAAAAATCTAAATAATTTGAATATTAAAAAGATAGATTTTAAACAATTTATATTAAAATAATTTATTTTGAAAATAATATCAAATCAAACTGTTTCCTTCTATTTCAACAAATCTGGGCATATGTCCAAATTTCAAATAATAAAAAAACTCAACTTGCAATCTTTCAATTCAATTGACACAATTCTATTTAGTTTCAAATCAACTTGATTTCAATTCGAATTAACTTCAATTTTCGAATATTCATTTTAACTTCAAATTTGATTCAACAATTAAATTCAATGATTTAAATTCAATCCAATTCTTATTTTAAACCATTTCGATTTATATCACTTCCAAGTCCAATTTCAATTTACTGATTTAAAACACTTAAATCAATTTACAACTCATTGCTCAATTTTAAGGTCCAAATAATTTTTTGAATTAAAGTCATATATCGATTATAACTTTACGTTTCGAATAGAATTCCTTTAAACAATTTATGTTAACCAATTTCAACTACAACTTTTCAAAGCTTGAATTAGAAATAATCCAATTCATATTAATCCATAATTTATTTCCTTTAAACTAATATCATTTAATCAAAAATCCAAATTCAAGATTTTAAAACCATTTAATTTAACCAATCCAGTGTCCGTATATAATTTTCTACCCTATAGCCAAGTGATTAGTTAATTCAATTATAATTAGATGGATGGATATATATCATTTAAATCCAAATCAAAGTATCATAGGTATATATCATTCCAACCTATTTCTTAATTTATTCGAAATAATTCGACTGACAATTTGTAGGATGTCAAATAAATAATAGGATATTAACAGGGATTTATCCAACAATAAGTAAACAACCATACATCCAACATCAATTAATAGGAATACAATAACAATCAGCATCCAAATCAATCAACATATCACAACAGTTTCAAATTATCAATTGTCGGTGTTTAACAAGCAATTAAATTTAAATATTAATTTAAATGTCAATTTAACTCAATATAAAATTCAGTTTCAATTCAACTGTCAATTTAAACTACAAACAGCAAACAATAAATTCCTTATCACTTCATAAATTTAATTTAACTAACATAAGAAAATTCAGTATTGTGTGAGTGGGTTAAATCACTCACCTTTGATTTTTAGTCGATTTAAAATCCAAATAAAGTCCAAAATTCCAACAGTCTCTAAATTCAACTAAACCAGTTCCATGTTGTTCGAAACTTCGATACGATCCCAACGGAAGAAACCGCGTCCAAATCGAGTTCGTATGCAAATGTTATGAGGATTAGAAGTTCGAAATTTAAATTTTAAAATAAAATAAAATAAAGGGCATAATCATAATTAACTTACCTCTCCCCTAATAGATCGAATCATGCAACAGAACCCACACCACACGCTACACCCGCTGTCACGCAATCACCCACAGTCGCGCCCACGTTAGCTATAGCCAAGATTTGACCACGCCGTCCTCCTCTACGCCTTAAGCCGCTCCCTTGGAAACCACGCTGCACACCGCGACACCCTAAATTCCCTCGCCGCCATTCTTATATATAGCCAATTTCTGGTGAATTTGGCGACCTCTGAGATGAACCAACCGTATGGATGAACGCTGCTCGACGCCCTCTACAATAATATGCCCTTCGATCGTCGATTGGTCGACGATCCGCCGTCGATCGTGAAAACCTAATATGAACGACCAAAATTTCTTCGCCAAATTCTGGCCAAACCGAGACTCAAATGCAAAAAGAAACTACAGATGTAGATTACGTTTGTTGAGAGCTTCGCAACAATATATTATATGATAGGTTTTGAGGAGTTTGAATTTCGATTTGATTTGGAATTGGAAATTAGGGTTTTGAAATGTCTGCCACTGAGAAGGAACAGATAATTGAATAGATAGATAGAAATTGTACGTACAAAAAATGAAAATAAGAAGCTGCTAGGGTTTATAACAGCCTATATATAGACAGAGATGGATAAGAATGGGTGGAACAGATCGAATTGGGTAGAAACGATAACAGCGACCTGAAAAGCCCGTTTCATTCTCGAAATGAAAATAAGTCATCCAATATATCGAAATATATGTTTTCGTTATTTTTAAACTCAATGGAACTAGTTTCAAACCCTAATTCCATTGTATATAGAAGTTAGCTTTCAAAATCAAATTGTATTCATTTAAATTCCTTTAATTGATTTCAACACGTTTCGAGCTCGCACGATCAAACGATAAGTTAGATCGCTACAAAACTTGAAATCCTGTAATAATTCACTATTATGGATCCGATTAAATTAGTTTCGTCGAAATCTCAAACAGTTCCCAAAAAGACAAATTTTCCCGTTAATTAAATAAATTATTATTTTAAAATCAATTTACTCACTTTTAAATTCTAAATTAAAAGTTAACAATTTTCATCATTCTTGATTACATAGAAATTAATAATCTATTACAATAGAGTTTTCCATGTTAAATCCAATATTTAAATATTACTCTAATTTCAGCGTTCAATTACAACTGTAATAAATCAATTCATTATAATTTAAAATTTCAAACAAATTCTTTTATTTTGATTTAAATTCTTATATTAATCAACTATTACCCTATGAATTAATTAAGCATAAGTTTTCATTTTATTATTCTCATGCTCTACAGTTACTGTCTTTTACCATAGTAACTGCAATAATTCAATTACATTAATTTTATTGATTTCCAAGTTAATTTCAACTGATTTAATTAATGCAATGATAATAAATCAATTGTTATAGCTTAGTTCAAACTATTAATTTATTGTTCACACAAGAAGTATAAATCTGCTTACCAAATAGCTGATTTCATATTCTATAGCAAAACCACTTAAATAAAATAACATACAATTTTACCATTAATACATCCTTTAATTTATTCCTTATTTACAATTATAACCAAACCAACTTTACAATTATTTCAGTTTATTTAAGTTACAATAAAATAGTTGTCAATAACATTCAAACAATAATATTAAATTATATTCTAATTATTTTCTCCATTTACAAATCATAAATTTAAATTTCTCACATTATTCAATTCCAAAAATCTTATTAAATTTAATATTTTTAATTGTCAAAAATACGGGTCGTTACAATCTCCCCCACTCAAAAATTTTCGTCCCTGAAAAAGAACAAGAAAGAATCAAGAGGTTTGATATATTTTTATTCAAAATAATCACTTTATAAACAATTAACTTACATAAATAAGTTTAATAAAAATTTGAAAATAACTCAACTTCTACAAAAAAAAATTCTATGTCTCGAATTTACATAAAGTTTCGGCAAAGTTTTCTTTGCACGGTTAGGTACGGAAAACTAATAATATCAATAATTACAATATATACCATATTTAAAAAATAAACTTTCAAAACCATGGGAAAAACAATAAAATATCATTCCAAAAACCGTAATCCGAGAATGTACCTATTTGTCGGGCAAACAAACTCTATTTATGAAACCAGAAGCAATAGCTATTGCTTCCATAAACCTGCATATTACTTATAGAATCCAAAAGTCTGTTAAACTATGTAAAAGTGCAATATATTAGTTGTTTCAATTAATAATACAAACAACACAACATATGAATAACCATATGCAAACAAAAAGAAGTACAACCATCATATGCAACAAAAGGATCCATCATACATCCATGGCAATCAAAACTAATGGTTTATTTAGTTTTAGAAACATTTCATCGTACAAGTGAGCTAAATAACTACCAAGTGTACCTTATGCTCAACAGCCTTTGGTAATTACTTAATAGATTATTCATACAATCTTAAACAATTTGAAGTATCATTTCCCAAACTTCCCATAAGCCAAGCAACATAGAATTCTAAATATTATTTAAATTTATACTATTCGTTTCTTTTTATTCAGCATTTACTTTTCATCTATTTTGATCTACTCGTACAATGTTATTTTTTCATTCATTTACTTACATAAAATTTCTCCACTCAATATTTGAATCATCAATGAATCCATTATTAAAGTACTACATACATTTCATTGCAGTTTAATTCACATTTATTATTTACTTATATATTTTGATTTCCATTAACATCAATATTCATTTGTGAATCAATTCATACTTATGTTTCTACTTTTAAATTCACATTTATCCTCTCTTATATAGTATCATTTAATATTAAATACATTTATGGATCATTTCAACAATTTCTTAAGTTTATAGTGATTTACTGAAATAGTGTTCACATTTTTTTACTATTCAATTTAATTATTAGCATTTCAAACATAAGCTTATGTTTATACATTCCTTGTACTTCTTAATTCTTCATTTCTAAACATGTGTTCATTTTTGAAGCATTTTTTATATAAGCTTTTACTTGTATAATATTTTGTTACATACTCATATTTAACATTTCAACTTTTTTAACATTTCTGGTAAGTTTTATATATGTTTTTAGAATGTAATTGAGTGTTATACAAGTTTATCTTATTCATTTTATTGAACAAAATGTTCAATAGTTTACATCTTCTTAATTTTCATTATCTTTTAATTCACAAGTTACAAAACTTCAATTTCTTATATTTTCATTAAACAATTACCTTTTAATTCAGATTTCAATTTGAATGTTTCCAACTTATTAAAATAGTCATGATTTCATTTCATTACAATAATTGGAATCCCTAATTTATAGAAAAATTAAGAACTAAATACCGGGTTTCATTTCAAATCATATTGAAATGATATATACTTATATCTTTGGTATATCTCATCATACTTAGGAACTTAAAAAAAAATTGTTTATTAAACAAATGTGAAGAAAAGCTACTACAGTGGTCTTCCCACTTTGAACTCGAAAATGAAAGTCGATGATTTCGCGATCATCACCGAAATTATTTTCCAGCAACAGAAGAGGGGAGTACAGAACTTATTACTTTTAAAATTCCTTTTAAATATTTCTTTCAAACCTCTTTTGAAAATATATTTATTTGAAAATACTTCCAAATAATACTAATATATTTTTTCCAAAATCCTTTAAAACCAAATTCAAAACACCAGAATTTAAGTTCTCAAATTCTCAATTTAAATTCATTTTATTGGTAAATCATATTTTACCAATCATATTTATAAAATTACACTTCTTATAACATATAATTGTCAATGGTTTTTAAGAACTTTGACTAACCAACAATAAATGATAATAACTAAATATTATCATTTACTAACATCCAACACAACAAAATAACAAAAACAATTTACGAAAATCTATTCTTTTAAATACAAAATAAAATATAACATTTGGTAAATTATTTCATTTACCAATTTTTAAAACAATATTATGCTGGTTTACCTTGTTTAAGTGTTTAGAAATTCATATCGATGTCATAGCTCCTAGTACCGACTGGAATTCATAAATACTCAACAGAACAAACTAACACAATACAAAACTTTTTTATATAACACTAACAAATACGCTCTCTCATATATATACTCTCATACTCATTCTATGGTATTAGTAACCCTATCTCTAATGAGTTAACCCCAAACAGGCTAAGGTATCTCCAAACCAAAGCTCTGATACCAACTATGACGACTCATCTTTTTGGACGGTTTAAATAACGATAAACCACACACGTCTAACTCAAATCATTCAAAAGGGTAGATTATCAATGGGGTAAATAAGAAAATAAGAGAAAAGAAGGAAAACAAAACATAGAATCTCGCAGCGGAATGACAAAATATAATAATCAAATAAATAGTTCATGAAGCTGTTTTACAATATACATTTGATTACAAAATTTTCACAACATAACCAGAGTACAACCAACAATATACCAATAATGATGCAGTGGAATAATACTAATAATATAATATACCAAACTCCATCTTCGTCCTCCAGAAGTAATGTCTTCAAACACTAAAAAGCTCAAGCTAACCCGAGCGTAATGAAAAGAAAAAACACTCGAGTCAAAACTAAAAGTTCTCATGTAAGTTAAATCAATAGCAAATAAATATGAGTGTAATAGCTTCAAAGATGTTTACGGAATTTCACATCTCATATCCAGTATATAACGTGCATGCAATAACTTAAGAGATGTTATGAGATTTTCCATCTCCTAACGATCTGTTAAACTATCTATATGTAGTAAGACACGTTATATATGTAGCGTCTATCAGTAAAATAAATATTTTTCTTAGCGTTGAGGCTTTACATTGACCCCCTTAACACATTTTTAAGTAGGTAGTCTATGTAGGTCCGGTAACACAACCAGTAACGTCGGTAGCCAATGAGTCCCCTATAGGTACTATACTAAATCAAAATAGTACTGGTCGCGAATAAGGATAAAGAGTATGACAAGGCACGTGAGGCAATGCCCATGGTAAGATACTACCAGTTCGGGTCGCATGGCTGGTGGTAATGCATCATAGCTACGACCGCCCACCGTGACCAACACCCCCAAAATCAAATCAAATCAAGGTGCACCGATCAAGCCAACATCAATATAGTAATTTGAAGAGGTGTGTTCGCTAGGGGTAGCTAGCCCACTTGGCCCTGACAAGCCATCCTGTTTTAGTCATTTTAAATTAGCAACAAGTGTCGGGCTTATCCATCATCATACTCTTTTTTCAAATCCAGCAAACGTTCACCAAATCCAACCACATCATTCTGGATCATCCCCCACATACACAATTGCTAAAGTGGTTCCAATATTGATAGAGAGTATGCCAATAAGAGGACCCGGTCTCTTTATCAACCAAACATCATTTTTAACACCGGTTGGTTCTTTTACATTTCAAAACCGATTCATATTTGATATCAAAATATCATATTCACTTCAAAATATCAAAATCGTCATATTTACTCAAAATATGTCATTTTCACTTGAAAGTATCATTTTAAATTCCAACTTAGGTTATAACCCCATTTAACCACATTTGCATTTAAATCAACGATTTAAATATAAACATTCCAACTTTGCACAGTTTGAAATTTTAGAAAATAGTTTGAATAGCTTAAATAGTTTAAAATAGTTGAATATTTTAAATAGTTTAATAAAAAGTTATTTGAGTATTGAAAATGGTTTATATAGTAAAATAGTTGGAAAAATCAAAATAAATTGAATATTAAAAAGATAGATTTTAAATAGTTTATATTATAATTTTTTTGAAAATAATATCAAATCAAACTGTTTCCTTCTATTTCAACAAATCTGGGCCCATGTCCAAATTTCAAATCAACAAAACTTAATTTTCAATCTTTCAATTTAATTGACCCAATTCGATTTAGTTTCAAATCAACTTGATTTTAATTTCAATTCGAATTAACTTCAATTTTCGAACATTCATTTTAACTTCAAATTTGATTCAACAATTAAATTCAATGATCTAAATTCAATCCAATTCTTATTTTATACCATTTCAATTTATATCACTTCCAAGTCCAATTTCAATTTAGTGATCCAAAACACCTAAATCAATTTACAACTCATTGCTCAATTTTAAGGTCCAAATCTTAAAATAATTAAATTTTTTGAATTAAAGTCATATATCGATTATAACTTTACGTTTCCAATTCAATTCCTCTAAACAATTTGTTTTAACTAATTTCAATTACAACTTTTCAAAGCTTGAATTAGAAACATTCCAATTCATATAAATCCACAATTTATTTCCTTTAAAACAATATCATTTAATCAAATCCAAATTCAAGGTTTTAAAACCATTTAATTTAACCAATCCGTTGTCCGTATATAATTTTCTACCCTACGGCCAAGTGATCAGTTAATTCAATTCTAATTACATGGATGGATATATATCATTTCAATCCAAATCAAAGTGTCATAGGTATATATCATTTCAACATATTTCTTAATTTATTCGAAATAATTCGACTGACAATTTACAGGATGTCAAAGAAATAATAGGATAATAACATGGATTTATCCAACAATAAATAAACAACCATACATCCAACATTAATTAATAGGACCCCTAGGCTTGCTTAGGGAAAAATGATTGATTCGTCGAACCAAGAAAACTTATTCGTCGAAATCGGAATCGCTTCGCGGTCTCTTTTTCCAAGGGAATCACAAGGGGAATTTCCGCATCCCGAAACCTCGGTCTCGAACAACTTATACAATAACAATCAACATATCACAACAGTTTCAAATTATCGATGTCGGTGTTTAACAAGCAATTAAATTTAAATGTCAATTTAACTCAGTATAAAATTCAATTTCAATTCAAATTTCAATTTAAACTACAAAACAGCAAACAATAAATTTCTTATCAATTCATAAATTTAATTTAACCAACACAAGAAAATTCAGTATTGCGTGAGTGGGTTAAATCACTCACCTTTTATTTTTAGTCGATTTTAAATCCAAATAAAGCAAAAAATTCCAACAGTCTCCAAACTAAACCAAACTAGTTTAATGTTGTCCAAAATTTCGATACAATCTCAATGGAAGAAACCGCGTCCAAATCCGAGTTCGTTTGCAAAAGTTATGAAAATTAGAAGTTTGAAATTTAAATTTTAAAATAAAATAAAATAAAGGGCATGTAACGACCCAGATTTTTTGATGATTAATTTGGAATATTTAAATGGTTTAAATATTGAATTTGGGATTATAATTTAGTTAGTAAGATTTTAAAACTGAAATTTCAAGCGATTTTGCAAAATTTTGAAATCGTCAATTTAGTCGACGCGGTAAAATAGCGATCCGGGGCACAGTCTCGGAATTCGACGAAACCTATTCCATTGGATCCATAATAGTGTAATTTTATTGGATTTCAAATTTTGTAGCGTTTGGAGTTATCGTTTGGTCGTACAGTATATAAACGCGTTGAATTTAATATCGAAAATTCAATATAATAGTTGGGTCCAAAAAGCTATCTTCTCAATATGATCGAATTAGGACTCGAAACCTTTTCCATTGTGTTCCGAATAGAGGTATAACATTATGAACGCCTAACGGCACGCCTTGATAGTGGTTCAAGATTTTTAGTTGTGTAAATCGAGACGTTTTAAAATTTAAATAATAAAATTATATGTTGACTTGACCTATATTTTCACATCAACCCTTTTTCCCTTCACTTCAGAGCTAGTGTAGCCGGCCTCCTTCATGCAACCTTTCATCTCAATTCAAAAATCATGTTACCTCCCTTCTTCTTCTTTAAATAACAAGACCGATCAAAATAAAAAAATATAAAAAAAATATAATGGCCGAGCGAAATGAAAAGAAAATTTAAATCACGTATCCCCTTTTTATTTCTTCCAGTTCGAAATCATCTCTAAAACGAAATTCAAATTTTGTTCCTCTCAACCAAAAAAAAGAAGGGAAAAGCAAGGTTTAATTTCGAAATCGTGCGTGTGCTCGTTTTCCCTTCTTCGACCTAAATCTGTTCGAATTATAAAAAATAATGGTCGAACGAAATCGCAATATGGGGAAAATTGCGAGCATCTGGAGGAGATGGCCACGTTGGAGGTAGTGATGCTCAGGTGGGTGCGTTCGGCGATGGTGGTGAGATGCTCGGCGGGTCTGGCGAAATGGCAAACTCCGGTAATTTTTAGAGGGGTGATGGGCTCGTGAATCGCGCCTGAGCCTGGAGGCAATTCCTTATCTATGAACGTCGTGAAGAGGGAGGCGACGTTCGCGAAGGCAGTCCAGGTGATGCTCGTGTCGAGGAAGAGGTCAGTGATGTCGTGGTTGGCGGTGGCTGGTATTAGACGCGATGGAGGAGGAGTTGGTCGGAGCTAGGGTAAGTTACTAGTGGTCGGAGCTAGGGTAAGTCACTCAATTGGATTGCCAGTTTTAATTTTAAACAGTTAAAATTAATTATTGGTTGCTGGGTTGAATTTAGAAATTTTTATCTGTTGAATGATACGTTAAATATATATAGTAGTATATATATTAGTAGTTGGATTGATATTCCCGCATATTATAGCGGATGAGACCCTATGCACCCCATATAATAGTAGATGACCCTATAAACTGCGATATCCCCCTCGAAGTGGGATTGGAATTTTATATTGTCTAACATCTGTGGATGCAGTAAAAACAGGTTGGTGGGATCCAACTGGATTCCTCAAATATATTTAGTGTTTTTCACATATATAAAAATATATGATGTGATTGAATAATCTGCTGGATTATTGCGTGTTGTAAATTCTTAAATGTGATAATAGCAGGGAAATTAACTTTGGTATATTAAATACCATAAAAATTATTTGAATTTTTAAAAGAATTAAAAGGAGATTTTTAATATAAAAATATGTATATCGAAATTTGGATTATTTAAAAGAGATTGATTTGAATAAGCAATTATAGGTTTTTGATCGTACCAAAAAAGGATGAGGAAAAATATTTTTAAATAGATATTTTAAAATAAATTATATAAAGGAATTTTTAAGACTGGATTTTAAATGATATTAGAAAAAAAATATGGAAAGAAGTTCAAATTGATATTAAAAATAGATTGTCAAAATTAAATGGAATTTATAAGGAATTGAATTTATAAAATGGAATTTTGTAAATGAGATTATTTTTAGTGAAACTCAAAGGAGTTCAGATGATAAATTGGAAATATAAATTTACAA
This sequence comes from Allium fistulosum, assembly GCA_030737815.1. Taxonomy (NCBI): domain Eukaryota; kingdom Viridiplantae; phylum Streptophyta; class Magnoliopsida; order Asparagales; family Amaryllidaceae; genus Allium; species Allium fistulosum. The sequence goes on from CM060903.1 coordinate 1,094,613,227, forward strand.
GGAGAATTTATATTTTGAACACGGAAATAGGGTGAGAGAAAAATAGAGGACACTATTTTTGAGTGAAAATGGTTAAGGAGACCGAAATGGAAGTGATGTGATGGAAATCGAGAGGGATTTATAAGTTTAAAATTTGGTTATTGAGATTTAAAAATATATGTTTATTAATAAGTTAAGTTTTATTTATAAAGAAAAAAATTTATTTATTAAACTATGTAATTTAAAGTTAGTTAGTATTGAAATACTGCAGAAGTGAATTTTTTTCAAATACTTAATATTTATTTTAATAAATCCTAAATTTTTAAACCTGCTTTGAAAAGTGATGTTATAAAAGTGTTTCAATATTTTAGATAATTATTTGAACATGTCTTAAAAAAATTATTATTATTATTCCTTAAAATACTTATTTTTATTTACATATGTATATATAGATAGTTTTGAAATGGTTTAAATTTATTTATAAATCTTCTCGAGAGTTGGAAAGGGTTATTTAGTAGATGGGACTTATAAGAGAATTCTCAAAACAAAATTTTGGGAAAAAGTAAGAAAAATTCCGAATCCTTCAAAACAGTGGATTGTTAAGAAAATTTGAAGCAAATAAAATCAAACACAGAATCATAGACACAGAATATCAGAATAACTCGCAGCGGAAATAAAATACCATAGTAGTTCATGAAGCTACTATATAAATAATCTCAAAATAGATACAAAATGTCATAGTCTGAAAAACAATTACAACAGAAGTCTGAATACATAAGTCAACTAATACAAAAGCAATACTGAATAGGAAATAACTGCAATGGAAATAGATAATAGATAGATAAATAAACTCCAGCAAATCTCTGGCTCCAGAAGATAAATCAAAGCTATGATACTCAGGCTGACCCGAGCGTAAAGCAAAACACAAAACACTCGAGTCAGGACATACATACTTATACAATGTAAACCAACTCAAGTGAACTGTAATAGAAATGCACAAGTAACTTAAAGGATGTTTGGGATCGCCCATCTTTTAAGGATCCGTTAAACTATCTAATAAGCCGTAATAAACACTATCATAGTAATGTCTAAAGTAAAGCAAACTATACAAAATAATAGTGTTAATGTGACTAGGGTAGCGCAAAGCTACAGCAATTGCCCACCTCTAGCCACACTTTATAACATCCAACCGTTATTATAACCTATGGTTATAAATTTCAAAAATGGTTTATATTTCAAATCAAATTAATTCATTTTAAACCATTTTGAAATGAAGTCATTATACTTCCAAATCAAATATTCAATCCCCAAAATTGTGGCAATTTCTAAGTTCGTTTATTCAATTATAATAAACCAAGACATTGTATTTCAGCATTCGCAGCACTTAGGAAATGCTGCTGTAAGTATAGTGACACATTTGAAAAACAGTTCATTTCAGAATTGGCAGCACTTATAAACAGCTGTTGTAAGTATAGTGAAAATTTGGAAAAACAACATATTCAGAAACGGCAGCACTTATAGAATGCTACTGTAGCTACAGTGTTAATTACCAATATATTTCAAAATCTGCAGCACTTATGAACTGCTGCTGTAGAGACAGTAGTAGTTTGAAAACAACACACTGAAACCATAACATTTCTGGAATGCTACAATTTCTGTTATAAGTTGTAATATAACATTTTAAACAATATATCTTCAACTTTTATCATTTTTAACTTATCAAACTTATTCCACTTTTCAAAATTATTTATCAGGATATCATTTAACTTATAAATTTAATAAAATAACATTTTATTAATAAATATTCAATTAAATTATAATTCGTTTACATTAAGTCAAAATTCACTATAAGTTTCCTAACTTTTATTTTAACAAATAACTTGATATTTTCTTTAACTTTAAATATATCCATTTCATAAATAAATAATTTAACTACTAAGTTAAGCTTAAAATTTCCATTTTAACTCAAATTTCAATTATTAAGTTAAATCAAATTTTAAATTACAATTTAAACCATTTATCAACTTATAAAATTTTAACTTTTAGGAAATCACTGTTTAAATCCAATTTAAGTTAAAAATCCATATCTTTAAATTTCAAAATACTTAAAAAATTTAGAAAAATCATTTTAAAATTTAACCATGGGTCTGTATAAGATTTTCTAACCTAGGTCAAGTGATACGGATAATATATCATTTCAATCCGTAATTAGTTAACATTCCGGGTTTTATCATTTAAAACCCACAATCCCAAGTCAAATAAAAATCGCTCGAGCCTATCATTTCAGCTCGTAACGACCTTTCCCTATTCTAAAGTCCGTTCGGGTATGTATCATTTCAACCTATAGTGATTCTATACTAACAGGGAACTTGCAGTGTAAGAAACAGAAAATAAATAAACCATAAAACATATCATATGATGTTAGGTGATGCAACAGGTATATATAATCAGGTAATATCATCATATAATATCAGATAACAGGCAGATGTGAGCATATAACATAGCATATCAATTACTACAATTCAAGTGACATTGTTTCACATTTATATAAGTAAGATTTGTCGAGAGTGATAAACTCACCTTCTAGAGCTAGAGATGACAATTGAAGACACAACAACAGACTTCGAAAAGCACGACAAAGCACGAATAGATTTGAGTGGATGAAGAGCCAAGATCCAAAATCTTGTAAACAAACAATTACCAAACATATATAAGTAAATATAATTACACAAAAGAATATGAATCAAAACAAAGAAAAATATGAACAAAAGTGGAACAAATGGCTTGACCAAACAAGTGGGCTCGGCCTCAAAGGAGATAGGCTTGTTCACCATCACAATGGCTCGGCCATGATTGGATTTGTGGCATGTAGGCTCGGCTATGGGTCACAAGGCAGGACTATGGGCAATGGAATGTGAATAGAGGCAAGTTACAAAGTATGGAAGGCTAAAGGTCAAGCAACTCAAGGGTTTTGGGTTCACATGGGTTCGTCCATAGTCTAGCATGGCTCGGCCATGTTTGTTTTGGGTCAAGCACATCAAGGCACGGCTATGAAGTGGTGTAGATCACGGCAAGGAAGAGAGTAGGTGGTGTTGTTGTTGTGGCCGAGGCAAGCATGAAGAGGAGATGAATAAGTGAAGGCTCGGCTAGGGTTTCAAGGAAAATAGGTGATGGGTTTGGATCTATTGGTCACGGCTAGGCATGGAGGAGATGTTGAGGTGGTGGTGGCCGATCATGGTGGTGGTGGAGTGGAGTTGTGGTCGACAATTACATGATGGCTGAGACTATTCATTGAAACAAAGAGAAAAATAAAAGAAAAATGGAAGAAGAAAAATGGAAAAAGAGGAAGAAGACATTAGCGACTTGCTGAAATTTTCTTATCAGGGGAACGCAAATGAGGTGAGATGGATTTGATAAGTTTTGTACGTGAATGAGATGAAGTGAACGACTAGAGTAAGTACGGCTATGGGATGTTATGAATGGCTAGGAAAACAAAAAGGCATAGATTAAAGAAAAAGAAACCAAAGTCTCTTGAATTTCCTTAGCCCATTATCAAGCCCATTTCAAAACAAATTCAACACAATAAAATAAACAAAGTCCAAACAAAATAAAGATGTAAAATAAAAATAGATAATAGATAATAGAAATGCAAAAAATAATTGCGTGTAAAACGCTGAAATTTATAAATTTTAAAAAGTATAAAACAAAATTTGATGAAACGAAAAACAGAACGGATATCAAGAACAAATACTGTTTCAAAGAAAAAGATTAGAAATAAAAATCCAAATTTAAAATTTCAATTAAAAGTCAAAGTTTGACCAAAGTTGACCGGAATATAAAATTTTCAGAAAACATTATTTAATTATATTTGGAAAACAAATTAGAAACAGAATCCAAAATACATTGGAAAATTCTAAAATTTCAAATTTAAATGATTAAAATCAAAGTTCAAATAAATTAAATTTAAAAATATTTGTTAAAATTATGGGTTGTTACAAGTATAGTCGAAATTTGACTATCTTAATATTACAAACAGATCATACAATCGTGATCGCGATTGAAAAACTTGATTTTTAAGATAGGTTTGGTGATTTTTAGGTTTGTGGGTGGATAGGATTTTGGAGTTGATCAGAAATTGGATTTCATTGAAATTGCGATGACATGGTTGATGTCGTGCCTTGGCATTGGTCATGGAGAAGGTTTGGGTGATGGGGAACTCGAGAAAGATGGTACGACATTTTTCAGATGTTCGTGGCGGCCATACGAGGTCAGACTAGGTTAAGGTGGATGTTTTTTTGTTGGTCGCGGCTTCGAGGCAATGGAAAAGTGGAGAGGGAGAGAGGAGCGTGCGGGATGAGGGGAAAAGCAAGCGAAGGTAGTGGCGAGCGTTTTGGCAAATTTTGGTGCCCGATGGTGGAGCGCGGTGTCGTGGCGAGGTGATGGGGCCAGGTGATCTTGTTCCAGTTTTTGGGTCGATGGTTCGAATTTCGACTGTGTGTTTCTTTTGGGTTCCTGCATACGTGATGGAGTCGAGGGAAACGTGGGTGATGTAAGGAGATGGTCTGCGGCGATGGTGGGGTGGTCGGCGGAGTGTGCATGTGCACACGTTGATGCACAGATTTGCAGTCTCGAATGAAAGAAAGGGAGAGAGGGAGGAAACTGGGAATAAGAAAGAAAGAGGAGATGGAGTTTGGGCTAGGTGAACGTGGGCTGAAGGGAAAAGAAAGGAAATGAAAAAGAAAAGAAAATGGAAAACAAAAAAGGAAAAGAGAAAAAGAAAGGACAGAAAAAGAAAAAGGAAAGAAAGAAAGAAAAAATGGAACTTATATTTAAAAAAAAACTCTAATTCTATTGTCTTTATAAATCCGATCAATAGGAAATTCTTTGCACTATAATTTTACCTCCTAATATTTTAAGCTTAATTTATTTGTGTAAAGTAAAATTTAATTATTTACAATAATTAAAGTAAGTAATTAATTAAATTCTTAATTAATTAAATCTTAGGCTATTAAAATAAGATTAGTTATTAATTGGATTGCTTAATTTTAATTAACTAAAAATAATTTTTTTATAATTTCTTTAATTTATAATTATTTGGGTTAATATTATAAATGGTTTTCAGCAATTAAAGTTAATAAAATCCTGATTTGTGGATTGTTTAATATTAACTATTAATCGTTAAATTGGTTAACGACCTATGCTTTGGCTTATTCCCGTTGGACATTTATTTCAAGTATTCTTGTCTGTGCAATTAGGTAGCTAGACGAATTGAAATGTTTGGGATAAAACGTTGACACGTTTTATTGAAATAAACATATGTAACAAATTCCCATATGTGAATACTGACACCCTGAATATAAATTGTTATTTTAAACAATTTGGGCCTTTAAAAAAATTATCATTTTCAGTTCGAAGAGACCGGGATTGGATATCAGTATTATCCGGAACCACTTAGATTTAATAATCATTACAAACCTTTACGGTTTTGATTATAGAGTCTAATATGCTGGAATTGGATTAATTTAACAAATTCGACTATTTTAAATCAATATTGTACTTAGACACTATTATAATATCGATGTACTTTTGTAAAAGTGCTTTGGTTATAATAAGATAAAAACTCGTCGTGTTGTGCGAGTTACCTTGGTTTTCAAAGGATTTTGATAACTTAAGTATTTCAAATTAAGTGTGTTTTACTCACACTAGTTTCGAGCCTGACTCGGGTGTTACTTTATTGTAATGCTCGGGTCGGACCGAGTATTACGGATTTCAGGATAGGACGCTTTTGGAGCTCAGGATACGAGCTGGATGGCAGAGACATATTGCACATATTTGATTATATTTCGTTGTGTATTGTAGGGTTTATATTCAGAATTTAGGGACAAGTTATTATAACCATCGGGGTTTATATGTGATGATTGCAATCTGATAAATTGTATGTATATTAATAGTTATAGTTTTCCCTTGTATAAATTGTTGTTATTGTATATTATATTTCATTCCGCTTTGAGATTCTGTGTTGTTGTTGTTTTTTCTTCTATCTCTTTTCTTCTTAAACCTTAACAACTTGGTATTTCCGGCACTCAATTGCTCGGCACTCTATACAGGGAACGTACTAGTGTCGATTTTAGAGGGTCGAAAACTGCCCGGTCATTACGCGTGGTATCAGAGCTGAAGGATAAGCGAGAACCTTGGCTCTGGTGAGGATTACTCATTAGAGATAGGGTCAGTAGTACCCTAAAATGAGTTGAGTGTATTATATAAGAGGGCGTACTAGTTATTTTCTTATATAATGATTTTAAAAATGGTTTAAGTAATTTTTATATAAGATTTTATTTGATATGAAAGAAAATAATTTTTCTGAATTATTATAGTATATTAAGGTGATTGGATGTTTTGTTATTATAATCAAATAATATTATAAAATTTAAGTGGTAATATACATATATATAACCAAATAGAACTTTGGGTAAGAATGAACTATGCAAATAAGTAAAGCTAAAAATAGACTCAAACTGGAATTTAAATTCCGAAAATTTCGGAAGAGTTTCTCAAAGTTTTCTGAAATGAAATAAGTTTACCCTGATTATATTTTATATAGATATAATATTTTTTAGGAAATCATTATGGAGTATAAAGTATGTTTGGTTTCTGGATATGATAATATTGATTATTATCATAAATTGGTCATTGTGTCTTAATAAGGATGTTTATTGCAAAATAAACAATGATAAAACAGGGTAAAATGTTTTAAGGAAGTGAAACTATATAAGCTTAATTTATAAATATGATTTATAAATTAAAATGGATCTAAATTGTGAGAATTTTTGAATCTGAGTCCCAGAAATTTTGAAATGCATTTCAAAGTGTTTAAGGAAATAATAAGTAATATTATTTAGAATATTTTTGATATGGAAATTTTTGCATAAAACAAGGGTTGTTTTGAAAATTCTGAAGGAATTTGTTTTGGATAAAAAACAAGTATGGATTGAAATTTAAAGTGTGACTTGATATGTGAATGGGATATATATGTGTATATATAAGATTTCAAAGTTGATTTGAAATAAATAACTTGGTGTTTGAATTCTGGGATCCTCCTGGAAAGGAGAAGTATAACCCAAAGGAAGGGTAAGATTTTGAACTTATAAGTGGGAAGTGATATTAATAAGAATTGGATTTGGAATATAAAATTTAAATTGAGTAAGTTTAAATGGATTGAACGAATTGAGAATTAACTCAAGCAAAGCTAAATATGTTTGAACTTATAACCTGAATTAGAAATTTCAAGGTGAAACTAAAAAGGTTAAATAAATAAAATTGTAAAAGGAAAGGTATAGATTTGATAATAGGTGCAAAAGGAGTTATGTATAAATGATTTGAAAATGATTTTTGAAATGAAAATGGGTTTCGAATTTTGGAAATTCGACTAATCGAGGTTTTAATTATAGGTTTGGAAGTACTACTAGAATCTAGTACAGGTTGTAAGAGATGGAAAAAGGAGAAGAATGGAAGGCAAGGCGTAGGGAGCGGAGAGCAACTGCACGTAAGGCACGGGAAGAAGCAATACTGGAACACGAGAAACGGGTTAGGGAAAGGGCTGGACCAGGTCCTTATGACAATGTCATATGTTATAGATGTCACAATAAAGGACATTATGTAGCTAAGTGTAGTAAACCAAGAAAGAAAAAGAATGAAGAAGTCAAACGGTTTTGCTCTGAGTTTTTATACTTTAAGTGTCAAAAGAAAGGACATTTTCTAAACCATTGCCCTAATGTGAGGAAGATGAAACGTAAACCCATAGTACCAGTCGACAGATCAACCATTTTCTACCATTGTAAAATGACGGGACACATCGCTAGGGATTGTCCCAAGAGACGGAAGAAAGAGAAAGTTGTGGAACGCCCCGCGGGAGGTGTGAAAATTATCCAGGAAGATGGGAGAGTAAAATTCTTTTGTGGAAAATGCAATAAGTGGGGACACCCTGTTACGGATTGCATGGACGGGTTTGGCGATTTGATAGGAAGTCCTTAAGATGTCTTTATGAAGGATGCTAGGGCTCTGTTTTTTGCTAAACCCCTAGGTAGTGGTTAAGGCATCTAGATTTTTGACTTTTTGTAAGACTTTTTATATGGATAAATGGATGTAATGTTTGAACTCACTAATGCTGTAGTCTATCGATGTTGTGAAATATTTTGTAGAAATAAGATCTAATATAAAATCACTTTTTATATTGATTTGAATGTAAATTTATAATTACTTAATTACTAATGTGGAAACTGAAATTGATTTGAATTGGAGATTGGGAATTGAATTAGTTTGATTTTGTAACTATTTTCAAATAAATTATTTTAATATAAACTTTTAAAATCTATCTTCTTAAATAGTCAAATTATTTTTATTTTCCAAGCTCTTTTAATATACAAACCATTTTTGAAAACCCAAAACTATCTTATACTAACTATTTAACTATTTTAAAACTATTCAAGCTATTTCTAAATTCAAACTGGTCAAAGTGGAATTTAATTATATTTTAATCATGGATTTAAATACGAACTGGGATAAAACTGAAATTATAACCCAAATGGAAACTCGAAGCAATTCTGAATTGGAACCGAAATCGGGATATTAAGGCAAAAATGATTTTGAAGTGAAGTATATTTTGGGTAAGTATGATGATCTTAAAAGTGAAGACTTAGTAGTTACTATAACTAAAACTTACTTTATAAAAAGTAAGAAATGTTACCAATAACTTTGTAAAGAAATCGAACTAGGAAATATTTGATTTGGCATAAATAAGGTTATATATATTAGTTATATATTCAAACTCCCCTTGTTAAATTTGTAACCAAAAGGAAATGAATCTTTGAAAGATATTTGAAAGTACCAAGAGGAGCATATATGAGGTGGACTCAGAAATTATTGATCCGAAAATTATTCAAGTTGAAAGAATGATCCTATATGTATATGAGAATGAAACTGAAATAGTTTGGAACCCATTGATTTTAAAGACTTTTGATTTTGGCAAACAGTCAATTTTTGGAAATTGGGTAAACCGAATTAGAAAACAATCGATTTTGAAGATATCGATTTTATATAGATAAAGTTTATATGTGATACGTATAAAGGGTATGATTTGAAAGGTACTATATATATATAGTATGGTATGTTTTGAAACCGAAAGTATGGAAAGGCACTCCCACAAAAGTCGAAACTTAGAGTAGGAGATCCACTGGGTGGTTCTGCCTAGGAATCCACAGGGTAGGTTCAATGAGAATTGGGATCCTAGAAAATGTCCGGACAAAACTCATGAGTTCCTGGTGATCATTTGTTGGGTAGCGTAAGTCGAGAGGTGCTGATACCTACACTTACATTGGGTTTTTCTATGATAGCAACATCACTTTTGTGTAACTGCAATCTATCGCAATTCCATAGCGTAATTCGAGAGGCAAGGATTGCCTACAATCTATGTTTGATTTTGTTGTGAGAGCGACGTAACATCGGTAGATTGCGATCTATGTGGTTTGGTTCCATAGGGTAATTTGGGTGGCAGCGATTGCCTACATTCTACATTGGGTTTCACTGGGATAGTGACGCAACCTTTGTGTAGCCTGCGATCTATATGGTATAGTTTCGTTTGATAGCGTAATTCGAGGGGCAGCGATTGCCTATAGACTACTTACGGTTGTGTTGTGATAGCAATGCAATCTTTGTGTAGCTGCGGACTATGGTGTTTCCATGGCGTAAGTCGGGGAGTGTTGATGCTTATGGTTTTTGTTAACACCTCCTTTTCGACGACCTAGCACCCAACGATCACCGACTTACCGATCTAAAGGACTCAAGCAACTCAAGGCTTCAGCGACCCAACGACTTAGCGAGCTAAGGGACTCACTGGCTCAACGATCTACAAGCTAACGACTTAGTGACTCAACGGGTTAACTACCTAACAGTCAACGACCTAATGACTCAGTAAAGATAATGACCTACCGAGCTAAAAGGGGAACAACCCACCGACTTACTGACCTATCGACCTAACGATCTACCGACCTACCAACTTATCGACCTAGCAAGCTTCGAAGTTGGACCGCGTGCACATTGCCTCTTCAAGATTAGGTCGCTTACGACCTAAGCAAATCAAAAGAGCTCTTACAATACACTAGCTAAGTCGCTCGTAGTACATAACTCGCCCAGGATAGCTCCACTAAGTCACGGACGACTTAGTTACCTCGGGTCATTCTTAGGTCGCATGCTCTTATGTCGCACGCTCTTAGGTCGCACATTCTTAGGTCGCATACGACCTATCACAGCCGATCTAAGGACTGCTCCTCCTATAAATACCCCGCCTACTCCACATTGATGGGGGACTTTTCGAGACTTTGAAGCGCGGAAACTCTGCTGATTTTTCTACTGACTTCAACACTTCAAAGGCAAGGAATACTTCAAAGAATCTTCGAAAAAGAATCAAGTTCATTCAACATGAATCAAAAGAGCTTTTCTGCATCAAAGTTCTGATTGTGTTGTAATCAAAGAGTTACTGTAAAATCTGTAATTGAATCAGTCATAGAAGAGATTAAAGTGGACGTAGGCTTGAATTTGAGCCGAACCACTATAAAGCCGTTGTCTCTTTACTTTTACTGCAATTATCTGCTTGTTTTAGTTCCCGTACCAACGGGTGGTGCTTTCACTTTACTAATACTCACACCGGGGTGTTAGCGTTCAATTTTGACGTTAACATTTTTGGTGCTTTCACTGAGAACTGAACTCAGGGGTGTTCTCACCATTGCTTTGCAAAGATTTGTTGAAAGACTTTCCTTAAAAACCAGAAGTCTATCTGAAATCATGGCTTCTGGAAGAAAGAGTAGATCTACTAGATCCGGAGACGCTTATGACAGGACCGCCACTTCTCCAGCGCCAAATTAGGCGACTCCTACTATTGGAGTCACAAGGGCTGAACTTGATGCTGTTGTGTCTGGGTTATTCCAACAAATGGAAGCTCAAAATGCTTTGATGATGGACAGGTTAAACGCTCTGCTTGGGGTTAACCAACAACCAGAAAATAATGAACCAGCATTTGCTGAAGATGCTCATGATTCCCAAGAGAGAAGTATTCCTCAAAGGGCAGCTGGCACCGCCGAAGAGGCACCTCCCCAAGCTGGAGGTTCAAGGCCGCAGCCACCTCTTCGCGAACGTTTGTTCAGGCAAACTTCCGAAAAAGTGGCTGACGTCTGCCCGGCAAGGCCACTGAACGATGAGGAATACCTATCAGGAATGATTCGCCAAATTATGAAAGAAAGTATGCAAAGGGATGAAAGTGAAAATGACTGGGGGTTTGCTCCAAGCAAGACTCCGTTTACCGAAAGAATTCTAAAAGCTGAATTTCCAAAGAAGTTTGTTCCCCCTACTATCCCAGCCTATCGGGGGACAAGCGACCCTAATCAGTTCTTGTACAAGTATAACTGGCATATGATAGGTGCCAGGGCAACAGATGAGATTAAATGCAGATATTTTCCTATCTATTTGGAGGGGGTGGCTCTACTTTGGTTCACAAAGCTACCATTCCGATCTGTGTATCAATTCTCTGACTTAACTCGTAAATTCAAGGATCGGTTCAGGTTGTATGCTTCAAAGGCTAAGGACATAATGTCACTGTCCAGCCTCGAACAAGCTCCCAGAGAATCTATCAAATCTTTCTTGAACCGCTTCAATATAGCCTTGGCCGAAGTGGATAATGCTGAGCCTCGAATGATTCTAACTTACTTAATGCGAGCTATCGATAAAACAAGTGAATTAGGAAAATGGTTGAAGATGAAGGAACCAAATTCACTTGAGAAGTTTTATAAGAAGGCTGACGAATTTATGCGTCTGGAGAATCTTCCTGCACCAGCAAAGGTGGTTGTGGCTGAAATTGAAAACAACAATGTGGCTGAAGCTTCTAACGTTCCATAGCCCAGAAAGTCGCATCGTTTTGAAGAAAGAAAGGGATAGAAAGAGAAAAGAAGAGAAGAGAAAAGAAATAACAACAAAATCTCACACAGCGGAACGAATAAATTATATTAATAACATAAACTATTACATAGTATACAACACTTATCAATATTAAAATAATTTATAAAAGAGATTATAAATTACTACTATTATTAAATGAATTAACATATCATATATGTAAATTGTATTTTAAACATATATATATATATATATATTCTTAAATCATATTTATTAGCAATATTCAAAAAAATAAAAACTGGTGGTGAGAAGAGGGAAAATAACGGTGGGAAAAAGCAGAAAGATATGAAGAAACCTCGCCATTTTAAATCTTCGGATTTTACTCCTTTGACTGATACTCCAGATAACATCTTCTTCGCAACCAAGGATGCTATCAAGTACCCTAAGCCACTTGAGATGAAGCTTGGGAAAATTTTTTTGCCTAATGGAAGATTCTGTCGATTTCACAATCAGCATGGCCATGACACTAATGAGTGTCGCCATTTGAAGAATTTAATTGAAGACCTGCTATGACAGAATAAACTGCAGCGGTATGTCAAGAGAAACAGAGGTGATCCGGCCTCATCTACTCAGGGGCAGCAACTTCCTGCTCGTCAATCTGGCTCAGGTGAAAAGGTTGTGGTGCAGGAATCTGAAAGGCCTGTTATTAATGTAATCACAGAGGGTCCTCACCCACCAGGCAGAAGTTGGGGAGAGATAGAGAGGTATGCTCATGCTCTGAGACATGCCCCGAAAGAAGAAACTGTTTTTGTCTTGGAAGATGCTATGCCTTCAAAACAGCAAAGAAATTTTCACGATGACATCATATTCAGAGCTAGAGATTCTGTGGGAATTGAGGCTCCCACCATGGATCCTTTGGTAATATCCGCTGGTATCGGACCAGCTATTGTAAGAAGAGTGCTTGTTGATTGCGGCGCTTCTTGTAATATCCTCTTCAAAAAGACATTTGATCAAATGAAAATTCCGATGGCTGATGTTCAAGCTTCTTCGCAAAAAATTGTTGGGTTCACTGGGGAACCAAAACAGCCCATCGGAACCATCGACTTATTCGTAGAACTTGGTGAAGGGGAAAGAAAAGTGGTCTGTAAGCAAACTTTTGTTATTGTTGATGAATTTTCTGCTTATAACGCCTTCTTGGGACGACCAACTCTTGCTGCATTCAAAGCTATTCTCGCCCCGTGGTGCCTAACTATTAAATTCCCCACTGATAACGGCGTTGGTGTTTTGAAGGGGGACCAGAATGCTGGGCGGGAATGTTATCTCACAGAGTTGCGGGAGGCGAAGAAGAGAGAGATGGGAAAAGGTGCGGCAGCTCCGCTCCGCATCAAAGAACCCACCTTGTAGCAATTACGGAGTGGGCCCTGCATTGGTGAGCATAGTGGTGCACGAAAAAAAATTGATCCCAGAAAGATCAGTGTAGGGGAGAATAGAGTGGAGCCGGTAGAAGTAACGGTGCCAATACCTGTTGACCAGAAAGATCCAAACAAGGTGCTAAATGTGGGTTCACAACTCGGTGTGACAGTTCAGAATATGCTAATATCATTCTTGAAAGCAAACCTAGATGTATTTGCTTGGAGTCATGCTGACATGTGTTGAATATCTCCAGAAATCGCAGTACATGCCTTAAATATTGATCCAAAATTCACACCCGTAAAGCAGAAAAGAAGAACCCAGGGTCCTGAAAGGTCAACGGCATTGAAAGAAGAAGTAGATCGGCTCATGGAAAATGGCTTCATCAGAGAATCCACTTATCCAAATTGGGTTTCTAATCCGGTGTTGGTTAAAAGAGAAAATGGAAAGTGGAGAGTACGCATCGACTTTTCAGACTTGAACAAAGCATGCCCCAAGGATTGTTTCCCGTTACCCAGGATTGACCAGTTGGTGGATGGAACAGCCGGGCACGAATTATTGTCTTTTATGGATGCTTACTCAGGATACAATCAAATCATGATGCATGAGCCAGATCAGGAGGACACGAGCTTCGTCACTGATGTTGGTCTTTACTGCTATAAAGTCATGCCCTTCGGACTAAAGAACGCGGGGGCAACTTATCAAAGACTTGTTAATGCCATGTTCAAGCCTCAAATTGGCAAGACTATGGAAGTGTACGTTGATGATATGTTAGTGAAATCGAAGAAGGCAGTAGACCACATGGACCATCTGGCAGAAATGTTCGCGATCCTCCGAAAGTATGGGATGAAGTTGAATCCTCTAAAATGTTCATTCGGGGTTGAGTCCGGAAAATTCTTAGGTTTCATTGTGAGTGCTAGGGGCATTGAAGCTAATCCTGCTCAGATCACTGCCTTAAGAGAAGTCAAACCCCCTAGAACAAAGAAGGAATTGCAAAGCCTTAATGGGAAAGTCGCTGCTTTGAGTCGATTTATTTCCAAGGCCACAGATAAATGCATTCCCTTCTTTGATGCTCTGAAGAAAGGAAAGAAGAATTTCGAATGGACTCCTGAGTGTCAAAAAGTTTTTGATGAGACGATTCATCATATGGAAACGCCTCCAGTACTTTCTAAGCCCAACAATGGTGAAGATCTATTCATATACTTAGCAGTTTCATCTCATGCTCTCAGTGCAGCGCTGGTACGAGAAGACGCAAAAGTTCAGCGTCCAGTTTATTACATCAGTAAAAGGTTCACTGGGGCAGAGATGAATTATTCAAAGCTAGAAAAACTCGCCTATTGTTTATTGATCGCGTCTAGAAAGTTGAGACCATACTTCCAGGCTCATCCTATTAAAGTCCTCACTGATCAACCTCTAAAGCAAGTCCTATTCCGTCCTGAAACTTCGGGTCGTCTTTTGAAGTGGAATATTGAACTCAATCAATACGATATCACCTACCATCCCCGAAGAGCAATCAATGGACAAGATTTAGCAGATTTCATTGCAGAATACACCGACAAAGGTGGAAGTGAGGAAGGGGTAACTGATGATATCCCGATACGATGGAAATTATATGTTGATGGTGCAAGAAATGACTACTGTTCCGGAGCTGGGGTTGTGCTTGGAACCCCCGAAGGGCGGTCATTGTGTTATGCATTGAGGTTAGAATTTCCTTCGACTAATAATGAAGCCGAATATGAAGCTCTTATTGCCGGTTTGAGGATTTCTAAGGAGCTGAACATCAAAGTGTTACAGATCTTCAACGATTCCCAGCTTATTGTATGCCAAGTCAAGAAAGAGTTTCAAACTAAAGGAGGAAATCTGCCTGCTTACTTATCAAAATCCTGGGAGCTTCTCGATGATTTTTATCATTATACAATAAACCATATACCCCGGGAAGAGAACATGGAGGCAGATTCTCTCGCGAAATACTCAAGCTCTGGCGAAGCTCAATTATTGGGATTGGTCCTTGTAGAAGTCTTATCAGCTCCAAGTATTGATGAGATGGATATTGACTGGATCATGGCTGTATCTCAAGAACAGGAGTCATGGATGACCCCGATCAAGGAATATCTACTCAACGGCTCCTTGCCAGAAAACTCAAAAGAACGCCAGAAGCTGTTAAGGAAAGCCCCGAGATATGTAATTCAAGGCGACCATTTGTACAGACAAGGATTCTCGATGCCACTACTCCGATGTGTAACCGAAGAAGAGGCTAAGACAATTTTAGCTGAGGTGCACGGAGGAGAGTGTAGGGATCATTCAGGTGGCCAAACTCTTGCAAAGAAAATTCTCCGCTATGGGTATTTTTGGCCGGATATTAATCGAGATGCTGCTAGCTATTCCCGAAAGTGTGACAGATGCCAGAGGTTTGCAAAAATCCCAAGAGCACCTTCCACTGTGCTAACACAGATGGTCAGTCCATGGCCATTTGCCATTTGGTGGATAGATCTCATTGGGCCTATGCCAATTGCTAGATCCGAAATCAAATATGTTATTGTTGCTGTTGATTATTTCACGAAATGGGCCGAAGCTGAACCATTGGCTACTATTACCTCTAAAAAGATGATAAACTTTGTAACTAAAAATATCATTTGCAGGTATGGTGTGCCTCAGAAGATAATCACAGACAATGGTACCCAATTCGAAAGCGAAGAATTCTAGGACTTTTGCAGGCAATTCAAGATCCGAAAAAGCTTTTCAGCAGTGGCTCATCCGCATGCAAACGGGCAAGTGGAAGCAGTGAACAAAATTATCAAATCAACCATCAAAAAACAGCTGGAAAAAGCAATAGGTGGTTGGGTCGATAAGCTGCCACTAGCACTATGGGCATATAGGACTACCCACAAAACTGCGACTGGGCACACTCCATTCTCATTAGCATATGGATCTGAAGCAATAATTCCAGTGGAAATAAAGGTCCCCTCACACAGGAGAATTCATTTCAACCAAGCTGAAAATGAAAAGCTGCAACTTGAAGCTCTTGACTTGGTTGATGAAAGAAGGAAAGAAGCTGAACTCAGAGTTGCATCTCAACAGCAAAGGATAGCCAGGCACTTCAATTCTAAAGTTCGTCAATGCAGCTTTGAAATTGGGGATCTAGTCTTGAAAAGGATCATGATAGCAACAGGAGCGTTTGGGCCAAACTGGGAAGGGCTATATGTCAAAGGCAAAAAACTTCTTGATGGCACTTTCAGACTCACAACTGTCTAAGGAGATCCAATCCTGAGAGCCTGGAACAGCAATCACTTGCGTCCATATTTTACTTAAAAGCTATGCTTAAATTTGTAAAATTATTCTGGATGAATCATTCATGTATTGTAAGCTATTGTAAAATCGGTGTGACTCAACAATAAGAACTATAAAGTGGATGTAGGCCCAATTCTTGGCCGAACCACTATAAATCTTATGTCTTCTACTGCTATAAAATGCCTGTATCATTTCGATGCACAAATATCTTAAATATGTTGCTAAAATGTTGATTTAATATTGCAGGATGTCAAAGCAAAGCTTACCTATTCAACACATCACAAGACCAAGCGATTCCTATAAATCACTCAACAAACGAATGTCAAGCCACAAAAGTTCCAGGTTCAATTCCTACATAAGAAGTACTTCTCCCAAGCAGTTGGTGATTCCACCGAAGGGGCACCTTCCCAAAGTGAAGGTTCCAGGCCCTTGCTAACTGATTGCGATCGTTTGTGCAAACAGACATCCGGTTAAGTAGCTTGCGTCTGCCCCATGGATTCACTTAACAATGAAGTGCACTTCTTTGGAAGAATCAAACAACCTGCAAAAGAAAGGAACATGTACTTAGAAGTGATAACAAGGAATCGCTGAGGAACAAGATGGTGAAAAGACATTGGCAAGCAAACAAAAAACAGCCAAAACTGAATCTTGTCTCTCAACCAAAAAGGTTGGTGGTACCACCGAAGGGGCACCTTCCCAAAGTGAAGGCACCGGGCCCTTGTTGCTTAATTGTGATCATTTGTGCAAACAAACATCCAATTAAGTGGCTTGCGTCCGCCCCGTGGAACCACTTAACTGTGAGACGCAACCTTCCTGGCAAACAAAACAACTCAAAGCCCTCTCCAGAGGCACAATTCAAAGCCCTCTCCGGAGGCACAAAATAAAGCCCTCCAATGAGGCACGCTGTAAAATGAAATGTTTTTCTCAACCAAAAAGGTTGGTGGCGCCACCGAAGGGGCACCTTCCCAAAGTTGAAGGCACCGGGCCCTTGCTAGTTAATTGCGATTGTTTTTGCACGATTATCCAATTAGGTTGCTTGCGTCCGCCCCGTGGATCCATTTAACTGTGATAAATAACTTTCAGGCAATACAAGAAGCCCTCTTTGGAGGCACAAATCAAGAAGCCCTCTTCGGAGGCACAAAGCCTTCTTCGGAAGCACTAAACAAATAAAGCCCTCTAATGAGGCACGTCCAAAAATAAAATGTTATCTCTTGAAAAAGTCGTTGATGGAACCACCAAAGGGGCACCTTCTCAAAAGGAAGGTTCTAGGCCGTAGCTAAATTCTCGTGATCATTTGTGCAAACAAATATCCGATAAAACAGCTGACGTCTATCCCGTGGGCCTAATCAGCGATGAGATATAACTTTCTGACAAACAAATCAAAAATTTCTTCGGAAGCCCGCTTCACTGCATAGGAGAATCCACTTTTCAAAAATGAAAGTGACCATCTCCGAAAGTGGAAGTGTAAAAAAAAGAAAAGAAAAGAAAACTTCTCCAATACAAAGCACACTCTATTGAAGCAGAATAATATTTCCTCAAAACGGAAGAATTATTCTCCAGGATAAGAGTACAAGTCTATTAAGAATATTTCAATAAGCCGTCGTATGGGGGGCAATATAGCTATATTAATAAAAACAACGCTCAAACAAGCATACCACGAGCTCACTGCAGTATCGTACAAAGAAAATAAAGAAACTTGTGCTAAAATAGGGAATAAATGCATTCACAAATACTGACAAAAGATTGTACAAGTAAAAAGAATCATTTTATTCCATACTATAAAAAGTTTTTATACATGTGCAGATTCAAAAAAAAGCGGGGGCCGGTACCCGCACAATCTCCGGTCGATACAAATCTATATATACAACCAAAAAAGGAGAGCAAGAAGGACAAAAGCCGGACTCATTTCTTCTTCCTCCTGCCGCCTTTCGAGTCCTCACCCGGCCTAATGATTAACTTCTTGGGATGGTTTGAACTCTTCGGGGAAGAAGGAGAAAGAGGTGCAATTGGGTCCTCTTTTGCTTTCTCATCGCCAACGGGAGCGTCCTTCTTTTTCTTTGAAGCTCCGCGCTTTCCCCTCTTCTTCGAAGAAGATTCGCTGCCCAGAGAAATAAGATCAGAAAGCTTTGTATCATCGGCAGTGAATCTCTCTGGGGTCTTCTTACCCTCCTCAAGTTCTTCGGCCTTCTTTTCTTGTGAAGTCGCCGGGTCATCTAAACCTTGAAGATCTTCTATTTTTTCTTCTTGAGATCCCGGTTGAGAAGCAGAAGGAGGAGTAACTTGAAGAGGTGGAGGGACAACGGCGGGAGGAGGCGAAGCCTGTACAACGCTTATTGATTTCACTATAGAAGAAGAAAAGTTTAACATCAGTATTCCTTGCAAAAGAGAGGAGATAGTGGCACGTCGAGGCTTAAGTAATAAGCAAGAAATTCATCGAGCTCATGTGAGGCGAACGAGTAGTCCACTTGAGCTAGATCAATGTTGAAGTACCTGGAGAAGTTGGCTTGATCATGTCGATTTCATAATCTTGAGCTTCAGTACTTTCTTGGGCCTCTTCTTCGGTATGAGCAGTTTTAGCTTTGATTTCGGCTTTAGCAGGAGGCGGAGAATGGGAACATGAGCCAATAATGTCAACGTCGACCGAGGACGAAGGACGGGCTGGGTCGGTCAAAGGTGCCTTCCCTGGACGCTCTCCTTCCGCTACTTCGGCTCGCTGATTAGCAAGTTGTTCTTTCCCTCTCACAAGGGCGGCACGACCCTCGTCGTCCAAATAATTAGCCTCGAAATCCTCTTCGGTGTAGCCAGCATCTTTGAGCACTCCAACCACTACTTCACACACTTCAGCCAATGTAATCTCATACTTCGGGCCCAAGAAAGAGAGACTGCCTTTCCCTAAGACGCTAAGAACGTAAAACTCAAATAGAGTGGAGCTAATGTTGGCTTTAGTCGCCTCGTGCGAATGTTCAGCTGCCGCTTTTCGAGAAATGGTGTCGTCATGTTCTTTTTCAGCTTTAGCAAGCTTGATCTTCAGCATCGCAATCTCTGCGTCTTGAGAGATAGTTTTTCCCCGCAGCTGAGCAGCATCTTTGCAGTACTTTTCAACAATTCTCTGCTCTGCTTCAAGTTTGGCTTCAACGTCTCACTGAGCAGCGTGAGCATCTCTTACTTGCTTCTGGAGCACCTCTTCCTTTTGTGTATAAGAAGTGGAAGAGGTGGTGAGCTCATCTTTAATTTTCTTAACTTTAGCCTCAAGCTCCTCATTGTAAGCAGTGATGCTCTTCATCTTCGCATCGTGTTGATCAAGAATTTTCTGCCACTCAGATTTATCATTCTCCATGGTCAGCATAGCCTCAAGATTTGCACGGTTTACTCTTTGAAGCTCATCGACCAGTTTTTGCCAGCTGGACATTCTTTCGATATCGAGTTTGACAGCATCAAGATTTCTCAACATGGCTTGCTTGTCAATCGGTACCAAGTCCAAGTCAAAACACACTCCTTTCAAACACCAGTTCGGAAATCGGCTGTGGAGTGTAGGCGGAGGCTTCTCGACTTGATAAGGAGGCCTTTTGATAATTGATTGAATATTAGCTCCTTTGAGGGCAGGAGAGCTGGAAGGGATGTCTAAAGAGATGGAAGCAGCAGGCACTTTAGAGATTTCAGATGAAGACTTGTCGTCAAGTTTGGCCCGCTTGCTTGGATCCTCAGTTATGTGACTCTTTCGCCTATCATCATGAGACTTTCTTTTGAGAGAGTCGTCATCTCTTTGGTAGGAGTCATGGCGGTCATCTTTTCTTCCATACCGCTCTTCATGAGCCTGCCTCTCACGAGCTTTCCTAGCCGCTCGTTCCTCATCAGTTTCCCTGGGGGCAGGGAGATAGCGCCGGGGATCATAAAAGTCACGCCTTCCGTAGCGTTGAAAATCATCATAATACGAGCCGCTTCGTCCCATTGGAGAATCTGAAAATGAAAAAGAGATAGAATTTAGAAATTTCTAGAAAAAGGAAGTTAAGTGCGAGTAACTGCTAAAAATCCTAAGTGTGTGTGGCGTGCAAACTACGCGCGTCAAGCTACAAACCACTCTTCAGCTTAGGAGTGATGTCGGCTTTTGCAATAGGGGTCAACTCTTGGGTTGACGGAAGTGGTCGCAAGACGGATGTTGCTTCAACCGATGGAGAGACAAGCTTAGAAGCGATGGTATCGTCTTTAAAAAGCTCTTGAGAAGTCACCATAAAATCGCTTAACCCCCCGAAGATGTCGTCACCGTCATGCCCAGCCGAGTGAGTCACACCAGCAGTTCCTTCTTTAGCATGCTCAGCACTTTTTGTGACAGAACTTTCCTTCTCCGTCCCCTCATCAACTTCCGTGGCGGCCTTCCCGGGACGTTGAGGGAGTTCCTCTTCTTCGATAACCGGAAGAAGCTTAGACTTGCCGGAAAACTCTGCACCCTCAGCAGAACCGGAGCATTTTATCAATGAAGCTTCTGCAACAAGTTCTTTCAACGCAAGTTCTTTTGCGGGGGTTGGGGGTCAGATGTTTCCGGTTGAAAAACAGGGGCATCGCGAAGCTGAAGGGATCGGGAAGGATGTAAAATGCCAGATTGATGTAGAAATTCATCTTTCAAAAGAAATTTGATACTCCTTCCCTCGACGGCTACATCACTTAGCCTTTCAAAAGTTGACTTGTGACTGGAGTCTTTAGAAGGGGGAGGAAGTGCTACAAGAGTAAAAATGAAGTTAATACTTGACAACCCGAATTCTGAAAGGCTCAGAAATGGAGTGAATGGAGATAGACAATCTTACTTCCTACTCTCCAGATGCCATAGAATCCTGGAGGGCAACGAACGAAGAAAAACTGATTTAAGAACCCGTGAGCGCTGTCGGGCAAGTCTGTAATCAATTTACGATTTCTAGCGCTCCTTATAAGTGTGATGGAAGGATGATCTTTATTCCTCCCAAACAAACACAAGTAGCAAATTTCGTCGAAGCTCGGAAGGCGATTAAGTGTTCTCTCGAACAACACACACAACCCCATCAGAATGGCATAGCCATTGGGGTGCAACTGGAATGGAGAAATAGTCAACCGAAGAAGCAGCTTTCTGAGAAAGTCATTGAAAGGAGGAATAGCTCCGCTCAAGCACATCTGACGGTTGACCGCAATAAAGCCAAGAGGTGGCCTGTCGGCGGTATCATTTACTCCAGGAAGTAAAGCTTCGGTCTCAGCAATGCCAAATTGGACGCAAAGCTAGCTGAAAGCCCGTTGGGTTAGAGTGGTTGAGACTGTTTCTGGAGGATTCTCCGGAGGGTCAGCTATTGGGAAGACTTCTTCAATCTTTTCTACTGTTTCTTCTCGTGCTTGATGAGAAGTCATTCTATACAAGGAACTGGATGTTCAAATATGAAGGTGCACGTTTCCTAAAAGCGTGTGAAGTGTTGTGCAAAGCTAATAAAATAACAAGTAAATAAAAATAATAATACTGGTTGGCATACGTCAATTCAGGAAAATTCAAGACTTGTTATTAAATTAAAACTGAGAGTAGTGTCAATGCAGATAACATTCAATAGTAAGCAGTTCTAACTGTGAGAATTTTGCGTTGACACTTCATTCAAGTTAGTTGATTCACAGCATTTCACACTCGATTGAATTCAGGTTATTTTACTTAAGTAGAATATTGTCTCTTGATCTAATCCATCATTCGATGTGGGCAGTCAATGATGAGTATATTCGTCCCCTTTTTTTGCAAATGTTGTATTTAACAGGTTATTAGCAATCAAGTCAATACAATATGTGAAAAAGTGCAATAAGTTCAAGCAGTTCAAATTGGCAATTCAGTCAAGGTCTGTAAAAATTTTGCAAGTGTTCAAGTCCTTAAGTCGCAGGAATGACTTAAGACTAGCTCGGGATTACTTAGGTCGTCCAAATTATATTCAACGACCTAACATAAGTCGGCCTTCCTTAAGGTGCTCTGCCTGGGTTATAAAAGTTCATCAACCCTACGAGTTAAAACTACTCCACGGGTTAAAATTAAGTCGTTTGATTGGTTTGGTCGTATGAATTCTTTAAGTCGTTCACTTTGGCTAAATCGCGCAAAAACTTTAAGTTGTTTGCTTGGTTAAGTCGTGCTAGTTCCTTAAACCGTTTGCCGAGTTATGTCGTGTGATTCATGTTTAAACCGTAAGTCTCTCCTCCTCAGATCATTAACTCGCCTAATGCCTTATCCCGTTCACTACTTCCCAATACGTCAATTCACCAACTCCCAAACTCGCTCAAGCTTCCTCGGGTTGTTAACTCGCCTAGCACCTAACTCACAAACCCAATAACCCGATAACCTGACAACTTATTGGCGCCTTCACAACAAAAAACCCTCATCTCTCCAATACCACCAAATCACCCAAAAAACCATTAACATCGTCTCAGATTCGCCATGAATTCAATATTACTGTTTTATCATGAATCGCAGCCACGGCGTGATCGACGGCGGTCGCAAATTGGTCGAAACATGATTCTTGACAAAATGTAGCAAAAGAAAGCGAATCGAAGTCGGGAAGTGGAAATCGGCAATTTGATGACGGGTGTAGGTGAACGATGGCCAGAATTACTTACGTAGTTGGACGGAGGGTTGATCGACGACGAGAAGGTTGGAATTTTTCTTCGAAAGCTTGAAGAAAACGCCAATGGTAGTTTCGAATAATAGAGCAAGTGAGGAGAAGGAAGGAGAAGCCGAGCAACTTATAGGCGGGAGAAGTGGAATTCGAATCAGCTTAAACGACCTAACAACTCAAGCGACTCACGACTTAGCAACTCAGATGGCACGAGTTAAAAGGTGTCGAAGCACACGACCTAGTCCCTAGGCGTATACTTCGAGGGGCAAGTGTTAACACCTCCTTTTCGATGACCTAGCACCCAACAATCACCGACTTACCGATCTAAAGGACTCAAGCAACTCAAGGCTTCAGCGACCCAACGACTTAGCGAGCTAAGGGACTCACCGGCTCAACGATCTACAAGCTAACAACTTAGTGACTCAATGGGTTAACTACCTACCTGTCAACGACCTAATGACTCAGTAAAGACAATGACCTACCGAGCTAAAAGGGGAACAACCCAGTGACTTACCGACTATCGACCTAACGATCTACCGACCTACCAACTTATCGACCTAACGACCTAGCAAGCTTCGAAGTTGGGCCGCATGCACATTGCCTCTTCAAGATTAGGTCGCTTACGACCTAAGAAAATTAAAAGAGCTCTTACAATACACTAGCTAAGTCGCTCGTAGTACATAACTCGCCCAGGATAGCTCCACTAAGTCGCGGACGACTTAGTTACCTCAGGTCATTCTTAGGTCGCACACTCTTAGGTCGCACGCTCTTAGGTCGCACATTCTTAGGTCGCGTACGACCTATCACAGCCGATCTAAGGACTGCTCCTCCTATAAATACCCCGCCTACTCCACATTGATGGGGGACTTTTCGAGACTTTGAAGCGCCGAAACTCTGCTGATTTTTCTACTGACTTCAACACTTCAAAGGCAAGGAATACTTCAAAGAATCTTCGAAAAAGAATCAAGTTCATTCAACATGAATCGAAAGAGCTTTTCTGCATCAAAGTTCTGATTGCTTGTCTTGATTGTGTTGTAATCAAAGAGTTATTGTAAAATCTATAATTGAATCAGTCATAGAAGAGATTAAAGTGGACGTAGGCTTGAATTTGAGCCGAACCACTATAAAGCCGATGTCTCTTTACTTTTACTGCAATTATCTGCTTGTTTTAGTTCCCGTACCAACGGGTGGTGCTTTCGCTTTACTAATACTCACACCGGGGTGTTAGCGTTCGATTTTGACGTTAACAGTTTTCTTATGATCTCGCTGGGATGGCGACACAATCATCGGGTTAACTGCGATCCATGGTGGAAAAGCGGGGGTGATACTTTCCATATCATTTTTGAAAAAGGTTTTCAAGATTTTCACTGGGTGTTGAAACGGGTCTACTAAGTACTTATAGATTTTCAGTCCTACGCCTGGTCAACGTATGACTAAATTTCTGTAAGAACAAGGATGGACTTGTTAAGACATCAAGTTATGGAAAAATGTTTTAATATAAAATTAGTTTGGTAATACTATATAATTTAAAGTGTATGTATTTTTAAAATGTATAATAAAGAGTAAGGAGTTAAACGTTAAAAGATAATTGATTAAATAATATACATCAAAATTCAAATTCTCGTTTCGATCCTTTTCGAGGATGAAAAGTTCTAAGGGTGGAGGAATATAACGACCCGGATTTTTAGCCATCAGATATTGGGTAATTAACTGATTTTAATTAATGAAATATTAATTTTTATAAGTCGAATAGATGAGTTTTCCGATATTTAAAATATCTGAATCTATATATTGATTAAAAACTATATTCAAATTTAAAATTATAAATTTTGGATAAGATAAATTATATATATATATAGACTCCACCACTTAAAAATTTAAGATGGAATATCCATACAAGTATATATAAATATGTATATATATATAAGCTTTATGTATATATATAAATATGTATATAAATATATATGTCCATATAAAGTAACGTATATGTAAGTAGGGAATAATGTGTAAATATATATATGAGGACAAAATATACATAAGTATATGTATATGTATATGTATATGTATATATATGTCATATGGAATAGCGAATGTGAAAATGGAAATAAATGTGTAAAAAGGACATATAGAAGGAAGTACTAAACGTCTGATAAAAATAAAATAAATACATGCAAATAACTTTGTATATGTGGGTGTGTTAAAAGATAGTTTAAATGAGATTATATATAGATATACATATATAATGTAAAAGCTTCATGATAATAAAACTCCTAACTTTGGATGAAATAAATATATGTATGTGTAAATATATATTCATAAGTGTAGACATTTTTATGATGAAATATGTGTATAAGCAAATATATAAACAATTGAATATGTAATTATGCAACATGTAAACATGTACATGGTAAAAAGTAGGCATATAAGAATATTCATATATCAATACATATAATTGTATATATAAATATATAGGGGAACATCATCATGTCAAGGCATTAAATGCAAGCATACAAAACAGTTAATCAAGTCAAAGCAAAACATAAAATCAAGTCTCATAAAAGATCAAATCATCAAATCAAGAAAATAAAATAAAATAAAATGAGAAAATAAAATAAATGAAAAAAAAGAAAAGGGCTGTTCACAGTTCCATTCTCTTCTATATATACACAGTTCATACCTATCCATACTTGTTCATATTCACGCAAAAGAAAAAAAATATAATAACAATCTGCCATTTAAAAATTAAAGAAGGGAAATCAAGTTAGTGTCAAAAGCTTGAAGCCAGATCAAAAGAAAAGAGAAGCAGCAATTCATCCCTTTTGTTAACAGTGAGTACAACACCTTGTTTTGTCTACTGGTTACCATGGATATTTGGATATAAATCGTGTTTTTGGATGAAGAAGTGATTTATGACAAGTGTACATGTGATTTTCTGTGAGTATGTACATATATATGTGGGTTCAACATGGTCGGACTTAACCAAACACTGTATTTCTTCTTTGTTATTTGCTTTAGCTAGGAACTGTTAAACCTTAAAACTTCGAAAATGGATATCTCAGTGTCTATTTAGTCTTAGACCTCGATTTCAAAACGAAAGTTATTTGTTTTTTAACATATAATATTTTAAAATTTACTTCATTCGATTCCATTTAGCAAAGGGAGATAAATCACCATATTACAGTGAATGGGTAAAGTATAGTCAAAATTCGACTATCTTAATATTACAAACAGATCATACAATTGTGATCGCAATTGAAAATCTTGATTTTTAAGATAGGTTCGGTGATTTTTAGGTTTTTGGGTGGGTTGAATTTTGGAGTTGATCAAAAATTGGATTTCGTCGAAATTGCGGCGACATGGTTGATGTCATGCCTCGGCGTTGGTCGTGGAGGAGGTTTGGGTGATGGGGAACTCGAGAAAAATGGTACGGCATTTTTCAGATGATCGTGGTGGCTAGACTAGGATAAGGTGGATGTTTTTTTGTTGGTAGCGGTTTCGAGGCAATGGCGAAATGGAGAGGCAGAGAGGAGCGTGCGGTATAGGGGGAAAGCAAGGGAAGGTAGTGGCGAGCATTTGGCAAATTTTGGTGGCCGATGGTAGAGCGCGTTGTCGTGGCGAGGTGATGGGGCAAGGTGGTCTTGTTCCAGTTTTTAGGTCGATGGTTTGAATTTCGACTATGTGTTTCTTTTGGGTTCCTACATACATGATCGAGTCGAGGGAAATGTGGGTGATGTGAGGAGATCGTCTACGGCGATGGTGGGGTGGTCGGCGGTGTGTGCACGTGCACACGTTGAGCAGATTTGCAGTCTCGAATGAAAGAATGGGGGAGAGGGAGGAAACTGGGAATAAGAAAGAAAGAGGAGAAGGAGTTTGGGCCAAGTGAACGTGGGCCGAAGGGAAAAGAAAATTAAAGGAAAAAGAAAAGAAAAGGGAAGAAGGAAAAAGAAAAGAGAAAAGGAAAGGAAAGAAAAAGAAAAAGGAAAGAAAGAAAAACAAATGGAACTTATATTTTCTTTTAAAAAAAAACTCTAATTCTATTGTCATTATAAATCTAATCAACATGAAATCCTTTGCACTATAATTTTACCTCCTAATATTTTAAGCTTAATTTATTTGTGTAAAGTGAAATTTAATTATTTATAATAATTAAAGTAAGTAATAAATTAAATTCTTAATTAATTAAATCTTAGGCTAATAAAATAAGCTTAGCTATTAATTGAATTGCTTATTTTAATTAACTAAAAATAAATTGTTTTGTAATTTCTTTAATTTATAATTATTTGGGTTAATAATATAAATGGTTTTCAGCAATTAAACTTAATAAAATCCTGATTTTCGGATTGTTTAATATTAACTATTAATCGTTAAATTGGTTAACGACCTATGCTTTGGCTTTTTCCTGTTGGACATTTATTTCAAGTATTCTTTTCTTTGCATTTAAGTAGCGAGACGAATTGAAATGTTTGGGATAAAACGTTGACACGTTTTATTGAAATAAACATATGTAGCAAATTCCCATATATGAATACTTACACCCTGAATATAAATTGTTATTTTAAACAATTTGGCCCTTTAAAAAAGTTATCGTTTTCAGTTCGAAGAGACTGGGAACGGATATCAGTGTTATCCGAAACCACTTCGATTTAATAATCATTACGAACCTTTAGAGTTTTGATTATAGAGTCTAATATGCTGGAATTGGAATAATTTAACAAATTCGATTATTTTAAATCAGTATTGTACTTAGACACTATTATAATATCGATGTACTTCTGTAAAAGTCTTTGGTTATAATAAGACAAAAACTCGTCGTGTTTTGCGAGTTACCTTGGTTTTCAAAGGATTTTGATAACTTAAGTATTTCCAATTAAGTGTGTTTTACTCATGCTTGTTTCCAGCCTGACTCAGGTGTTACTTTATTGTAATTCTCGGGTCAGACCGAGTATTATAGATTTAAGGATTGGACACTTTTGGAGCTCAGAAGACGAGCTGGATGGCAAAGACATATTGCACATATTTGATTATATTATGTTGTGTATTATAGGCTGTATATTCAGTATTTAGGGACAAGTTATTATAACTGTCCGGTTTTATATGTGATGATTGTACTCTGATAACTTGTATGTATATTAATAGTTACAGTTTTCCTTTGTATAAAATGTTGTTATTGTATATTATATTTTGTTCCGCTGCGATGTGAGATTCTATGTTGTTGTTGTTTCTGTTTCTTCTTCTATCTCTTTTCTTCTTAAACCCTAACAACCTGGTATTTCTAGCACTCGATTGCTCGACACTCTATACAGGGAATGTATTAGTGTCGATTTTCGGGGGTCAAAAACCGCCTGGTCGTTACAGCTGCATTGGATAGCGGTCCTATAGGTGGTAACGACATGGTCTAGCATTAGTGTGTGGTGGCTGCAAGGTGTTCACATTGTGCTCGAACCCATTTCTTGTATGCGATTTTGATTGGGGTGGAGGAGTCAAAATTGGCTAGGGATGGTCAGAGGTAAGGTGTAAGATGCTGGCGTGATGAGCTCGGCAAGTGTTGTTTGTAGGTGGTCTTGGATTGGCGATGGGTGGTGTCGATGGTGGTGCAAGGTGCATGTCGTGCACATGTAAATGGGTTCCGGGCATGTTATTTTGGAAGGGAGGCTAATTTGATTTGGAGGAGGTTATTTGGGGATGGAAGATGAGGTAGCAGATATGGCATGAGAAGATGGGCCTTGGGCGGAGAGTTTTTGGGTATGATATTATGAAATTTAGTTGTTTAATCTTTTTATAAAATGCGTTGATTTCAAATGTTATATCTCATTCGATTTAAATCCGTTTGACCCACAGATTTTAATGTTGTACTTGTATTGACGAGCATAACATTGTGGCATAACTTGTTGATAGATTTGGTGATGTTTAAAATATTAATAAAATAATAAGGACTAAATTTTATTATGTTATTTTAAATAATAACATTGTCAAAGCAATTATACATTATTAGTGACATCTATTTGGCCAAATAAAACATTGATCTGTTAAATATGATTTAAAAGACTATTTTGGGCATCTATTTGAGTAGAATAAAAATACCATTCTGTTACAAATAAATTATGTAGATTATTGATGACATTTGTTTAACAGAATAAATGCTCGTTCTACTATTATATTAATTTGGAAATTTATTCATATGCCGATTAATTTATATTGGGAAAAGTGATGTGTTAACTATTAATGGTTAATTATGGATTTGATTTACATATATTTTGCTTATGTAAATACTAGTTATGTGACTTAGAAGTTAAATTGAATTAAATGGTAACTTGATTTAGTACCATTGTGGTAGCTAAGCCTCTTTCCGAATTTGTAAAGTTATGGATTTAAATAGCTTCAACTGTATAACAATTTGAGGTTAAGTGTTTATAAATGATGGATTAAACTAAGTTATTTAATTATTTTAGTAAAGTTGTTTAAAGTTATTAATTATATTATTAATGATATTTTAAAATTAATTACTTATCTTATCGATGTTGTTCTAAAGTAAATTAATTATTTATTTATGATGTTTTAGGAATAATTAATTAATTGAATAACGGTGTCTAAAAAAGATGAATTGCTTTATAAAAAGGGATTTTACTTAATAAAATGATTTATTTAAAGGAGACTTACAAATGATATTTCGTAACGGATTTTATAAAGGATTTTTATAGAGGAGTTATAAAGGAAGGTTTATAAAAGAGTTTTTTTTAAAGAGAATGGATTTTGTAAATCATTTTAAATATTTGTAAAACGAGTTTTATAAATTAATTTGGAGATATATCAAAAGATTTGTAAATGTGAAATGGTCTTATAAAAAGAGAATTTTATAAAGGAATGAGATTTGATTTTGATAATTAATCCTTTTTAATTCAGGTGGTATGCAAACATTCTTTTCATACTTAACACCGAAGGATAGTGGTTTCCTTTATAGTAAGAAATATTTTACATGATATTGTTTAGGCCCATTTAAAATATAAATTTGGAAAGGAGGAAAATCTTCCTTAAGGTTTGTAAATAAACTTATACCATTGAGAGAAGTATATGGGTATGTTTTATAACGATTGAAAGTATAATGTGATGATAATATGCTTATACCGATGAGATAAGTGTACAAATGTTTTCCAAGTATTGAAAGGAGTATAATGGGTTTGGGAATACATCTATTCTGAAGGTATTTTGAATCAAATATTTGAAAAGAGATTTTAGTTAATGAAAGATTAATAAATAGTGGCATAGTAGGTCCCATACATAATTAAATCTATGTTTGATTATTTGTTTTATTTGATAGTCAAATAACCCACTATCAAATCTTGGCAAAAATATAACTTTAGAAATATCTAGGAGAGACATGTGAGTTATAAGGCACTATCATCTTCACCAATGTTGTACTATGCATACAAATCTTGTTCGGTTCTCCTAGGGAAAATGGTAATGAAATACGTCCACTTAAACGGTTAGGAGGTGATCTCCGCTCTTATGTATTGTCCGATTATTTCCTATAGAACCAAAGTTGAGTTTACCGGAAACTATCGAATGTTGGTTCGAAGATAGCTTGATCAGATATGTATGAATGAACCGAAAACCACTTCGAACCAACTCGTGGCATTCAAATTGAAGACATTTTTAAGATGGTGGAATCAATGATGGAGCTCTTTGAAGTGCAAGGGCTACATGCTACTAATCCTAAGGGTGATTCCAAAACGGATGCAGTAGAAATAGTGATTTTGGTTTGTTCATATCCTGAACAACTTGTATGGATGAATGCTAGCATTGCATTGTTGCTTGGAAGGCAGTGCTAGTATTCCAAGTGGGAATTGCTAAAAGAGGAAAAGGTAAATCATGACCTCACAAGCCTCACAACCCGGTAATGACAAAAACATGGGATACACTTTAGAGCTATAGGATTCGCTACCATTAGGAGTAGTCATTCCTCAATCTAGAATCGATATTTATGGATTTGGTATGTGTGTGGAAGTGGGGCCATGGCTGGTTTATATTGTTTTGAGCCTTGGTCCCTGGGAATGATGTAATCCGGCTTGTCATTTTAAAGGGGCAAGCCGGTTGTTAACGCTAAAAGTTGCAAGTTAACACCCGGTGTGTGTTGTGAAGTTGTGAAAGCACCACCCGTGTGACGGGAATAGGAATTAAGTAGTAAAATAGTGAAAAAGCAGTAAAAGACAGCAGTTTATAGTGGTTCGGCTTGAGATCGAGCCTACGTCCACTTTGAATCTCTTTATTACTGAATCTGGTTACAAAATGATACAATACACTTGTGAAATACAATATCTTTCGATTCCTAAACACTTTCGACTATTAGCTCAAGCTTCGATGCTGAAGATCTCCTCGAATTCGTGTTGAATGCGGAAGATTTCTCTCAAAGCTTGTTGTAATGTCTTGAGTGATTGGAGTTCTTCAAATGTTGGATGAGTTGAGAATTCGGCAGAGTGACGACGCTTCAAGAAATGATCGGCCAAAAGTCCTTTTGCCGTTGGAGTTAGGGGGGTATTTATAGGGTAGAATCTGAATAGGGAATTTCTGCTCAAGTCTTAAGTCGTGGTCGACTTACAGTAAGTCGTAGGTCCTAAGTCGGCGACAAGATAGGAGCACTTGCATTAGTTACTCCTGAATATCTTCAGGACGAGTTGTTTGGTTCAAAGTCACAAGTCGGCAGCGACTTATCATAAGTCGTAGGTCGGCAACGACTTGCTTTGACTTGCTAAGTCATTCGTTCACTCCAGTTGTTAACCCCTTAGATCGGTAAGTCGTAAGATCATTTAAGTCGGTAAGCGTCTTAAGTCGGCCCTGTAGCTAAGTCGGAGCTCCTTTTAGTAGTTAGGTCGACAACCATTGAGTTGGTATGCCAATTAGTAGTTAGGTCGACAACCATTGAGTCGGTATGCCTTTTAGTAGTTAGGTCGGCAACCATTGAGTCGGTATGCCTTTTAGTAGTTAGGTCGGCAACCATTGAGTCGGCATGGTTTTAGGTCGTAAGTTCCAGCTTGTTAAGTCGGCAACCATTGAGTCGGCATGGTTTTAGGTCGTAAGTTCCAGCTTGTTAAGTCGGCAACTGTTAGGTCGGCATGCCTTTTAGGTCGTAAGTCGCATCTTGTTAAGTCGCGAACAAAAGAGGATTAACATTTGCCCCTCGAAGTGTATGCCTAGGTCGTAGGTCATATGCTTCGATTCTTCTTAACTCGCTCTTTTGTTAGATCGTGAACGACATAAGATAAGTTGTAAGTCGTGGATCGTGGGTCGATTCACATTTCAATACCCCAGTGTATAAATAGCTTAGGTCGTTTCCTCTTTCACCTCACCTATCTTACTGTTCTGTTCAGCCATTAGCAAGTACTCGAGCTCTTGGAGACGAATCTCATTACTCGATTATTAGTCATCCTCAGCATTACATTGCGTAAGTGAATTCAACTGATATCCAAACGTGATCATCATTGAATCGAGGGTCTGATTCTTGACATTATGCTTTATCACGAGTTGTGTCACGTCCGATTCTTGACTTTCTTTTAGTCGCGATGCCATTGTGATCCTCGAATATATTACCGCATACCGGTTTCATGATGGATTTGGGATGATTTGATGATGTTGTGAGATGCGATTAGGAGGCGTAACTTAGGGTTTTCGATAGGGGATAGTTCGAAGTTACTGGGTTTGTGAATCTCAAGTTGGCTGACGAGTTATTGAACTTCTCAATGGAGAGGAAGGTAATCGGCAGAAGGAGGTGAGGTTTTGGTTCGAGCAAGAGACAGCTTGAATTTCCATCGGAGACGACCCAAAAAATTCACGACCTAAAATATTCACGATTTAACACTTTGTTCGGTTCAAGAACCCCTGCGACCTAATTAGTTTGAGGCATAGACCTTAAGTCGCGGTCGAGCTTGGACTTAGGAAAAATAGTGTTGTTCAGACTCGAAGTCTTCATATGTATTACGACTTAGAGTCAACGACTTAACCTAACTCGTAGCATTTCCTTTTGGCCGTGGACGAGCTACTACTTGCATATTGTAACTTGAGGGATTTCCGACCCATACTAAGTCGTGAACGAGTTAGAACTTAGCATATTTTTCACTGCCTTGAACTTTAAGACTTGAATTGCCTGAACTTCTTTGCAGATTATTCCTAATGCTATCAACCTGTTAAACACAATATTTGCAGAAAACTGGGACGAATATACTGTCATTGACTGCCTACATCGAATGACAGATTAGTCGATAAAGAGAAAATCAACTTAAATGAACTGTATGAACGAAATGCTGTACAATAACCAAATTAAGTGAAGTATTAAAGCAAAATTGTAATAGTCAACTGAAACTGATTTATTTGCACTAACACTGCACTTGAATATTAACAAGTTCTGAAATCTTGTAATCGATTGATCATCAATGAGTTTAATTCCAGTTATGTTTGCTTTTTATTTTCATTAGTTTTGCACAACACTACACACTTTTTAGGAAACGTGTACCTTCACATTTGAACATCCAGTTGATTGTTTAGAATGTCTTCTCCACAAGAAGAAATAGAGCAAGTTGAAGAGATTTTTCCAGTTGTTGTTCCGTTGAATGATCCTCCAGAAAGGGTCTCGACCACTTTGAACTACAGAACCTTTAACCAGTTGTGTATTCAATTCGGAATTGCTGAAGCAGACGCACAACTACCCGGGAAGCCTGATAATGCTGATAGACCTCCTCGTGGTTTTGTTGCGGTAAATCGACAAATGTGCCAGAATGGAGCTATCCCTCCTTTTAATGACTTCTTGCGAACACTTCTTCTACGATTAACCATCTCCCCTTTCCAGCTGCATCCCAATGGATATGCTATCTTAACGGGGTTATGTGTGCTCTTTAGGAGGACACTTGATCATCTTCCAAGCTTCGACGAAATTTGTTATTTGTGCACTTTCGCTAAAAACAAAGAACATCCTTCCATCACAGTTGTGAGAAGTGCCAGAAAACGCAAACTTATCATTGGTCTCCCTGAAAGCGTTCACGGGTTTCTAAGTCAATTTTTCTATGTTCGCTGTCCTCCGGGATTTTACACTATCTGGAGAGTAGGAAGTAAGATCACTTGTCTCTGTTTCTTATGTTTTTTCGAACTTGCCGAAGTCCGAGTTGTCAAGTGTTAACTTTGCCCTTTTCTTTTCAGCACTACCTCCTCCTTCTAGAGATCCCGGTCACAAAGCGACTTTTGAGAGGCTTATGGCGGTGCCAGTTGAGGAGAGGAGTATCCAATTTCTGTTGACAGACGAATTTTTACATCAATTCGGGCTTTTACACTCTTCCTGCTTTACTCAGCCTCGTGAAGTTTCTAATTTTTCAGCACAGACATCAGATGCCCCAGCTTCAACGGAAGAGATGGCTCTAAAGGAGCCAACTGCAGACACTGCATTAGTAAAGTGTTCTACTCCTATCGATGTTGCGGGGTCGTCCAACAAGTCAACGCTTTCTCCAGTTATCGAAGAGGAGGAAAATCCTCACATTTCTGAGAAGACGACCGACATGGAAGTCGAAAAAGAGAGTTCTGCTGGGCATCACGGCGATGATATTTTTGATAATTTGAGTGATATAATGATAACTTCTCAGGAGCTTTTTAAAGATAATATCTCAAAAGCGATCTCTCCCGTTGTTGAAGCGACTTCTTCTTTACGAGTTTCGACACCTTCTACACCAGTTGTTGCAGTTCCCACATTAAAGCGTGGTTTGTAGTTTGACGCACGTAGTTTGCACGCCGCACACACTTAGGATTTTTCAGCGCTTATACGCACTTATCCTCTTTTTCTGGAAATTTCTAAACTTCATTCCTTTTCCATTTTCAAATTCTCCGATGGGGCGCACTGGCTCATATTACGACAAATTTCAGCGCTATGGAGGCCGCGGAGCTTATGACTTTAGGCGCTATCTTCCTTTCCATCAGGAGACCGATGAAGAAAGGGCCTCCAGAAAAGCTCGCGAGAGACAGGATTACGAAGAGCGCCACAAAAGAGAAGATGAACAGCACTATGGGAGTAGGGATGAGCGATACGACTCTACCCGCAGAAGTGACGATTCTCAAAAAAGGAAATCTTACGACGACAAGGGGAAGAGTCATATTGTTGATGGTTCTAGCAAGCGGACCAAACTTAGCGAAAAGGACACGTCTGCAATTTCGGAAAAGATCGATGCTCCCATCTCTCCTAATATTCCATCTGGCTCTCCTGCTTTAAAGAAATCTGACATCCAGGCGATCATCAGCAGACCTCAGTATCAGGTCAAAGATGCCCCTCCTATTCTTCAAAGCCGATTTCCGAATTGGTGCTTAAAAGGGGTGCGTTTTGACCTTGATTTGGTTCCGATCGATAAATCGGATATGCTGCGTAGCCTTGATGCCGTCAAACTTAACATTGAAAGGGTGTCTGGATGGCAAAAGCTTGTCGATGAGCTGTAAAGAGTCAACCGTGCAAATCTTGAGGCCATGCTAACCATGGAGAACGATAAATCGGAGTGGGATAAGATTTGCAAACAGCATGATGCCGAGATGACGAGCATTGCTGATGATAATGCGAGACTTGAGTCCGAGGTTAAAAAACTCAAGGAAGATCTCGCCGCTTCTTCCGCTTCGCAATCTCAGAAAGAAGAAGTGTTTCAAAAACAAGTGCGGGATGCGCACGCTGCTCAGAGAGATGTTGAGATGAAATTTGCGGCTGAGCAGTTCGTTGTTGAAGAATACCGCAAAAATAACACTCAGATGCGGGAAACAGTTAATTCCCAGAACGTGGAGATCGAATTGCTAAAGTCTCGACTTGCTAAAGCTGAGAAAGAGCGTGATGAGGCTGTTGTTGATCGAGTTGCAGCCGTTGCCGAAAAAGAAGCGGCCGAGAAATCGCATGAGGCAACAAAAGCTAACGTCAGCTCTACCTTATTCGACTTTTATTTACACAGCGTTCTGGGTCATGGAAGTCTCTCTTTTCTGGGCCCCGAATATGAGATTACCCTGGCTGAAGTGTGGGAAGCTGCAGTTGATATGCTTGGCGGTGCCGGCTATGATGAAGCAGGACTTGAGGCGCGTTACCTTGATGATGAAGCTCGTGCCGCTCTTGCTAGAGGAAAAGAGCAACTTGCCAGAGCGCGAGCTAAGTCTACAGGAGATGAACACCCGAAAGAGGAAGCTCCTTCAACTGCCCCTGTTCATACTTCAACTTTAGCTGACGTCAATATTATAGATTCTAGTGCCCATTCTCCGCTTCCTGCTAAAGTTGACACTGAAATTGCGACTACTCCTACTGAGGACGAAGCCCTGGAAGATATTGAGGCTGAGAAATTCGAGATTAATTTTACAAAACCGACTTCTTCAGGTAACTTTGGCGTCGACCCGGATCCAGTGAATCACTTATTCGATTTAACCGAGTTTGATGAACTAATAACTTCTCTTTTCTCGGAGAATACCGATTTTAACTTCTTTTCTTCTGCAGCGGAAGTTCCGAAAGCTATACCAACTTCTCCTTCTCCAGCTGTTGTTCCTCCTCCTTCCCAAGTTACTCCTCTTTCTGTTTCTCAACCAGGATCACAAGAAGAGAAAATAGAAGCCCTCAAAGACTTGGATGATCCGGTTGTTTCGCAAGAGCAAAAGATTGGAGGACTTGAAGAAGGCGGAAAGACCCCGGTGTAAACTCATGATGACGATACGAAGCTTTCTGAGTTTCTTAGTCCGGGAAGCGAGTCTTCTTCCAAGAGGAAAGGGAAGCGCGCGATGAAGAAGAAGAAGAAGAGCGCTTCGGCTGATGAGAAGAATATTGAAGAAGATCCGACTGCCCCTCCTTCTCCTCCTTCCCCAACTCATCCACAACGGCTTTCAAAACTGATTATCAGGCCGGGAAAGAGTTCCAAGGGTGGTCGGAAGAAGGAATGATAAGCTAGACCTTATGCTTCTTGTTTTGCTTTTTTGGATATATTGACCGGAGATTGTGCTGGTACCGGTCCCTACTTTTGCTTTTTTGAGATATCTGCACATGTAAAGAATTTTCATAGTATTGAATAAAATAGTTCCTTCACTTGTACAAATTCTTATGTATGTGTGAGTATATTTATTTCTCATTTTTAGTGTAGAATAAACGATTCTTTTACTTGTACAAACTTTTTTGTCTGTGTTTGAGAATGCATTTATTCCACATCTATTTTTCGTGATATTGCAATGAACTTGTGGTATGTTGCTTGCGTGTTACTTTTATTAATATAACTGAATTGTATAGTGTTGCCCCCATAGCACAAGTGCATTGCAACATTTCTAGCTTTTACGAGACTGATACTCTTATTTTAGAGAATAACTATTCCACTTTTAAGGGAAGAATCATTCTGCTTTTAATAGATTATATCTCGTTTTTGGAAAAAATTTTACTTTCTCTTTCTTCCCTGAAGAACACTTCAACTTTCAGAGATGATCACTTTTATTTGTTAAAAAGTGGATTTCCCTACGCAGTGAAATGAGCTTTTGAAGAAGGTTTTGATTTTGTGCCCCAGTAAAGGGCTTATTTTTGGTACTTCGAGCACGGTGAAGTGTGCCTCTGAAGAGGTCTTTTTGTAGCATTTCAACTTTTTAGGAAGAACTTTTTTGAGATGAATAAGTTAACCTTCCTTTGAGAGTTGAAATGTGCTTCCGGAGAAGGCTTTTTTGTTTGAGTATTCTATTTTGGGACATGCCTCCGGGGAGGGCTCCTCTTAAAGAGTTGTGCCTCTGAAGAGGGCTTGTGCCTCCGAAGAGGGCTTGTGCCTCCGAAGAGGGCTTGTGCCTCTTAAGAGGGCATGTGGTGTCTCGGGAGAGGGCTTTCGCCTCCGTAGAGGGCGTGTGCCTCCGAAGAGGGCTTGTGGTGCCTCGGGAGAGGGCTTTCGCCTCCGTAGAGGGCGTGTGCCTCCGAAGAGGGCTTGTGCCTCCGAAGAGGGCTTTTTGATTACCTGGAAGTTACTTTCTCATGGTTGGATGGATCCACGGGGCGGACGCAAGTTGTTTGATTGGATGTTCGTTTGCACAAACAATCGCAATCAATTAACAAGGGCCCTGTTCCTTCAGCTTGGGAAGGTGCCCCTCCGGTGGTTCCACCAATCTTTTTTGATTGAGAGAAGCACTTTCATTTTTTGGTGTGCCTCGTTAGAGGGCTTTGTTGACCCTTGGGAAGGAGCATTGGTTGGTTGGTGTGCCAGGAAGGTTGCGTCTCAGGGGCGAGTAGATCCACGGGACGGACGCAAGCTGCCTGATCGGATGTATCACGATCAGTTAGCAAGGGCCCTGTTCCTTCTGCTTTGGAAGGTGTCCCTTCGGTGGTTCTACCGGCCCTTTTATTGAGAGGCATACTTCCTTTTGGCTGCTTCTATGTTTGCTTGGCCATGTTCTCTCATCATCTGCTCATTAGCGATATTTTATTATCATTTCCAGGCGCATCTTCTTTCCTTTTGCAAGTAAATTGCCTTATCCGAAGAAGTGGACTTCACTGTTGAATAACTTCACGGGACAAACGCGAGTTACCTAGTTGGATGTCTGTTCATATCGACAATCACAACCAGTTAACGAAGGCTTGCCACAGTGGAGTCGCCAACTTTTTATGTGAAGTTCTTCTTGTATAGGATTTGAATTTGGAATTTTTGTCGCTTGGTATTTGCTTAGTAGGTGATTTATAGAGGTCGCTTGGCTTTGTGACGAGCAAGCCTTGTTTTAATGTCCTGCAATTTTGAATCGACATTTTAGCAATACATTTAAAGTATTTACATATCGAAATGAAACAGGCATTATGAAATAGTAAAGAACACAAGATTTATAGTGGTTCGGCCAAGAATCGGGCCTACATCCACTTTATAGCTTTTATTAACTTGCACTGATTTACAATGTCTTTCAATACAACTGATACATTCATCACTATTTTACAATTTTGAGCAAAGCTTTTTTCAAGTAAAATAAGGACGTAAGTGGTTGCTGTTCCAGGCTCTTGGAATTGGATCTCCTTCAACAGTTATGAGTTTGAAAGTGCCATCAAGAAGTTTATTGCCTATGACATATGGCCCTTCCCAGTTTGGCCCAAATACTCCGGTTGCTATCATGATCCTTTTCAAGACTAAATCCCCGATCTCAAAGCTGCGTTGGCGAACTTTAGAGTTGAAGTGCCTGGCTATCCTTTGTTGATAAGCTGAAACTCTGAGTCTAGCTTCTTCTCTTTTTTCATCAAGAGAATCAAGGGCTTCAAGTTGCAGTTTCTCGTTTTCAGCTTCATTGAAATGAATTCTCCTGTGTGAAGGAACTTCTACTTCCACTAGAATCATTGCTTCTGATCCGTATGCCAGTGAAAATGGAGTGTGCCCAGTCGCAGTTTTGTGAGTAGTTCTGTATGCCCATAGTGCTAATGGAAGCCTATCGACCCAACCACCTTTTGCTTTTTCGAGCTGCTTTTTGATGGTTGACTTGATAATTTTGTTCACCGCTTCCACTTGCCCATTTGCCTGCGGATGAGCCACTGCTGAGAAGCTTTTTCGAATTCTGAACCGTTTGCAAAAGTCTTGGAATTCTTCACTTTCAAACTGAGTGCCGTTGTCTGTGATTATTTTCTGCGGCACACCATACCTGCAAATGATATTTTTAGTTACAAAATTTATCATCTTTTTAGAGGTAATAGTGGCTAAGGGTTCAGCTTCAGCCCATTTCGTGAAATAATCAACAGCAACAATAGCATATTTGATTCCAGATTTAGTGATCGGTAAAGGTCCAATCAAGTCTATTTCCCAAATGGCGAACGGCCATGGGCTGACCATTTGTGTGAGTGCGGTGGAAGGCGCTTTTGGGATTTTTGCGAATCTTTGGCACTTGTCGCACTTTCTGGAGTAAATAGCAGCATCTCGATTAATATCCGGCCAGAAATACCCATATCGGAGAACTTTCTTGGCTAGAGTTTGACCGGCTGAATGATCTCCACATTTTCCTCTGTGTATCTCAGCTAGAATTGTCTTGGCTTCTTCCTTAGTTACACATCGGAGCAGTGGCATTGAAAATCCCCGTCTGTATAATCGACCATCTTGAATTATATATCTTGACGCTTTCCTTAACAGCTTTCGACATTCCTTAGAACTTTCTGGTAGTGAATTATTGAGTAGGTATTCTTTGATTGGAGTCATCCATGATTCATGCTCTTGAGACGTAGCCATGATCCAATCAATATCCATCTCATCAATGCTCGGAGCCGACAGAACTTCCACAGGGATTAATCCCAATAATTAAGCCTCTCTAGAACTTGAGTACTTTGCTAGAGAATCCGCCTTCATGTTTTCTATTCGAGGGATGTGACTTATCGTGTAATGATCAAAATCTTCGAGAAGCTCACATGCCTTTGACAAGTATGCGGGCAGATTTCCACCTTTAGCTTGAAACTCTTTCTTTACCTGGCAAACAATAAGTTGGGAATCGCTGAAAATCTGTAACACTTTGATGTTTAGTTCCTTGGCAATTTTCAAACCGGCAATAAGAGCTTCATACTTTGCTTCATTGTTTGTTGAAGGAAATTCCAGTCTCAATGCATAACACAACGATCGTCCTTCGGGGGTTTCAAGCACAACCCCTACCCCAGAACAGTAATCATTTCTCGATCCGTCAACATACAACTTCCACTGGATTGGAATGCCATCAGTTATTTCATTCTCACTATCACCTTTGTCAGTAGATTTTGCGATGAAATCTGCTAAAGCTTGTCCGTTGATTGCTTTCCGGGGATGGTAAGTGATATCATATTGGCTGAGTTCAATGTTCCATTTCAAAAGAGGGCCCGAAGTTTCAGGACGAAACAGGACTTGCTTTAGAGGTTGATCGGTAAGGACCTTGATAGGATGAGCTTGAAAGTATGGCCTCAACTTCCTAGAAGCAATTAGCAAACAATAGGCGAGCTTTTCTATCTTCGTATAATTCATCTCTGCCCCAGTGAACCGTTTGCTGATGTAATAGACCGGACGTTGTATTTTCATATCTTCTCATACAAGTGCTGCACTGAGGGCGTGAGATGAAATTTCTAGATAGATGAAAAGGTCTTCACCATCAGTAGGCTTGGAAAGAACCGGAGGTGTTTCCATATGACGAATTAGTTCATCGAAAGCATTCTGGCATTCGGGAGTCCATTCAAAATTTTTCTTTCCTTTCTTTAGAGCGTCAAAGAAGGGAATGCATTTGTCTGTGGCCTTGGAAATGAAACGACTCAGAGCAGCGACTTTTCCATTGAGGCTTTGCATTTCTTTCTTTGTTTTAGGGGCTTTGACTTCCCTTAGAGCTGTAATTTGAGTAGGATTGGCTTCGATGCCCCTAGCGCTCACAATGAAACCCAAGAATTTCCCGGACTCTACTCTGAATGAACATTTCAATGGATTGACTTTCATTCCGTACTTTCAAAGAATTGCAAACATTTCCTCCAAGTGACCCATGTGGTCTACAGCTTTCTTTGACTTTACCAACATATCGTCAACATAAACTTCCATGGTTCTACCAATCTGAGGTTTGAACATCGCATTGACGAGCCTTTGGTAGGTTGCCCCAGCATTCTTCAATCCGAAAGGCATAACTTTGTAGCAGTAGAGACCCATATCTGTGATAAAGCTTGTGTCTTCCTGATCCGGCTCATGCATCATAATCTGATTGTACCCGGAGTAAGCGTCCATAAATGATAACAATTCATGCCCAGCTTTTCCATCCACCAATTGATCGATTCTGGGCAGCGGGAAGCAATCTTTGGGGCAAGCTTTGTTTAGGTCCGAAAAATCGATGCATACTCTCCACTTTCCATTTGCCTTCTTAACCAGTACTGGATTTGAAACCCAATTTGGATAAGTGGAGTTTCTGATGAAGCCATTTTCCATGAGCCGATCGACTTCTTCCTTTAGTGCTGTCGACCTTTCTGGGCCTTGGGTTCTTCTTTTCTGTTTCACTGGTGTGAATTTTGGGTCAATATTCAGAGTATGCA
This sequence comes from Allium fistulosum, assembly GCA_030737815.1. Lineage (NCBI taxonomy): Eukaryota > Viridiplantae > Streptophyta > Magnoliopsida > Asparagales > Amaryllidaceae > Allium > Allium fistulosum. The sequence goes on from CM060903.1 coordinate 1,094,655,431, forward strand.
CAGCAATTTCTGGGGAGATCCCACACATATCAGCATGACACCAAGCGAACACATCCAGATTGGCTTTTAAGAATGATATCAGCGTGTTTTGAACTGCTATGCTCAGTTGTGAACCCACATTGAGTACTTTGTTCGGGTCTTTCGAGTCAACAGATATTGGTACCGTTACTTCCACGGGTACCACTCTATTCTCCCATGTACTGGCTTTCCTGGGGTCCATTTCTTTCCTTGCATTGCTGTGTTCGCCAGTACAGGGGCCACCCCGTAGTTGCTACAAGGTTGGTTCTTTGATGCGGAGCGGAGCTGCCGCATCTTTTCCCATTTCTCTTTTCCTGGCCTCTCGGAGCTCTACAAGATAACATTCTCGCCACGCGTTCTGATCTCCCTTAATGACAGCAATCCCATTATCAGTGGGAAATTTCATTGTTAAGCACCACGGAGCGAGGACGGCCCTGAAAGCAGCAAGAGTAGGCCGACCCAAGAAAGCATTATAGGCGGAGAATCCATCAACAATTACAAAAGTTTGCTTCCGAACCAACTTCTTATGCCCTTCGCCCATTTCAACAAAAAAGTCCACCGTTCCAATTGGATGTTTCAACTCCCCTGTAAATCCGGCAATCTTGTGTGAAGAAGCTTCTACGTCTGTCATTGGAATTTTCATTTGGTCAAATGTCTTTTTAAAGAGTATGTTGCATGAGGCGCCACTATCAACCAGCACTCTTCTGACAATAGCCGGCCCAATACCGACAGAGACAACTAAAGGGTCCTCAGTAGGAGCTTCCACATCAATAGAATCCCTGGTTCTGAACATAATATCATCATGAAAAGTCTTCTGCTGCTTCAGAGGTGCAGCACCTTCCAAGATTAAGACACTTTCTTCAGTTGGGGCATACTTCAAGGCTCTAGTATACCTTTCCATCTCACCCCAACTCCTGCCAGCCGGATGAGGTCCTCTTGTGATCACATTGATAACAGGTCTTTCCTTTTCAGCAGGCCTCTCTCCTGAACCAGATGAATGAGCTGGGGGTAGTTGCCCCTGGTTAGATGAAGACGGGTCTTTTCTATTCCTTTTAACGTACTGCTGCAACTTATTCTCTCTTAACAATTCTTCAATCAGGCTTTTCAAGTGGCGGCACTCGTTGGTATCATGGCCTGGTTGGTTATGAAATTTGCAAAATCTTCCGCTTTGAGCAGCATTTTTCCCAACTTTAACTGCCGGTGGTTTTGGAAATTCAACAGCATCCTTAGTGGCGATGAAAATATTCTCTGGTGTATCAGTCAAAGGGGTAAAATCCGAAGGTTTGAGGAAGCGGGGCTTTTTAAGATCTTTCTGCTTCTTTCCACCATTACTCTCCCTTTTCTGATTTGCAGATTCTTCCTTGTTCTGAACTGTAGCATTATTTTCCACCACTGTTGTCACAACTTTAGCTGACGCGGAGAGATTCTCTAGGCGCATGAACTCATCAGCCTTTTTGTAGAACTTTTCGAGCGAATTTGGTTCCTTCATTTTTAACCATTTTCCAAACTCGCTTGACTTGTCAATAGCCCGCATTAAGTAGGTTAAGATCATTCGCGGTTCTGCGTTATCAACTTCTGCTAGGGCTAAATTAAAGCAATTCAGGAAGGATTTGATGGGCTCTCCAGGATTCTGTTCAAGACTCGAGAGAGACATTATATCCTTTGCTCTTGAAATGTACAATCTGAATTGTTCCTTGAATTTTCGGGTCAGATCGGAAAATTGGTCAACAGATCGCACAGGAAGCTTGGTAAACCAAAGTAACGCCACTCCTTCCAAGTATACCGGGAAATATCGGCATTTAATCTCATCAGTTGCTCTGGCGCCAGTCATGTGCCAATCATATTTGTATAGGAATTGATTCGGATCACTTGTTCCTCGATAAGAAGGAATGGTAGGAGGAACGAATTTTCTGGGAAACTCAGCCTTTAGAATCCTTTCAGTAAATGGAGTTTTACTCGAAGCGAATCCCCAATCATTCTCATCTTCATTTCTCTGCATGCTTTCTTTCATTATCTGCCGAATCATGCCGGAGAGATACTCCTCATTGTTTAGTGACTTTGCAGAATAGGCTTCGGCCATTTTCTCAGAAGTTTGTCCGGGCAGACGTTCGGGGAGAGCTGGTGATGGCCTGGATCCTTCAGCTTAGGGGGTGCCCCTTCAGCGGCACCAGATCTGTCCTGAGGAATATTTCTCCCTTCGGAGTTGGGAACAGCATCAGCAAAGTTTTCTTCATTATTTACTGGTCTTTGATTAGCCCCGAGCAGAGCATTCAACTTTTCCATCATCAGATTATTCTGAGTTTCAATCTGCTGGTACAGTCCGGACACAGCAGCATCTAATTCTTCTCGCGTCACCCCGACGCTTGGAGCTGCCTGACTTGGAGAAAGAGAAGTGGCAGTATTGTCGCGGTCATCATCATATCTGACAGACTTACGTTTTCTTCCAGGAGCCATTATGTCTGATAGACTTCTGGTTTTGTAGGAAATTCTTTCAACAAACTTCCGTGAAGCAATGGTGAATGATCGCCTGAGTTGGATTCTCAGTGAAAGCACCAAAATGTTAACGCTAAAATTTGCATGTTAACACCCGGTGTGTGTTGTGAAGTTGTGAAAGCACCACCCGTGTGACGGGAACAGGAATTAAGAAGTAAAATAGTGAAAAAGCAGTAAAAGACAGCAGTTTATAGTGGTTCGGCTTAAGATCGAGCCTACGTCCACTTTGAATCTCTTTATTACTGAATCTGGTTACAAAATGATACAATACACTTGTGAAATACAATATCTTTCGATTCCTAAACACTTTCGACTTTTAGCTCAAGCTTCGATGTTGAAGATCTCCTCGAATTCGTGTTGAATGCGGAAGATTTCTCTCAAAGCTTGTTGTACTGTCTTGAGTGATTGGAGTTCTTCAAATGTTGGATGAGTTGAGAATTCGGCAGAGTGACGACGCTTTAAGAAATGATCGGCCAAAAGTCCTTTTGCCGTTGGAGTTAGGGGGGTATTTATAGGGTAGAATCTGAACAGGGAATTTCTGCTCAAGTCTTAAGTCGTGGCCGACTTACAGTAAGTCGTAGGTCCTAAGTTGTAACGACCCAGAATTTTTGATAATTAAAATTCGAATATTTAATTGATTTTTAATATTAATAAATGAATTTAATAAGTCGAATAATTTATTTAAAGGATATTGGATTTAATTTGGTCAATTAAATCGATAATTTAATGATTGAAATTCCAGAGATAATTGAAAATCGAGTTTAAAATGATTGAAAATGATTTGTAAAATTTTATTTAATCATACTGGAGTTATAGAAAGGTTATAGAACTTTTAAAATTGAATTTGGAGTTAATCTGTGAAAATTGAATATTTTAATATTTAATTATCGACTGTAAAAATAGCCAATTTTCGAACAGTCTCAGATTTCGACGAAACTAGTTTCATCGGATCCGTAATGTGATATTATTGTTAGATTTCAAATTTCGTAATTTTTTGATTTACCATTTGTCCGGGGCAAGCCAAAACGCCTCGAAATCGATTTAAATCGGTTTAATTTAAATTGATCGTTTTTCTCCATATCTCGCACAGACGATCGAATTAGCTTCCGAAACCTGTTCCATTGCGTTCGGAACGCGGGGTAAACCTTAGAAACGTCAGTCGGCACGCTCGATTTCGAGTTCGGAAAATTTCGATGAATAGTAAATTGGGCAATTTTCTATATAAGCACCTCAATATCTTCACTTTGCCAAAGAAGCTAAACCTAACCCTAAATGTTACAGCCGCCACTTCTATGCTGAATGGCCAGAAAGCAATTTTCTCTCTCCCTCAAAATCTTCAAATCCGTTCATCGATTCGACAAACCTTCAACTAAGAAAATGAAGAGCATCACGAGCACTACAATCTGAACGGTCGTGATCGGATCTAGGCGAGTAAATCAACGGCAAAATGCCAAGGAGGGTCGCGCGTTTGGACGCGGTTTTCGAGGTGATGGCTGAGCCGGGTAGGGCCACACTTGGCGCGGAAGTCGAGGCGGCATGGGGTTTCCCTCTGGTGTTCGTCGATCATCTCTAGGTGGTCGTCTAAGGGGTGCGGCAGTTGGAAGAAGGGAATGGTGATGGGTTCGTTCGCGTTCTATACGACCTGGGAAGCATTCGCGCGCGTGAGAGAAGAGGGGGGGAAGCGGCCACGATTTTCTCCATTCGAAATCAAAGGCCCAGATCTGATTTGGTATAGAATAAATAAAGAGAAAATGTAAATTATTATATTTAAAATTCGTGTAACTTTAAAAATGAATATCTTTTTGCTGCGAGGTCGGAAAACTACGAAACGAAAAGCGTTGGCTTCGTTTTGTCGAACACTACGCGATGCAACTGGATTGGAGTCGTTTGGAGCTAGTTCGAATTTCGGGTAAAATTAAACGCGCGTTTAATTTTATTCGAAATAAACGCTGGAACGGAATTTAAAATCAAGGTGAGATCTTCTCACTCAAATGAAAGTGGATTTTCTTTTACAGTTATTGATTTGACTGATATGATTGCTATTGGATGTGAAATTAGATATGATAGGATATATCTATATATATAGCAATATATACATATTGGCATATGTATATATTGGATTGATTGATTTCCCGCCTCGTATAGCGGATGAGACCCTATTGCGCCGTTAGTAAGTGGATAATATTTATTAAACCCATATACCGCGATAATTCCGTACTGGAGCGGAATTGGTATTGTGCTAACGTCTGTGGATGCAGGGAAACAGGTTGGAGGGATCCAACTGGATTCCTCAATTGTATTTATTTATTTACAGATATTGATGTATATTCTGTTATCATATTGATATATAATGTTTGTTGTTGTGATTGACTAGTTGGTGCTGTTGCATCATCGGATTCAAATTTTGAAGTTTAAAAATAACGACTTTACTTTAAAAGGATTTTTAAAGTGATTTTTGAAAATATACGTTTTATGGAATTTTTGAATTGATTTAAAAACGTCTAAAATTTTAAAGTTATAAAAGTTAAGATTTTAGTGAAATATAACCAAAGTGTCGTTTTTGAAATAAAAGTCGATTTATTTATAAAATGGTTTAAGTTGGGATTTTTGAATAACTATAAACGATTTGTATAAAAAGATTTATAAAAAATTGATATTTATAAATCAAATATTGGAATTATAAAACAAGTTTTTATAAGTGTTAAAAATGAAATATTTATGGAATTCATAAGTAGATGAAATTTATAGAATTATAAATTGTGAAGTTATAAAATGGATGAAACTGTCGAATAGGAAATTTATAAGAAATTAACTTATAAATTGGATTTTTGCCTTTAAATGGAATATTGATCGAATTTGTTAATGAAAGAGATTTATTAAATCAAAGTTGTTATGAATTATGAAGATGAATTTATAAACGTTGTTTTTATAAATTCGAAATTAAATCAAATTTGATTGATTTTAAATATAGAGATTATTAAGGGAATTTTATCCACGATTTTGGACAGTGGATAATTCTTGAAATAAATGAGTAAAAAAAAAGATTGAAATTTGGTTATTGAAGTATATTCACGATTTTGGACAGTGAATGTATTATTGAAAAAAAATAGTTATGTTTGGGAAAGCGATATTATAAATGAAGTTAATTGTTTTAAAAGATGTTTTAAAACGTGTGAACTATCGAAATCATAGATTTCAACATTCATTGTTGAAATAGACGTTTTCAAAAAATAAGGAAATGGTGGACTATAACACTGTTGTTATAGTAAATGATTTCCAAAAGGAAATGTTTTTAATGTAGTATTGGGATTTATATATCTATCTAAATCCGAATCCCTATACTAGTGATTTTGAGTCGTCATAACGATGTTTTACGTAACATTCGTTTTGACTCAAATAAATGTTGTCAAAGTAAATGATTTCCTTAAAGAATGAAATATATACTTAATTTTGATTTAAGTATATCGAATATTTTCAAATGTTGAAAATAAAAGATTTGTGAAACACTTATTATTAAATAAGTATGGAATGTTTTCCAAAATGAAATGAAACGTTTTGAGATTTTATCTTCTTAAAGATAAATCGAAAATGAATATTTGAAAACGATTGAAAATCGAATATTAGTAGATATTCGAAAAATGTAAATTCAATATGGAATTTATAAAGGAAATGAAAACTGTTTAGAAAAATAAATATTGATTTATTTTTGAAGTGGAAATTTTATATCTAGTAAAGATATTTTTGAAGATGAAATAATTTGGAAAATTATTTGGAATCTGATGATGTTGCGCTTCTTTATTGATAGTTAAATAACCGACTATCAATAATTACCTTGAATGGTATTTGTTGTGAATTGCTTGAATTTGAATGCCACACTTATTTTTGAATAAGCGCTCACTATTCGGGTTAGCCGGGAAAGGACCATGGGGTCGTATAACCCATTTCGAATATGTGATACGTCGTTATGAATCGCATTTGAAGACCGGTGTTGAAGATCGGATATTTTTGAAAACGGAAGGATTACCGTCGAGTTACTCTACATCGGCTGATCTCCGATTTAGAGGTTTTATCACCCTTAGTGACGGGAAGTCCGGACGTGATTAGAAATTTATCCGGATGTGCAAGGGCTTCGTGAGAAGTGCCTTCGGTTCTATTCGATCCCGGAACAGACTTGTATGGAGTGTGTGTCTAACGTTACAATTTGAGATATAAAGCTGATTTCTTTCAAATACATTTCTGTTGGTGGCGGAGAATTTATTCTCTTAGCTTAACACCCTTCTCTGAGACGTACGAGCTCAGAGGTTATGTAGTTGAAATTTATCAGCAATATATTCCCAATTTGGTAACGTGGCATACGGAGTGTTGCTGTGAAATGATCAGTGTTTGATCATTTGCGATATGATCATTTGTTTGATCTTATATCTTTGTGATCATAGGTTGATCATTTGTTTGACCCGAAGCATGGCTTTGTAGAAAGCGTGGCTTTGTGGACGAGACTTCGTCGAGCCTCACACCCCGGAAATGGTCAAAACAGGAAGGATGCAGCAAGGTTCTAGGGAGTAGCGCCCCTTAGTGTATGTCATTCCTTCTGGATAGAGGTGGTATCATGGTATGGAGCCCAGATACTTAACCTATGTGGTTGCTGCATTTTTATTATGTGGTTTGTTGGAAATCGGGGATCCTCGGGAAGATCGGTTACGATCGGGGGATGGCATACGCGTGTCAGTAGTTACCTATTTTTGCAGAGGTAACCCGGCCTTGTGTTGGCAGAGATCCGGTTAGGTTCTCGGGTCGTCTATTCCAGGGACGTACCCATCGTGGAAAAGGAAGTTCCTTAGCCTGACCATTTGTTGGAAATCCAAAGAAACAATACGAGCCTTTACGATTTCAATTGTATAACCTGTCTCCTCAGGAGGCAGCTATAGCAGGCATAATATAATGGTACCTATGCTGGCTAAGATTTATATTCTACTTTCGAAATGTTTTCTACACTATGCACTAATAATAATATCAAAAATGATTTGATTTTGCATAGTAAGCATCTTTGACTATCATAAGAAGAAATCTCCTCCAAGTCTGCGTTTGCATTTTGTGTGTGGTGGGAGGTCTTATGGTAGTTTCATTTTCCAAAAGCATTGCGAATTTGTTTTATTTTATTTGTGAAAAATAACTGTTTTACGATCTCACACCAGTCACCATGACTGACTCGGAGTTTATTGTTTCCCTTCTAAACTCTGGGTGCCCACCAATTTCCACACGGGCAGTCTAGAGTTAGATTATCGGGATATTCTGGATATTCTGGAGCTTTGGAGATAAGCTGGATGACGAGACGTAGTATTTGTATCTGATAGTATTTATTCCGCTGTGTATTCTGTATGAGGACAAGTTTATATAACTGTCCATTGTTGTATTGAGTTGTATATTGACTCTGATTGATGTATGTATAAAATGATATAGTTCTTTTTTTTTAAAGATTATTCATTTATCTATTATATGTTGTTCCGCTGCGATGTGTAAGATTCTGATATTGTTTTCTGTTCTGATGTTGTTCTGTTGTTGTTCTTTCTTTCTCTTCTTCTCTCTTTCTTCTACTTCTCTTTTTCCTCTACTTCTTCTTTCTAAAACCATCACTATTCGAGTTTCCGGCGTTCGATTTCTCGGCAGTCGATAAAGTGAGTATCGATGTCGAATTTTCGAAAGTCGAAAATTTCGGTACGTGACAGAGTGGTATCAGAGCATATGGTTAAGCGACAACCCTGCTCTGTTGGGTGTTACTCATTAGAGATAGAGTCAGTAGTACTCTAGAATGAGTTGAGTGTAATAATAGATACGAGTGCGTATTTGTTATTGAATATAAAAAAATTGTTTTATATTGTGATGATTGGTTTGTTGAGTGGTATATGGATTCTGGTCGGTATTGTCCGTACAACTCTATCGATAGGGATCTCTAAACACTTATATAGAATAATTCGGCACAGTATTGTTTTAAATAGGGTAAATGAGATAATTTTGCCCAAAACTATTTTTGTATAGAAAATAAATGTTTTTCTATAAAGTACTATAGTATATGGTTGCATGGATGTTAGGAAGTAATAATAGTAAATTATTATCATTGAAATTAAATAAGAAATTGAAATCATAACTCCAAAGTTAAGAAATAAATTCACATACGAATGGAATTTAAAGAATGTAAATTATAAATGTGATTTGTAATTTGAAATAGAATTCCAGAAAAGTATTTGGAAATGTTTTAAAAAGAATTTGAAAATTTTGGAGATTTGGAAAGTTTAATTCCTTTTTGATTTGAAAATGGATTTCAAGGGTTTTGAAAAATGTTTTGACGGAATGAAAAGCTCTAAACTCTTTTCGGTCGCTGGAAAATAATTCCGATGATGATCGCGACATCACCGGTGTTCATTTTCGGGTTTCTAAAAGAGGAATTGCTGCAAAATTGTTTTAAATGGAAGTTGTTTGGAAAATTTGGATTTTGTTTTAGAAAATTCAAAGGATAATTTGAATTGTTTTCAAAATGGCTTTGAAATGTTGAAAAGACTCTGGAATACTATAAAAAATATTTATGAAATATTATGAAGTTGATAACTTGTAAAGTTTAAAGTTTAAATAAAAATCCATTTAACGAATGAAATTTTAAATATGAATTGGAACCATAAGGAAACGAATTCATATATGAATAAAATGGTAAATATGAATTGTAAATGTGATTTATAAATGAAAATGGAATTCCAGATAGATATTGGAAAATTTAAAATTCATTAATGAAATGAATTTGTAATATGAATATATAAGTGATTATATAAATCGAAATGAAAAATTGAACGAAATTGAATATGTAACTTCAATAGCGAATTTAAAGAGGATATAAGAAGTATATATTGAAATTTTGTAATCAAATTTGCAAAATAGTTTGAATGCTGTAACTAGATATAATGGCTAGTAGGATATACAGGTGTATAAAGGGATTGGAAAATTTATTTCAAAGATGAATTTGAATTTGCTCGAAAAAGGTATGTATTTGAGTTTTAATATGAGTTTTTGATGATTTCTTGTTTAGCCGCTTGGTTTTCTCTTTTCTTTTTGAAATCTGAGAGTCCGTAGGGACGTTTTGTAGTCGTACCGTATTAGCCGCGCAAAGGAGGCTATGGCGAAATTTTTCGAAAATTTAAGGCGTTAGAATATTTTTGAGAAAATTGGAAAATTTGAAAATTTTGGAAAACTTAGTAAAAGATTTTGTAAGAAGTTTAACTATGAATTTTGGGAAAGTTAAACACTTAAGAAATTTGAAAATCTAATTTGAACAGTTTGTTTTGAGAAATTAACGGATTTTGTATCTTTTCCTTACTTAGTAATTTCGAGGACGAAATTCTTTTAAGGGGGGAAGTTTGTAACGACCCAGAATTTTTGATAATTAAAATTCGAATATTTAATTGATTTTAAATATTAATAAATGAATTTAATAAGTCGAATAATTTATTTAAAGGATATTGGATTTAATTTGGTCAATTAAATCGATAATTTAATGATTGAAATTCCAAAGAGAATTGAAAATCGAGTTTAAAATGATTGAAAATGATTTGTAAAATTTTATTTAATCATACTAGAGTTATAGAACTTTTAAAATTGAATTTGGAGTTAATCTGTGAAAATTGAATATTTTAATATTTAATTATCGATTGTAAAAATAGCCAATTTTCGAACAGTCTCAGATTTCGACGAAACCAGTTTCATCGGATCCGTAATGTGATATTATTGTAAGATTTCAAATTTCGTAATTTTTGGATTTACCATTTGTCCGGAGCAAGCCAAAACGCCTCGAAATCGATTTAAATCGGTTTAATTTAAATTGATCGTTTTTCTCCATATCTCGCACAGACGATCGAATTAGCTTCCAAAACCTGTTCCATTGCGTTCGGAACGCGGGGTAAACCTTAGGAACGTCAGCCGGCACGCTCGATTTCATGTTCGGAAAATTTCGATGAATAGTAAATTGGGCAATTTTCTATATAAGCACCTCAATATCTTCACTTTGCCAAAGAAGCTAAACCTAACCCTAAACGTTACAGCCGCCACTTCTATGCTGAACGGCCAGAAAGCAATTTTCTTTCTCCCTCAAAATCTTCAAATCCGTTCATCGATTCGACAAACCTTCAACTAAGAAAATGAAGAGCATCACGAGCACTACAATCTGAACGGTCGTGATCGGATCTAGGCGAGTAAATCAACGGCAAAATGCCAAGGAGGGTCGCGCGTTTGGATGCAGTTTTCGAGGTGATGGCTGAGCCGGGTAGGGCCGCACTTGGCGCGGAAGTCGAGGCGGCATGGGGTTTCCCTCTGGTGTTCGTCGATCATCTCCAGGTGGTTGTCTAGAGGGTGCGGCAGTTGGAAGAAGGGAATGGTGATGGGTTCGTTCGCGTTCTATACGACCTGGGAAGCATTCACGCACGTGAGAGAAGAGGGGGGGAAGCGGCCACAATTTTCTCCATTCGAAATCAAAGGCCCAGATCTGATTTGGTATAGAATAAATAAAGAGAAAATGTAAATTATTATATTTAAAATTCGTGTAACTTTAAAAATGAATATCTTTTTGCTGCGAGGTCGGAAAACTACGAAACGAAAAGCGTTGGCTTCGTTTTGTCAAACACTACGCGATGCAACTAGATTGGAGTCGTTTGGAGCTAGTTTGAATTTCGGGTAAAATTAAACGCACGTTTAATTTTATTCGAAATAAACGCTGGAACGGAATTTAAAATCAAGGTGAGATCTTCTCACTCAAATGAAAGTGGATTTTCTTTTACAGTTATTGATTTGACTGATATGATTGCTATTGGATGTGATATTAGATATGATAGGATATATCTATATATATAGCAATATATACATATTGGCATATGTATATATTGGATTGATTGATTTCCCGCCTCGTATAGCGGATGAGACCCTATTGCGCCGTTAGTAAGCGGATAATATTTATTAAACCCATATACCGCGATAATTCCGTACTGGAGCGGAATTGGTATTGTGCTAACGTCTGTGGATGCAGGGAAACAGGTTGGAGGGATCCAACTGGATTCCTCAATTGTATTTATTTATTTACAGATATTGATGTATATTCTGTTATCATATTGATATATGATGTTTGTTGTTGTGATTGACTAGTTGGTGCTGTTGCATCATCGGATTCAAATTTTGAAGTTTAAAAATAACGACTTTACTTTAAAAGGATTTTTAAAGTGATTTTTGAAAATATACGTTTTATGGAATTTTTGAATTGATTTAAAAACGTCTAAAATTTTAAAGTTATAAAAGTTAAGATTTTAGTGAAATATAACCAAAGTGTCGTTTTTGAAATAAAAGTCGATTTATTTATAAAATGGTTTAAGTTGGGATTTTTGAATAACTATAAACGATTTGTATAAAAAGATTTATAAAAAATTGATATTTATAAATCAAATATTGGAATTATAAAACGAGTTTTTATAAGTGTTAAAAATGAAATATTTATGGAATTCATAAGTAGATGAAATTTATAGAATTATAAATTGTGAAGTTATAAAATGGATGAAACTGTCGAATAGGAGATTTATAAGAAATTAACTTATAAATTGGATTTTTGCCTTTAAATGGAATATTGATCGAATTTGTTAATGAAAGAGATTTATTAAATCAAAGTTGTTATGAATTATGAAGATGAATTTATAAACGTTGTTTTTATAAATTCGAAATTAAATCAAATTTGATTGATTTTAAATATAGAGATTATTAAGGGAATTTTATCCACGATTTTGGACAGTGGATAATTCTTGAAATAAATGTGTAAAAAAAAAGATTGAAATTTGGTTATTGAAGTATATTCACGATTTTGGACAGTGAATTTATTATTGAAAAAAAATAGTTATGTTTGGGAAAGCGATATTATAAATGAAGTTAATTGTTTTAAAAGATGTTTTAAAACGTGTGAACTATCGAAATCATAGATTTCAACATTCATTGTTGAAATAGACGTTTTCGAAAAATAAGGAAATGGTGGACTATAACACTGTTGTTATAGTAAATGATTTCCAAAAGGAAATGTTTTTAATGTAGTATTGGGATTTATATATCTATCTAAATCCGAATCCCTATACTAGTGATTTTGAGTCGTCGTAACGATGTTTTACGTAACATTCGTTTTGACTCAAATAAATGTTGTCAAAGTAAATGATTTCCTTAAAGAATGAAATATATACTTAATTTTGATTTAAGTATATCGAATATTTTCAAATGTTGAAAATAAAAGATTTGTGAAACACTTATTATTAAATAAGTATGGAATGTTTTCCAAAATGAAATGAAACGTTTTGAGATTTTATCTTCTTAAAGATAAATCGAAAATGAATATTTGAAAATGATTGAAAATCGAATATTAGTAGATATTCGAAAAATGTAAATTCAATATGGAATTTATAAAGGAAATGGAAACTGTTTAGAAAAATAAATATTGATTTATTTTTGAAGTGGAAATTTTATATCTAGTAAAGATATTTTTGAAGATGAAATAATTTGGAAACTTATTTGGAATCTGATGATGTTGCGCTTCTTTATTGATAGTTAAATAACCGACTATCAATAATTACCTTGAATGGTATTTGTTGTGAATTGCTTGAATTTGAATGCCACACTTATTTTTGAATAAGCGCTCACTATTCGGGTTAGCCGGGAAAGGACCATGGGGTCGTATAACCCATTCCGAATATGTGATACGTCGTTATGAATCGCATTTGAAGACCGATGTTGAAGACCGGATATTTTTGAAAACGGAAGGATTACCGTCGAGTTACTCTACATCAGCTGATCTCCGATTTAGAGGTTTTATCACCCTTAGTGACGGGAAGTCCGGACGTGATTAGAAATTTATCCGGATGTGCAAGGGCTTCGTGAGAAGTGCCTTCGGTTCTGTTCGATCCCGGAACAGACTTGTATGGATTGTGTGTCTGACGTTACAATTTGAGATATAAAGCTGATTTCTTTCAAATACATTTCTGTTGGTGGCGGAGAATTTATTCTCTTAGCTTAACACCCTTCTCTAAGACGTACGAGCTCAGAGGTTATGTAGTTGAAATTTATCAGCAATATATTCCCAATTTGGTAACGTGGCATACTGAGTGTTGCTGTGAAATGATCAGTGTTTGATCATTTGCGATATGATCATTTGTTTGATCTTATATCTTTGTGATCATAGGTTGATCATTTGTTTGACCCGAAGCATGGCTTTGTAGAAAGCGTGGCTTTGTGGACGAGACTTCGTCGAGCCTCACACCCCGGAAATGGTCAAAACAGGAAGGATGCAGCAAGGTTCTAGGGAGTAGCGCCCCTTAGTGTATGTCATTCCTTCTGGATAGAGGTGGTATCATGGTATGGAGCCCAGATACTTAACCTATGTGGTTGCTGCATTTTTATTATGTGGTTTGTTGGAAATCTGGGATCCTCGGGAAGATCGGTTACGATCGGGGGATGGCATACGCGTGTCAGTAGTTACCTATTTTTGCAGAGGTAACCCGGCCTTGTGTTGGCAGAGATCCGGTTAGGTTCTCGGGTCGTCTATTCCAGGGACGTACCCATCGTGGAAAAGGAAGTTCCCTAGCCTGACCATTTGTTGGAAATCCAAAGAAACAATACGAGCCTTTACGATTTCAATTGTATAACCTGTCTCCTCAGGAGGCAGCTATAGCAGGCATAATATAATGGTACCTATGCTGGCTAAGATTTATATTCTACTTTCGAAATGTTTTCTACACTATGCACTAATAATAATATCAAAAATGATTTGATTTTGCGTAGTAAGCATCTTTGACTATCATAAGAAGAAATCTCCTCCAAGTCTGCGTTTGCATTGTGTGTGTGGTGGGAGGTCTTATGGTAGTTTCATTTTCCAAAAGCATTGCGAATTTGTTTTATTTTATTTGTGAAAAATAACTGTTTTACGATCTCACACCAGTCACCATGACTGACTCGGAGTTTATTGTTTCCCTTCTAAACTCTGGGTGCCCACCAATTTCCACACGGGCAGTCTAGAGTTAGATTATCAGGATATTCTGGATATTCTGGAGCTTTGGAGATAAGCTGGATGACGAGACGTAGTATTTGTATGTGATAGTATTTATTCCGCTGTGTATTCTGTATGAGGACAAGTTTATATAACTGTCCATTGTTGTATTGAGTTGTATATTGACTCTGATTGATGTATGTATAAAATGATATAGTTCTTTGTTTTAAAGATTATTCATTTATCTATTATATGTTGTTCCGCTGCGATGTGTAAGATTCTGATATTGTTTTCTGTTCTGATGTTGTTCTGTTGTTGTTCTTTCTTTCTCTTCTTCTCTCTTTCTTCTACTTCTCTTTTTCCTCTACTTCTTCTTTCTAAATCCATCACTATTCGAGTTTCCGGCGTTCGATTTCTCGGCAGTCGATAAAGTGAGTATCGATGTCGAATTTTCGAAAGTCGAAAATTTCGGTACGTGACATAAGTCGGCGACGAGATAGGAGCACTTGCATTAGTTACTCCTGAATATCTTCAGGACGAGTTGTTTGGTTCAAAGTCACAAGTCGGCAGCGACTTATCATAAGTCGTAGGTCGGCAACGACTTGCTTTGACTTGCTAAGTCATTCGTTCACTCCAGTTGTTAACCCCTTAGATCGGTAAGTCGTAAGATCATTTAAGTCGGTAAGCGTCTTAAGTCGGCCCTGTAGCTAAGTCGGAGCTCCTTTTAGTAGTTAGGTCGGCAACCATTGATTCGGTATGCCTTTTAGTAGTTAGGTCGGCAACCATTGAGTCGGTATGCCTTTTAGTAGTTAGGTCGGCAACCATTGAGTCGGTATGCCTTTTAGTAGTTAGGTCGGCAACCATTGAGTCGGCATGGTTTTAGGTCGTAAGTTCCAGCTTGTTAAGTCGGCAACCATTGAGTCGGCATGGTTTTAGGTCGTAAGTTCCAGCTTGTTAAGTCGGCAACTGTTAGGTCGGCATGCCTTTTAGGTCGTAAGTCGCAGCTTGTTAAGTCGCGAACAAAAGAGGATTAACACCGGTTCTAATTCGCTAGAGTCCATATAAGGCCCTCGGTACATTTTTCTAGAAGTGTACTTTGGCAGGCGGTACCCCAGTAGCCTTGTCGTTGATGGAAATCCAATCTCCAATACATGCCCCTACGGAATTAGTTGTAAACCTATTATGCTGGAATTTAATTAATGTAACAATCTCTGCTATGATTAATATTTATTTTATCCTAGACATTATTATAATATTAATGGATTTTCTAATAAAATCTTTTGGATATCGTAAGGTAAAAGCATGTCCTTGGTTTTGTGCGGCATGGTCTTATGGGATACCATTTATTTTAAAAGGTTTTACAAAACATTAAGTATTCCTGTTGATTTTGCTTCTCACGCTGGTTTACCAGACTGATCCGGGTGTTATTTTTCTTATATTGCTCAGGTTAGCCCGAGCATATTTTCTATATTTGGCTGGACACTTGGGGCTATAGGAGACGAGCTGGACGCATCCAAGACGTACTCCCATATTTTCTTTATCTCCCGCTGTTTGTTTTTCGTCTGTATTTATCAACAATTGTAAAGATATGTTATTATAACTGTCCAGGTCTAATGATAGGATAATTGTATTCTGATTTATGTATGTATATAAAAGTTTTATTTTGTAAAGTTAGTTGATATATTATAGATTACTAACCACATTGTAAGATTATGTTCTATCTTTTCTTTTCCTTCACCCCAACGATATGTCTTTCTAGCACTTGGATGTTCGACATGTGAATACCGTGGATGTATTAGTGTCAATTCCGAAAATACGGGTTGTAAAATATTTGATGCATGAAACAAATACCAAATCCAAATTAAGATCACTAAATTATAGTTTAGAGTGTTCTCGAGTATTTATGAAATACTAGAGAATTGTTTGCTAAAACGACAAACTCTTTATGAAAGAGTGTTCAGACTCGAACTTCATAAGTGTTATCCTATATAATATGTCAATATTAAATTCATTTTCAAATCTTAATTAAGAAGTGTTAGGTTAGAAATTTTCCAAATGAGACATTGGTTAATTCAATGAAAAGGCTAAGTACACCGCCTTGAATAGCGCCTCAATAAAAGTAATGTACATATATAAATGCATAAATTTATAACTCGGCTAGGACTGATTCCAAGTATTAAGATACTAATCATTGTTATATGATAACAATTTAATAATAAGAGCTCACTAGAAGTCGATAAACATACTTCGAATATCTCTACATGATAGAAGTTGTTTATCAGCATTGGAGAGAGTTTATTGATAGAGTCGATAATTAAACCAACATAGCAGATCCGTTATGAAGGGATAACTTAATCGGTTCTCAAATTGATTGAAGGGATGGAATAAAGTTTCCATAATTGGCCTTAAGTGCAAGTAGAAGATTGGTAGAGTTAAAGGCATGCCTAGGGGCAATTATGTAATTTTTACATATATCTAACTCGATAACCAATCTTGTTGGAAATAAAAGGTGTTTTCATTTTATTATATACTTGATATAAAGTATTATATATTAATTAATTAATTTGAAGGTATATTTAATATAATATCCATAAATTATATGTTTTGATAGTAGTTGCAAATTAAGTGTTGTAAACATGTGTAACAACCATGTATTTTGTGATTATTTTAATTGTATAGTTTAATTATTTTAAATTGAATTTCCTGATTTGAAAACTTTATTTATTTATTTAAATGGATAATTTTTGTTATTTTAAATATAAATTTTGATTTTGATGTGAATTAGAATTCCAAACATGACTAAATAGAATATTTTCCGGAAAAGTGAATTTTGGTCGATATGGTCAAACTCTGATTTTTAAATTTAAAATTTTGAAAGTTTGAAAATTTGAATTTTATCTTCTATTATGAAAGTAAATAAAATTTTAAGAATAATGCTTTTCGTTTCGTTAAAATCTGATTAATATTGTGAAAGTTATGCCTTTTTAACTATTGAGTGTAATTTGTTGTATTTAACAAAATTGTTTATTTTAAATTATATAAATAATATTTTTTTTGGTCATGTAATGTTCTAATTTACATTTATATGGGTAAAATAACATGTTATGTGTATATTTGAGTTTTAAAAACATTTTTAAAAGTGTAATTGACATTTTCCAATGTCAGTTGTATTTTGTTTACAATTTCTAATTTACAGTTTCAATTAATTAAAGATATTCTTTATTTATTTTCTATTTTCTTAAGATCTTATTTTATTCTCATTTCCACTTTATTTGTTTAGCATTTAATTTTATTTTACTTTACTTTTATTGGTTTAGAAGTATAGTAATAATTTTCCATAGTTAATGGTATTTTATTTGTAATTTCTAAGTCTTGTTTCAAATTTATAAACTATTTCTTTATTTCTTTTTCTATTTTTCTTAAAATTATTTATTTATTTCAGTTTATTTTATTTTGCTTCCTTTTTCTAATGCATTTACTGAAATTTTATTTGTTTTATTTGATTTAATAGAAATGGATATTTGAAGAGACTAAAGCTTTAAACATTTGACTTTTCACTTTCTTGCCTTTTCATATTTTTGGCCGTTCCTTTTCTATTGATTAGGCGTGAGTTTTTATTCATTTTTCACGTGAAAAAGCTTCTCAACATCACAAATTTTTGGCCAAACTCAGATCTGAAAGGTTTGGTAATGGCTCTCTCTTCTTTTCTACTTTTTCTTCTTCCTTTTGCCTTATTTTGGCCATGATTTCTTCACATATTTGCATGCTCTCCACTCTAGTTGCCTCGTCCATCACCTCCACCACCTCCACCACCTCCTCCTCTTCACCATCAACCAGCTATCACCTCCACCCCCTTTGACCAGATCAGGCCATGGCCTTTAAATGAAGACAAACACCTTAAAAGTTGCACAAAACCTTCCAAAATGCATGCTAGCCTAGCCTAGTTGCTTCATCACCTTCATACATCACCTTGGCCACCCCCTATTGCTCCACCACCACCATGATATGACCACCACACATCGACTTAGCCTCTGTCCATATCTGAAACATGTATAACCGAGCAAAACAATGCATGTGGCCGAGCCTTGTGGTGCACCAAAACTCCATTTATTGCCTTGTCCTTTTGTCTTCTTCATGTTGTAGCCTCCACTCTTCATCTTCATGTTGCCTTGCTAATTTAGGTCCAAACCCAAGCCATTCTAGTTCATGTTGCCGTGCTATATTAGGTCTAAACCCGAGCATTTTAAACCCCTAAGTCGAGCACTCGATGGTTGAAAGCATGGCCAAAGCAATTGTGTTCATTTGCTTTTTATTTCAAAGATCATCTCAATATATGTTGTATTATATTTATGTTTATATTTTTTCTTGTTTATGGGTTGTTCACAAGATTAATAGCTTGGTTCTCTTCCCACTTGAGTCTATTGTCGTGTCATCGTGCTTTCTGGAATTCGTTTGTGTCATTTGATTTGCTAACTCTAGCATAAAAAGGTTAGTAAATCTCACCTGACATTTATACTTATGCAAATGTGAATTGACAACAATTGAATGTGTACTACTATTATGTTATGTTATCCCTGTCTATGATTATTAATTATATGATGTTAAACCTGTTTATTTACCTGTCATCTCATCTATTACTAATATATGTTGTTAAACTGTTCATTTATATCTGTTTATCACACTGCAAGTTCCCTGTAGATTAGATCACTATGGGTTGAAATGATACATACCCGAACAGACTTTAGAATAGGGAAAAATCGTTATGGGCTGAAATGATAGGCCTGAACGATTTTATTTATTTTATTTTACTTGGGATTGCGGGTTTGAAATCATAGAACCCGGATTTTTCTTTGTGAACTGCGGATAGAAATGATATATATCTGTATCACTTGACCTAGGTTAGAAAACTATATACAGTCCCGTGGTTATTTTATAAAGTATTTTGAATATGTTTAAGAGTGTAAATTTATGAAAAATTGATTTAAATTGGATTTTTAATGTTTAAATAAAGAAATTTTGATTCTTCTATAAGTTAAAAATGTAATTAAATGAATGGGTAAATTTTAATTATTGAAATATAACTTAAGTTTGGAAATTTGGATTTTTGGGTTTAAAAGAAAATTTTGAGTTATATAAATAAAAATGGAAATAAAAATTTAAGTGTTAAGTTTAATTGTTAAAATGAAGAGAATAGAAATTTTACACTTAAATTTTATTAAGTGAATTCTTGAAAATTGGTTTTTATTTATAAGAAAATTTATTATAAAAATCATAAGTTAAAAGTATTTAAATGAACATTTTGAATGTTAAAGTATGATTTTTATAATGTTTAATGGTTTAAATTGGGATTTATTGTTTGCTGGAAATACACTAAAATCTGGAAATACTTTTAATAGCACTTCAGAAATGTTATCGTTTCTGAAATGAACTAAAACTTAAATAAGAGGCTATTACAGCAGTTCTGTAAATGCTGTAATTGCTGAAGTAAACTAAAAGGCTAAAAACTTAATAAAGGGCTATTACAGCAGTTTTGTAAATGCTGTAGTTGCTGAAGTAAACTAAAAGGCTAAAAACTTAATAAAGGGCTATTACAGCAGTTCTGTAAATGCTGTAGTTGCATGCTGTCTTTGCTGAATTTAATGAAAACTTTATTATGAAACCTGAGCTATTACAGCATTTCTGGAAATGCTGTCTTTGCTGAATTGAACTAATTTTCAACTAAATTGAGATTTTACAACAGTTTTAAAATGCTGTCTTTGCTGAATTAAAATGTTTTCAAGTATAACTTATAACAGCTTTTTCTAAATGTTGTGAAAGGCTGAAATTTTCAATGTTTATGGTTTTTAACTAAGTAAATAAACTCAGAATGGTTCGAAACTTTGGAAATTTAATACTTGACTTGAAAGAATAATAACTTCACTTTTAAATGGTTAAATGAATTAATTTAATTGGAATATAAACTATTTAAAGGGTGATTTGATAGAAAAATAAATGAATGATATTTTGGAATTTTAAAAGGTATTTTATTTGATAAATTGGATTTGAATTCAAATAATGATTGAAAGGAAGTTTTTGAAAGATATGATATTTTGAAATATTGAAATGGTTTAGAAATGATTTAACCTTTAATTTGATAAAGATTTGAATTTGAAATGATATTTTGTTTTGAAGTATAAAATATTATTTTGGAATTTTATAACCACGGGTATACTTCTCTGTATGTCATTTGATTTCCTGGTGATGGTTTGATGCACATTAACACTGTTAGTTGCATGGTTTACTTCGATATGGACATTACTGTGATATTGTCACTACTGTTTAATGGATGGTTTTATGGATCCTTAAAGGATGGGCGATCCTAAGCATCCTTTAAGTTATTATGCATTGCTATTACAGTTCACTTGAGTTGGTTTACATTGTATAAGTATGTATGTCCTGACTCGAGTGTTTTGTGTTTTACTTACGTTCGGGTCAGCCTGAGAATCACAGCTTTGGATTCACCTCCTAGAGCTAGAGATCTGTTGGAGCTTATTTATCGATCGGTTCATCGACTTCTATTCCAGTTATTTCCTATTCAGTATTGTCTCGGTATTATTGATTTATGTATCCTGACTTCTATTATATTTATTTTGACTATGAGATTTTGTATATGTTTTGAGAGTTTGTATATAGTAGCTTCATGAACTACTATGGTATTTTATTTCCGCTGCGAGTTATTCTGATATTCTGTGTCTGTGATTCTGTATTTGATTTTATTTGCTCCAAATTTTATTACAATCTGTTATTTTGAATTATTCAAGTCAGACATGTGTGGATTATTGTCGATTTGAATGGTCCAAAATAGTGATTCATTACAACATGAGTAATTTATCACAATGAAAGTAAACATAATGTTTTAAATATTCCTAGTCAAGGTGTATCGAGACTGGATATCAATGCATCCGTTGATACTAGAGTATGTATTGCTCTTAAAACGTTTGGCAATGTACTAATAGTTATTATATAATAATGGAATTACTCACTCGATAGTTTTTTATTGGTTAATATAACTAAGATCAAACAGAAAATGTCAATGTGACAAGATTGCATAGTTCTCTTGACTTGAGAATATTGTTGATCTTCAATGTGGAAGCTCCACTTTGATTATAGTTAAATCGTGGCATTAAATCCATCGAATGACCATAGTTGGGTCGAGTGGAAGAATTGGAAGTGAGATATTATTCAAACGAGGATTTGCCTCCTCAATTATATAAGGTTAGTATCACGGTCAACTGAAGTCAATTCAAAATCAAAGTCTCTGGCCAGGGCAGTTCGGTTAATAATAGTTGTTATCTTTGAACCAAGGACTTTGTTTTTGGACTATAAAGTTTAACATGGATGATATTGTAATTTTGACCATTACCAAATTTGATAAGTCCAAAGTGATATAGTTTTGATGAAGGGAATTGGCGTAAATAATCTTCACTACCGGGTAACGCTTAACAAAGTAAAATTGGATTTTATCGAAATCAAGTGAGCGATAAATTTGGAAAAAATGTCACACCATCTGCTACATGATGTATGAACGTTAATATTCGAATTATTCGATATTAATCGTTGACCAAATTTACACCTAAGAGTCGCACAATCGAAGTGACAAATACTCCTTTTATTACTTGATTTAATTAATTTGTAATTTTTATAAATTAATTAATATTAATGAAATATTTATTGCAAAATTTTTTATTTGATGTATTGAACAATTTTAAACAATGCATTTACAATAGTTATAAATATATTAATCGATATATGATATCGGTACGCGTCTAAATTTAGATTTAAATGCAACAAACATTGTTTGGCCTGGAATTGGCTCCAAACCCCATATGGGGCATGCAAATTTTGGTCAGCTTAGACGGGCTAGCCAATGTTTATAAAGTAGGGAGGCTTTTGAATGATTCAAAAGAGTGGAACTGGTAAGAGAGAGATAAGGATAAGGTCCACTTTTCTCTCCATTTGACTTCATATATATATATATATATATATATATATATATATCTGTGTGTGTGTGTGTCATTTTCTGCACCATTCTTTTTCATACTTTTCTCTCCTCTCCCTCTGTAAATTTCGACTAGCAAACCCCCTTTAAACCTAAAAGAATCCAAGCTCAAATCACATCAAAATTCTTCGATTCGATCAAAGGTAGTAAAGCAGTTCCGGATCCAACAACTCCAGAATTTGGAATTCGATTCAAGGAGCCATTTCATTGTTTCAAAGTGGAATCTTTATGCCTTGGTGAAAGGTATTCAACATGTTTACTAATTCATTTAATACTATTATCTATTATTGCAATATATTGTATGTTATTAGATTATATCACAATTCCTGTGTATCGATGTTCTGTCACATATTAGATGATTGAATATATTGGTGCATCTATGTATTAAAAATAAAAAATAAAAAATATTTTGTATATTTGGCAGTATTAAACTCACAGCTTAAAAATAAAAACTAAACCATTTTTTCAATTAAATAATATTATGTTAATGATTTTACTAATTTATAAATTATATCCTAAGTTTAAAATCTTATAATAATTATTTTAAAGCCTCAAATTTTGGTTTTGCACAATAATAATTTAGCAGCAAATTTTACTTTATTTTAGTGTATACTTATATTTATTGTATTTAAATATTAATATAACTATTTATTTAATTAGAAATTGATTATACATAAATATATATATATATATATACATATATATATATATATTAATTTGAAATTAATTGTAATTTTATGTAATGACATGACATAATTTTTAGATTTCCAAAATAATTTTTCAATAATTTTAGTAATTAATTTCAACTAGTTTTTAAATTGTTTATTAAAAATATATTATATAAATTAGAAGAAAAAAATTTGTGTCATGAGCTCTTATTTAGCTAACATCAATTTTATAAATTATTTATTTATTTATATGAATATCTATATATATGCACATGTGTTTGCATATTTATTATTATTTATTAATTAAAATAAAAAAAATATTGTTCATTGGGTTTGTAACAGCAATTAAAAAAATTAAAATTATTTTATATTAATTATTAAATAATTTTGTTATTTAACCTATATGGGCATTTGTACGAGTACAACTTAAATATTTTATATAAATTATTATAATTATTATTTCCATTTATTTATATATAAATATATGATTGTATTTTATAAATGTATAATTTTATGTAAATATATATATATAACAAACATTTGATGCGCGCACGCGCGCACACACACACACATACATATACATACATACATATATATATAGACACACACACACACTCAATTAGATGGCACAAAGAATACTAGTGGGGTTAACATGGTCGTTGTAGTGTAAATCCCAACATCTATACTTGGGCATGTCAAACCGTATACACTTTATTATGTTGCACATGCACGTACAACACATATGTGTGTTTGGTTATTCAAACATATTACAAAATAATATAAAGTAAAACCTCATTTATAAAATAAAATAAAATAATGTTTTATATAAAAGAAATTTAGAAAAGTTCTAGATGAATTGGACTTAATATGCTTAGTAATGATCCAAAATGGTCAAAAAAATTGAAATTCACTCAGTTCATCGGCAGTGGACTAGCCCAGTTCCTATTACCAACATTAGATATGTTAGAATTGTTAGAACTAGAGGGTTACGAAACAAAGTAGAAGGGTTAATTTCAAAAAAATTCGCTCATACTTGTGCTATTAGGAAATATGTGAAAATCATATTAAATCATATTTAATGCAAATTCAATTCGATTTGATTTAAAAATTATTTTGTTAAATTAAATTAATTATATTATGTGAGCATCAATATACATAGATTAGTATAATCGAGATTATTATTTTGCATTTTAGATTTTTGGATTCCATATAAGTTTATCATATTGGCACTAATTTCCATAAAATGAAGTTCCTTATTTTGGAAGTTAAAAAGATTTGGAACGTCTTTTGTTCTTTAGTATTATAAAATAGGTATCCAAGTATAACCTATAAACTTACATAAAAACTAGTTTAGCTTCGAGATAACTAGGCCATATGTTCTTTAAAGTAGGATTCACAACTCTATACCATAAATTATTTAATACATGTTTTGTTTCGAGTCCATATCTAGTATGGAATTGCAAGCATATATTAGATTGTATTATATTATATATAAATACTACAACCTTTACTGCATATATCCTAAGGAAAGATGTAACGGTCCAGAATTTCGGTCATTCAAATTTGGAATATTTAATTAATTTTAAATATTGAAATGTTAATTTTATAAGTTGAATAACTTGAATTTCAAATATAGCAATTTATTTGATAATTAAATAGTTAAATTTAATATTGGAATTGTTATTAAAATTGAATCTTGAATTTAATATGAATGAAAATGATTTCGAAAATTGATTTAAATTCTATTAGGTAAGAATGAAGATAGTAAACTTTAATTTATAATATTAAAGTGATTTGGATTTTTTTAATAAATGATTTGTTTTAATTAACATGAGAAAATAGCCTTCCAGGGCACTATCTCGGATTTCAACGAAACCAGTTTCATGGGATCCGTAATAGTGTATTATTGTATGACATGGAATTTCATGGCGATCGGATGTATAGTTTGTTCGTGCGAGCTCGAAACGCTTAGAAACTAATTCAAAAAAATATATATAATATAATTAGGTTTGAAAAGCTATCTTCTGTATATTCTAAAATTAGGTCTCGAGACTAGTTCCATTGTGTTCAGATTAGGGTTATTACATATAGAAAGCCAGTGGCATGTCTCATTTGGGGTTCGAGTTTTTAAGCGGGTATAAAGTCGGATATTTTCAAATAAAATAATAGGTACCCATCACTTTAGCCCATACCAAACCCATACCCCTCAATACAAAGCCCATACCATCCATTATTCAAGCATACCCACTGCCCTACTTATACTCACCCAAATAATGAAAAGTTCGCATTTTTCAATATAAACCATCACCAATCCAACGGATGTAGTTGATCGAAGCCACTCGAGACATTTAAGCTAAGGTTCCTTCATGTAATTTGTTCGGCATAGGGATACAAAGGCGATTGACGGTGGCGAATGGTTTTCATGGAGTGTGGTGCCGTAATTTGGAGGATGAACAGAAAATGAGCTATGGAGCTCAGACGAAGCGGTGGAGGTGAAGTGGGGATCAAGGCTTATGGTGTTGGAACGATGGTGTGGAGGTGGTGCTGGTGTAGTCGAGCGGTGGCGTAGAAGTTGCAGTGGCGTCGGAATTTTCGAGTTTGACGCGCGTAATTCTGTGGCACTTTCGAGGAGCTACGGGGCGATAGCATGGACAAGGCTGATGGGGTTGGGTTCGTCAAAGGGAGGCGGAGTTCCAATGGTCGAGCGACGGGCTGACGTAGGCTGAGGCGGTATGGGAATGGTCGTGAAGGGGGTCACCTAGGTTTTAATTGCATACGAGATAAAGGGGGGAGAGGGATTAATTTATATATAATAATGGTAATTAGTTGGTTAATTTATGTAATTAGCTTAATTAAATTTAAATCAAAATCTTAAACTTATCAATTCAATATCTCATTCATACAAGGTCCAATCGAGATGCGGATTTCTACGTTGCATTCATAATGACAAAAGCTTCACGATGGAAATGGTTTGGTCAAATTCTGAGCATGTTGAAATTTGGGCTAAAATCGGATGTCGTTCGATTTTAGTTCCAAACCAAAACGTTTCGACGACAATTGTTATTTTGGTGAGTTAAACTCACCTTTTTGGTTAACCAGAATATTATTAAGTTGAAAATAATTGTTAATTGGATGTCTAGATGATTTACCGTTTTTATCAGTTGGTTTGGTTTTATTCCCGCTCTGGTTGCGGATGACCCATATTATATAATTATATATAATTTGTGATGTAGGGAAGCGGGTTGGTGGGATCCAACAGGAATTCTCACCACTATTGACTTTATTTACATATATGTGAGTTGTGATGTAGGGGACAGGTTGGAGGGATCCAACGGGATTCCTTGCTATTGTTGATTTATTTCCAATAAAATTCGTGTTATATGAATTAGTGGATATGAAACCTGATTTACGAACACTATTGGTTATGACATTGTTTATATTCAAAACTAAAACCCTGTAGTAATAGAAAATCAATATCAATATTGGTTAGGCTTTTAGTGGCTATTGGCCACAAATTAGTATTTTAAGAAAATAACTATAAATTGCCATTTGAGTTGAAGTTGGTTTTTGAGATAGGAAATGATTTTAAAATCCGAAATTGGGTTTCAGAAATATTTTGTTTGAAATGATTTAACTTCTATTCTACTCCACCCTTCTTATATGTCCTTCCTGAATTATTTAGGAATGATTTTAAAATGCCCTACTATTATTAAAAATTGTTTTAAAGGTTTATATTGTTTTTAAAAGTTATTTATTTTATATTTAATATTGTTTTAAAAGTTATTTATTTATATTTAATATTGTTTTAGAAGTTATCTATTTATATTTAATATTTTTTAAGATTACTTATTAATATTTTAATATTTGGAAGTTAATTATTTAAATAATTAATATGGCTTGAAATTTATAATAATGATTTATTAATGATGTTTTGAGAATTAATTATTATTTATAATAATGTTGAAGGTTAATTATTATTGTTTATTTATAATGTTTTAAAATTATTAGTTATCATTATATAATAGTGTCTGAAGTAAATTATTATTATTTATTTATAAATATTTTCGCGATTTATAAATAGAGTTTTATAAACAGATTTGAGTTTTATAAGAGGAGTTTATAAAATGTTTTAGTGACTTAAAGGAAAATTATTTATAATGTATAAAGAGAGCTTCGCAAATGGTTTTAGATATTTGTAAAGGAATTTTATAAATGGGTTTATAAATTTATAAGAAGAGTACAATAAATAGTTTTATGGATTTATAAAGAGTTATAAATGTTTTGAAATTTATAAAAGAGTTTATAATTGGAAATGGAGGTTGGGTTTTATAAGGTGTTTATATATAGAATTTTATAAACGGTTTCATAGATTTATAAAAATAGTTTTATAAATGGTTTTTGAGATTTATAAAGGATTTATAAATGATTTTTGAATTATATAAAAAGGAAATCTTCCTCGGTTTTGTGAATATACAATAGCGTTAAGATAAGTATATAGATATTTTTCTAAGTATTGAAAATATAGGGATTTGTGGGTATGTCTTTGTAAAGGTATTTATATACAAGTATTACAAAGTGATTTTTATCAATGAAAAGATTAATTAAAATGAGGCTAGTCGTCACTTATGTACTTAACCAATGTGATTTTCCCTATGAAATTAAATCCCTGATTTGAATGTGTGTTTGTTGATAGTTAAATAACTGACTATTAAATATGGACCCAAAACATAACTTTGGGAATATCTAAGAGAAACACGTGAGTTATATGACATGGTCATCTCCGATGATGTTGTACTTTACATATAAATCTCATTTCGTTCTCCTAGGACAAATGATAAGCAAATCCATCCACTAACGGTTAGGAGGTGATCTCTACTCTTATCTTTGACTGTTTATTTCCTAAAGAACTGGAGTTGAGTTTAACGAAAATTACCAAATTATGTTCCAAAGAGACCGGGATCGGATGTGTTACCTGAAAACCCCTTCGATCATACCCAAGCATTTTCGAAGTGTGGACATCTTGAAGATGATGGAATTGAAGACGGAGCTCTCAAGCATTTCGTTCAGTCCCAGAACGAACTTGTATGGATGAATGCTAGCATTGCATTGTTGCTTGGAGGTCTAAGTGGGTCACTCCCAAGTAGGGTATGATCATTCCTGTCTAGAGTCGATATTATCTCTCATTTGTATGCTTCGGAACCCATTAACGGAGGGGTGATCATATTCAATACTACTAGTCAAGTGGTAGGCCGGTGCTGTGTTGGCAGAGGATCCAGGCGAGGTCCTTAGTGTTATTTTCTCTAGAGATGCACCGTGATGGACGGTACTCCAATAGCCCAGTCATTATATGGAATCCATTCTCCAATACGAGCCTTTACGGTTTTAGTTGTATAGCTATTATGTTTGAATATAATTAACATAATAATTTCGGATATGATTAATAAGTATTTGTATCTTGGACACTATTATAATATCATAGAATTTCATCTAAAATGGTTTGGTTATCATAAGGTTAAAGACCGTCCGTGTTTATGTGCGGCATGGTCATATGAGATACTTTTGATTTCAAAGGTTTTCTATAACTTTAAAATCCATTTGGGTGTTATTTTGTTATAATACTCAGACCGAGCATATTTACAGACTGCTTTGGATGCATTGGAGGTCAGGAGACGAGTTGGAGGTCTTCAAGTCGTACTCACATATATGTTCATTTTCCGCCGCTTCGTGGTTGAAATCATCAGCATTTGTGAGGACAGGTTGTTATAACTATCCAAGCAGATGATTGTGATTTGTTGTTGTACTCTGATTCATGTATATATATATATATAACAGTTTCTCTTTTGTAAAGATCATTGATATTATATTATATATTGTTCCGCCGCGATTGTGAGACTCTGTGTTGTTGTAGTTTTCTTTTTCTCTTATTCTTCTCTTCTTCATTCTTCTTTCTTCCCCATAACTATCTGACCTTCCATTCAATTTGGGTTCGACATGTGTGGTTTATTGTCAGCTTGAATTATGTGGATTGGCGGGTTGTTACACTTGATATCAGAGCTGAAGGTTAAGCGAGAACCTTGGCTTTGGTGAGGACTACTCATTATAGATAGAGTCAGTACCTCACTAGAATGAGTTTGAGTGTATATATATGAGAGCGTATTCGTTAGTGATATAAAAATGTTTTATATTGTGT
The DNA here is from genome assembly GCA_030737815.1 of Allium fistulosum. Lineage (NCBI taxonomy): Eukaryota > Viridiplantae > Streptophyta > Magnoliopsida > Asparagales > Amaryllidaceae > Allium > Allium fistulosum. The sequence continues at coordinate 1,094,684,878 of CM060903.1, forward strand.
TTATTTATCTGTTGAGTGGCTTATGGATTTTGTTCGTATGTGGGACGCCATGATATCGATAGAGGTTTATAAACACTTAAACAAGGCAAACCAACACGGTATTGTTTTGAGAATTGGTAAATGAAATAATGTTACCAAAACTATATTTTATATATATAAGAATAACTTTTCAAAAAATATTATAGTTATATATGGTGTGTTTGGTTATTAGTGAATGATAAATTTTGATTATTATCATTCGTTGTTTGTAGTTGTTGTGTTCAAATAATTTTTTATTATTATTATAATGTAAATAAAGATAAACAATGAAGAAATGTTTTTATATAACCAAAGTGAAATTATATTTAGGGGAAATTTATAAATATGATCTGTAAATAATTAGTTATTTAAAAGCTGAGAATTTAAGAATAATTTAAATCTCGATGGTTTTGAAAATTGTTTTCCAAATGTTTTGGAAAAGAATAACATATTATTTGGAAAATATTTTTGAATGGAAATATTATGGTTTGCTTAATTTAACTAGTTGAATTTAAATTATAAAATAGATATCTATTGATGAAAAATTATAATTGTTGATCTGTGTTGAGATATATTATAACATTTGGATATTTCGGTCGTTTTGGATATGTTGAGCCTTAGGTTGATTATTTATGTTGATTTTCGTATTATTGGATATTTACTCATAATTAATCGTGGATTTAAAATATGAATATTATTCATTAAAATAAGATAAGTGAATTTTTGTAATAATGAGAAAATAAGATAAAGTGATCATTTATAGTTTTTGTGCGGTGCTTGTAAATAACAGTGTTTGAATGAAATAAATGAAATTAATTGGAGAAATTTAACAAGGTTATTATTTATGAATTTATGAGGAAATACATAAATAATAATGAAGAATATATTTTAAACTTAATTAAAAATGTGTATTAAAATTATTATTCAATGAAGTAAGATTTTAAAAATAATAATAATATAGTTTTAGTGAAAATTACACTGCTTTGAAAAAATGGAAATGAACTGATTTTGTGGTATATTAAAGAGATTTAATATAAATATTATTACTTTAGCATAAAATAAATGTTGATTTGACGAAATTACTATTTTTGATAAAATATAATGTTAGGAAATATTTGAAGTAGTCAAATTGCAACAAAGTATTTTGAAGTATATTATCAATTTGAGAGAATTATTAGTATTTTTAAAGTAAATCAAAGGTGAGTTTGTAATATAAATAATAATAAAAATGATTTTATACTAAAGGAAAACAATGATTGTAAGTATGATGTTTTGAATGGGTGCAATATGTGATTAACGGTTGATTATATTTATCACATATGTTATTTAATTATGATGAGATCATATTTGGATGTGTTTCTATTTTTACCACGTTGTGTTTAGTTAACTATGGTTTTATTGTGTTGGTGTTTATGTTACTAATGTTGTTTGGATTAGTACACATTTGATGATTGATGTTTTGAGACTATTATGAGCTAATCAACATACATTTAATGATTTATACTTACATTGTGAAGTGTTACTGTAATGGATGGTTAGTATGAATGTAATTATATTTGTGTTATTAATGTAACGACCCAACTTTTTGACCCCCAAATGTCGATACTGTGTAGTTAATGCCCCGCTATTACCCCGCTATAACCCCGCTATATCTCATAGCGGATTTCTGCCGCTACGATTTTTCCATATAGCCCCAAAATATAGCCTTTCCGCTTTAAGCCCCGCTATTTCCGCTATATCCCGTTATTCCCGCTATATTCCACTATTTCCGCTATATCTTCTTTAATAAAATGAAATGAAAAATTGCATTTATACATTATAAAAATTATGAAACTAATTTATTTGATTTAATTTTTAATATATTTTCAGAAATGAACATACTCTAATATTCTACTAAATTTAATAATGTTATATAGCAGTTTTACGTTTGTTTAAAGTATATTCGCACATGTTTTTATTTAATATTATTTATGTACTAATTATAATTCAATTTGAATAATAATTTTTCATTTAATTACCATTTATATATTTGTACAAACATTAAGTACAAGTTTTATATGCTATTTTAGAGCCATCCGCTATATCCCGCTATATCCTCGCTGTATCCCCGCTATGACTTTTTGCACCTCCACCGCTTTGAATCTGCCAAGCGCTTTAACTGCCCAGTGTCGATATTAATGCATCCACGGTATTCATGTGCCAAACACTTAAGTGCCGGAAATACAAATTGTTAGGAAAATAAAAGAAAAATGATAAAACAAGAAAAGAAGAACACAATATCAGAGTCTCTCAATGAAATGATAATATATAATATCAAAGGAACGGTACAAATGGGTTACTTAGAATATAGAAATATCAGAGTTATTAAAACCTAAGTACTATCATCGGCTTGGACAGTTATAACAACTTGTCTGCACAATGCTGATATGTTCAGTATAGAATTGCAGTGGAAATAAATGCTACGACGGGTAGAACTCCAACTGTTGTCCAAAAACTCCAAAGCGTCTGTAGCTAAATCTGGAAACATACACGGGGCTGACCTGAGCATCAAGAAAATAACACCCGCATTAGTGTTAAACCAACGTGAGAAACGCAAGAAATATGACTAATAAGTGACAGTAACCACTAAGACCGTATAGATTCCCCGAACGGTTTTACCCTCAAAGAAACCAACCATTCAATAGGTTTAGTGTATAGTGATATGATAGATGATGTCTAGAACGCAGCATATAAATCATATTAAATAACTATTGTGTGAACGCCACAACAATAATAGGTATATAATCAAAACCGCCAAGGCGCGTTCGCATAGGTGTAAGGATTTCCGTAGAGCTCTCCTCGGATCTAGCCGAAATCCAAACTCCATGACCAAGATCAGAAACTACCTTCCGAGCATCGTATATTTCTAAATGGGATATACTCTAAAGTAAACATAACTGGCCAAAAGATGAACTGCATAGCACCAATAATCAACAACTACCATGCGCAAAATATCGATAAGCATACTCTAGATCTGAAGTTGATATACCCTCGTGGGTAAGCTAAACCCAAGATTACGCACCCTACTCTGGTTTTAGTCATTTCCGATGTCGATGCTACGTTTGACATCTTTCACATTAGTCTTCATCACTCGATCAACATATGAATCCCCAACTGGATTCCTTCATCTCGAATAGATCACGAATCACTACATGGATTCAAGCATCTTGAACAGATCTCGAAACTCCACATAGGTTCCCCATATAAGTCCTCCGACGAATGCTAACGCTATCCACTCTCTCGGAATACTTGTCACATACCGAAATTGTAACGACCCATAATTTTTGATAATTAAAATTTGAATATTTAATTAATTTTAAATATTAATAAGTGGAATTACTAAGTCGGATAAATTATTTATCGAATATTGGATTTACCTGGGTAATTAAATCGATAAATTAATAATTGAAATTCCAAAAATAATTGAAAATCGAGTTTAATATGATTGAAATTGATTTGTAAAATTCTATTTAATCATACTGGAATTATAGAAGGGTTATAGAACTTTTAAAATTGAATTTGGAGTTAATCTGTGAAAATTGAATATTTTAATATTTAATTATCGACTGTAAAAATAGCCAATTTTCGAACAGTCTCAGAATTGAACGAAACCAGTTCCATTGGATCCGTAATAGTTAGTTATTATCGGATTTCAATTTTCGTAGCAATCGGAGTTGTCGTTTGACCGTGGCAACTCGAAACGCATCGATATCGTTTTAATTTTAATTCGGTGAGTTAAAATAGTCATTTTCAAAAGGTCTCAGATTTCGACGAAACCAGTTTCATCGGATCCGTAATGTGATATTATTGTAAGATTTCAAATTTCGTAATTTTTGGATTTACTGTTTGTCCGGTACGAATCAAAACGCCTCGAAATCGATTTGAATCGGTTTAATTTAAATTGATCGTTTATTGTCATATCTCACACAGACGATCGAATTAGCTTTCGAAACCTGTTCCATTGCGTTCGGAACGCGGGGTAAACCCCAGAAACGCCAGTTATCGCGTGTAAATCGGAGTTTGGAAATTCCGGATGAATAGTGTTCGATAAATCTCTATATATAGACCCATTTTTCACAAAATTAAAACAAAATATAAACTAGGGTTTCAATTCTCTTCAGCCGCCTCTTATAAAACGAACGGCCAGAAACGTTCAAATTTCATTCCTTAATCCCTCCCAATCCACACGTTTTTGGCTGAAGTGATCAACTGTAATGTTGTAGAGATTCGTGAGGGCTTTAATTCTATACGGGGATGATCGTCGTAGGCAAAGTAAATCGATGGCAATTCGTTCTCAAAGGGGCCAGGGTCGTTCACGTTTCTCGAGCAGAGTGCTCGACCGAGCTTGCCATGAGTTCAGGCGGGGGTAGAGCGGAGCTAGGCGCACGCAACGGCGAACCCTGATCGAGGTGAAGTGATTGGGAATGGATTTCGTGATTAGGGTTAGGGCCGGCTTCTTTGGGTTCTTCGACCTGGAGATGGAACACGCGCGTGAAGGAAGGGAGAAGGTTTCGTGCACGCGGCCCAGATCTCAATTCATCAAAATGAACGGCTGTGATGTAAATGAATTAGAAATGTAAATTTAACTGTAAATTAATTGTATCTTAATTTATACAAACTTCTAAATGCAATAACTCTTTCGTACATTATCAGAAAATTACGAAACAAGATGCATCGGAATCGTATTGTCGAGCACTTCGCGATGAAACTTGATTGGGAACGATCGGGGTCAATGAAAATTTTGAGTGAAATTAAACGTCCGTTTAATTTCATTCGGAATAAACGCTGAAATCAGAATTAAAATCACGGTGAGATTTTTCTCACTCAAAAAATGAAAGTGGAATTTTCAGTTATTTATTGCTTGATTTGATTGCTATATTGGATGTGATATTAGATATAGTAGGATATATATCTATATATATAGCAATATATACATATTGGCATATGTATATATTGGATTGATTGATTTCCCGCCTCGTATAGCGGATGAGACCCTATTGCGCCGTTAGTAAGCGGATTTTTATAAAACCCATATACCGCGATAATTCCGTACTGGAGCGGAATTGGTATTGTGCTAACATCTGTGGATGCAGGGAAACAGGTTGGAGGGATCCAACTGGATTCCTCACCAGTAGTTATTTATTTACAGATATTGATGTATATTCTGTTATCATATGTTGATATATGATGTTGTTGTGGTGGACTAATTGGTGCGTTGCATCATCGGGTTCAATTTTTAAAGTTTAAAAATAAACGATTTTTACTTTAAAAGGGATTTTGAAGTGATTTTTGGAAAGTATACGATTGATTAAATTTTGGAATTTATTTATCTTAAATAAATAAATGTTATAAATTTAAAGTTATGAAAATTTTAAATTGTGAAATATACCTGAAAGGTGATTTTGAAATAAATAGTCAAGTGATTAATAAAATAGTTTAAGTTGGATTTCTTTTGAATTATTTAAAAATGATGTATATAAAAGATGTACAGAATCGATATTTATAAATCTAAAATATTGGAATTTTAAACGAGCTTTGTAAGTGTTAGAACAAGACGAAATAAAAATTCGTAAGTGAATGAAATTTATAAATTGTGAAGTATAAATTGAATAGATGTGTAGAATAAAAGATTTATAAGTGATAAACTTATAAATTAGATTGTTGCACTTAGATGGAATATGAATAGAATTGGCTAAAAAAAAATGATTTGGCAAGTTGAAATTGTTATGAAGTATGAACGTGATTTATAAACGTTGTTTTATAAATCCAAAACCAATTGAAATTGATAAGTTAAGCATAGAAGTTTAATAAAGGAGATATATCCGCGATTTTGGATAGTGGATAATCATTGAAATAAAAATGTATAGAAAATAGTGAAATGTAATTAGTGAAGTATATTCACGATTTTGGACAGTGAATATATTGTTAAGTAAAATGGATTTATTTTTGAAGAAGTGATATTAAAAATGAAGTTAAACATTTTAAAAATGTTTTAAAATGTATTATGAATCGAAAGCATAAATTTCAACGTTCATTGTTGAAATAGACGTTTTCGAGAAATATAAGGAAATGATGGACTATAACACTGTTGTTATAATGAATGATTTTCGGAAGAAAATGTTTATGTAGTATTGGGATGTATATATCTATCTAAAATCCGAATCCCTATACTAGTGATTTTGAGTCGTCGTAACGATGTTTTACGTAACATTCGTTTTGACTCAAATAAAGGTGTTAAAAGAATGTTTTCCTTAAAAAATGAATTTATACTTAAATTTGATTTAAGTATAACGAATATTTTCAAAGGTTGAAAATAAATGATTTGTGAATTACTTATTATTAAATAAGTATGGAAATGCTTTTCCAATATGAAATGAACTGTTTTGAGATTTTATCTTCAAAGATAAATTGAAATGTGGAAATTGATTTGAAATTGTTTTCAAACGGTTAAGTGTGGAAAATAATATATCTAGTAAAGATATTTTTGAAGATGAAATAATTTGGGAAATTATTTGGAATCTGATGATGTTGCGCATCTTTATTGATAGTTAAATAACCGACTATCAATAATTACCTTTAGATAGGTATTTGTTGTGAATTGGATGAATTTGAATGCCACACTTATTTTTGAATAATCGCTCACTATTCGGGTTAGCCGGGAAAGGACCATGGGGTCGTATAACCCATTCCGAATATGTGATACGTCGTTATGAATTGCATTCGAAGACCGGTGTTGAAGACCGGATATTTTTGAAAACGGAAGGATTACCGTTGAGTTACTCTACATCGGCTGATCTCCGATTTAGAGGTTTTATCACCCTTAGTGACGGGAAGTCCGGACGTGATTAGAAAATTATCCGGAAATGCAAGGGCTTCGTGAGAAGTGCCTTTGGTTCTGTTCGATCCCGGAACAGACTTGTATGGATTGTGTGTCTGACGTTACAATTTGAGATATAAAGCTGATTCCTTTCAAATACATTTCTGTTGGTGGCGGAGAATTTATTCTCTTAGCTTAACACCCTTCTCTAAGACGTACGAGCTCAGAGGTTATGTAGTTGAAATTTATCAGTGATATATCCCAATTTGGTAACGTGGCATACTGAGTGTTGCTGTGAAATGATCAGTGTTTGATCATTTGTGATATGATCATTTGTTTGATCTTATATCTTTGTGATCATAGGTTGATCATTTTGTTTGACCCGAAGCAGGGCTTTGTAGAAAGCGTAGCTTTGTGGACGAGACTTCATCGAGCCTCACACCCCGGAAATGGTTAAAACAAGAAGGATGCGGCAAGGTTCTAGGGAGTAGCGCCCCTTAGTGTATGTCATTCCTTCTAGATAAAGGTTGTATCATGGTATGGAGCCCAGATACTTAACCTCTGTGGTTACTGCATTATTATTATCTATGTGGTTTGTTGCGAATCGGGGATCCTCGGGAAGATCGGTGACGATCGGGGGATGGCATACGCGTGTCAGTAGTTACCTATTTTTGCAGAGGTAACCCGGCCTTGTGTTGGCAGAGATCCGGTTAGGTTCTCGGGTCGTCTATTCCAGGGACGTACCCATCGTGGATAGGAAGTTCCTTAGCCTGACCATTTGTTGGAAATCCAAAGAAACAATACGAGCCTTTACGATTTCAATTGTATAACCTGTCTCCTCAGGAGGCAGCTATAGCAGGCATAATATAATGGTACCTATGCTGGCTAAGATTTATATTATACTTTCGAAATGTTTTCCACTATGCACTAATAATAATATCAAAAAGAATTTGATTTTTGCGTAGTAAGCATCTTTGACTATCATAAGAAGAAATCTCCTCCAAGTCTGCGTTTGCATTGTGTGTGTGGTGGGAGGTCTTATGGTAGTTTCATTTTCCAAAAGCATTGCGAATTGACATTAAAGTTTTCCTGTTGTTTATTTTAAAGATAAATAACTGTTTTACGATCTCACACCAGTCACCATGACTGACTCGGAGTTTATTGTTTCCCTTCTAAACTCTGGGTGCCCACAAATTTCCACACGGGCAGTCTAAAGTTATATTATCAGGATATTCTGGATATTCTGGAGCTTTGGAAGCAAGCTGGATGGCGAGACGTAGTATTTGTATCTGATAGTATTTATTCCGCTGTGTATTCTGTATGAGGACAAGTTTATATAACTGTCTATTGTTGTATATTGACTCTGATGATTGATGTATGTATAAACTGATATAGCTCTTTGTTTTAAAAGACTAGTGTTTATTTATTATATATTGTTCCGCTGCGATGTGTAAGATTCTGAAATTGTTTTCTGTAATGCTCTGTTTCTGTTGTTGTTTTGTTCTTCTTCTCTATTCTCTTCTTTGTTTTTCTTCTTCTCTTCTTCTTCTACTTTTTCTTTCTTTCTAAAACCCTCACTATTGGAGTTTCCGGCACTCGATTGCTCGGCAGTCGATAAAGTGAGTATCGATGTCGAATTTTCGAAAGTCGAAAAATCCCGTACGTGACATTTGGTATCAGAGCATATGGTTAAGCGACAACCCTGCTCTGTTGGGTGTTACTCATTAGAGATAGAGTCAGTAGTACTCTAGAATGAGTTAAGTGTAATAATAGATATGAGCACGTATTTGTTATTTGAATATAAAATTGTTTTATATTGTGATGATTGGTTTGTTGAGTGGTATATGGATTCTGGTCGGTATTGTCCGTACAACTCTATCGATAGGGATCTCTAAACACTTATATAGAACAATTCGGCACAATATTGTTTTAAATAGGGTGAATGAAATAATTTTGCCCAAAACTATTTTTGTATATAAAAGAAATGATTTTTCTGTAAATTATTACCGTATATGGTTGTATGGATGTTAGGAAGTAATAATAGTAAATTATTATCATTGAAATTGAATAAGAAATTGAAATCGTAACTCCAAAGTTAAGAAATAAATTCATATACTAATGAAATTTAAGAATATAAATTATAAATGTGAATTGTAATTTGAAACGGAATTCCAGAGAAGTATTTGGATATGTTTTGAAAGAATTTGAAAATTTTGGAGATTTGGAAAGTTTAAAATCCTTTTTGATTTGAAAATGGATTTCAAAGGTTTTGAAAAGTCTTTTGAAGAAATGAAAAGCTCTAAACTCTTTTCGGTCGCTGGAAAATAATTCTGATGATGATCGCGACATCACCGGTGTTCATTTTCGGGTTTCCAAAAGAGAAATTGCCGCCAAGTTGTTTTAAATGGAAGTTGTTTTGAAAATTTTGGATTTTTGTTTTGGAAATTCAAAAGATAAATTTGAATTGTTTTCAAAAATGGTTTTGAAAAGGTTGAAAAGACTCTGGAATTGAGTATTTAATTATGAAAATAAAATTGTGAATGAATGAATCAATTTGCAATTGCAAGTACATGAATGTAAATTGAATTCGAATTGAAATCCAGTTTAATATAAGTGGTTATAAACCAAAATAGTGAATTGAAAATAAATTTTGTGAGTGAACGAAAGAATAAAACTGGAATTGAAACTGAATGTTGAAAACAAATTTGAATAAAGTGAATTACAATTTGTGATAAATTAGTAAATGAAACTAATTTAAAATGATGCAGTTGTGAATGAAAGATAATTGATAAAATTCAATATTCAGAAGTTAAATAGAATCCAAATAAGATTGGAATTGTGAATTGAATTCAAATGAAAATTGAAATGTGAAATTGAATGAAAATGAATATGAAACTTCAGTATTGAAGTAGAGATGATATAAGCAGTTATATTGAAAATTTTGTAATAGGCTTTGCAAAATGGTTTGAATATGTAACTAGATATTATGGCTAGTAGGATATACAGGTGTATAAAGGAAATTGGAATTTTGGATTTCAAAGATAATTTGAATTGCTCGACAAAAGGTAAGTATTTGAATTATAATATGAGTTTTTGATGATTTCTTGTCTAGCCGCTTGGCTTTTTCTTTTCTTTTTGAAATCTGAGAGTCCGTAGGGACGTTTTGTAGTCGTGCCGTATTAGCCGCGCAAAGGAGACGCTGGCGGAATTTTTCGAAAATTTCGAGTGTTAGAAAATTTTTTGAGAAATTTTGAAAGTTTAAAATTTGAATTTGAATTGAGAAGTTAAACAATGTTGTTTAAAATTTATAATTGAAATTGGAAAATTAGTTGAATGTTAACGAATCTTTAGTAGAAGATTTGTTTTGATAAATTGATAAAACTATTAGATTGTGAAAAATAGTAGACGAGTTAAGGACCATTTTCCTTACTTGGTAATTTCGAGGACGAAATTCTTTTAAGGGGGGAAGTCTGTAACGACCCAGAATTTTTGATAATTAAAATTTGAATATTTAATTAATTTTAAATATTAATAAGTGGAATTACTAAGTCGGATAAATTATTTATCGAATATTGGATTTACCTGGGTAATTAAATCGATAAATTAATAATTGAAATTCCAAAAATAATTGAAAATCGAGTTTAATATGATTGAAATTGATTTGTAAAATTCTATTTAATCATACTGGAATTATAGAAGGGTTATAGAACTTTTAAAATTGAATTTGGAGTTAATCTGTGAAAATTGAATATTTTAATATTTAATTATCGACTGTAAAAATAGCCAATTTTCGAACAGTCTCAGAATTGAACGAAACCAGTTCCATTGGATCCGTAATAGTTAGTTATTATCGGATTTCAATTTTCGTAGCAATCGGAGTTGTCGTTTGACCGTGGCAACTCGAAACGCATCGATATCGTTTTAATTTTAATTCGGTGAGTTAAAATAGTCATTTTCAAAAGGTCTCAGATTTCGACGAAACCAGTTTCATCGGATCCGTAATGTGATATTATTGTAAGATTTCAAATTTCGTAATTTTTGGATTTACCGTTTGTCCGGTACGAATCAAAACGCCTCGAAATCGATTTGAATCGGTTTAATTTAAATTGATCGTTTATTGTCATATCTCACACAGACGATCGAATTAGCTTTCGAAACCTGTTCCATTGCATTCGGAACGCGGGGTAAACCCCAGAAACGCCAGTTATCGCACGTAAATCGGAGTTTGGAAATTCCGGATGAATAGTGTTCGATAAATCTCTATATATAGACCCATTTTTCACAAAATTAAAACAAAATATAAACTAGGGTTTCAATTCTCTTCAGCCGCCTCTTATAAAACGAACGGCCAAAAACGTTCAAATTTCATTCCTTAATCCCTCCCAATCCACACGTTTTTGGCTGAAGTGATCAACTGTAATGTTGTAGAGATTCGTGAGGGCTTTAATTCTATACGGGGATGATCGTCGTAGGCAAAGTAAATCGATGGCAATTCGTTCTCAAAGGGGCCAGGGTCGTTCACGTTTCTCGAGCAGAGTGCTCGACCGAGCTTTCCATGAGTTCAGGCGGGGGTAGAGCGGAGCTAGGCGCACGCAACGGCGAACCCTGATCGAGGTGAAGTGATTGGGAATGGATTTCGTGATTAGGGTTAGGGCCGGCTTCTTTGGGTTCTTCGACCTGGAGATGGAACACGCACGTGAAGGAAGGGAGAAGGTTTTGTGCACGCGGCCCAGATCTCAATTCATCAAAATGAACGGCTGTGATGTAAATGAATTAGAAATGTAAATTTAATTGTAAATTAATTGTATCTTAATTTATACAAACTTCTAAATGCAATAACTCTTTCGTACATTATCAGAAAATTACGAAACAAGATGCATCGGAATCGTATTGTCGAGCACTTCGCGATGAAACTTGATTGGGAACGATCGGGGTCAATGAAAATTTTGAGTGAAATTAAACGTCCGTTTAATTTCATTCGGAATAAACGCTGAAATCAGAATTAAAATCACGGTGAGATTTTTCTCACTCAAAAAATGAAAGTGGAATTTTCAGTTATTTATTGCTTGATTTGATTGCTATATTGGATGTGATATTAGATATAGTAGGATATATATCTATATATATAGCAATATATACATATTGGCATATGTATATATTGGATTGATTGATTTCCCGCCTCGTATAGCGGATGAGACCCTATTGCGCCGTTAGTAAGCGGATTTTTATAAAACCCATATACCGCGATAATTCCGTACTGGAGCGGAATTGGTATTGTGCTAACATCTGTGGATGCAGGGAAACAGGTTGGAGGGATCCAACTGGATTCCTCACCAGTAGTTATTTATTTACAGATATTGATGTATATTCTGTTATCATATGTTGATATATGATGTTGTTGTTGTGGTGGACTAATTGGTGCGTTGCATCATCGGGTTCAATTTTTAAAGTTTAAAAATAAACGATTTTTACTTTAAAAGGGATTTTGAAGTGATTTTTGGAAAGTATACGATTGATTAAATTTTGGAATTTATTTATCTTAAATAAATAAATGTTATAAATTTAAAGTTATGAAAATTTTAAATTGTGAAATATACCTGAAAGGTGATTTTGAAATAAATAGTCAAGTGATTAATAAAATAGTTTAAGTTGGATTTCTTTTGAATTATTTAAAAATGATGTATATAAAAGATGTACAGAATCGATATTTATAAATCTAAAATATTGGAATTTTAAACGAGCTTTGTAAGTGTTAGAACAAGACGAAATAAAAATTCATAAGTGAATGAAATTTATAAATTGTGAAGTATAAATTGAATAGATGTGTAGAATAAAAGATTTATAAGTGATAAACTTATAAATTAGATTGTTGCACTTAGATGGAATATGAATAGAATTGGCTAAAAAAAAATGATTTGGCAAGTTGAAATTGTTATGAAGTATGAACGTGATTTATAAACGTTGTTTTATAAATCCAAAACCAATTGAAATTGATAAGTTAAGCATAGAAGTTTAATAAAGGAGATATATCCGCGATTTTGGATAGTGGATAATCATTGAAATAAAAATGTATAGAAAATAGTGAAATGTAATTAGTGAAGTATATTCACGATTTTGGACAGTGAATATATTGTTAAGTAAAATGGATTTATTTTTGAAGAAGTGATATTAAAAATGAAGTTAAACATTTTAAAAATGTTTTAAAATGTATTATGAATCGAAAGCATAAATTTCAACGTTCATTGTTGAAATAGACGTTTTCGAGAAATATAAGGAAATGATGGACTATAACACTGTTGTTATAATAAATGATTTTCGGAAGAAAATGTTTATGTAGTATTGGGATGTATATATCTATCTAAAATCCGAATCCCTATACTAGTGATTTTGAGTCGTCGTAACGATGTTTTACGTAACATTCGTTTTGACTCAAATAAAGGTGTTAAAAGAATGTTTTCCTTAAAAAATGAATTTATACTTAAATTTGATTTAAGTATAACGAATATTTTCAAAGGTTGAAAATAAATGATTTGTGAATTACTTATTATTAAATAAGTATGGAAATGCTTTTCCAATATGAAATGAACTGTTTTGAGATTTTATCTTCAAAGATAAATTGAAATGTGGAAATTGATTTGAAATTGTTTTCAAACGGTTAAGTGTGGAAAATAATATATCTAGTAAAGATATTTTTGAAGATGAAATAATTTGGGAAATAATTTGGAATCTGATGATTTTGCGCATCTTTATTGATAGTTAAATAACCGACTATCAATAATTACCTTTAGATAGGTATTTGTTGTGAATTGGATGAATTTAAATGCCACACTTATTTTTGAATAATCGCTCACTATTCGGGTTAGCCGGGAAAGGACCATGGGGTCGTATAACCCATTCCGAATATGTGATACGTCGTTATGAATTGCATTCGAAGACCGGTGTTGAAGACCGGATATTTTTGAAAACGGAAGGATTACCGTCGAGTTACTCTACATCGGCTGATCTCCGATTTAGAGGTTTTATCACCCTTAGTGACGGGAAGTCCGGACGTGATTAGAAAATTATCCGGAAATGCAAGGGCTTCGTGAGAAGTGCCTTCGGTTCTGTTCGATCCCGGAACAGACTTATATGGATTGTGTGTCTGACGTTACAATTTGAGATATAAAGCTGATTCCTTTCAAATACATTTCTGTTGGTGGCGGAGAATTTATTCTCTTAGCTTAACACCCTTCTCTGAGACGTACGAGCTCAGAGGTTATGTAGTTGAAATTTATCAGTGATATATCCCAATTTGGTAACGTGGCATACTGAGTGTTGCTGTGAAATGATCAGTGTTTGATCATTTGTGATATGATCATTTGTTTGATCTTATATCTTTGTGATCATAGGTTGATCATTTTGTTTGACCCGAAGCAGGGCTTTGTAGAAAGCGTAGCTTTGTGGACGAGACTTCATCGAGCCTCACACCCCGGAAATGGTTAAAACAGGAAGTATGCGGCAAGGTTCTAGGGAGTAGCGCCCCTTAGTGTATGTCATTCCTTCTGGATAAAGGTGGTATCATGGTATGGAGCCCAGATACTTAACCTCTGTGGTTACTGCATTATTATTATCTATGTGGTTTGTTGCGAATCGGGGATCCTCGGGAAGATCGGTGACGATCGGGGGATGGCATACGCGTGTCAGTAGTTACCTATTTTTGCAGAGGTAACCCGGCCTTGTGTTGGCAGAGATCCGGTTAGGTTCTCGGGTCGTCTATTCCAGGGACGTACCCATCGTGGATAGGAAGTTCCTTAGCCTGACCATTTGTTGGAAATCCAAAGAAACAATACGAGCCTTTACGATTTCAATTGTATAACCTGTCTCCTCAGGAGGCAGCTATAGCAGGCATAATATAATGGTACCTATGCTGGCTAAGATTTATATTATACTTTCGAAATGTTTTCCACTATGCACTAATAATAATATCAAAAAGAATTTGATTTTTGCGTAGTAAGCATCTTTGACTATCATAAGAAGAAATCTCCTCCAAGTCTGCGTTTGCATTGTGTGTGTGGTGGGAGGTCTTATGGTAGTTTCATTTTCCAAAAGCATTGCGAATTGACATTAAAGTTTTCCTGTTGTTTATTTTAAAGATAAATAACTGTTTTACGATCTCACACCAGTCACCATGACTGACTCGGAGTTTATTGTTTCCCTTCTAAACTCTGGGTGCCCACAAATTTCCACACGGGCAGTCTAGAGTTATATTATCAGGATATTCTGGATATTCTGGAGCTTTGGAAGCAAGCTGGATGGCGAGACGTAGTATTTGTATCTGATAGTATTTATTCCGCTGTGTATTCTGTATGAGGACAAGTTTATATAACTGTCCATTGTTGTATATTGACTCTGATGATTGATGTATGTATAAACTGATATAGCTCTTTGTTTTAAAAGACTAGTGTTTATTTATTATATATTGTTCCGCTGCGATGTGTAAGATTCTGAAATTGTTTTCTGTTCTGCTCTGTTTCTGTTGTTGTTTTATTCTTCTTCTCTATTCTCTTCTTTGTTTTTCTTCTTCTCTTCTTCTTCTACTTTTTCTTTCTTTCTAAAACCCTCACTATTGGAGTTTCCGGCACTCGATTGCTCGGCAGTCGATAAAGTGAGTATCGATGTCGAATTTTCGAAAGTCGAAAATTCCCGTACGTGACAGAAATTTTCGACTTTCGAAAATTCGACATCGATACTCACTTTATCGACTGCCGAGCAATCGAGTGCCGGAAACTCCAATAGTGAGGGTTTTAAAAAGAAGAAAAAGTAGAAGAAGAAGAAAGCAGAAGGAAGAGAGTAGAAAAAGAAAAGAAGAACAACACATCAGAACAGAAACAGAAAACAATATCAGAATCTCAGATATCGCAGCGGAACAATATATAATAAATAATCACTAGTCTTTTAAAACAAAGAACTATGTCAGTTATACATACATCAATCAGAGTCAATATACGACTCAATACAACACAGCACATCAATGGACAGTTATATAAACTTGTCCTCATACGGAATACACAGCGGAATAAATAATATCAGATACAAATACTACGTCTCGTTATCCAGCTTATCTCCAAAGCTCCAGAATATCCTGATAACCTAACTCTAGACTGCCCGTGTGGAAATTGGTGGGCACCCAGAGTTTAGAAGTGAAACAATAAACTCCGAGTCAGTCATGGTGACTGGTGTGAGATCGTAAAACAGTTATTCTTTATAACAACAAAATAATTTTAAAGTCAATTCGAAATGATTTTGGAAAATGAAACTACCATAAGACCTCCCGCCACACACACAATGCAAACGCAGAATTGGAGGAGATTTCTTCTTATGATAGTCAAAGATGCTTACTATGCAAAATCAAATCTTTTTTTGATATTATTATTAGTGCATAGTGTAGAAAACATTTCGAAAGTATAATATTAATCTTAGCCAACATACGACCAGTATCGTATGCCTACTATAGCTACTATGTTCAATAGCAGGTTACCGCCACATTCCATAGCAGGTAATACAACTAAAACCGTACACGTCACGTATTGTTTCTTTGGATTTCCAACAAATGGTCAGGCTAAGGAACTTCCTATGCCACGATGGGTACGTCCCTGGAAAAGACGACCCGAGAACCTAACCGGATCTCTGCCAACACAAGGCCGGGTTACCTCTGCAAAAATAGGTAACTACTGACACGCGTATGCCATCCCCCGATCGTAACCGATCTTCCCGAGGATCCCCGATTTCCAACAAACCACATAGATAATAATGCAGCAACCACATAGGTTAAGTATCTGGGCTCCATACCATGATACCACCTCTATCCAGAAGGAATGACATACACTAAGGGGCGCTACTCCCTAGAACCTTGCCGCATCCTTCCTGTTTCGACCATTTCCGGGGTGTGAGGCTCGACGAAGTCTCGTCCACAAAGCTACGTTTTCTCAAAAAGCCCTGCTTCGGGTCAAACAAAATGATCAACCTATGATCACCAAAATATAAGATCAAACAAATGATCATATCACAAATGATCAAACACTGATCATTTCACAGCAACACTCAGTATGCCACGTTACCAAATTGGGAGTATATCGCTGATAAATTTCAACTACATAACCTCTGAGCTCGTACGTCTCAGAGAAGGGTGTTAAGCTAAGAGAATAAATTCTCCGCCACCAACAGAAATGTATTTGAAAGAAATCAGCTTTATATCTCAAATTGTAACGTCAGACACACAATCCATACAAGTCTGTTCCGGGATCGAACAGAACCGAAGGCACTTCTCACGAAGCCCTTGCATATCCGGATAAATTTCTAATCACGTCCGGACTTCCTGTCACTAAGGGTGATAAAACCTCTAAACCGGAGATCAGCCGATGTAGAGTAACTCGACGGTAATCCTTCCGTTTTCAAAAATATCCGGTCTTCAACACCGGTCTTCAAATGCAATTCATAACGACGTATCACATATTCAAAATGGGTTATACGACCCCATGGTCCTTTCCCGGCTAACCCGAATAGTGAGCGATTATTCAAAAATAAGTGTGGCATTCAATTTCATCCAATTCACAACAAATACCTATCTAAAGGTAATTATCGATAGTCGGTTATTTAACTATCAATAAAGATGCGCAACATCATCAGATTCCAAATAATTTTCCAAATTATTTCATCTTCAAAAATATTTTTTACTAGATATAGAATTTCCACACTTAATCATTTGAAAACAAATTTCAAATATTCACTTTTCAAATTATCTTTAAAAGATAAAGTTTCAAACCCTTCGTTTCATATTGGAAAAGCAATTTCATACTTATTTAAAATAAGTAATTCACAAAACTATTTATTTTCAACACTTGGAAAATATTCGATATACTTAAATCAAAATTAAGTATAATTTCATTCTTTAAGGAAATCATTTCTTAAGCACATTTATTTAAGTCAAAATGAATGTTACGTAAAACATCGTTACGACGACTCGAAATCACTAGTATAGGGATTCGGATTTTAAGATAGGTATATATATAAATCCCAATACTACATAAAACATTTTCTTTCGAAAATCATTTACTATAACAACAGTGTTATAGTCCATCATTTCCTTATTTCTCGAAAACGTCTATTTCAACAATGAATGTTGAAATCTATGTATTCGATACTTAACACGTTTTAAAACATCTTTTAAAACAATTAACTTCATTTTTATAATATCGCTTTCCCAAAACAAATTCATTTTACTTAACAATATATTCACTGTCCAAAATCGTGAATATACTTCACTAACCCAATTTCAATATTCTCTACACAATTCATTTAAAAGATTATCCACTGTCCAAAATCGTGGATATAATTCCCTTAATAACTTTCTATTTTAAATTCATCAAGTTTTGATTGATTTTCGAATTTATAAGACAACGTTTATAAATTCCATTTCTATTTTCTACAACAACTTCGATTTGTAAATCTCCTTTTTATTAACTTTTATAATTCACTTATCAAAATAAGTGATTTCGGATTTATAAACAACGTTTATAAATCGCATTTGTACTTTATAACGATTTCAACTTTTAAAAAGAATCATTTATGAACAAATTCGATCAATATTCCATTTAAAGGCAAAAATCCAATTTATAAGTAAATTACTTATAAATCCTTTATTCTACAACTTCATTCATTTTTAACTTCACAATATAAATCTATTAATTTCATTCACTTATGAAATCCATTTATACTTCTTTTTAACACTTATAAAAATTCGTTTTATAAGTCCAATATCTTGATTTATAAAATATCAATTTTATAAATCTTTTTATACAAATCGTTATAGTTATTCAAAAATCCCAACTTAAACCATTTTATAAATAAATCAACTATTTATTTCAACATCACACTTTGGTTAAATTTCACCAAAAATCTTAACTTTTATAACTTTAAAATTTTAACGTTTTTAAATCAATTCAAAAATTCCATAAAACTTATATTTTCAAAAATCACTTTAAAATTCATTTAAAGTAAAAGTCGTTTTACTTTTAAAACTGAATCCGATGATGCAACAGCATCAATTAGTCAATCATAACATTCAATATCATATATCAATATGATAACAGCATATACAACAAATATCTGCAAATAATAATATTGGTGAGGAATCCAGTTGGACCCCTCCAACCTGTTTCCCTGGATCCAAAGACGTTAGCACAATACCAATTCCACTTCGAGGTGGAATATCGCGGTATATGGGTTTTTATAAAAATCCGCTTACTAACGGCGCAATAGGGTCTCATCCGCTATACGAGGCGGGAAATCATCAATCCAATATATACATATGCCAATATGTATATATTGCTATATATATAATAGATATATCCTACTATATCTAATATCACAATCAACATAGCAATCATATCAAACAATCAATAACTGTCAAACAAAATTTATTTGAGTGAGAAAATAATCTCACCTTAGATTTTATTTTGCTATCCATTTTTCCATCCAGTTTGTTTTCTCGATTTCAGACCTTGTATAAATATTTTATACAATTTATTAATATTTGGATCAATCGAATAACAATTTCTCATCTGTTAATTTATTTAAACCAAAAATTCAATTTCATCGAATGATTTATATTTAAACAAATGTTCTATTAACTATACTATCTCAATATAAATCATTTAAACTTCTGTTTTCTAGATCTTGTCTACAAGTATTCTTTTTCTGCTTGTATATAAATTTAAATTCAAAAATAGACTATACCTCACTGTATATGATACATGTTTCCTAAAATCTCATATAAAATTTATACTCACTGTTTTCCAGTACATTTAGATTAACAGCCAAATTAATACCTTAATAAGAACCCCTAACTGTTTACATAAGAACTATTACAGTAACTCATATATTTTTTTCTGTTTTATTCTTCACAAAATCTTTTATCTATTTATTTTTTTTTTTATCATTTTTTTACTGCAAGTATATTATTGTATAAATAAATTTCAAAAGAAAAAACTACCTCACAGCATAGATTGATCGAGCCACCATCGCCCCTAACCCCAAATCGACCCCAACGATCGCGCGTCTCTACTTCCATCACTGTCGACAATACTCCCAAAGCACTGCACTGATGAGTCCACTGCCGATGCCCTAAATCTTCTGATCGCAACCAAAAGGCTAGGATCGCGACATTCAAAGTCGCTGCCTCAAAACACACCGCGACCAAAATCGTGATGTCACCGTTGCTCGTAGCCACCCCCGCCATCGCTATCCAGCAAAATCGAGCTCGACCTCGTTGTCAACACGATGCCCCAAATCGACGTCTTCGCCAGCGGCTGGTCTTGCTTTGATCGAAACTACCTCGCCCCCAGAATCGAGCGTGTGTCGTTCCCCCACTCGAGATGTCGCCATGATCCAACTCGCAGATTCGATTGCGTGAACCCCTTTTTTTTATTAGATGAACGACTCGTTCATCAAGTGGAGGGAAGGAAAAAAGGAGATGCGAAGTCTGTTGATAGGAGATCAATTTATCGTGAGTTTATTTCTAGGAGAGGGATTTCATTTCGAACGAAAGAATCTTCGCCATTTTTTTTTGTTTTGATTTCGTTTTGAATCTGAGGAGGGGAGAGTAACATTTTAAACTTAAAAGAGGAGGCAGCGGGTATGGGTCGCACGATGAATTTCATGGTCTCTTCGTGATTTTAGGCTGGAACTAAGGGAAGAGAACGTGTGATTTTTATTAATATAAATATAAATTTTAAATCGAATTCGATTTAAATTTCGATGCGTTTATACGTCGTATGCTCGCATAACAACTCCGAAAAATACGAAATTGGAAATCCAATAATAACAAACTATTACGGACCCAATGGAACTGGTTTCGTCGAATTCCGAGACTGTGTGAAAAATGACTATTTTTAAATATCGATTCAAACAATTAAATTCAAAACTGAACGAAACACTTTGAAATACAATTCTGAAGCTTCAATTATCTTCGGTATCACTGATATAAATTTTAAAAGCTGTCGAAATATTTTTCTTCATCTTTGAATTGAAGATTTACATTTTTATTCAACTCTCAATATATTAAATTCTATAATTTAATCGTCAAATTCAAAGTTATATCGAGGATTCAAATTAAATCATCGTTCAAATATTTAAAATTAATTAAATATTTCCAATTTAATTTGTTCAAAATTCTGGGTCGTTACAAACTTCCCCCTTAAAAGAATTTCGTCCCGAAATTACAAGTTAGGAAGAAAAAGGTCTTAACTCGTCTACTATTTTTCACAATCTAAATAGTTTTATCAAATTTCAAAACAAATCTTTCTACTAAAGATTCGTTATCATTCACTAAATTTCTAAACATTTTATAGTTTCCAAACAACATTGTTTACTTCAAAATTCAAATTCAAATTCAAATTTAAACTTCCAAAATTTTCTCAAAAATTTTCTAACGCCCTAAATTTTCGAAAAATTTCGCCAGCATCTCCTTTGCGCGGCTAATATGGCACGACTACAAAACGTCCCTACGGACTCTCAGATTTCAAAAAGAAAAAGAAAAAGCCAAGCGGCTAGAGAAATAAGTCATCAAATCTCATATTCAAATTTAAATACTTACCTTTTTCGAGCAATTCAAATTATCTTCGAAATCAAAATTCCAATTCCTTTTATAATACCTGTATGTCCTACTAGCCATAATATCTAGTTACACATTCAAACCATTTTGCAAATTCTATTACAAAATTTTCAATACTTACTTCTTATATCCTTTTTAAATTCACTATTGAAGTTACATATTCAATTTCATTCAATTTTTCATTTCAATTTCATTTGAATTCAATTTTATCTTTAGTTCACTTCATTTGCAATTGATTCCATTCAATTTAATTTGCATTTCATATTTCCATTCGGTTTATTTTATTAACCAAACAACTTTCATACATAACTGCTCTTTTTAGATTAGTTTCAATTACTAATTTATCACAATTTCCAATTTATTTATTCAAATTTGTTTTCAACGAGTTTCAATTCCAGTTATTTGTTACTACAAATTTATTTTCAACTTAATAAATTTTCTTTAAGTAATCTTTTCACTTTATTTAATTGATTCACTTATACTTACTTTGATTTAACTTCATTCTTTAAGTTAAATTTAATTTTATCAAAATTCAAGTTGTATAAGTTATTAACTTAGTAATATTTCATAAATATCTTTATATAGCATTCCAGAGTTTACCAACATTTCAAAGCCATTTTGAAAACAATTCAAATTATCCTTTGAATTTTCTAAAACAAAATCCAAATTTTCAAAACAACTTCCATTTAAAACAATTTGGCAGCAATTTCCTCTTTTGGAAACCCGAAAATGAACACCGATAATGCTGCAGTCATTACCGAAGTTATTTTCCAGCGACCGAAAAGAGTTTAGAGCTTTTATCTTTCCAAAATACTTTTCAAAACCTTTGAAATTCATTTTCAAATTCAAAAAGATTTAAACTTTCCAAATCTCCAAAATTTCCAAATTCTTTTCAAACATTTCCAAAAACTTCTCTGGAATTCCGTTTCAAATTACAAATCATATTTATAATTTACATTCTTTAAATTTCATTTGTATATGGATTTATTTCTTAACTTTGGAGTTATGATTCCAATTTCTTATTCAATTTCAGTGATGATAACTCACTATTATTACTTCCTAACATCCATGCAACCATATACTATAGTACTTTATAGAAAAACATTTCTTTTTTTTATACAAAAATAGTTTTGGGCAAAATTATCTCATTTACCCTATTTAAAACAATATTGTGTCGAATTGTTCTATACAAGTGTTTAGAGATCCCTATCGATAGAGTTGTACGGACAATACCGACCAGAATCCATATACCACTCAACAAACCAATCATCACAATATAAAACAATTTTTATATTCAATAACAAATACGCGCTCATAT
This sequence comes from Allium fistulosum, assembly GCA_030737815.1. Classification (NCBI taxonomy): domain Eukaryota; kingdom Viridiplantae; phylum Streptophyta; class Magnoliopsida; order Asparagales; family Amaryllidaceae; genus Allium; species Allium fistulosum. Next base: position 1,094,707,720 of record CM060903.1, read on the forward strand.
CTATTATTACACTCAGACTCATTCTAGAGCACTACTGACTCTATCTCTAATGAGTAACACCCAATAGAGCAGGGTTGTCGCTTAACCATATGCTCTGATACCACGCTGTCACATACCGAAATTTTCGACTTTCGAAAATTCGACATCGATACTCACTTTATCGACTGCCGAGCAATCGAGTGCCGGAAACTCCAATAGTGAGGGTTTTAAAAAGAAGAAAAAGTAGAAGAAGAAGAAAGCAGAAGGAAGAGAGTAGAAAAAGAAAAGAAGAACAACACATCAGAACAGAAACAGAAAACAATATCAGAATCTCACATATCGCAGCGGAACAATATATAATAAATAATCACTAGTCTTTTAAAACAAAGAACTATGTCAGTTATACATACATCAATCAGAGTCAATATACGACTCAATACAACACAGCACATCAATGGACAGTTATATAAACTTGTCCTCATACGGAATACACAGTGGAATAAATAATATCAGATACAAATACTACGTCTCGTCATCCAGCTTATCTCCAAAGCTCCAGAATATCCTGATAACCTAACTCTAGACTGCCCGTGTGGAAATTGGTGGGCACCCAGAGTTTAGAAGGGAAACAATAAACTCCGAGTCAGTCATGGTGACTGGTGTGAGATCGTAAAACAGTTATTCTTTATAACAACAAAATAATTTTAAAGTCAATTCGAAATGATTTTGGAAAATGAAACTACCATAAGACCTCCCGCCACACACACAATGCAAACGCAGAATTGGAGGAGATTTCTTCTTATGATAGTCAAAGATGCTTACTACGCAAAATCAAATCTTTTTTTGATATTATTATTAGTGCATAGTGTAGAAAACATTTCGAAAGTATAATATTAATCTTAGCCAACATACGACCAGTATCGTATGCCTACTATAGCTACTATGTTCAATAGCAGGTTACCGCCACATTCCATAGCAGGTAATACAACTAAAACCGTACACGTCACATATTGTTTCTTTGGATTTCCAACAAATGGTCAGGTTAAGGAACTTCCTATGCCACGATGGGTACGTCCCTGGAATAGACGACCCGAGAACCTAACCGGATCTCTGCCAACACAAGGCCGGGTTACCTCTGCAAAAATAGGTAACTACTGACACGCGTATGCCATCCCCCGATCGTAACCGATCTTCCCGAGGATCCCCGATTTCCAACAAACCACATAGATAATAATGCAGCAACCACATAGGTTAAGTATCTGGGCTCCATACCATGATACCACCTCTATCCAGAAGGAATGACATACACTAAGGGGCGCTACTCCCTAGAACCTTGCCGCATCCTTCCTGTTTCGACCATTTCCGGGGTGTGAGGCTCGACGAAGTCTCGTCCACAAAGCTACGCTTTCTCAAAAAGCCCTGCTTCGGGTCAAACAAAATGATCAACCTATGATCACCAAAATATAAGATCAAACAAATGATCATATCACAAATGATCAAACACTGATCATTTCACAGCAACACTCAGTATGCCACGTTACCAAATTGGGAGTATATCGCTGATAAATTTCAACTACATAACCTCTGAGCTCGTACGTCTCAGAGAAGGGTGTTAAGCTAAGAGAATAAATTCTCCGCCACCAACAGAAATGTATTTGAAAGAAATCAGCTTTATATCTCAAATTGTAACGTCAGACACACAATCCATACAAGTCTGTTCCGGGATCGAACAGAACCGAAGGCACTTCTCACGAAGCCCTTGCATATCCGGATAAATTTCTAATCACGTCCGGACTTCCCGTCAATAAGGGTGATAAAACCTCTAAACCGGAGATCAGCCGATGTAGAGTAACTCGACGGTAATCCTTCCGTTTTCAAAAATATCCGGTCTTCAACACCGGTCTTCAAATGCAATTCATAACGACGTATCACATATTCGGAATGGGTTATACGACCCCATGGTCCTTTCCCGGCTAACCCGAATAGTGAGCGATTATTCAAAAATAAGTGTGGCATTCAATTTCATCCAATTCACAACAAATACCTATCTAAAGGTAATTATCGATAGTCGGTTATTTAACTATCAATAAAGATGCGCAACATCATCAGATTCCAAATAATTTTCCAAATTATTTCATCTTCAAAAATATCTTTTACTAGATATAGAATTTCCACACTTAATCATTTGAAAACAAATTTCAAATATTCACTTTTCAAATTATCTTTAAAAGATAAAGTTTCAAACCCTTCGTTTCATATTGGAAAAGCAATTCCATACTTATTTAAAATAAGTAATTCACAAAACTATTTATTTTCAACACTTGGAAAATATTCGATATACTTAAATCGAAATTAAGTATAATTTCATTCTTTAAGGAAATCATTTCTTAAGCACATTTATTTAAGTCAAAACGAATGTTACGTAAAACATCGTTACGACGACTCGAAATCACTAGTATAGGGATTCGGATTTTAAGATAGGTATATATATAAATCCCAATACTACATAAAACATTTTCTTTCGAAAATCATTTACTATAACAACAGTGTTATAGTCCATCATTTCCTTATTTCTCGAAAACGTCTATTTCAACAATGAATGTTGAAATCTATGTATTCGATACTTAACACGTTTTAAAACATCTTTTAAAACAATTAACTTCATTTTTATAATATCGCTTTCCCAAAACAAATTCATTTTACTTAACAATATATTCACTGTCCAAAATCGTGAATATACTTCACTAACCCAATTTTAATATTCTCTACACAATTCATTTAAAAGATTATCCACTGTCCAAAATCATGGATATAATTCCCTTAATAACTTTCTATTTTAAATTCATCAAGTTTTGATTGATTTTTGAATTTATAAGACAACGTTTATAAATTCCATTTCTATTTTCTACAACAACTTCGATTTGTAAATCTCCTTTTTATTAACTTTTATAATTCACTTATCAAAATAAGTGATTTCGGATTTATAAACAACGTTTATAAATCGCATTTGTACTTTATAACGATTTCAACTTTTAAAAAGAATCATTTATGAACAAATTCGATCAATATTCCATTTAAAGGCAAAAATCCAATTTATAAGTAAATTACTTATAAATCCTTTATTCTACAACTTCATTCATTTTTAACTTCACAATATAAATCTATTAATTTCATTCACTTATGAAATCCATTTATACTTCTTTTTAACACTTATAAAAATTCGTTTTATAAGTCCAATATCTTGATTTATAAAATATCAATTTTATAAATCTTTTTATACAAATCGTTATAGATATTCAAAAATCCCAACTTAAACCATTTTATAAATAAATCAACTATTTATTTCAACATCACACTTTGGTTAAATTTCACCAAAAATCTTAACTTTTATAACTTTAAAATTTTAACGTTTTTAAATCAATTCAAAAATTCCATAAAACGTATATTTTCAAAAATCACTTTAAAATTCGTTTAAAGTAAAAGTCGTTATTTTTAACTTTTAAAACTGAATCCGATGATGCAACAGCATCAATTAGTCAATCATAACATTCAATATCATATATCAATATGATAACAGCATATACAACAAATATCTGCAAATAATAATATTGGTGAGGAATCCAGTTGGATCCCTCCAACCTGTTTCCCTGCATCCAAAGACGTTAGCACAATACCAATTCCACTTCGAGGTGGAATATCGCGGTATATGGGTTTTTATAAAAATCCGCTTACTAACGGCGCAATAGGGTCTCATCCGCTATACGAGGCGGGAAATCATCAATCCAATATATACATATGCCAATATGTATATATTGCTATATATATAATAGATATATCCTACTATATCTAATATCACAATCAACATAGCAATCATATCAAACAATCAATAACTGTCAAACAAAATTTATTTGAGTGAGAAAATAATCTCACCTTAGATTTTATTTTGCTATCCATTTTTCCATCCAGTTTGTTTTCTCGATTTCAGACCTTGTATAAATATTTTATACAATTTATTAATATTTGGATCAATCGAATAACAATTTCTCATCTGTTAATTTATTTAAACCAAAAATTCAATTTCATCGAATGATTTATATTTAAACAAATGTTCTATTAACTATACTATCTCAATATAAATCATTTAAACTTCTGTTTTCTAGATCTTGTCTACAAGTATTCTTTTTCTGCTTGTATATAAATTTAAATTCAAAAATAGACTATACCTCACTGTATATGATACATGTTTCCTAAAATCTCATATAAAATTTATACTCACTGTTTTCCAGTACATTTAGATTAACAGCCAAATTAATACCTTAATAAGAACCCCTAACTGTTTACATAAGAACTATTACAGTAACTCATATATTTTTTTCTGTTTTATTCTTCACAAAATCTTTTATCTATTTATTTTTTTTATATCATTTCTTTTACTGCAAGTATATTATTGTATAAATAAATTTCAAAAGAAAAAACTACCTCACAGCATAGATTGATCAAGCCACCATCGCCCCTAACCCCAAATCGACCCCAACGATCGCGCGTCTCTACTTCCATCACTGTCGACAATACTCCCAAAGCACTGCACTGATGAGTCCACTGCCGATGCCCTAAATCTTCTGATCGCAACCAAAGGCTAGGATCGCGACATTCAAAGTCGCTGCCTCAAAACACACCGCGACCAAAATCGTGATGTCACCGTTGCTCGTAGCCACCCCCGCCATCGCTATCCAGCAAAATCGAGCTCGACCTCGTTGTCAACACGATGCCCCAAATCGACGTCTTCGCCAGCGGCTGGTCTTGCTTTGATCGAAACTACCTCGCCCCCAGAATCGAGCGTGTGTCGTTCCCCCACTCGAGATGTCGCCATGATCCAACTCGCAGATTCGATTGCGTGAACCCCTTTTTTTTATTAGATGAACGACTCGTTCATCAAGTGGAGGGAAGGAAAAAAGGAGATGCGAAGTCTGTTGATAGGAGATCAATTTATCGTGAGTTTATTTCGAGGAGAGGGATTTCATTTCGAACGAAAGAATCTTCGCCATTTTTTTTGTTTTGATTTCGTTTTGAATCTGAGGAGGGGAGAGTAACATTTTAAACTTAAAAGAGGAGGTAGCGGGTATGGGTCGCACGATGAATTTCATGGTCTCTTCGTGATTTTAGGCTGGAACTAAGGGAAGAGAACGTGTGATTTTTATTAATATAAATATAAATTTTAAATCGAATTCGATTTAAATTTCGACGCGTTTATACGTCGTATGCTCGCATAACAACTCCGAAAAATACGAAATTGGAAATCCAGTAATAACAAACTATTACGGACCCAATGGAACTGGTTTCGTCGAATTCCGAGACTGTGTGAAAAATGACTATTTTTAAATATCGATTCAAACAATTAAATTCAAAACTGAACGAAACACTTTGAAATACAATTCTGAAGCTTCAATTATCTTCGGTATCATTGATATAAATTTTAAAAGCTGTCGAAATATTTTTCTTCATCTTTGAATTGAAGATTTACATTTTTATTCAACTCTCAATATATTAAATTCTATAATTTAATCGTCAAATTCAAAGTTATATCGAGGATTCAAATTAAATCATCGTTCAAATATTTAAAATTAATTAAATATTTCCAATTTAATTTTTTCAAAATTCTGGGTCGTTACAGACTTCCCCCCTTAAAAGAATTTCGTCCCGAAATTACAAGTTAGGAAGAAAAAGGTCTTAACTCGTCTACTATTTTTCACAATCTAAATAGTTTTATCAAATTTCAAAACAAATCTTTCTACTAAAGATTCGTTATCATTCACTAAATTTCTAAACATTTTATAGTTTCCAAACAACATTGTTTACTTCAAAATTCAAATTCAAATTCAAATTCAAATTTAAACTTCCAAAATTTTCTCAAAAATTTTCTAACGCCCTAAATTTCCAAAAAATTTCGCCAGCATCTCCTTTGCGCGACTAATACGGCACGACTACAAAACGTCCCTACGGACTCTCGGATTTCAAAAAGAAAAAGAAAAAGCCAAGCGGCTAGAGAAATAAGTCATCAAATCTCATATTCAAATTTAAATACTTACCTTTTTCGAGCAATTCAAATTATCTTCGAAATCAAAATTCCAATTCCTTTTATAATACCTGTATGTCCTACTAGCCATAATATCTAGTTACACATTCAAACCATTTTGTGGATGCATTGATTGTATTAAATTACATTAGTTGTATTGGTTGTGATGGTTGTGATGGTTGAATGGATGTAATAGTCTAATGGATGCAATGATTGTTATGAACTAACAAGTATTTGGATGTAGTAGAAGAGCAGAAAATGGAACTATGTGATCTTGACCCCCGAAAGGTGTACGTAGGCAGTCTTTGTCTATGCTGAAGCTACCGGGTCCCTTAGGTTGGACTGAGGTGTATAGAAATTGGCACGGTCCAAAAAATAGTTGAAACTGTTTTTTTTTCGTCTTTTTTTCTTATATATATCTATACATTTGTAAAGAGGCAGATAAAAGCAGAAGAGAGAATGGAAAGTAGGGATTGTTAGGCTATAACAGATATAGCCAATTCGGTATATTCTTCTATATCATGGTTATATTATTTATGTATTGATGTTAACAATTGTAATAAAATATAAATTGATGTAATGATGTAAAATAACTATATAATTGAGTTAATAGTTATTTATATTGACGTTTTATTCCGCTGTGAGGTTTTCCCTTTTTATTCACTGTTTTTGGAAAAAAATTATTTGTATCTACCCACGGTCCACTGGTTTTAATATCTGAAATTAGTTGTAAGCATATTTTGATGTCGTCTATAAATGATTTTCTTCGTAGCTTGTTTCTCAAATAAAACATTTATCTTTTCCAACTACATATTTTTGAATCAAAGTATTCTCATTTTGGTAAAATATTTTCCATAGTATTTTATTACTTGATTATAACTCTTTCTTTCTCAATAAAATATTTTTCAAATATATTCTCAATAAAACATTTTTCTAGAATGAGTATTTTCCATCTAAAGTAATTTACTAAGAAATGTTTGCTTTCCAGAACATTATTTATCAATATGTATCCTTTAAGTGAAAATTCTTTAAATCAACACTAACTTTCGAACAAAAGGCTTTCCAAACTCAAATATATTCTGTGAATATAACAATTTTTCCAAATTAAAATATCTCTCACGCACTTTGTTCAACAAGGCATTTATCAAATCAAAATTTTTCTAAACAAATTATTTTCAGATATTTTCTTCAATAAAATAATTTCTCAAAATATTCTTCCAAATAAAATCAAGTATTTTTCTATCAAAAATATTTTCCCACAAAACATCTTTAAAATAATTACCCTACAAATCATAAAGTATTTATTATAAAGACTTCTTCAAACAAAGAATTTTAAAAGAATGGGTTCAAACTAAACCAATTTTTAATCAAAACTTTTTTCGCCAAAATATTTTTGCTAATACTTTATATTGAATACCTTTTAACAATGCTTTTAAACAAGATATTTGCACACTAATAATTTTTCCTTACTAAAATATCTTCATTAAAAAAATATTTTATTTCTCAAATTTAATGCATTATTTTCACCCATGTAAAATTTTCAACAAAGCACTTTTAAAACCAAAATGTTTATTTTAATATAACTCTTTACCAAAATATTATTGAGTTAAAACTCTATAAAATAAAATAGTAAGCCCATTTATTAAGGTTAGGTTTAGATTATAAAACCCTTATCATCATGTGTGTGTCACCATATATATCCCATACGAAGGTTATCATAAATGAACATTGTCTTAGGGTGAGGTGATGGTTGTTGCATGTATATCCCACATACAACGAAGTACACAATCATCAATAAGAATGCTCTCTCACCCTATATTAAACCCAACCTAAGTTGTAAATTAACCAACTATAATCTACCAAAGGCTTAAATGATCGCTAAACCTAAGCTCTGATACCAAAGTGACACCGCATTATTCCTAACATCTAAAATTAGTGACAAATGCCATCAAAATAGCATGCACGCTAATTTTAAATACCAAAAACAGTGATTCTTGGTTATATAATTAAAAATCTAAGATATGAACAAAAATGGGAAATCTCATAGCAGAATTAATAACATTATATATATATATATCAACAATGAATAACATAAAAGAACTAATACAATAGATGAAATATCGATATCTTTCTATACATCAATCATTATTAAATGTATAAACTATACAACAGTAATATAAGAGAAATATTTTTATTAAGTAACCTGTAAGCATGGCATGCAACCAGATTTCTTTCTTTTCCTTTACTTTCACCTGCAAGCCTTAATAGTGTATAAAAAGGAAAAAATGATCAACTATACTTGGACTGTGTCTTATCCTATAAACCCCGACCTGAAGGGATCCATGAGCTATCGCATATGGAAAGACCGTCTATATACTCTTTCGAGATCATGCCAACGTAATTCTATTTCATGACCGCCTATGTACTCTTTCCAGATCATTCCCACTTAATTCTATTTCATACTCTTCTCCTGCATTAAATACTTGTTAGCACATAATATTTCTTAACAATGGTAACCATGTAGCCAATACAGGCAGAAAACATCATATTCTACTATGCCACCCAAATCAATCATCACGAATATATGGTGGTAATAATAATAATAATAATAACAATACTAGCCATTAAACATACCACAAATTCAAGAATACTCAGTGTCAACCTCACACAAAAAATACATCAACAACTATAATTACCATCAAATGTATACTAATCGCCAATTATTTGTAACACAACATCAATAGTGCAAATACAGGCATAAAATCCATAATGTGTGATAATCACTTCATATTAGTAATAAACATCACACTCATCAAATGTGTACTAATTACTCTATATTAGTAACATCACATCAAACTCATAAAATGTGCAGCAACTAATTTATATCGATAACACAAACATTAGTGCCATCAATGCAACATAACCATAATTAACTACACAACATTCGAGTAGTAATAATGGAAAATATCGCATAATTATCCTACGTGATTACAATTTCGCACAACAAACATATATAATAATTTCATAAAATAATTAATCACATATGTCACAATAATCCAAAATAATGTATCTACACCTATCTTTCACATTTAAGTATAAAATCATTTTATTATTGTTTATCATAAAAATAAATTTTACCTTTATTATCTCCAAAACAATAGTATTTCCTTAATATGATAATATACTTAAAAAATCCTTTATTTTCAAAATATCACTTTAGATATCTCAAAACATGGTTATTCAACCAAAGTTATTATTTGCATCAAATTACCTTCAAAATAGTAATATTACTGTTTATGTCAAAATAATAATGTTTATTTAAACCACTTCATTATCTTTTACGATCACTTTATTTCTATTTGACTCAAAATTAATAATATTCCACTTTAAATCTCAAAAATCCTTTTGTTGCAATTTATCTCAAAAAAAGAAATAACTTAACTGAAAATACTTCTAAAAACACACCTTTATTAATATTATAACTATCCTTAAAATACCTCTAATTTCTATTACTTAAATAATAATAATGTAACACCACCTCTATACCCATACTACCAAAGATTAATACTAGCTAATACCGTTTGTTAATATGGAGAATGAGGTGATATTGGGCTATTGCACATGAATATTCCCTTAGGCTAACATTTGTACATATTTCAAAATCATATACTACTCACCTATACATTCTCGGTATCGGCACAATGAAACAAAGATGTGTGTTTCCATGGTAGAACAATGCACAATATAAAATAAATAATAGAGATAACAAAATCATCAAATGCGTGATAAAATATTATAGATGAAATATACAAGTTCAAGTGGGTTTACAAAATAGACAACTCCCGCTATGTCTAAAATATGTATAAAAAACATATGTCCATTGCATATAACCTAATAATACATTAACATATATATAAATACTATACAAACCATCCGTGGCCCAACCAATATCCTAGTCTCCAAACTATGCCCAATAACCACAAGCTAGTCACTTCATCCCTGAACTATAATGTCTTAGTCTGACCCCCGAGTATTATATAAATAACACACAAGTCTGACTATATATAGAATGTGTATGTTAATACATAATAACAACTAGCATGGCCATGGTTTAATCAAGAGTATATCAAAGGGGCATATACATCTCAAATATAGCAATATATCTCAAACCATGTGCAGAAATCATCACATATATCAGTGCAAAGTCAATCAACATATCAAGTGGGACAATATCGAAATGGGTAAGTTGACTACGCAACCACAATAATCAATACACAATAATCATCAAGCTCAATCATGTCATGCTCTCAACTATGGCTTAAACAATCATTAAGTAGCAATACTCAGGTCCATCATACTCAACATATAAGGTAAATAGCACATAAGCATCCATGGAAAATAGAGGTCCACACATATATGGCATGCTCTTAGCTATGCAACAATTAGCTCTCAGCTAACTACATAATAGATAAATCAATATAGGGCCAAACTCCTTTATATGACATGCTCATACCAATGTCGTAGATTATCCCACGAATAATTATATAACACACATGTATGGGGTCAACTACCTTATGGGTTCTCGATCTCAGAAACAGCCACATCGGCACGCATCTAGATACACAATGATCTTATAAAGATCAACAAGTGTGTCTATATCATTATATCAATAACCAAATGAGAGACTAACAACTCTCATCCTGGTCCAGGGGCCTTCCTCACATGCTCTTAGTGCTACCTCTAAAATCTTAAGTTAACTCGATGGCCATCGTGGCCCAATATTCATCTTGCACCAACGTGCTCGCATGACTATATAATGCCATAGTTATGATCCTACTAGAGCCTTAAATGCTAATAGACTGTTGGCTTAGGTGAAATAGGGCACTGGCTCTTTGTCGTGGCTCTTTGTCATGTACAATAAAATATGTCACTGATTTGGTGCATGACCCTACGATCAGGCCACTAGGATGGATACTGGCCTAATCTGGCTTACTCCTCGCCAAAATAATATGAGAGTACACACACAAAGGATAGATACCCTTATGGTTCTCAATTTATAGCTCGTAGCTTGCAACACTTTATATGTATGTATGTATGTATGTATGTATGTATGTATGTATGTATGTATGTATGTCTGAGTATATGTATGTATGTATGTATGTATGTATGTATGTCCCATAACTCATCCATGTATGAGTGACATCTACTCCCAAGTAGTAACCAAAAAAATATCAACTCGGGTATCCTATACCACCTGGTGTACTCACTTGTTTACTCAATGCTTGTAAACTACACTCGCTCGACATAATAATAATCTATGTAACAAGTCTAAAAAATAACATGACAAATATTGCCGAAGTCCCATACCAATTGGCATTACAACTTCGTTTATTCATTATTCTCGTCACATAGAAAATAAAATCAAACAAAGCAAAAAATTCATTTAGGAAAGAGATTATATTTGTAGAAAAATATATCTAAGGTTTCGAAAGCTTTCATATTCTTTGAAAGTTAATAAAACACCAATTTCCCTCATTTATTTAAACCAAAAATGAGGATAAGCCTTATAATACAGTTTTAAGTCTCTTTTCCTGATTTAAAAACCATAGTAAGCTCTCTTATAATCAAATACTATTTACAAAAGCAATCCCATAATTTCCTGTAATTGATATGATTTAAATGAATTTATATACTTTAAAATTTGTTTTCTATTTTTTTTTCAACTATATTATATAATTTAAAATATCTTCCTCATATTCAAAAATCATATAAAACACCTTTAAAATCAAGAAATATTTATTAGAAACCATCCAAATACTTTATATAATCAAATTCAATTTTTAAATGAATTTATAAAGCCCGAAATCAATTTCTCTTTATTTTAAAATCACTGATTATTTTTAAAAATTGCTATTTAATGAAAATAAATATTTTTTCAAAAAATATTTGGAAAGGGTTTATTTTATATTTCAAAATACAATATATATTTTTAATTTTAAAGAGACCTTTTATATATAAGCACACAGTTAGGCCTGGAGCTAAATAGCTCCAGTTCTAGGGCCACTAGGCAACCGCCCATGATGACTGATCGACCGGTTATCATGGGGCTATCGACCTGTAGTGATGAACTTAGAGATATTTAGCTCCAAGCGCTTGCCATCTCCTCTACTTCTTCTCTACGACCTTAATTCTCTTTCAATATAAGGCAATTTAAAGCTCGCCTTGACCCATCCATCAGATAAACATCATCATCCATATATACAATTAATCGATATGTTCAAGGGTGAAGGTGAATGAAAGGGTTCAAGAAAACAAAAATATACAGGTCACATACATTCCAACACATAGATCATTTCACTGTTCATCAAATAATGCATGTATCAAATTCAAGACATAGATTTGCGAGTAACGAATTGCTCACCTAGCATCCCCTAGCCAAAGTTCTCTTACCGCTCTTTAAATTTGCATTGCATCACTCACTACCCTTATTTGTTAACCTCTGAAACTTGAGCAAAATTTTACTTTGATTACTCATAAGGGTGTAAGCTCTTACTTAAATTTCATATTCTTCAGAATTTTATTTGATTTAATATGAACTTTAAAAGAGGGTGGTAAGGTTTGTTTTCTATTTTGAAAAATGAGAGAGAATGGAATAATGATGACTAGGATTTACTTCTTGAAGCAGTGAATGAAGTCTTTAGATTTCTTAGGAAAATAAAGTGGAGCATAAATATCATGCCTTCTCTTTCTTGGTTTTGTGCTAAATAGGCTTCAAAACATATCAACATTTCATTTTATTCTATAAAACAATTTTCTACTCCCAAAGCAATCCCAAATACTAATATTAAGGCTCGTTTTAATAAATCATTCATTAGCCAAAATAATTGAATAAAAATTCATTCTTTACTATAATAAATTCCAAAACTCCTTTATTTATAATTATCCAACATTTTATTTATCATCATTTAACTTAATAAAAATTCTTAAATCATTTTTAATTCATTTTAAAAATCATTTCAAGTTTATAAATTTTAATTTTAATTCAAAATTAACCAAAATACCTTTGTTAATAATTTATCACTTCAAAAATATTTATCATCAAAATAATCTCTTTAATAAAAACATAATATAACTAAATACCACAAAATAATTTATCTTCTTCTCAAATCTCAAATGAATATTTTATTATCAAATTTCCAACTTTAAATTATTATTGTTATACCAAAAAATTGTATAACGTCTTAGATGCCAAATGTAATAAATTATTCCTTGATTTGAATATACACGGAGCTAATCTCATTGACTTGTCCAGTACACGTGCGGAAACCAAGTCAAGTAGGGACTGACCATATCGGTGTGATTAGTGCATATGCGAGGATCTCATATCGACCTGATTGAGGACGTTGCATTGATAGGACGATACACCAAGGTATAACTTATTGCTTTGAGACAAATCGTATCATAGGATCATTAAAGAATGGAAGACAAATTGCCTTTGAGGAAAAGTTTGTCTTTGTCACTATTGTTTAATATACTCGAAGTCCTCTAAGGCCATTAGAAGTGTCATTTATATTTGAGTCCATGTTTGGCCTTTAGATAAGATAATCCAAAGGGAGCATGCTATGTTTTATGTTCAATAGGCAAAGAAAATAAGTTTCGAAGTCATGCTATTGTCCAATATATATTACATTAGGCTAGGCATCTTGTCCTTGTGTTCAAAATCCATAGTTCATATAAATATGCATATAGGAATTCATCATAATCCAAGGCACTTCGACTAGGTTCATGCCGATTTGGTCATGACAAGTCCATGTTATGCAAGTCCAATCAATAATGTTCAATAAGTCATAATCGAAGTCAATATGCAAGGCTAAGTTCAAGTTCATTCAATTCAAATATGATGAAAGTCAAATTGAAATATCCCCAATTTGATTAGGGTTTCAAGACTTTAATTTGAGAGGGGGAGAGAGAGAAATGGAAAATTCCCTCCCTAAATGTCACCCCTAGGGTCGTATTTATAGAGGTAGGCGGTGTAATGACTCGGAATTTAATCGCTATTTAAATGGATATTTTAATTATATTTTTAAATAATTAAGAAATGAATTTTTATTAATAAATAAAACTATTTTAAATAATAAGTTTTCAAAAAAAATTTACCCATATATACAGTTCATTGAGAAATAGAAAATGTGACCAGAAATTATTTTTTGAAATATCAATTTTTCATTGGTTAAAAGTTATTCAAAATGCCATAACACTATTGTAAACACACTGCACACAACACAAACCATTATAAACATGGTGTGTACATGTACATATGCATGTATATATTAGCCCACTTAAGTATATAAACATATAAGTTAAAATAAGATTTTGTTTAATAAACATATATATATATACACACACATAACATACATAAAATGCTTTTGATTCAAAACATGGTACAAGAGCATGGCATGACTAGTACATGAGATAGAGGGGTGTACAAGTAAGGACGGTTATGAGGGTGAGAGTTTGGAGAGGCATGCATACATATATATTAAATATAAGCACTTACATAATTTTTTAATAATTCCCTAAGCCTATATATACCCCTTAACCTTCATGTTCACATTTTACAACCTCCTTCTCCATTTGAAATTCAAAAGAAGCTTAAGCAAACATCCATGGCTTCCTCTTTAAAATTTTCAAAGTAAGAAATCCACTTCATTTTGCCAAAAATCTCATTTTTAATGCATAAAAACATTTCTACATCTTCTACAACACTTCTCTTTCAAACTACAAGCAACCATCCATCCTATAACCCCATGGCCATGCCCAACAAGGCCTACGCCAAGCCCAAAGCCACTTACCGAGCCAATTTCAAGTGTTCGAGCAACCAAAAGTTTCATATTTTGCAAGTTTCTAAAGTGTTGTCAAGTTTTGGCAAAAGTTCGTCTTAAATTTAAAAAGTTTCAGTGAGTAAAACTTTTGTTTTTGGAAAGGAAAATACTTGATTTTGATGAACTATATGTTATGAAAATATAGTGGTTGTTGTGTTGAATTACCATGTTGTGTTGATGGTATATGATTATATGTTTATGGTTGAGTTTGGATTTGTGATTTGGTTGTTAAATAATATGTTTGGATATGGATATGTGATTGGTTGGTTAAGATATGATAGTAGATTGGTTAAGAATCAAAACCAAGTGTATGTGATGTAAAGGTTGTGAAGTTAGCACTTTGAATGCTGTTTTGACTCTTTTGGAGTTTAGCCCGACTCTCCTAGAAAGTATAGCGAACAAGCATAGATTGGACGGAAGCTTAGTGGCAATCATCAGAAAGGTTGAGAAAGGACAGTGTACAAGTTTTAAGATTGATAACCGAGGAGTTTGGAGGAGGAACGGATGGATCTGGTACCAAATGTCAACGGTCTTAGGTAGGAAGTTTTGTCAAAATGCCATCTTTCTAAGTTAAGTATCTATCCAGGTGTCTCAAAGATGCATAGGAATAATATAAAGTGGATGTTTTGGTGAAAGGGAATGAAGAGGGATATCTCAATCTTTGTTAGAGGTGTTTGTGTTATCAACAAATCTAATGTGATCATTTGAAGACAGCAGGATAATTAAAACCTTTGGAAATACCCAATTGGAAATGGGAAATGATATCAATGGATTTTATCGATGGTTTACCCAGAACCAGAAAGGGAAATGAGGGAATATGGGTTATCGTGGATTGGCTAACGAAGAGCACATATTTTATTCCGGTAAAACCAACGAGGACTGCTGCTTCTTTAGTTGAAATTTTTATAAGAGAGATAGTCAAATTGCATGGAGTTCCTATGAGTAGTAAGTAATCAAGAACCCATATTTACTAGAAAATTTTAGGAAGCATTGCAGACAACTTTAGGAAGAAAGTTGAGCCTAAGTATAACATACCACCCTCAAACAGACGGACAAATGGAGCGGGTGAATTAGACTCTAGAGGATCTCTTAAGGACATGTATTTTGGATTTTGGTGAATCATGGGAGGATCATTTGCATTTAGTTGAGTTCTCCTATAACAATAGTTTCCAAGTAAGCATTGGAATGTCACCTTATGAAGACCTATATGGAAGACCGTGCAAGTGACTAGCATTTTGGGTTGAGACGATAGATAGACTAGTACTTGGACCGGATATGATCCGAGAGGCTACCAAAAAGTTGCAATGATTAAGAAAAGAATGAAGGAGGCTCAATATCGCCAAAAGAGTTATGCTAATAGGAGGCAAAGGGATTTGGAATTTATGGTTGGATACTTGGTGTTTGTAAAGTTTTCACATATAAGAGGAGTTGTTAGATTTGGAAAAGCTGGGAAGTTAGCTCCAAGGTATGTTGGACCCTTCTGTTTTCTTGAGAAGATCGGATCGCTTGCTTATAGGGTCGATTTGCTAGAGAGATTGGTAGATGTTCATAAAGTGTTCCACATGTCTCATTTGAGGAAGTATGTTCATGACCCATCTTTGATTGTGGGGCCAACGGTTCAAGAGGAAATGGAAATAGAACCGAACCTGATAGTAGTTAGACATCCAGTTTATGTTGTGGATCGTGATGAAAAGAGATTGTGTAACAAAATGGTGCGACTAGTTAAGATTTAGTGGAGCTCGGATCCAAGAGACTGCACTTGGGAGACGGTGGATCGTACGAAAGAAGCCTATCCCGAGTTAATGTTAGGATAGTCAGTTGTTTGACTATTGTATGTATAGTGTATGTTTGTTTGCTATGGATGCTTAGTACATATCTTTGTATGTATTTTATGATATGAATATATAGCTTTTTGCATAGTTTGAATTCTCTCCTTGTTTGTTAATTTCGGGAAGAATTTCTTCTAAAGGAAGAGAGTGTAACGATCCAAAATTTAATTGCTATTTAAATAGATATTTAATTATAATTTTAAATAATTAATAAATGATTTTTTATTAAAAAATAAAAATATTTTAAATAATAACTAATGATGATAAAATCATTTTCAAAATTTGTTTACTAATATATATAGTTCATAGAGAAATAGAAAATGTTACCGAAAATTATTTTCCGAATTATCAATTTTTTATTAGTTAAAAGTTATTTAAAATGCCATAACACTATTGTAAACACATGTGTACACAGTATAGACCATTTTAAACATGGTGTGTCCATGTACATATGCAATTACATATTAGCCCACTTAAGTATATAAACATATAAGTTAAAGTAAGATTTTATTTAATAAATATATATACATAACATATATAAAATGCACTTTTTTCAACACATGGTACAAGAACATGGCATGAATTGTGCATGAGATGGAGGGGGGTACAAGTGAGGACGGTTATGAGGGGGTGAGTATGGAGAGGCAAGTAAACATATATATTAAATATTAGCACTTATATAATTTTTTAATAATTCCCTAAGCGTATATATACCCCTTAACCTTCATGTTCTCATTTTTACAACTTCCTTCTCCATTTCAAAATTCCTAAGAAGCTTAAGCAAGCTTCCATGGCTTCATCTTCATAATTTTCAAAGTGAAAAAAATCCACTTCATTTTGCCAAAAATCTCCTTTTTAATCAATAAAAACATTTCTACATCTTCTACAAAACTTCTCTTCCAAACTACAAATAACCATCCACCTTACAACCCCATGACTGTGCGCAACAAGGCCTAGGCCAAGCCTAAAGCCACTTGGTCGAGCCAATTTCAAGTGTTTGAGCAACCAAAAGTTTCATATTTTGCAAATTTCTAAAGCATTTTCAAGTTTTATCATAAGTTCGCCTTAAATTTAAAAATTTCGGTGGATAAAACTTTGTTTTTGGAAAAGAAAATACTTGATTTTAATGAACTATATATTGTGAAAATATAGTGATTGTTGTGTTGAATTACCATGTTGTGTTGATGGTATATGATTATATGTTTATGGTTGAGCTTTTGTTAAATAATGTGTTTGGATATGGATATGTGATTGGTTGGTTATGATATGATGGTAGATTGTTCATGAAACAAAACTAAGTGTATGCGATGTAAATTTTGGGAAGTTAGCATTTGAAAAGTCACAAGGACTTAGATCTAATTTGAAAAACAAAAGCTCTTTTTCTAGCTTTGGATTTTGGAAATGCTTTCCAAGTTTTCACCTTTTGTTTAAGTTCAAAACTTTTCCATTTGTTTTTTCAAACACGTTGTAGCTAGAGTTAAAGTGAAGTTTTCATCTAAAATTCAATTCTAGCGAACTTTGCTTATAGCGATAGTCGTTATGGATGTATTTCGGGAAATTTCACGATTTCAAGTTTCAAAGTGTTTTCTTTTGGATTGTTTTTGAAATCTCATTTCAAAACTAATTAATTAAGTCAAAATTTTTAGTTTAATTGTTTAATTTATTAATTAGGGTAATTGTTATTTAATTAACTAACTAAGTAATTAGGTTAAGTAATTAGAGTTTAAGAAATTATTAACCAAGTTGATTATTTTAAATTAGGGAAGTTAAATAATAATTCATTAAGATAAAAGAAAATTAATTTTTATTTAATCAAGTTTATTGTTTTAATTAATTATTTAATTATGGTTAATTATTTAATTAATTATTGTTTAACTAAAGGTTAATTATCCACTTAATTAGGGTTTAATTGCTTAAATGAATGTTATTTAAATTAAAGTTTAATTATAAATTAATTTAAATTAATTTAAGTTCAAAGTATGATTTTTGATTTAATTTAAGGTTAATTTAATTGATGTTTAAATAAGTTTTAAACTTATGATTTGGTTAAGGTTTATTTATTTTACAAGTTTCGTTCAAAACTCAATCGGTTATTTATTTTTAACCAATTTTCTTGTTCAAGTAAATTGTTTTAAAACCAAGGATCTCTTATTCATGCTCTTAAGTAGCCAAATGAATTAAAGTATTTGTAATAAAACGTTACATGTTTTACTTAAAGTAAGTCGACTTGTACTTATCACAAATACCGGCCTTCGGGAATGTCATGACTATAAGGTGGTAAATTTCAATAAGCGGGTCATGATAATCTAAGCATACGAAATGTATTTTCATATGTAAGTCTTACACCTTGATAGTGGAAAAGTCTACTATAAACAATGTGACCCTTTAAATTTATCGAATGTTGGTTTGGAGATGCCGAGATCGGATAGCAGTTGTTATCTGAAAACCACTTCGAACCAACATAAGCGTTCGAACTGGAAATAGTAAAGGAAAGGTCCAAGATGAAGGCTTTAAAGTGCAAGGGCTATTTGTTTCTAACCCTATGGATGATTCCAAAACGGGTGTAGTGGAGATAGTGCCTTCGGTTCGTTCATCTTCTGAACGACTTATATGGATGAGTGCTAACATTGTGTCAACATATGGAAGGAAATGTTAGCATTCCAAGTGGCAATGCTATAATAAAGGTAAACGTAGCCTCGGGCCTCGTCAACTAGGAATGACTAAAATAGGGGAGATGCAGCAAGGCTAGTCGGGTCGCTCCCATGAGGGTAAGGTCATCCCTATCTGGAGTCTCTACTATTAACTCATTTATGCTTCGGTACGGTTGCTGATCTCAACCGAGTGGTGATCTTATTCTGTACTATCAGGTAGAGGGTAGACCAGTCTTGTGTTGGCATGGGTCGATAGGTTCTACTTTGGGGTTATTTTATCTAGAGATGCACCGTGACAGGCGGTACTCTAGTAGCCCAGCCATTGTATGGAATCCATTTCCCAATAAGTACCTTCGGTCTTAGTTGTATACTTATTATGCTGGAATTTAATTAATGTAACAATTTTGAGTATGTGAATTATTTATTTGAAAACCCTATACATTATGATAATATCACTGGATTTCTATATAAAGTGTTTTGGTTATCGTAAGGTAAAAACCCGTCCGTTTTTATGTGTGGCGTGGTCTTACGAGATACCATTGATTTTCAAAGCATTTTATAAAAGTACAAATTGTTGTTTCAGTTTACTCAAACCAGACCTATGTCTGATCCGGAGTTTTCTTTTCTTTTCCTAAAACTCTTGGGTACTCAAATTTGTATGAGTAGCCAAGTGATCGAGGTTTCTTACGGAAGCATTTTAAAGGAGCCGGAGCAGGTAGCTTCACCGTTAGTTAGTTATTAGCTTATTCCACTGTGTTTATGCATGATCTATGTATTTTGTATGGATAGGTAGTTATAACTGTTCAGTTGAAGTTGTAATGTAATTACTCTGATGTATTAATATTATGGGAATGACTGTGTAATATCCTATGTTATATTATATGTTGTTCTGATTTGTGTTGACATTTTCTGATTGTGTAGTTTCTTCTTATTTTTCTTTTTCTTCTACTCTTTAATGGCTCATCCTTCGGTGCAAGAAAGGCGGTCGTTACAATTTTGGTATTAGATCTAGGTTGAGCGAAACTAAGGCTTTGGGTTAGGGTTAACTTTGAGAGTGTGTATTTGTAATTTTTATTTGTATATATATATATTTGATAGATAGATCGGCTTGATAAGTTTGACTAGTACCCTTCTGTCAAGATTTATCTTGTCCAAGTATTCTAAGAATTATCTTACTATGACCAGGTAGTAAGACATGAGTAATAGAGGTAGACAAGGTAGGGGAGCAGGTAGCACTATGACTATAAATAGTCGAACCCCAAATCCTGGAGGAGTTTGGATTGCCGAAGAGGAAGTACCTGAGCAGCCAAGAGTGAATTTCGTAACCTTATGCAAGGATTACACTAACCTAGGAGGGAAGCCGTTTAAAGGAACCGAGTCTATCATGGAAGTGCAAGCCTGATTGCGATCTTGCGAAAGGATTTTTAAAAGTCTTGGTTTATTCGATGAACATAAAAGATTCCTAGTAGCATGGCAGCTGTAAGAGGGAGTAGCAGCTTGGTGGGACTCCTTTACTGCATATATTCTAGAAGAGGAGTTTTCGTGGGCCCGATTCAAAGAAGTTTTCGAGGACCAATTCTTGCCAACAGCAGGAAGGACGAGGATGTACCAGAACTTTATGGACTTGAAGTAGGGGGGTCTATTTGTAGCAAAATATGAGACGAAGTTCAACGAGCTATCTTGTTTGGGACCAAAATTAATCAACACCCCATTAAAGAAAAATTAGATGTTTGTTTTAGGTATAAGGGAAGAGTACCAGGAGAAAATGATTGCTCATGTTAAAGGTACTTTTGTGTATATAGTCGATATGGCTCTGAGGTACGAGGCCTTGGAAAAGAAGAAGCCTACTCCAGTAGCACCAACCTTTAGGAATGCAGGTGGAAACAATTCATATAAAAGGAAGCTCAATCTAGGAGAGAATAAAGGGAAAAGTTCAAGAATATTAGTTGTTACCTTTGCAAGGAGAATGGTCATATTTCTAGGACCTGTCCGAACCATGGAGCTCCAAAGCCGCAAAATGGACTCATCTCTCCAATGGCCCTGAAGTCGCTTTGTTTCAATTGTCATTAGCTAGACCATATGATTAAAGATTGCCTACTCATGAAGAAGGTGCATCAGCCCATGGTGTACGCCAATAAGAATGAACCATCGACTACAACGGATGTGAAGGGAAAAGGCGTCCTTGAAGGTACCTTACGGATTAATGGTATTTTTGTTCGAGCACTATTTGATATTGGTGCCTCTCATAGTTTTATCTCTTGTGAATCAGTAGGTAAATTTCATCTTATTCCTAGTATTGTAGAAAGCCCTATGTGTGTGTCTAACCCCATAAGTGGTGTAACCTTTTTGAATATGATTTGAGAAGATGTGCCAATTTCCAACATTTCTCATCACTTTTCTTGCGACCTATTTGTCTTAAACTTTAAAGGATTTGATGTTACTGTAAGTATGGCTTGGTTATCGAAGTACAGAGCTATTTTGGATTGTGCTAAAAGGACTGCATCATTAGAAACTAAGTTGGGAAGAATTGCTAAAATATCATGCAAGAATCCTAGTATTAATATGTTTAGTTTCTTGTATGCCATGGAATCATCCCAAGATGAGTTAAGTTATGTAGAAGTTGTTAAGAATTTTCCCGATGTCTTTAAAGAAGTCAATAGCTAACTCCTGCACCGAGAGATAGAGTTTCGTATTGATTTGATCCCTGGTGCTAGACCTGTGGTTCAACCCAAGCGAAGGATAGCCACGAAAGAGTGGAATGAATTAGAAAAGCAAACCAATGACCTGTTAAGAAGAGGATTGATTAGACCCAGTCATTCGAGTTGTGGATCAGCTGTGGTATTTGTGGCTAAATCTAATGGATCTTTAAGGTTGTGCGTGGATTATAAGGAGTTGAATAAGATAACCATTTGGAACAAGTATCACTTTCCTTGCATCAATGATCTTTTTGACCAACTTCATAGAGCTACAGTATTTTCTTAGATAGATCTAGCTATTGGATTCCATCAATTGAGGGTTGCTGAAGATAGTATACCCTTAACTGCTTTTAGAGGCCCTAACTGTTTCTTTGAGTGGTGGGTTATGCCTTTCGGTCTTACAAATGCATCGGCATATTTTGTAGATCTCATGAATCGTGTTTTTCGAAATGTTATTAACAAATCTGTATTAGTTTTCATCGATGACATCCTTATCTACTCCATATCTGAGAAGGAGCATGAACATCATTTGGAATTGGTGGTAGAGACATTGAGGAGACGTGTCCTAAAGGAGAAATCTTCTAAGTGCCATTTTTGGAAGTTGGAGGTAAGATTCTTAGGACATATTGTGACAGGAGAAGGTATTTTAGTAGATCCAGCAAAGGTGGAAGCTGTTCGGGAATGGAAGTAACTTTAGGCTCCTACCGAGGTTTGTAGTTTCTTAGGATTGGCTGGGTACTATAGGAGGATTATTCAAGATTATTCAAAGATTTCCTCCCATTTGACTAAGCTGACTAAGAATGAGGAGAAGTTTGTATGGACTCCAAAGTGTGAAGAAGCATTTCTAGAATTGAAGAAGAGATTGACTAGTGCACCAGTTTTGGCTGTTCCAGATGGAAATAGTGGGTTCATGGTTTACACAGATGCTTGTGGAGTGGGACTAGGTGTTGTTTTTATGCAGCATGGTAGGGTGATTGCGTATGCAAGCAGGTAGTTGAAGCCTCATGAGAAGAACTATGCTACACATGACCTGGAGTTGCTAGCTGTTGTTTTTGCATTGAAAATGTGGAGACACTACTTGCTGGGTAAGGATCCTTCTATTCCTCTTAGTGTCTTTCTAATCTTCAAAGATTTTAGGAGTTAGTTTTCTTTCTTTAATTAGGTGAAAAATTCAAGCTCTTCGCGGATCATAAATCCTTGAAGTATCATTTTACTCAGAAGGATCTGAACCTGAGGCAATAGAGGTGGTTGGAGTTTCTAGCATCCTTTGACTTGGATATTCTTTATACACAAGGAAAGGCTGATGTGGTGGCAAATGCCTTAAGTAGAAATGTTGTTTTGACTCTATTGGAGGTTAGCCCGACTCTCCTAGAAAGTATAGCGAGCAAGTAAAGATTAGACAGAAGCTTAGTGGCAACCATCAGGAAGGTTGAGGAGGGATAGTGTACAGGTTTTATGATTGATAACCGAGGAGGTTTGACGAGGAATGGACGAATCTGGGTACCAAATGTCAATGGTCTTAGGCAGGAAATTTTGTCTAAATGCCATCATTCTAAGTTGAGTATCTATCCAGGTGTCTCAAAGAGGCATAGGGATATAAAGTGGATGTTTTGGTGAAAGGGATTGAAGAGGGGTATCTCTATCTTTGTTAGCAGGTGTTTGTGTTGTCAACAAATCAAATGTGATCATTAGAAGACAGCCAGATTATTACAACCTTTGGAAATACCCAATTGGAAATGGGAAATGATATCAATAGATTTTATCAATGGTTTACCCAGAACCAGAAAGGGAAATGAAGGAGTATGAGTTATTGTGGATTGGCTAACGAAGATCACAAATTTTATTCCGGTAAAACCAACGAGAACTGTTGCTTCTTTAGTTGAAATTTTACGAGAGAGATAGTCAAATTAGGTGGAGTTTCTATGAGTATTGTAAGTAATCAAGAACCCATATTTACTAGAAAATTTTAGGAAGCATTGCAGACAACTTTAGGAAGAAAGTTGAGCCTAAGTATAACATACCACCCTCAAATAGACAGATAGATGGAGCGGGTGAATCAGACCCTAGAGGATCTCTTGAGGACATGTATTTTGGATTTTGGTGGATCATGGGAGGATCATTTGCATTTAGTTGAGTTCTCCTATAATAATAGTTTCCAAGCGAGCATTAGAATGGCACCTTTTGAAGCCCTATATGGAACACTGTGCAAGTCACCAGCATTTTGGGTTGAGACAATAGATAGACTAGTACTTGGACTAGAGATGATCCGAGAGGCTACCGAAAAAGTTGCGGTGATTAAGAAAATAATGAAGGAGGCTCAATATCGCCAAAAGAGTTATGCTAATAGGAGGCAAAGGGATTTGGAATTTATGGTTGGATACTTGGTGTTCGTAAAGTTTTCACCTATAAGAGGAGCTGTTAGATTTGGAAAAGCTGGGAAGTTAGCTCCAAGGTATGTTGGACCCTTCCGTATTCTTGAGAAGATCGGATCGCTTGCTTATAGGTTCGATTTGCTAGAGAGATTGGTAGATGTTCATAATGTGATCCGTCTCATTTGAGGAAGTATGTTCATGACCCATCTTTGATTGTAGAGCCAACGGTTTAAGAGGAAACAAAAATAGAACCGAACCTGACAGTAGTTAGACATCCATTTTATGTTGTGGATCATGATGAAAAGAGATTGCATAACAAAGTGGTGCGACTTGTTAAGATTCAGTAGAGCAAGGATCCGAGAGACTGCACTTGGGAGATGGTGGATCATATGAAAGAAGCCTATCCCGAGTTGATGTTAGGATAGTCAGTTGTTTGTCTATTGTATGCATAGTGTATGTTTGTTTTCTATGGATGCTTAGTACATATCTTTGTATGTATTTTATGATATGAATATATAGCTTTTTGCATAGTTTGAATTCTCTCCTTATTTGCTAATTTCGGGAAGAATTTCTTTTAAAGGAGGAGAGTGTAACGACCTAAAATTTAATCAACATTTAAGTAGATATTTAATTATAATTTTAAATAATTAATAAACGAATTTTTATTAACAAATAAAACTATTTTAAATAATAACTAATGATTATAAAATCATTTTCAAAATTTGTTTACCAAATATACAGTTCATAGAGAAATAGAAAATGTTATCGGAAATTATTTTCCAAAATATCGATTTCTCATTGGTTAAAAGTTATTTAAAATGCCATAACACTATTGTAATCACACGTGTACACAATATAAACCATTTTAAACATGGTGTGTACATGTACCTATGCATGTACATATTAGCCCACTTAAGTATATAAACATTTAAGTTAAAGTAAGATTTTATTTAATAAATATATGTATATACATAACATATATAAAATTCTCTTTTTTCAACACATGGTACAAGAGCATGGCATGAATAGTGCATGAGATGGAGAGGGGGTACAACTGAGGACGGTTATGAGGGGTGAGTATGGAGAGGCAAGTAAACATATATATCAAATATAAGCACTTGTATAATTTTTTTAATAATTCCCTAAGCGTATATATACCCCTTAACCTTCATATTCTCATTTTTAAAACCTCCTTCTCCATTTCAAAATTCCTAAGAAGCTTAAGCAAGCTTCCATGGCTTCCTTTTCATAATTTTCAAAGTGAAAAAATCCACTTCATTTTGCCAAAAATCTCCTTTTTAATCTATAAAAACATTTCTACATCTTCTACAAAACTTCTCTTCCAAACTACGAATAACCATCCACCCTACAACCCCATGACTATGTGCAATAAGGCCTAGGACGAGCCTAAAGCCACTTGGCCGAGCCAATTTCAAGTGTTCGAGCAACTATAAGTTTCTTATTTTGCAAATTTCTAAAGCGTTTTCAAGTTTTGGCAAAAGTTCATCTTAAATTTAAAAAGTTTCGGTGGGTAAAAGTTTTGTTTTTGGAAAAGAAAATACTTGATTTTGATGAACTATATGTTGTGAAAATATGGTGATTGTTGTGTTGAATTACCATGTTGTGTTGATGGTATATGATTATATGTTTATGGTTGAGCTTGGATTTGTGATTTAGTTGTTAAACAATATATTTAGATATGGATATGTGATTGGTTTTTTTTGATATGATGGTAGATTGTTCATGAAACAAATCCAAGTGTATGCGATGTAAAGTTTGGGAAGTTAGCATTTGAAAAGTCGCAAGGACTTAGATCCAATTTGAAAAACAAAAGCTCTTTTTCTAGCTTTGGATTTTGGAAATGTTTTACAAGTTTTCGCCTTTTCTTTAAGTTTTCAAAACTTTTCCAATTTTGTTTTCAAACATATAGTAGCTAGAGTTAAAGTGAATTTTTCACTTAGAAATCAATTCTAGCGAACTGCGCTTATACCTATAGTCGTTATGGATGCATTTCGGGAAGTTTCACGATTTCAAGTTTTAAAGTGTTTTCTTTTAGATTGTTTTTGAAAACTCATTTCAAAACTAATTAAGTAAGTCAAAACTTTAAGTTTAATTATTTAATTATTTAATTTAATAATTAGGGTAATTATTATTTAATTAATTAAGTAATTAGGTTAAGTAATTAGAGATTAAGAAATTATTAACCAAGTTAATTATTTTTAATTAGGGAAGTTAAATAATGATTAACTAAGATAAAAGAAAATTAATTTTTATTTAATCAAGTTTATTTATTTTAATTAATTATTTAATTAGGGTTTAGTATTTAATTAATTATTATTTAATTGAAGGTTAATTATCCACTTAATTAGGGTTTAATTGCTTAAATGAACATTATTTAAATTAAAGTTTACTTATAAATAATTTAAATTAATTAAAGTTCAAAGTATTTTTTTATTTAATTTAAGGTTAATTAAAGTTTAATTAAGTTTTGAAATTATGATTTGGTTAAGGTTTACTTATTTTAAAAGTTTCTTTCAAAACTCTATTGGTTATTCATTTTTAGCCAATTTTTTTGTTTAAGTAAATTGTTTTAAAACCAAGGATCTCTTGTCTATGCTATTAAGTAGCCAAACGAATTAAAGTAGTTGTAATAAAAACATTGACACGTTTTATTGAAAGTAGGTCAACTTGATCTTATCACAAAAAATGCACTTCGAAAACGTGATGAATACAAGGAGGTTAATTTCGATAAGCGGGTCATGATAATCTAAGCATATGAAATGTATGTTCATATGTAAGTCTTACACCCTGATAGTGGAATAGTCCACTATAAACAACTTGACCCTTTAAAATTATCTAACGTTGGTTTGGAGAGACCGAGATCGGATAGCGGTTGTTATCCGAAAACCACTTTGAACCAACGGAAGCGTTCAAATTGGAAATAGTAAAGGCAAGGTCCAAGATGAAGACTTTGAAGCACAAGGGCTATTTGCTACTAACCCTGAGGGTGATTCCAAAACTGGTGTAGCGGAGATAGTGCCTTCGATTCATTCATCTCCTGAACAACTTGTATGGATGAGTGCTGACATTGTATCAACATATAGAAGGCAATGTTTGCATTCCAAGTGGCAATGCTATAATAAAGGTAAACGTAGCATTATGCCTCATCAACCAAGAATGACTAAAACAGGGGAGATGTAGCAAGGCTAGGTGGGTTGCTCCCATGAGGGTAAGGTCATCCCTACCTAGAGTCCCTACTATTAACTCATTTATGCTTCGGCACGGTTGTTGATCCCAACCGAGGGGTGATCTTATTTTGTACTATCCAGTAAAGGGTAGACTTGTCTTGTGTTGGCAGGATTCGATAAGTTCGACCTCGGTGTTATTTTATCTAGAGATGCACCGTGACGGGCGGTACCCTAATAGCCTAGTCATTGTATGGAATCCATTTCCTAATAAGTGTCTTCCATCTCAGTTTTATACCTATTATGCTAGAATTTAATTAATGTAACAATTTCTGCTATGTGAATTATTTATTTAAAAACCCCAGACATTATGATAATATCACTGGATTTCTATATAAAGTGTTTTGGTTATCGTAAGGTAAAAACCCGTCTGTGTTTATGTGTGGTGTGTTCTTACAAGATACCTTTGATTTTCAAAGCATTTTATAAAAGTAAAAATTAAGTTGTTTGAGTTTACTCACACCAAACCCATTTCTGACCTAGAGTTTTCTTTTCTTTTCCTAAAACTCTTGGGTACTCAAATTTGTATAAGTAGCCAAGTGATCCAGGTTTCTTATGGAAGCATTTTGAAGGAGCTGGAGCATGTGGCTTCACTGCTATCTATTTATTCGCTTATTCCACTATGTTTATGTATGGTCTATGTATTTTTTATCGATAGTTAGTTATAACTGTCTAGTTGAAGTTGTAATGTAATGACCCTTATGTATTAATATTATGGGAATGACTATGTAATATCCTATGTTATCTATTATATGTTTTTCTGATTCGTGGTGAGATTTTATGATTGTGTAGTTTCTTCTTATCTTTCTTTTTCTTCTACTCTTTAATGGCTTATCTTTCGGTGCAAGAAATGCGGTCGTTATAGGTGGCCCTTTCTTTGCAACTCTTGTCTTCGACTTGATGGGCTTTAGCGGCTTGCGACATTGATGGTATTTATCCTTGTTTTGGTTTTTATGGCGGTGGCATCATCTTATTTTCACGTCTTCGAGGTTTTCAACTATCACTGTTAGTGTAAAAGTGGTATCATTAAGGTGCTACGGACCATGTCTCCGTGTTTATGTAACATGGTGTCTCCGAAATGGTTGATGATGCTACCAGCGACGTCCTTTAAACTATGCCAAGGTCTTCACAGCTAACGATGGTGCTTCCCATCGATTACCTCTTGCTTGATCATGTGGTTCTCTATGAATGGCGAAGTGGGTCAATGGTCGAAGATCAATGTGATTTTCAACAAGGAGCGATGTGACTTTATCTGACCTAAATGCTTTCGAAGTGCTTGTAAGATGGGATGCCACTATGGTATTGGTATTAATAGTCTCTTCGACTATCGATGAAATGCCACTTTGAGGTCAACCTATCACTGATACTTGATACCTTTGAAGTCATTTGAATATGGTGTCGGTAATGTCCAGTGCAATTAAGGTCAAAGTCCTTCCTAGCCCTGCTGGTATACAATATGGTTAGCACGTCTTTGGGTTTTAGTGCTATGTGAGAGGCGATGAGGTATACCATCAAAGATGGACGTTTTTAGCTCCGATGAGGTATGTTATTGACGAAACGACTAAGAACGGAGAGAAACCCTCAAAGAGTTACATTGTTGACTAAGTATGGTTTTATTCTTCGTATTAGACTCCGTAGCCTTAATCTCCTCATGATGTCACCGCTTATATTATAACTTCTAATATTGAAATTATATGGATAACATTTAGCCCCCAAAGTATGAGAGAAACTTTTACTCTTTAGGGTATAACCAAGGATCCCTTTGCATTGTCCAATCTTTCATTTAGACTCCTTTGTTGGCCCTGTTTTTCTGTAAAACATGAAGTGAGTGACATTTTTGTTAGCAATTATCCTTCTGGGTATATATTGTCATTTATTGCTCATATTTCCCAGCATGCATTCAAATTTGTAATTCCATTATAGGAGATCAATGAATAATATTAAGTTTTCAAGCAAAAGCCCATAAGATTAACCGATCG
The DNA here is from genome assembly GCA_030737815.1 of Allium fistulosum. NCBI lineage: Eukaryota > Viridiplantae > Streptophyta > Magnoliopsida > Asparagales > Amaryllidaceae > Allium > Allium fistulosum. Next base: position 1,094,737,426 of record CM060903.1, read on the forward strand.
TGTCACAGATTTAGGCAAAAGAGATTCTCTTTGGCAAATAGTATAGGCTAAAAGATTATTTGATAATGTAATGCCCTTTAACAAAAGAAGGCTAGTAATTCATGTTAGAAATCAATATAGCAGAAGAGCAGGAAACCATAAATCCAAGTCTGACAATGATGGTAGAAGTCCAGAAATCCATGTCTGAGAATAGTAGTAAAAAGAAAAATAGATCCATGTTTGATATTAATATGAGAAGACCAAAAATCTGTATCTGATAGAAGATCAGAAATCCATATAAGAAGAAACGAAATTCATATTTGGCAATAATAGAAGACCGAAAATGCATATAATAAGACCAGAGATCCATATAAGAAGACCAGAAATCCATATCCGGTAATAATAATAAAAGACCAGAAATCCATATCTAGCAATAAAAATAGAAAATCGGAAATTCATATAAGAAGACCAGAGATCCATATAAGAAGACAAAAAATCCATATTTGTCAACAATAATATAAGATCAAAAACCCTTCTGATAATAATCAAAAATCAAAAATTCATTTGATAAAAATAATAGAAAAACAGTGAAATCCTCATCTGGCAACAATAACAGAATGAGACCAGAAATCATTTGTAATGGCCCGTTTTCCCGTATCAATTGAATTGGCAATAAACCACACATGTCCAACTCAAATTGCACGAAAAGACGGATCATTAAGGGTAGAAAGAAAATAAGACAAAACAGAATCTCACATGGATGGAATAACATATAATATTGAACAATATTTTTACAGCGGAAAACCTTTACATTACATATATCAGAGTCTAACCTAAATTCTGCTTAGTCGGTTATAAACATCTATCCTTACCATTGTTGATAAACATCAAACAAAAACAAAACACAACGGATAATAGAATATGTCCATACGTAAATGAATATCTCCAGCTCTCCTTTGGAAACTTCAATCGTCTTCGACTAAACCTGAAACTACTCGGATCTGACCCGAGTATTGAAAATACCCGGATCAGGCTTGATAAACCAGCATGAGGAAAACTCAATCATAAATGACAGTGTCATATATCAGCCTTTGAATAAAATCCTTTGAAATAAAGAGTATCTCATAAGACCACGTCCACACATAAACACAAACGGGTTTTTACCTTATGATAACTAAAACACTTTTATATCAAAACATTTGATATTATTTCTAATGACATCTCTTTGAAAACATTTGCAAATAAAATTATTAATCTTATCTAAAATGGTTACCTATATAGCATTTCGAGGCTATTCATTATGTCAATACAAACAAAACCGCAGATTCTTATTAGAGATTGGATTTCCATACAAATGACTAGGTGAAGGGACTACCTTCCGATAGGTACATCTCTAGATGGATGTCCCGAGGCACAGAACATCTGCCCTCTACCAACACAAGACCGGCCTACCTCTTTAACTAGGTAGTACCGAATATGTCATCCCCCGGTTGTTACCGACCTTTAACCGAGAGCTCGTTTTCCATACACCACATTAATTTACATCATAAACATCATAGCAAGAAGAAATATATCTAGAAGGGGATGATCATACCCTAATGGGATTGACCCACAAGGCCTTGCCGCATCTAACCCTGTTTCGGTCATTTCCGATTGATGAGGGTTGAGGCAACGATTACCTTTTAACATAGCACATCTTCTTTCACTTTTGAATGCCACATTGCCATTCCACATTCACATGACTGATTTCTACAAACGTATAACCTCTAAGCTCATATGTCACAGAGACAGGTTTTAAGTTAAGAGAAGGTGTCTTCTCCGGCACCAAACAGATATACATTTATAGAGATCACTCATTGTGATTTAGAATGCAAGGTCAGAAATTCATCCATATAAGTTCGTTCTGGGACTGAACGAAACCAAAGGTCCTTTTCTTGGCCATTACTAGGCGAGAAGTCCTTGTGGTTTTGAGGTCTTTCATAACAAAGAGACCACTACTATAATATAGTGAATCGGGAGTTTATCCCTAATTAATCAACAAGTAGACCTTCGTTATTATTCGCCTCAATATCACCCTCTTCAAATATCTTCATTCTTCGAACATGTAAACTGGTTCGAAGTGGTTTTCGGATAGGAATCACCCAAATCCGACCTCGGTTCCTTCGAAATCCAATTGTCGATAAAAGTGAATATGAGTATACAGGATTTATTTAAGTCTCTTTTCACTTTAATTTCAATTTGGATAATTTCGAAATCTCTTTCTTTTGTCTTAGAATAATTCTAAGTAATTCATTCTTTATCTTTGGATAATACTTCAATTTCCCTCGCTTAACTCTCGATCCAAATTTCTTAACTTTTAGGTGGGTCAAAAAACAATGTTATTTAAGACATCATTTACGACAAACCCTAAATCAATCTTAGCAACCATTTTTAAGTAAATCATTTATTTTGGAGATTGCTTAAATTTTGGATAATACCAATCTCCCTTATATTTGGAAACTTGATACAATCATTTTAGAGCATCCGGGCTTTCCTTTCGATCTGTTCCACCCCTCACCTAAGAAAAGAAAATATAGGCCAAGTAAGTATAGGGCACTGGTTGCTCCATCCCTAACCTTAGTTAAACACCTTGTTTTATATTCCCAGATCTCACATGCAGGACAAATGTACTAGTCGTTTCCGCATACTCAATTATCAACTTTATTTTGAAATTGATTATAAGATTCCAAATTATCCTTTAAACTCTTAATTTTCCTTTTAAAAACATTCACAATTGGTTCCAGGAGAAATCGTCACGTTTAAACTCATATTCAAAAAGTTATAGAATTCGCAGCATAAAAGTGCTGCGGAAAGTGCTATATAAGTTTATTTGATTTAATCAACTTTTTAACATTTGAAAATTCATATTTTCCAATCCAAATCTCTTTTAAACTGAATAAACAGATTTATAAAATTTATTCCGTATTTTTCCATAATTAAAAATGTTCATTTAAACGGATTTCCCGTTATGGTCACTTAACTACACTAGCGCGATTTTTCTAGAAAATTGATTTGGATATATTTCAAAATATACTTAACGAAATTTTGATTTTCGTTCTTCGTTTAGAAGATATGGATATAATAGTCCGGAATTTTCTTATTTCGAAGAATTCCGAGCTATATTCCACTCTATACACTCATTTGAACTTTTCGGACGAAATCGCGAACTACCGTTGCACGACGCACCTTGTTTTAACTTATTTTTCAACATTTGAAACAATCTATTCAAATTGAATTTTATTATTTACAAAATAATTATAAATCATTTTAAACCAATATTTCCACATTTTAAAGTATTTAAAATGTATTCTCACAATTTCCATATTATAATATTATTATATTCCTATTATTTTAATATTAAATTTTAAATTCCAATTTCAATTCAATTTCAATTCTAACTTCAAATTAAACTAATTTAAAACTTATATTTCAAATCTAATTTCAATTTAAATTTCAACCTTAATTTCACATTTAATTTCCAAAATCGATTTTAATTTTAATTTCACTATTCATCTAGATTTCGATTTCGATTTCACTATCCTTTTCAATCCCGTTTCACTTCAAATTTCAAATCCTCTTTTATTTCTACTTTAATTTCAATTCCAATTGAAAAGAGACTTGTTTATCCAAACTATATCATATCGCTAAAATTTGTGTCTTACTTAACAAAGAGATCACTTAATCAATAATGATAGAAATTTTGATGTCCATATTAACATCACAACCATACAAACAATCATATGACATTAACATATTCAATATGGGTATAGTATTATAAATGTCATAACATTACTAAGGATTATCCAACATTCAAACAATTATTCAAACATTCATATCATAAAACGATGATTATCTATTATAGCAAATCAACTCAAAAATCAATATAAATTATATAGTGGTGAGAATTTCTCACCTTCATATCCACTCCGTCAATCTTATTTGTTGGCTAACATGCTTCTCGAAATAACGCGCTTTTTTCCAAACGTCTTGAATTTGCCTTTTCCTCTCTTTTCCTTTTCTTTTTTTTCTTTTTTATTCTTTTGTTTTTCTTTCTTTTTTTATATTTTTTTATTTTGGTATGGCCGTGGGCATGAATGGAGGGTACGGCCTTAGATATTAGGGTGTGTGGCTTTGGGTAGGTGGGGTGTGTGTGAGTTTGGGAGGGGGTGCGTAGGTTTGTGGCTCGAGTTGGGTGCTTAGGTGGTGAGTGGGTGTTGTTGGAGGGGGGTAGAGGCATGTAGGGTGGTTTGGCCGAGTGTGGGAGGTGTTTTGGTGGCTTGGAGGAGGAGTATAGGTGGTAGAAGGTGAATGGCTTGGAGATGGAAGAGGAATGGAGGAAGAACTTAAGGAAATGAAGGGAAAGATTTGTGAATTTTTTTGTGAGAATGGCATGGCTATTTATAGATGAAGCTTGCTTGGCAAATGACTATACTAACCTTCTTTACTTTTGCATTTTTTTAAATCTTTGATTAAACCTTTAAGGACATGCATTTATGGAAGGAAAGGATGGCTTATTAATGTGATTTGAATTTGTGAAATGATTACTCTCTTTACTTTCTTAAACTTTGTATTGTAAAGAGAAGACTTTTGCTGTGATTTGGTTATACATGACACTTGTTAACAAATTAGCATATGCATTAATGGTGGAAATGATGTTAAGAAAAAGTGTATAAGTAGTAAAGAGAGGTGTCACCATTTCCATGTTTACCAATATTAAAACATATAACTTTGCTCTTTTTCCATGCTTATATATACCATCATATTAATGAGATATGATAAAAAGAAATGATGTGGTTTATTAAAGTTTTAATTAAATTTAAAATTTGTCAAATCATGTCTTTTTTAATTAATTTATTTATTTTAACTTTTCAAAAGTAAACCTCTTTTGTCTTTTAGTGCTAAATGTACAGTTTTTTAAAAGTTTGTAAAGTTGTATTTATGCATATGTGTATGTTAGAAAATGTATCATGTTGCAACAACTTGACGACGGCTTGTTTTGGTTGAAAACGGTGTTTTTGTTGACAAATTTTACAATCAAAATTTGATGTTTTAGTTAAGCTATATATTGATGTAAACCAAACTTAAAAATAATCTTTTTACTTCTTTTAAATAAATTAAAACATGTCTATTCATATTTTAAAATTATATTTAAATCATATCAAAATCTCTATTTTTACAGTGTATGTAAAACTGACAAAATGCGACAAAATTTGGATATTTTTGTAAAACGATTATTAATATACTTTTAAATCCTTTAACATACTTTTATTATCTTTATTAGATGTTTTTTAATAAGATTTATCTTATTTTTAAACAAATATTTAAACCTATTTATTTAAACCTTCATTTATTTTTAACAAAACTTAACTTTTGTTGATTTGTTCTAAAATCCAAATTTATACTTTTTAAATTATTAATTATAAGAATAAATAATTTCTCTATTGTTATTTACTATATATATAACATATTTATTTAAGTTTTAAATTCCTTTAAATTTAAAATAAACGAAATTTCTCATTTTCGAAGTAGCGAAAATTAGGGTCGTTACATTCTCCCCTACTTAAAAGCATTTCGTCCTCGAAATGAAATCAAAGATACAGAACTATAAAGGTCAACAATATATGTAAAGGAAATACTACTAAATACTGATCATGAAATACAATCATCGATCCTAATCCCAACCTGTGTGTGTACTACACACTTGAGGTAAATACATAGTCATAAGTCAACTATCTACATCAGTCAACCAAAATATCATACTAAATGACTAAATCCCATATCTTAGCGTGTACTATGTGCTTAAGATAATAACAACTGCTATAACACAAACCCAAAATATCAAAATATCCCTAAGTGTTAAACACTACTCATGAGATGAACCCTCTTATGGTGCCTCCAGGTCGATCTCTACTGACTGCTCTACTTCCTCCCCATCCTCTATTGGCTCCTCATCATCTATCATCTCTGGAGCTACGTCCCAACCAAGTGGCTGCCACTACGGGCCTCTCGGAATCCATGGCACATGATCTTCCATTTCAATATCCTCCAAACCGAGGTCCTCGGCCACCTTTGGAATCGGAGATCCTACCTCCTGAATGGGCGTACTTATCTCCCAAATGATCTGCTCATCACTCTTCGAATCGGTATCCTCATATAACCATGCATCGTAAATCCTCGAGTCTTCTGTCTCCATTGCCATGGGTTCCTCTATCAGCGGTTCGATCTCCTCTGTTTCTTCCATGGGCTCCTCTATAGGTTCTTCTTCCTCAAGCTCCTCATCCTCACTTAATGAATCCAACATCCAATCATCTGCCTCATCGTCGGCCTCTGCCCCTACATCAATATCTGCGCCTATGAGCAACACATCTTACTCATCTGAAATAACTACCAAATCCTCCTCTTCTGAGATATATATCAGATGGTCGAATGATCCTGGTACAATTCCCGAGGGCTCCCCTACTTGCATATCCTCCTCGTCACTTGAAATCGGTGTCCAAAACTTCTAAGTCTTCTTATTTAGACAAGGATTCCCTAAATCTCTGTCTAATTTCTGGTCTCTCAGCCTTGGTTACTTTCTATAATTTTATAAAAGAACTTAAAATCAGCTAATCATTTTTTATCAAAAATTCCATCTCAGCTTTATTTATTTCATCTCATTTTATTAAGTGCCTCTCACTTAATTATTATCGTTTTTCTTTTCATTCGTTTTAAATTGGATTGAATCTTTAGTTTTTATAATAAGTTCTAACAGAATTTGGTATTGACAAAGGAGAAAAATGATAGTCTATATACATTGATTCCCAAAATACATTCATATTAAGTTACTTCTAAGAAGTACACTCAAAAAGTTTTACAAAAGTCATATGGTTAAAATACTTAGATGGTGTCTACTAATACATGCTTAACTAACTTATGCTTCCACAATTCCTTTCCTTTTTTTGTAGCAGTAGGTGGACGAGTAAGGGTATCAATAGGCCTCGGTTGTTTTGCTATCTCGAGCATTGGATAGTCTCTGGCGATGTGTCCCACTATATGATAGAAATAACAACTCCTTGGGGCAACTTTCTTAAAGGTCCTGGTTTTTACTCCTGATCTACATTTTTTTGCAAGGTGACCTTTTTGTCCACATTTTAAACAACAAACTTTGTTCTCCTTATGCCTTTTCTTCTTGGCTGGTTCTTCAGTAGTTGGCTGTGGAACAGCGTTTTCGAATTTCAGGGCATTGCTTATCATCTCCCTAAATGATCCATGGATGAAGCTTACCATGCTATGCTGGAGCTCATCACACTTGCTTAACCAATCCTTAACTTCCATGATCTTTTCTGATCCTAAAAACTTTCTTTGACTTAGGGTCTCAAATTCCCGACAAAGTGAAGCGAAGTTTAGTGGGTTTGATCCTTCCTGAAAAGATTATTATTTTTCCACACATTATCATCAAATACCTTATAGTCAAATTGTGAAACTTAACTCACAAGGTATTTGTTCTTAGCCTTTTTAAAATAACTCATTCTATATCTATCAAATCGTTATTACTTCTTAAGGCTAAATGTCCAGGGTTATATGACAAAAAGTGCTAAATTCTAAATTTCAACTAATTGATTCTATATGGAATATCTTATAGTCAAATTGTGCAATTCTAATCACAAGATATTCATATTTTTGTTTCACTGAGCTAAATTACAAAAAATCCTTAATTTTTAACCCAAAAATAATAATATCCCCTTTTCATATTTAAAATATATACCCAAGGTAAAATTATTTCATTTACCAACTTTTAAATCAAAACCATTTTTTTAAATTAACAAATATGCGCTCATATATATAATACTCTCATAACTCATTCTAGGGTGTTACTAACCCTATCTCTGATGAGTTACTCATCTTAGGATATTACTAATCCTATCTCTGATGAGTCTTACCCCTATCAGGCTTAGGTGTTCGTTCCACCAAAAGCTCTGATACTAGATGTAATAGGTCATTTTCCCATACCCTTTGAATTGGCAATAAACCACACATGTCCAACTCAAATTGCATGAAAAGATGGATCGTTAAGGGTAGAAAGATAATAAGATAGAACAGAATCCCACACGAACGAAATAACATATAATATTGAACAATATTTTTACAGCAGAAAATCTTTACATTACATATATCAGAGTCTAACCTAAATTCAGCTTGGACAGTTATAAACATCTGTCCTTACAATTATTGATAAACATCAAACATAAATAAAACACAGCGGATAATAGAATATGTCCAAACGTAAATGAATATCTCCACCTCTCCTCTGGAAACTTCAATCATCTTGGACTAACCTAAAACTACTCGGATCTGACCCAAGTATTGAAAATACCCGGATCGGGCTTGATAAACTAGCGTGAGAAAAACTCAATAATAAATGACAGTGTCATATATCAGCCTTTGAATAAAATCCTTTAAAAATAAAGAATATCTCATAAGACCACGCCCACACATAAACACGTACGGGTTTATACCTTATGATAACTAAAACATTTTTATATCAAAACATTTGATATTATTTCTAATGACATCTCTTTAAAAATATTTGCAAATAAACTTATTAATCTTATCTGAAATGGTTACCCATATAGCATTTCGACGCTATTCATTACGCTAATACAAACAAAACCGCAGGTTCTTATTGGAGAATGGATTTCCATACAAATGTCTAGGTGAAGGGACTACCTTCCAATGGGTACACCTCTAGATGGATGTCCCAAGGCACAGAACATCTGCCCTTTACCAACACAAGACCGGCCTACCTCTTTAACTAAGTAGTACCGAATATGTCATCCCTCGGTCGTTACCGACCTTTAACCGAGCGCTCATTTTCCATACACCACATTAATTTACATCCTGAACGTCATAGCAGGAAGAAATATATCTAGAAGGGATGATCATACCCTAATGGGAATGACCCACATTGCCTTGCCGCATCTAACCCTGTTTCGGTCATTTCCGGTTGATGAGGCTTGAGGCAACGATTACCTTTTAACAGAGCACATCTTCTTTCACTTTTGAATGCCACATTGTCATTCCACATTCACATGATCGATTTCTACAAATGTATAACCTCTGAGCTCGTATGTCTCAAAGAAGGGTGTTGAGCTAATAGAAGGTGTCTTTTCCGCCACCAAACAGATATACATTTATAGAGATCACTCATTGTGATTTACAATGCAAGGTCAGACATTCATCCATACAAGTCGTTCTAGGACTGAACGAAACCGAAGGTACTTTCCTCAGCCATTACTAGGCGAAGAGTCCTTGTGGTTTTGAGGTTTTTCATAACAAAGAGACCACTACTATAATATAGTGAATCGGGAGTTTATCTCCAATTAATCAACAAGTAGCCCTTCGTTATTATTCGTCTCAATATCACCGTCCTCAAATATCTTCATTCTTCAAACACATAAACTGGTTCGAAGTGGTTTTCGGATAGGAATCACCCAAATCCGACCCCGGTTCCTTCGAAATCCAATTATCGATAAAAGTGAATATGAGTATACATGATCTATTTAAGTCTCTTTTCACTTTAATTTCAATTTAGATAATTTCAAAATCTCTTTCTTTTGTCTTAGAATAATTCTAAGTAATTCATTCTTTATCTTTGGATAATACTTCAATTTCCCTCGCTTAACTCTCGATCCAAATTTCTTAACTTTTAGGCGGGTCAAAAAACAAAGTTATTTAAGACATCGTTTACGATAAACCCTAAACCAATCTTAGCAAACATTTTTGAGTAAATAGGATCATAGAAGTCATTTATTTTGGAGATTACTTAAATTTTGGATAATACAAATCTCCCTTAATTTTGGAAACTTAATACAATCATTTTAGAGCATCTAGGCTTTCCTTTCAATCTGTTCCACCCCTTGCCTAAGAAAAGAAAACATAGACCAGGTATGTTCAAGGCACTAGTTGCTCCATCCCTAACCTTAGTTAAACACCTGTTTTATCTTCCCAGATCTCATAGGCGGGACAAATGTACTAGTCGTTTCCGCATACTCAATTATCAACTTTATTTTGGAATTGATTATAAGATTCCAAATTATCCTTTAAACTCTTAATTTTCCTTTTAAAAACATTCACAATTAGTTCCAGGAGAAATCGTCGTTTAAACTCATATTCAAAAAGTTATAGAATTCGTAGCATAAAAGTGCTATATAAGCTTATTTGATTTAAACAACTTTTTAATATTTGAAAATTCATATTTTCCAATTCAAATCTCTTATAAATTATATAAATAGATTTATCAAATTTATTGCATATTTTTTCATAATTAAAAATGTTCATTTAAACGGATTTCCTGTTATGGTCACTTAACTACACTAGCGCGATTTTTCTAGAAAATTGATTTGGATATATTTCAAAATATACTTAACGAAATTTTGATTTTCGTTCTTCGTTTAGAAGATATGGATATAATAGTGTGGAATTTTCTTATTTCGAAGAATTCCGAGCTATATTCCACTCAATACACTCATTTGAACTTTTCGACACGAAATCGCGAATTACCATTGCGCGATGCACCTAGTTTTAACTTATTTTTCAACGTTTGAAATAATCTATTCAAATTGAATTTTATTACTTACAAAATCATTATAAATCATTTTAAACCAATATTTCCACATTTTAAAGTATTTAAAATGTATTCTCACTATTTCCATATTATAATATTATTATATTCCTATTATTTTAATATTAAATTTTAAATTCCAATTTCAATCAATTTCAATTCTAACTTCAAATTAAACTAAATTAAAACTTAGATTTCAAATCTAATTTCAATTTAAATTTCAACCTTAATTTCACATTTAATTTCCAAAATCGATTTCAATTTCACTATTCATCTCGATTTCAATTTCAATTTCACTATCCTTTTCAATCCCGTTTCACTTCAAATTTCAAATCCTCTTTTATTTCTGCTTTAATTTCAATTCCAATTGAAAAGAGACTTGTTTATTAAAAGTATATCATATCATTAAAATTTGGGTCTTACTTAACAAAGAGATCACCTAATCAATAATGATAGAAATTTTGATGTCCATATTAATATCACAACCATACAAACAATCATATGACATTATCATATTCAATATGGGTATAGTACGATAAATGTCATAACATTACTAAGGATTATCCAACATTCAAACAGTTATTCAAACATCCATATCATAAAACGATGATTATCTATCATAGCAAATCAACTCAAAAATCAATATAAATTATATAGTGGTGAGAATTTCTCACCTTCATATCTACTCCGTCAATCTTTTTTATTGGCTAACGTGCTTCTCGAACTAACGCGCTTTTTTCCAGACGTCTTGAATTTGCCTTTTCCTCTCTTTTCCTTTTCCTTCTTTTCTTTTTTCTTCTTTTGTTTTTCTTTCTTTTTTTTTCTTTTTTTTGGTGTGGCCGTGGGCTTGAATGGAGGGTACAGCCTTAGATATGGGGGTGTGTGGCTTTGGGTAGGTGGGTTGTGCGTGTGTTTGGGAGGGGGTGCGTGGGTTTGTGGCTCGGGTTGGGTGCTTAGGTGGCGAGTGGGTGTTGTTGGGGGGGTAGAGGCTTGTAGGGTGGTTTAGCCGAGGGTAGGAGGTGGTTTGGAGGAGGAGTATAGGTGGTAGAAGGTGAATGGCTTGGAGGTGGAAGAGGAATGGAGGAAGAACTTAAGGAAATAAAGGGAAAGATTTGTGAATTTTTTCGTGAGAATGGCATGGCTATTTATTGATGAAGCTTGCTTGGCAAATGACTATACTAACCTTCTTTACTTTTACATTTCTTTAAATCTTTGATTAAACCCTTAAGGACATGCATTTATGGAAGGAAAGGATGGCTTATTAATGTGATTTGAATTTGTGAAACGATTACTCTCTTTTCTTTCTTAAACTTTGTATTGTAAAGAGAAGACTTTTGCTTTGATTTGGTTATACATGACACTTGTTAACAAATTAGCATATGCATTAATGGTGGAAATGATGTTAAGAAAAAGTGTATAAGTAGTAAAGAGAGGTGTCACCATTTCCATGTTTACCAATATTAAAACATATAACTTTGCTCTTTTTCATGCTTATATATACCATCATATTAATGAGATATGATAAAAAGAAATGATGTGGTTATTAAAGTTTTAATTAAATTTAAAATTTAGCAAATCATGTCTTTTTTAATTTATTTATTTAATTTAACTTTTCAAAAGTAAACCTCTTTTGTCTTTTAGTGCTAAATGTAAAGTGTTTTAAAAGTTTGTAAAGTTGTATTTATGCGTATGTGTATGTTATAAAATGTATCATGTTGCAACAACTTGACGACAGCTTGTTTTGGTGAAAACGGTGTTTTTATTGACAAATTTTACAATCAAAATTTGACGTTTTTGTTAAGCTATATATTGATGTAAACCAAACTTAAAAATGAGCTTTTTACTTCTTCTAAATAAATTAAAACATGTCTATTCATATTTTAAAATTATATTTAAATCATATCAAAATCTCTATTTTTATAGTGTATGTAAAACTGACAAAATGCGACAAAATTTGTATATTTTTGTAAAACGATTATTAATATACTTTTAAATCCTTTAACATACTTTTATTATCTTTATTAGATGTTTTTTAATATGATTTATCAGTTTTTTAAATAAATATTTAAACCTATTTATTTAAACCTTTATTTACTTTTAACAAAACTTAACTTTTGTTGATTTGTTCTAAAATCTAAATTTATACTTTTTAAATTATTAATTATAAGACTAAATAATTTCTCTATTATTTTTTACTATATATATAACATGTTTATTTAAGTTTTAAATTCTTTTAAATTTAAAATAAACGAAATCTCTCATTTTCAAAGTAGCGAAAATTTTGGGTCGTTACATCCTTAGAAGTCCAAAAATCCATATTTGGAAATAATAATAGAAGATCATCGGAAACCCCAATCTGGCAATAATAATAGAAGACCATAAATCCATATTTGGTAATAATAATAGAAGACCGGAAATCCAAATCTGATGAACCTTCCTTTAAAAAAAATTGATTTAATTCGAAGCACTACTTGGCTCGGTTTTAATCATCTTGTGAGCTCTACTTGGCTATGATTTTGATTGACTTGGGAGCACTACTTGGCTCTTGATTTCGACTGATTTGAGAGCATTACTTGGCTCTTGATGTTAATTGATCTAAGAGCACTACTTGGCTCTTGATTTTGATTGATCTTCCTTTAGAAGATTTTGATCCTTTGTGAGGCCTTTGATGAGGCACTAAAGGCTTACTCCGTCCTCCCTATTAGAGGCGCTTTAACCAGGCTACGTAGGTAGGGGTTAAAGGCTTTCCCGATGCTTTAGTGAGGCCTTTGATGACAACACTAAAGGCTTACTCGACCTCCCTCTAGGAGGCGCTTCAACGAGTGCCTTTAATGATAGACGCTGAAGGCTTTCCCGGTGCTTTAGCGAGGTCATATAATGGCAGGCACTAAAGGCTTACCCGACCTTCCTCTAGGAGGCACTTCAATGGGGCCTTTGATGATGACACTAAAGGCTTAAGGCCCTTAATGGCCAGGACCTCTTGCGGTCAAGCCTTTGACGGCTGGGGCCTTTGATAGCCGGGACCTCTTGCGGTCAAGCCTTTGACGGCTGGGGCCTTTGATAGCCGGGACCTCTTGCGGTCAAGCCTTTAACGGCTGGGGCCTTTGATGGTCGAGACCTCTTGCGGCCAAGCCTTTGATCGCAGGGGCCTTTGTTGGCGGGGACCTTATGTAGTCAAGCTTCCGATGGCTGGGACCTTTTACGATCAAGCCTTTGATGGCTAAGGCCTTTCCTTTTCCCAAAGAGAGCCTTACTTCTTTCTACAACTAAACTAATAATTCCTTCTGTATTCGTCCAATGTCGGGAAGTAAGGCCGTAAATGCTCGACGTTCCATATTCTGGCTATAACATTACCATCTGGTCGGCAAAGTTTTTAAGTCCCTGGCGGGATTACTTTGTGCACGATTAAGGTTCCTTCGCAGTTTGGCCCTAATGGTCCATCCGTATGATTCTTGGTATTTTCCAGGACTCATCGGAGGCAGTAGATGTCCCTTTTGGAATGACCGTTCTCTTACTTTTGAATTATAGTACTTAGTTGCTCTCCATTGGTACTCAGCCGTTCGGACGGCTGCTTCATCTCTTAATTCATTAATTAGGTTTAAGGATTCTTTCTTTAACTCTTGATTTGGATCATATGCATATGTAATCCTTTGGTAAGAAGGCACCTCGACTTCGATTGGAAGCATGGTTTCACATCCATATGTGAGGAAGTATGGGGTGTGCCCTATCGCCGTTTTAGTAGAAGTCCTATATGCCCATATGATAAGGGGTAGCTCATCTACCCAATTCCCTTTTGCTTTGTCTAACCATCTCTTCAGAATAGTCTTTACAGTTTTGTTAGTTGCTTTAACCACTCTGTTTGCTTTGGGATGGGCTACAAACGAAAAGCTTTTGATAATCCCATTTTTGTTGCAAAATCGGGTGAATTCCTCACTTTCAAATTAGGTTCCATTGTCGGAAATTATCTTATGTGAAATTCCGAATCGGGTAATGATATTTTTGATTACAAATTTAGGAACCTTTCCCGACGTGATATTTTGGAGTGGTTCAGCTTCCACCCACTTTATAAAATAATCAATGGCTAGCACTGCATACTTAGCTCCCCCTTTGGACACAGGCAGTGGTTCTATCAGATCGATTCACCATACATCGAAAAGCTACGGGCTTGATATAGAAGTCAGTTCGCTTGGAGGTAAACGAAGAATTTTAGAGAATTTTTAGCACTAGTCACATTTTCTCACATAGTCGACAAACTGACTAGTCATCTGAGACAATTAGAAGCCTTGTTTCATAACTTTCTTAGCTAGTTTTATTCCATTGGAATGGTCTCCACAAATCCTTTGTGGGCCTCCTTGAGCAAGTTGGCCCTCATTTCTAGACTAACGCATCTCAAGTAAGGGAGTGAATATCCCCTTTTATAGAGTATTCCATCTGCCATGATAAAAGTTGGGGATTGGCTCTTTATCCTTCTTGCTTCCTTCTTATCCGTTGGCAGTTTTTCTTCTGTTATATACTCAACAATAGGAGTCATCCAATTGTCCTCGTATTATTCATTAGTTCCTATGTGGGGGAGCTCTTTTTGAGGAATCCCAACTTCATCTCCCTTCTCTTTATGTGTTGAAGTCTGAGATCTAATCAGTACTAAAACTTCATTTTCTTGGTTAGTTTTATTCTCCTCGATGTTAGGATTTTCCTGATATCCCACCAGTACAATTCGAGCTTCCGGTGCTCCTCGTGCGCTTGCCAACATTGCCAAAGAGTCGACTTGAGAGTTCTTGTCTCTAGGTACTTGATGTATTGAAAAAATTTTGAATTGAGTTAACATCTTCATATATTCTTGACATATAACGTTACCTTCGGATCCTTCAACTATATTTCCGGTTTAGTTGGTTTACCATCAATAGTGAATCATTTAAGATTTCAATTCTTGGGATTTTCAACTGAAGAGCTAATGTAAGTCCTATTATCATAAACTTGTATTTTGCTACATTGTTGGTGGCTAGAAACCCTAGTTTCATTGCATAGTGCAATCGATGTCCATCGGGAGTTATGACCACATATCCAGCACCAGCCCTTTATTCATTTGAAGCTACATCCACAAATAGTTTCCATTTAGGCTTCAAGTCTCACTTTTTTAATTGTTTCTTAATGAACCATGTGCATTCATTAACAAAATCTGCCAGGGCTTGCCCTTTATTGATACTCGCGGTAAAAATTCAACATCATATTGGCTAAGCTCAATGCCATATTTAACCAATCTTCCTGAAGCTTCTGGCTTACTAAAGACTTGCTTGAATGGAAAATTAGTCAAGACATTGATTGGGTGTGCCTGAAAGTAAATTCTTTGATTGGGTGTGCCTGAAAGTGGGTTCTCAATTTGCATGATGTAAGCATTAGACAGTATGCTAGCCTCTCTATAATTGGATATCTAGTTTCTGCATCTTTAAGCCTTTTACTAGTGTAATATACTGAAAATTGAGTTCCCTTTTCTCCTCTTACTAGCACCGAACTAACAGCATACTCGGAAACTGCTATATAAAGATAGAGACTTTCCCCATCCAATGGACTAGAAAGAATCGGTGGTTTTTCCAAATGGTTTTTCAATTTTTCAAAAGCCTTTTGACAATCTTTGCTCCATTCGAAATTCTTCTTCT
Source organism: Allium fistulosum (assembly GCA_030737815.1). Lineage (NCBI taxonomy): Eukaryota > Viridiplantae > Streptophyta > Magnoliopsida > Asparagales > Amaryllidaceae > Allium > Allium fistulosum. The sequence continues at coordinate 1,094,753,698 of CM060903.1, forward strand.
TTATTACATTGAAGAATGGAATGCATTTGTCAATGACCTTAGAAATAAACCTATTTAGTGCTGCCACTCTTCCATTCAGTCTCATCACATCTTTGCTTGTCTTAGGCTCTGCCATGTCTGTTATTTCTTTGATTTGATAAGGGTTGGCTTCAATTCCTCTTACGCTAACAATATATCCTAGGAACTTGCCGGACTGGATCCCAAAAGAATACTTTTGTGGGTTAAGTTTCATTTGGTATCTTCGCAACACACTGAACATCTCTTCTAGATCTCCTAGATGACTACCTTTTTTTGGGACTTAACCAGCATGTCATCTACATACACTTCCATGTTGCGGCATCTTTATTCCCTAAACATTTGATTCACTAGTCTTTGATAGGTTGCTTCAGCATTCTTTAAGCCAAAAGGCATTACTTTATAACAATAGGTTTCCCGGTCTATTACAAAGCAGGTATGTTCTTCATCTGGTTTAAACATTGGGATTTGGTTATAACCAGAATATGCATCCACAAAAAATAAGAATCGATGTCCACTTGTCGCATCAAACAACTGGTCTATCCTTCAGAGCGGATAACAATCCTTCGGGCATGCTTTATTCAAGTTCGTGTAATCAACGCATATCTTCCATTTTCCACTAGACTTTTTATCTAGCACTGGGTTGGCTAACTATTTTGAATATAATACTTCTCTTATGGATCATTTCTCAAGCAGCCTTTTTATTTCTTCCTTTAGAGCATTAGATCGAACCTTGTCAAATTGTCTTTTCTTTTGTCGAGCTGGCATGATGTTTTAATGTATGTTCAGGGAAAGATACATGATGGTTTGGTCAATCCCGACCACGTCCAAATCAGTCCAGGAAAACGCATCATTGCTAGACTGGAGAAATTGAATTAAATCTTCCTTGGTTTGACCATCTAGTTCTTTTCCGATCTTCACCATTTTCATTTTGTTTGTCAAATCTATGCATACTGCCTCAAGATCTTCTGTCGGTTTCATTCTCTCTTGCTCATTCCTGCAATCCAGCTCGGTATCAATCTCTTCTTCCTTTATTTTGCCCTCAATTAAGTTTGCCTCTTCTCTTTTCCTTTTCTTCTTGGAGAAGTTAAATTTTCTTAACACATACCTAATTGTTTTATCTAGCTTTGCTTTAGCTTTGGGTGATGAGTTGGAAAAATCATCATCCAAATGCTTTTTATTTCACCTTTAGTTAGTTTGCTTCCCTCCAAATCATAACGAGAAAGGTAGTTTCATTCATTTTTTCAATGGGTGCAAATTACATCTCTCGGGCACTGAATTACTCACCCCTTATAGTTCCCCACCCTTTTTTGTCAGAAATTTCACCATCAAATATTTTGGTGACATGAAGGCATATATCTCATCAAGAGTAAGCCTCCCAAAGAAAGCGTTATAGTAAGATGGTTGGTCCATAACAACAAAGAGGGTTTCAAAGGTCCTGCAATATGGTGGAATTCCTATTTGTACAAGGAGCTTTAGTTGTCCTATTGGAGTGACCCCTTATTGTTGAATCCAAAGATAGGCTTCAAGCTTGGTTCCAGCTTCTCCTCCAGAATCCTCATTTGATCAAAATCATGTTTAAAGATTACACTGACCGCGCTACCAGTATCAATCAAAATCTTGGAGACCATAGAGAGTCTGATCTGTGCAGTTATCATTAGTGGATCATTGTGTGGGTGCTGAACTCCTCTTAGTTCTAGTGGAGTGATCGTCAAAGTGTGCATTTGAATCTAAAGTCTAGGGTTTTAAGCCGTGGTTCTTCCTAAATGGAGAAAATCCCTTCCTTCGCTTCCCTGACATCATTGTCAACCAAAGCATAACCATATCAAGATAGCTCATCAAACATAGCAGCATGCTCGATCACTGACATCTCTCCTTGTACAAGATCCATGAACTTCCTCATCAATGCCGACTTGGCAACCTCGAACAAGAACCTCTGCTCAAACCTTCTTCTAAAATCGGCCCATGCCAGCTCTTCCTTCGAAACTCCGACTGTCACACTGTTCCACCAGTGAAGCGCTGATCCTTGCAATTGTCTAGAGGCTAGTCTTCTGTTCTCTCCATCATCCAAGCCTAAATCTATAAAGATTCTTTCACAGTTCAAAATCCAGTTCTCAACTTCAACAGCATTCTCTGTTCCATGAAAGGCTTTCCTCCCAAACTGGTATAATCCCCGCTCAGCTTGTCATAGTTATTACCAACTGGGCCACAAGATTGGCTCCTCCAATATTCACAGCATTACCTCCAACTACCCCTGCAGCTGCTCCAGCTTGCATCGAGTTGACGAAGAACTGATACATCATCTCCATATCTACTGGTGGGGTTCCAGTACCTACATTGGCCTCTACACTTGGATTAGCATTAGCCTATCGACCTTAGTTCCTCCTGGTATTAGGTCGAGCATTACCATTGGTTGTGGTGCTTCCTCCATCTAGATTTTCTCTTCCGTTTCTTGTTTTCATATCTTCTTTCTCGTAAATCTGCATACGAGCCTTAGTAAGATAAAAAAAGAACGGACTAAGAGAGAGGGGAGCACGTACTTATATATATATATATATATATATAGAAAATAAAAGTATGATACTATAACATTAACCCAAACCCCAATCTTATTCATTAATTCATTAGGATTATGTTTGAAAACGTTTGGTTTATTTTATGTTTTATCATAAACTTATGCTCTGATACCAACTTGTAACATCCCCCTACTTGGAGGCCTAAAACTAACGGCTACGGATGCTGTAGTCATCCATGGTTATTAATCTTCGGCGACCAAATACGGCGGTGCTAGATACAGTGATACACAGATCACAAGAATATGGAAAAAATTTAACAATTTTAAAAACATGTTTCCACATTCAAATTAAAACATTTCATGCTCATTACATATTCCCAAAATACGTTTACCATGCTCAGCAAAATATAATCATTACACATACGCCAAGAGCGACATATGAAGATGCCCCCTTGGTTGATCAGAGTATATAGTAAGGCTAATAAATCTGCCTTTACATCCAAATACACAGCGAAAAATAAAACTCTAAATAACTATCTGCCTCCTGCACGCCTCCGGAAGCTTTATTCGTCTAAAAAAATCCGAATACTCTAAACCTCAAACTACTCAAAATCAATTGAGTACCCGAGAGTTTAAGGGGAAAACAAAAACTTCGAGTCGGACATAAAGCCTGATATGAATAATAGTTTATCATCTCAAACCAAATAGATATCTAGTGAGACCACGCCGCTTAGCGGAACGGGTTTTCCCCTCACTAGTATCCTAAAACCTTTATAAAACCATATATTGTGCTCCTGCATCCACAATGGTTAAAAACATAGTATTTCAAAACATTCTGATGATATGCAAAACAAGCAAATCAAATCTAGATTACCCATCCCCATTTATTCTGACTATCTGTCTCAATTATAGTTTCCAGGATTATTATTATTAACCTAATAGTTTTCATGGGCTAACTAATAACCGGCTAAACGTTTAAGGACTCCCTGTCCAATTACATAGTTTTCATGGGTTTACTATGAACCTGTTTATCTGACATTGTCATTTACACATAGTTTTCATGGGCTAACTATGAACCTGTCTATCTGACATTTTCATTTACACATAGTTTTCATGGGCTAACTATGAACTTGTCTATCTGACATCCTCTTTTATACATAGTTTTCATGGGCTAACTATTAACATATTGGCCTCTGCCAATATCATACAGTTTTCATGGGCTTACTGGAAACCTATCGGCCCCTGCCAATATCTTTCCTTTATATTTTACTCACTCGGGATTTTATTCAATTTATATTCACTACTGGGTTAACCTAACTAGTTCTCCTACCATTTTTACCCAAAATACAGTTATGGGTCCATTATAAAGTGAAAATATTCATATTAGAAGAAACAATATAACAACATAGCAATACCACTCCTATGGGTTTAATTTATCAAAGATAGATTCTTCTCAAACCATTATAAAATCTCCTTTAATATAGCCATGGTTTTTCCTTTTAAAAACAGAGTTTCAGTCATAAAACCTTTCGATAGCTTCAAAACCTAGCTTTCGACTTCGTAGGGTAACCTCCTTCGAAAGCTCTTAAAAACATTAGGCTCCTACGTACCTTATAATACTTTAAATTCTACCTTTCTAAAATTTAAAACTTGGTCAAAATAAAACAATTTTACAACCCCTTTGAAAGTATCTCCTTTGAAGGCAAAGAACACCAAGCAAACATTTTCGAAAGCAAAGAAAACAACCTCCTTCGGAAATATAAAACTTTGTTTTAGCCATAACTTTTTATAGGTGTAGAATTAAGGTCTCTAACCTATTCCATCGTGTTCAAATTATGGTTTGCCTTTTCGTAGAGTGGTCGTAATCGAAAAAGGGCTTACGGTTAGAAAGTTGTGCCTATTTGAAGTTTTTAAAACAAGGTTGGAGAAAACTGCTACAAAAGAGCTTCCGCAACGTTTACTACTGCTACCGAAAGGGAGTTTCCGACAAGGTCGAAAGGTTGTTTTCGACAAGGTTGGAAGGTTCACTAAAAATGCAGCAAGAAGATCCAAAAATGCTGCAGAAGGTTCTATGACGAAAGGTTACTTAGACGGAAGGTTTTATGACGAAAGGTTCATCAAAAACGCTGCAGAAAGCTGCAGAAATGCTGCAGAAGGTTCTATGATGAAAGGTTACTTAGACGGAAGGTTTTACGATGAAAGGTTCATAAAAAACGCTGTAGAAAGCTGCAGAAATGCTGCGGAAGGTTCTATGACGAAAGGTTACTTAGACGGAAGGTTTTACGACGAAAGGTTCATCAAAAACGCTGCATAAAGCTGTAGAAATGATGCGGAAGGCTCTATGACGAAAGGTTACTTAGGCGGAAGGTTTTATTATTAAAGGTTCATCAAAAACGCTGTAGAAAGCTGTAGAAATGCTGCGGAAGGTTCTATGAACTTAGGCGGAATGTTTTATGGTGGAAGGTTCAGTGGTAGAGTCGTAAATAACTCAAAAACTGCCACACTTATGCTTTGTCAAATTCTTATTGGTTAAAAACATACTTTAACAATTCTTTGTCAAATGTCTATTGGTTAAAGAAATATCTTTGCAGAAATCTACTACAGGTCAGAATTATTATTTTAGAAATTATTTTCAAATAATTATTTATATTAATATTTTAATATAATTATTAAGCCTTTTTAGCTTAGAAAATTCATAATAAATCGAAATCAGTTGGAAAAAATCTCAAAAATTCACAAAAAACTAAAAAAACATTTTCTTCATCACATCAAAATTTCGGGGCAGAATTCATTATTTTATTATTTTTAATAATTAAAATCCAAAATAAATGTCTTTTTCACCTTAGGAATTCATAAAATATTTCTATTAACTCCAAAAATTACGAAATTAATAACCCATCTCTAAAAATACGTTTTACACAGCATATCCAATATTCAAGCCGTTTGGAGGTCATTTACTAAGGTTTTTACTCTAAAACCCATCATTTTAATTCCATAAAAATCCCAATAAATCGCCATAAATCATTATTCTATCTAAACAATGATTATTAGATCCAAACATGATCATCACAGCAAAATACAGTCAGTTTCTATCTATAACTGAACCAAAACAAGTAAAAATGAGATGATTTACACTATTATTCACCTTGATTAGTTAATTGGAGAATGAGATAATTTCCTAGCTTAATTCCTTAGCTTTTATCTTCAATTTTCTGTTCTTCCTTGAGCTTTTATTGGCTGGTCGAAATATAGGTGAGGAGTTATGAATGAGAAAGTAAAAGTCTTTAAGGTGGAGGGAGGGATTTATACTAAGGAATGTAGCCTCATTTCCTAGTTTACCCCTTAGAAAAATCCTCCTTCTTAATTTAGTTGAGTCTTATTTTAGTTCATTCATTAAGACACGACCATTGGATTTATTAATCTCATCTCCCAAATCAATCACGTTATTCTATTTAATTTATCTAATTAAATATCCTGAATAATGTTAAACAAAAATTAGGGGTGTTACACGTGTCTTTCCATATTGTTCTAAACCCGCTCTTATTCCAACTGCAATACTCTACTTTTATACCCATACTACCAAAGAGTATTACTAGGTAATACCGTTTGATAATATGGAGAATGAGATGATATTAGGCTATCACACATGAATATTACCGTGAGCTAACACTGGTATGTATTTTAAAATCAAATACTACTCACGTATACGTACTCAGTATCGGCACAATGCAATAAACACATGCATTTCTAATACATAATATAATACAATTAACAGGGATCGCAAAGTCATCAAATGCAGCTATAAAATATAATAGATGAAATATACAAGTTCAAGTAGGTTTACAAAATAGACAATGTCCACTGTCTCTCAAAAATGTATATATACAATATATTTCCATCCCATACAGCTCAACAGTACATCAACATATATATAAATACCATATAATATACACATACAACTTATGGCCCAACTAATATCCTAGCCTCCAAACTATGCCAAATAACCACATTCTAGTCACTTTTTCCTTAAACATGAAAAGTCTTGGACTAACTATGGTATTATATAAATGGCACGCGGACCAGACTATGTATAGAATATGGATGTCAATATATAATAGCAACTGGCACAATATAAAGAAGTGTATCTCAAAGGGGCATATACATCTCAAATATAACAAATATCTTGAACCATGCACATATATCATCACTCATCTTAATGTAGAGTCAAAAGCGGTACGATATCAAAATGAGTGAAATAACTATGTAAGCACAACAATCAATACACAATAATCAACAAACTAAATCATGGCATGCTCATAACTATGCTCTAAATTATCTCTCGAGCAATTATAAAGTAGACATACCTAGGTTCGTCATGCTCAACATATAAGGTAAATAGCACACAAGCATCCATGGCAAACAAATGTCAATATGGATATGGCACGCTCTTAGTTATGCCATGATTAGCTCTCAACTAACTACATAATAAATACATCAGTATGTAGTCAAACTCCTTAATATGACATGCTCGCGGCAATATGATAGGATATATCACTGATAACCATATAACACATATGTAAGTGGTTAACTACCTTATGGACTCTCGGGCTTAGAAATAGCCACATCGACACACAACTGCATACTCAATGATCTCATAAAGATGAACATATGTATGTCTATACCATTACATAAATAACTTGATAGGAGACTGATGCTCTCAGCCTACCCCAAGCGCCTTCCTCACACACTTTAAGCGCTATCATACAATCTTTAGTTACCTCGATAGCTATCGTGACCCAGTATCCATCTTGCACTAATGTGCTTGCATGGCTACCAATGCCATGGTCACAACCCTACAAATGCCATAAACGACAGACTACTGGCTTAGGTGACACGATGTAGTGGCTCTCCACCATATATAACAAAACGTGTCACCAATACGCTGCACGACCCTATGATTAAACCATTTCATTATCTTTTACAATCAATTTATTTCTATTTGACTCAAAAATAATAATATTCCACTTTAAAACTCAAAAATTATTTTGTTTCCTTTTATCTCAAAAATAGCGACAACTTGATCAAAAGTACTTTCGAAAGCATGCCTTTATTAATATTATTACTATCCTCAAAATATCTCTTATTTCTATTACTCAAATAATAATAATAATAATAATTTCCAATAAACTTTGTAAAACTATCGTATTATTATTCAACTGAAAAATAATATAGGCTTCCCAAAAATCATATATTATTGATTGAATTATAATTTACCTTATTGATAATAATAAATTCTCCAAATTCACTTTAAAATATAATTTTCATTATTATTTATGAATTTCCCTTGAAATTCATAAACAATAACCTTATTTAATTTTTCACACCAATTTCGGTATAAATTGTTAAATCCTATTATTCACAAATATCACTCAAAATTTATAAATAATCTTATTTTCCATTAATTTATCTATTTTGCCCAAAATAATATGATGTTACATATTTTCTATTAATTATTATTTTCCCAAATCTATAATCAATCACTATAAAGTATCATCATCCAACATACAATAATTAAATAGACAAGTAACCAAATTGGAGCACATATTATATCAAAACATCATAATAACTAAACAATCATTAAAAGAGCATATCATATGTCCACAAATGTATATTTCATCGATGAATACTTATTTATTATTATTAAAATAAATATAAATACGTACAACCATTGAATCCCATAAAGGGGCTTTCACTTAGCTCTAAAAGTGAGCAAACCTTGTGTCAAATTGTGCCAAATTTCATCTCGAATCCAATGAAACAAACCGTGTGAAACGGAGGTCGTATGCAAAAATTACAGAGGTTAGAAGTTTCAAGGTTTAATACATAAATAAATAACATACAGGGGCATAATAGTAAATAACCTTCTCTCTCTATTTCATGTGCACGCTAAACCCACTGTCGTCAACTTTAGGACGCCACTGCCGCCATTATAGGCCTCCAACAGTCGATCTGATACTACCCACAGCATGGCAAGAGCCCTCTCTTCTAACACCACCCCAGCAACCCCCCGATCACCTATGCCGTCGATGCATGCCCTAGTCATCACCGTCTTCTCAGAATTTTTCAGCCATATTAGCAACCTCTGGAATCAAACCGCATGGATTAACTCTCTCTCGTCCTCTACAACATATTACCCTTTGATCGTCCTATTATCGTTGTTTCACAGTTAACTACAAAACCGTAGAATCATAGCCATGTATATTATGTCGATCCTTAACTTATAGAGAATATTTCGACCAAACATGACTGAATTACAGCAAATGAACATCACCACCGTGTTTGTGTTGTCGTGCGATATTAAATGATATATCCTAAGGCCTAATCCTAGATTATTTTGTAAGTCACCGTATTTTGTAATTAGTAGAGATAATCTCCATTTGGTCAAGGAGATTCAGATTTGAAGAGGAGATTAGAAAAGTGAAGAAGAGAAAATGGAGGCTATCTAGGATTTCCACATAACACTTTATTTATATGCGAAAAGGGGCTTGTTGGGTCCAAGCGGTCATAAAGGCACGAAAAAAATCATTTTTGAAAGATATATCGAGTATATCATGTTACATGCGCGTGCGCGTACACACACACACACACATATATATATATATATATATGTATATATATAGGAATATAGGTTTTTAGTATTTCAAAATGCAATGGAAATGTCAAAATTCCCAAAAAGACAACTCTGCTCAAAGTTTCCTTCCATCTTCAATCAATTTAAACAACTATTAATAATTAATGTGTCAAATTTACAGACAATTACACTACAAGAGACCATTGCCCTTCAAACTAGGGTGCATGGATGAGAGGACGCAGTCCCTTCAGTTATTTCATTATTTCTCTTTTACTAGTATATGTATATATACATACACACACATATATACGCATGTATAAATTCATACACACACATACATACCTATGTACATGTGTTATTCATATTTGAAAAATTAACAGAAGACAGAGGAACTTGTTTATCCATAACTCGTACATATGGCTTCCATTAAATAGACTTTAATGTATATGTTATTATCATTTGTTGTTAGTTAATACTTGGTGTATTCATTGAGCTTAAACACACGTGTAAACTATGGAGATATTGTATGTTACATTGGTTGGTTTATATTGCATTGATGGTTGTTCTGTACTTCCGTTGTGAGGTTGTATATTTCTTCAGGAAAAGTCTTGTTTTAAATTATTCACCCAACGACACATTGTCTTTAATGTTTAAATTTGATATATAAGCGCCAATGAACATCATTTTATGTTTACTTTAGAAAATGGAGAAAGTGGGGTGTCATGGATAAGTTATCTTCCTCATAATCATTAGTAAAGTCTATAAAGTGAACATGAGTATTTCGACCAAGGTTCAAGCGAACCCCTCGGTGTTTGGTGCAAATGTCAGATGCCTTAACAGAGGAAACATTTCATTAAAAACTCCTTCGTCGATGAATTTGGACCCTTCACATTAATCAGAAGTAGCTATGCCAACATACTTTCAGTAGTCATGTTTTCTCTCTTGTTCCCAAGCCATAACCTTTTAGTCAAGAATATTGTTAAGGCGTAGTCTCGGCTCTTCGGCAATAACAAGAGCCGAATAAATTTGATAAAAATTGTTTTAAAAACAACTCTAGAAGCTTTATGTTCATCGAATTTACATTGGTCAATTGGATATCTACGGTAAGGTAATTTGTCATAACCTTAAAAATGCCCTTATTTAATTGCAACATTGACTTCAAAGTTACTTAGTTCAATCAATAACAATTATCGATTAACCGGATTAACTTTGGCTAGAAATTTTTAACTTCGAGACAAATACCAATTACAATGACCCTATCCTTCTATATCAAAGAAGACAGACTAGTAGTGTTTCACTTTGAGTCTAATCTTGTACCCAAATATGGATTTGACAGAAAGTCATATGATGTGATTAACAACCAAAGTAGGGCATAAAAACACAAGATCTACGGTACTCTAAAGCCAAAAGACTATTGCATATAATCACATAAGATCCTCTATTTTGACTTAGATATAATTATCCTCTAGAAGAGTCTCAGTGAGTCATTCTATAGTTGCTCCACCACTACAAGTACGTAAGCTCTTGATATCCCCAATGGCCATGAATGAATTATCGTCCCTAATATGGAGAGTATTACATACATTAGTCTCGCGGGTGAATTAATATCCCTTTCTCAAACCACTTTGACTAGGAACATCTAAGGGTAAGTATTTATTTATATAAACGTTATTCAATGCTCATGACTACGAACACATTTGTAGTTGCAACGGTTAAAAACTTATTCCTTAGAATTTCGTATTGTACATATGAATGCAATTAACATTCAATATATATGTGTAGATACATGCACATACAATAAAAACACAAACTAGAAAAACATATTTTCATTTCGAACAAGATTCGTACATAAGAGTTAGCTATACAATTATATAAACGAAAATACATAATTTTTCTTAGGCATACCCTTAATTCTATCAGTTTCTACATTTACGTCTAACATAAATACATTTATGAATATAGCGTTTGCAAGTCAAATCTATTAAATAATATAGTAGTAGAAGGATTATCTACCATCTCCATGATCCTTAAATTCTAAGTCAATCGATGATTCTATTCCACGATTTTACATCTAAGTTTATGTAGTTTTTTCTTCAAAAATTAAAACTCCATCATGAAAGACAAACATTTCTAACTACATATTAATTGATACTAAAGTAGAAAATTTGATTTGCATTTCTTAATTAACTCTAATTATATTGTATTGAAATCCATACAATTTATAATTCCTAGACAAGTTAATATCTATATGTTAATATTATCTTTCGCTTTTTTCCATTTCAAGGTAATTTTCTTTACATTGAATCATAGATATATGATCATATATTTATTTACATACATTTTGCTCTTTTTTTTTAATTCTAAATAATTTATCTTTTATAAATTAATATAAAAATAGATAAAATATTTTAACGTCTTGTTTTGCAATAAATGCTAAATTTCCTTCTTTGTTTTTCCTGAATAACGTCGGGAAGAAAAATTATCGAAAGGTGAAATAATGGGTTAAAAGGTAAAATAACGTAACATGTCAAATTCAAAACAAATCGTAAATATACGTGCTAAAAAAAGCTAACAAAATCTTAAATTTGTTTAATTAATTTATAAATTTATTTTATTGACATTATGTTTCAAAAAATTAACAAAATTAATAAAACTCATTTGTATTAACAAAAAAGACATGACGAAGTTTTTATTCAAATATATTTAAACAATAAAGAAAAAGTGAAAAAAGAAATAACAAGTTCAAATGTACAATAGTTTACTTCAACAAATTCACATTTTGTGCATTAAGAATTGTATATTCTAACAATATATTTAAAGTTTTGATATTGTAACAATGTATAATCTTGTTAGCAAGTTCTTAAACTTGCTACGCGGCATGTTGGGATGCTCGAAGAAGCATTAATAACCTATTTACAATTTTATATAATTATTTGATAATTATCTTGAATTATATATGCTTAGATTAGATCATGATATAATGAATCCCTATATATGTGTGTCGTCAACATTGGATGTAAATACACATACACAAACATACGTGTATATGTATACACACACAAACATAGATACATACATACATATATACATACATACATACATACATACATACATAAACATATGTGTGTGTGTGTGTTTATGTATGTGTGTATGTTTATGTGTATGTATGTATGTATGCATGCATGTATGTATGTATGCATGCATTGTGATTAAATTTTTTAATGTAAGTGTATACATAGAGTTTCGACCAGAAAATAAAAATATTTTTGTATTAGTTCTCAAAACTTAACTATAATTTAAAAAATCCATTTAAAACAAAATTGATTTTAACGTGTGTGTGTGTGTATGTATTTTTTTATTAGTTTTCAAAACTTAACTATAATTTAAAAAAGCTTTTTAAAACAAAATTGATTTTAATGTTTGTGTATGTGTGTGTGGGGGGGGTGTGTGTATGTATGTATTTTTTCTGTTAATTCATATACGTGGTAGCATTTTGAATTCTACATACATACATATATAATTTTAAAATTCAAATATATATACATATCATTTATTTAAAATATACATGTTACTTTAATATAACATCTACATTACAATACACACACACACACAATATGCTAATTAAATATAAGATTGTGAAATCGATTTTCAAAAAATAATTAATTTAATCTTTTAATGATTTCCGCACATAAATTGATTTAAAACTAGAGAAAGCAAAATTTTAAACCGTAAGGATTAATAAAAATTAGACTTGTCAAGGTATCTTTATGCTGAAAATATATGAATATATATACATACATAATTTTATTCATTTACATTTAAATATATATATTGTTATTTTATATTTGAATTTTAAACGTTGATATATGTATGTGTGTGTACACACATATGTATATTTCCAAAAGAAATATTTTTTGTATATATATAGATATATATAATCAAAATATAATTCACTGATTTAAATTTGAAATTAGAAAATAGTTTATATTTAGATGTAGATTAAAAATTTTAATTAAAATATTTTTATATTCGTATTTACGAATATTACCTTTTTAGTATCATATACATACATACATAAATACACACACACTATTATAAATTTAATTTCTTGTTACATTAAATCATATATATGTATATGTGTGTGTGTTATAGACATCACTTATGTATATGGATGGGCTAACATATCCGTTACAGTGTAAATCCCAACATTTATATATTGGCATATTAAACCATGTACACTGTATATGTTGCACATGCACATACATGTTTATGTGTATATGATACACGTGTGCATAATAAATAATCTAAAATAAAACTTTATTTACAGATAAAATAAAATAAATATTTTTATTTATAATTAATTTAGATCATATCTAAATAAATTTAGACTTCTTGGGCTCAATAAGATCCAAAATTGCAAAAATAATTTTGAAGTCCACCCATTTAATATGCTACGTGCTGGTCCTGATCCAACAGTACATAAGAGTTAGGTGTACAATTAGATAATCAAAAATACATAATCGTCTATCGGTATACCCTTTAAGTCTATCAATTTTCACATTTAAGTCTAATACAATATTTTTAGGAATATAGTGTTTGTCTACTCAAATCTATTAAATAATATAATAGTTGAAGGATTACTTACTCTCTCCCTAATCCTTAAATTCCAAGTCTCTCGTTGATTCTCATCCATGGTTTTACATCAAGTTCATGTGGTTTTTTCTTCAAAAATTAAAACTCCATTATTAACAACAAACATTTCTAACTACATATTAATTGATATAAAGTAGAAAATTTTATTTGCATTTCTTAATTATCTCTGTTATCTCCAATTATATTGTATTAAAATCCATACAATTTATAATTCTTAGTTAAGTTATTATCTTTGTGTTAATATTATCTTTTTTTTTTCATTTCAAGGGTAAATTTTTACATTGAATCATAGAAATATGATCATATATATTTATTACATATATTTTTCTCTTTCGCATTTCTAATTCTAGATAATTTATTTTTATAAATAAACATGAACATAACATGCAAACGTCTTATTTCACAATAAATGCTTGATTTCCTTCTTCGTTTTTCCTAAACAGTTGCGGAAAGAAAAATTATTGAAATATAAAATAACGGGTTAAAAGTAAAATAACATCACGTATCAAATTCAAAACTAATCATAAATACATGTGCTACTTAAATTTTTGTAATTGATTCGTATATTTATTTTAGCCCATCGAGTTTCAAAAAATGAACAAAATTAATAAAACTCACTTGTATTAACAAAAAAGACATGACATAGTTTTTATTCAAATATAAAAACAATAAAGAAAAAGAGAAAAAAAGAAATAACAAGTTCAAATGTACAATAGTTTACTTGGACAAATTCACATTTTCTGCATTAAGAATCGTATATTCTAACAATATATTTAAAGTTTTGATATTGTAACAATGTATAATCTTATTAGCAAGTTCTTAAACTTGTTACGTGGCGTGTTGGGATGCTCGAAAGAAGCATTGATCACAACTAGGCTTGTCAATGGTCCGGGTTCGGTCCGGGTAGTAGAAAACCCAAGCCCGTACCCGATTGGCAAATTCCATGCCCGAGCCCGGCCCGAGCCCGGCCCGAGCCCAACGGGTATTTCTAAGTCGGTATCCAAGCCCGACCCATTGGGTTTTGGTTAAAAGTTCGGGTGCCCTATCTAAAATCATCAAGATATTATACTACAAAGTGAAGCCTACAAAATGATATTAAATATCAACAGAAATATAATAGTTTAAAATGAAATATTTTACTGTGTTATGAATCTTCTGATACTACAGGTAAAACAACATGAACTATAAGCATATTGTAAATTTAAATATTTAATAATGATACTATTGTAATTTGTAAGCAGTTTCGTTAGCAAAGCAACACAATGAATACTCAATTCATGAATCATCAACTCATCTATTTGAATAAAAGTTTGATAGATATTCAAGCAACTAGCAGTAAATAATGCATACAACAAAACAAAACATTCATGTAGACAAATTGATTAACAAAAATAAAAACATGTTATGTAGCAAACATGGACACAAAGTTACATTACACATAAAACAACACGTAGTATAAACTTCCTACAGCTCAGATACAAATAAAGGCTTATTAAACTATAATATGAAAGTAAGCTACATAAAGTTTCATAAAACAAGATATTTAAAGTGCATAATCACGTGCTTTTTCATATTTCATATTTCATAGCCACAATTACATAAAGATATTTACATCAAAATGAGTTAGATATTCATTTTCAAATAAGTTGCAGCATAATAGCATTTTAGTCTCCAAAGTATAAACAAAAATACATACCTATCTTTGAAATAACATCAATCTGCAACAAAACCATAAGGCAACTAGCCTTCATGCATCTAAAGTAAGAATATACAAAATATCCACTTCAATCTCCATGCATCTTTCTAAAACATTACTTTGCATTTGTTGATTCTTCTTCAACATCTACAAAATAAAAGAATGAAGTTATATAATACAGTTGAAGTTATGGTAATTAACGAGAAATAGTGACTAAATATAACAAAAGAAACTGTAAAAACAGTACATTGGATTTTGTTAGACTAGATCCAATCATCGATGGTGACCAAAGCTTCTACAACATCTGGAAGCAAACAAGAACGAGTGTCATCCAACACTCTTCCCCCAATACCGAATGCAGATTCTGACGCAACAGTTGTCGCCGGAATAGCTAATATATCACGTGCCATCTATGATAAACATGGAAGTTTAGCACTATGTAATTTCCACCATTGCAAAACGCAAAAAATTTCTTTTCTAGGAAACACCGGCTCTTCTAGATATTGATCTAACTCTGATTTTTGATAAGCATGAACATTAAAAGAACTAGACTCCATGACCCACAAATCATATTCGGATAATCGATCATCATTGGACACGTCTATATTAAGTTCTTCACCAACATCATCAATGGGACAGTCGCTAGAATATTCATTATGCAGCTTTATGATGGTATCACGAATTCTTTTAATATATTGATCGGAATCAGTAGGATACAACTTTCGATAATAATAAACCACGATATTCATTTTAAACCTTGGATCAAGAATCACGCCAATTGCCAATGCTAAACTACATTTTTCCCAATACTTTACGAACTTAGTTTTTGTTGGAGAAACCATTGCTCGAAGGCATTCATGCTCACTAGTCTCCATTTGGAGTAAACGATAGTGAATTTCATAAATTTCAGCGAAAAATACATTACAAGTTGGAAACTTTGTACCGCTAAATTGTAGAGTAGCATCACAACTTTAGGCAACCGTTAACCAAACCGGCTACTTTCTATTCTTCTTTTGACGGATTATGCTTATAATTTTTATCTATTAGATCTAAGCGGTTGAAGGCTTCTTTCAAGTCTAGTGCAGTAGCAAGCATCAAATAGGTGGAATTCCACCTTGTCGAAACATCTAAGGGAACTTTTTTCCTTCCATTCAACTTAACTTGTTTAACAGCACAATCAAACTTTTCTTTCCCAAAAATTGATCTACTTAAATATTTTACCGTTGCTCTTATTTTTTTGAATCAGACCTCCAATCTCTTTTAGGCCATCCTGCACAATTAGATTAAGTATATGTGCACTACGGTGCACATGAAATAATTCTCCATCCATAGGCAACAAATTTTTATCACATGACCATTTCTTAAGGTTTTTGGCCATAACATTATTAGATGAAGCATTATCAACAACCATACAAAGTAGTTTTTTTATCAATATTCCACTCCAAAATCAACTGCGAAATAAACCTACACAGTGTCTCTCCATCGTGCGGATAAGGAATGTGTCTATATGCAATAATTTTCTTTTGTAATTCTCATTTATCATCTATATAATGTGCAGTCAAAGATTCATATGCAAATTTTTGATGATCTGAAGTCCATATGTCAATAGTAAGTATGATTCTACAAGAAAGGGCATCAAATTCATTGTATAGTTTCTCCTTTTCAATTTTGTGGATTTCAAGGATATCATTTCTTGTTGTGTTTCTAGACATTAGATTGAAGTCTGGATTTAGACCATTGGAAAAAGCCTCAAAAAATTCATGCTCAACCATATTAAATGGATACTTATGTTTAATAATCGCCAATGCCACTTTTCTGTTGATTAAATTTGTAACTTTAAAGCTTTGTTTTTTCATTGAAGGCATTCTTGTAAGTGACAACAATCCTTGCCTCATGAAATTGTGTTTTTTTGTCATACAACTATTAGAATGTCTTAATAAACTACTAGTACCATTAGAACTTGAATAACATAATTTCTTGCGACAATGCTTACACTGAGCAGTATCATTTTTACCTACTACTTTAATTTTGGTGAAGTCATCTCATGCAACAGAAATTGTTTTTCTTTTCTTCAAAGCAATGTCCACCTCCACTTGTTGTACATTTTCATTATTTGCCACATCATTTTGCACTTCAATTGGTAAAATGGAAGTATCAATTTGACATGTTTCCATTTTTCTGTAGTATAAATAATATAGTATTAGGATATTATTTTATTTCACTAGCCATAAAAGAAAGAGTAACGGTTAATGAAAAAACAAGCACAAATGAAGATTTCAATTAATGCAAATGCGCATGGATAAAGCTATCAATTAATGCTAAATGAGCAGGCTATATATTAGAGATGCTGGTAGAATTAAACTATTCCTTTCTATAAGATATAAATTAAACAAGCTAATAAATGAGGCATAAATGACAATTAATTAGCAAAGGAAAATGAGAAAAATTTAGGTTGGTTACAAATTACATACGCGTGTAAGAACAATTTTCGACAGCCATAAAAGAAAAAATAACAGTTATGCAAAATGAGCACAAACGAAGATTTCAATTAATGCAAAATGAGCACAAATGAAGCTATAAATTAATGGTAAATGAGCAAGCTATGAATTAGAGATTCAAGTGGAATTAAACTATTCTTTTCTATAACATATAAATTAAACAAGCTAATAAATGAGGCATAAATGACAATTAATTAGCAATGGAAAATGAGAAAATTTTAGATCGGTTACAAATTACATATGCGTAGAAGAACAATCTATTGAAGAAGACATAAATGATGTTATTCATTAATGCAAAATGTGAATAAAATATAAAATAGCCTAAAGCAACAGATGCGTGCAGGAGTAATTGACAAACAATAAATTAAACATGCAATTTAATGACGCATAAATTATGCTTTTCATTTACGCAAAGTGAGGAAAAATCAAACAGACTATAAATTAGCTAATAATTTCTGAGAATGATGTGATAAATTACTCGATTGAGAAAGAAAAACTTACTTAGAATAGAGACATGACAAGAGATGGTAAGAGAAAGGAGTGATGCAAAGGGACAATAAACCGAATTGAGAACGGAGATTGAGGTTTGTTAACTCCTCTTTTTGAAGCGACCTAAAACATATGCGACCTAACGACCTAAAGGAGCCTAGCGACCTAACGACCTAAAGGGACTTAGCGACCTAACTTCCTAAAGAGCCCAGCGACCTAACTTCCTAAAGAGCCCAGCGACCTAACTTCCTAAAGGACTCAGCGACCTAACTTCGCAGAGGACTCAGCGACCTAACTTCCTAAAGGACTCAGCGACCTAACTTCCTAAAGGACTCAGCGACCTAACTTCGCAGAGGACTCAGCAACCTAACTTCCTAAAGGACTCAACGACCTAACTTCGCAGAGGACTCAACGACCTAAAGATGGAACAGTTCAACAACCTAAAACTCCAGCAACTACTCCTTAGGTCACTCGCGACCTACAACTTGCCACTTTGCTCAGACAGATCAAATGCACCCCTATTAAGTCACAAACCATGCCCATTAGGTCGCCAACGACCTATGACCTACCTTAACCCGTTCACGACCTATGACTTGTCAGTATGTTCAAATGGTCAAGTGCAAAATTGTTAAGTCGTAGCCCGTACTCCTTAGGTCGCTCACGACCTACGACCTAACTCCAAATTCTCCCTATAAATACCCCGCCTACTCCAACTTGGGGGGGACTTTTTGGATCATTCTCTGGAGCGCCTATACTCTGTTGCTTTCTCGATTCAACTAACACTTCAAACACCGAAGACACTTCAACGAACTTCAAGAGAAGATCGAAGACGTCCGACATGGATTCGAAGAGCTCTCTTGCATCAAAGTTCTAGCTACTTGTTTCAAGCGTATTGTAATCAAATTGTAATCGAAGAATTGTTGTAAAGATTGTAATTGAATCGGCAATAAAGAAGATAAAGTGGACGTAGGCTTAATTTCTAGCCGAACCACTATAATACCGCTGTCTCTTTACTTTTCTGCCATTTTCTGCTTATATTCTGTTCCCGTACCAACGGGTGGTGCTTTCACTTTTTCTTTACACATACCGGGTGTTAGCGTTCAATTTTCAGCGTTAACATTTTGGTGCTTTCACTGAGAACCCAACTCAGGAATATTGTCATCATTGCTCCATAAGAGTTTGTGGAAAAAATTTCTTTGAAAATCAGAAGTTTGTCGGAAATAATGGCTCCCGGAAGAAAGCGCAAGTCTACCAGATCCGTCAATACTCATGATAACACTGCTACTTCTCCTTCATCAAGTCAAGCAGCTCCAAGCATTGGAGTGACACGAGCGGAGTTAGATGCTGCGGTGTCTGGGTTATATCAGCAAATTGAAACCCAGAACACCTTGATGCTAGAAAGGTTGAATGCTATGCTCGGAGCTAACCGTCAACCAGCGAATAATGAGGAAAATTTTGCTGATGCTGTTCACAACTCTGAAGGGAGGAACATTCCTCAAAGGGCAGCTGGCACTGCCGAAGGGGCACCTCCCCAAGCCGGAGTGACAAGGCCGCAACCAACTCTCCACGAACGTTTGTTTAAGCAAACTTCCAAGAAAATGGCTGATGACTGCCCCGCAGAGCCTCTGAACAACGAGGAATACCTCTCGGAAATGATATGACAGATCGTGAAAGAGAGCATGCAAAGAAATGAAGATGAGAACGACTGGGGGTTCGCTCCAAGTAAGACTCCGTTCATTGAGAAAATTCTAAAAGCTGAATTTTCAAGAAAGTTTGTTCCTCCTACCATTCCAGCTTACCGAGGGACAAGCGACCCCAATCAATTTCTGTACAAATACGACTGGCACATGATGGGTGCCAGGGCAACGGATGAAATTAAATGTCGGTACTTTCCGGTGTACTTGGAAGGGGTGGCACTACTCTGGTTTACAAAGCTGCCTGCCCGATCTGTAGACCAGTTCTTCGATTTAACTCGAAAGTTTAAAGAGCAATTCAGACTGTACGCTTCAAAGGCGAAAGACATAATGTCATTGTCTAGCCTTGAGCAGAATCCAGGAGAGTCTATTAAGTCCTTCTTGAATCGCTTCAATATAGCTCTGGCTGAAGTCGACAACGCGGAGCCACGGATGGTTTTGACTTATCTGATGCGGGCTATCGATAAGTCAAGTGAATTTGGGAAATGGCTGAAAATGAAGGAGCCAAATTCACTCGAGAAATTTTATAAGAAAGCTGACGAGTTCATGCGCTTGGAAAATCTTCCTGCACCAGTAAAAGTGGTGGCAACAGGAGTGGAGAATAACATTGCTGCTTCAGCTAAGAAAGATTCCGGAGGTCAGAAGAGGGAGAATAATGATGGGAAGAAACAAAAAGATATAAAGAAACCTCGCTTCTTTAAACCCTCAAATTTCACCCCCTTAACCGACACTCCGGAGAATACCTTCTTTGCCACCAAAGATGCCGTGGAGTATCCTAAACCAGCTGAGATAAAGCCTGGAAAGAATGCTATGCAAAATGGAAAATTCTGTCAATTTCATAACCAACCCGGCCATGATACCAACGAATGTCGTCATTTGAAGAGCTTGATTGAAGAATTGCTAAGACAAAACAAGCTGCAACAGTATGTTAAGAGGAGCAGAAATGACCCAACTTCGTCTGCTCAGGGACAGCAACCCCCTACTCACCCATCTGGCTCGGGTGAGGGCACTACCGCACATGAATCTGAAAGGCTTGTTATCAATGTGATTACAGGAGGCCCACACCCAGCAGGCAGAAGCTGGGGTGAGATGGAAAGATATGCTCGTGCTTTGAAATATACCCCAGCGGAAGAAGATGTTCTTGTTTTAGAAAACGCTGCACCCCTGAAACAGCAGAGAACTTCTAATGATGACATTGTGTTTAAAGCTAGGGATTCTATGGGTATTGAAGCTCCAACCATGGATCCCTTGGTCATTTCTGTAGGAATTGGGCCAGCTATTGTAAGACGAGTGCTTGTTGATTGCGGCGCCTCTTGCAATATACTCTTCAAGAAGACATTTGATCAAATGAAGATTCCAATGACTGACGTTTAGGCTTCATTGCAGAAGATTGTTGGGTTTACTGGGGAACCGCAGCAGCCAATTGGAACTGTCGACTTGTTTGTGGAACTTGGAGAGGGACAGAAAAAAGTGGTTCGGAAACAGACTTTTGTAATTGTTGATGGATTTTCTGCCTACAATGCCTTCCTGGGCCGGCTAACTCTAGCTGCATTCAAAGCCATTCTCGCCCCGTGGTGCCTAACTATGAAATTTCCCACAGATAATGGTGTTGGTGTCATTAAAGGGGATCAAAATGCTGGGCGGGAATGTTATCTTATAGAGCTTCGGGAGGCAAGGAAGAGAGAGATGGGAAAAGATGCGGCAGCCCCGCTCTACATCAAAAAGCCAACCTTGTAGCAAGTACAGGGTGGCCCCTGCACTGGCAAGCATAGTGGTGCAAGGAAAGAAATGGACCCCAGAAAGGCCAGTGCAAGGGAGAATAGAGTGGTGCCAATGGAAGTAACGGTGCCAGTACCTGTTGATCTTAAAGATCCAAACAAAGTGCTAAATGTGGGTTCGCAACTCAGTGTGGCAGTCCAAAATATGCTGATATCATTTTTGAAAGCAAATCTGGACGTATTCGCTTGGAGTCACGCCGATATGTGTGGAATATCTCCAGAAATTGCTGTACATACTTTGAATATTGATCCGAAATTCACACCTGTGAAACAGAAAAGGAGAACCCAGGGTCCAGAAAGGTCAGCAGCGTTAAAGAAAGAAGTAGATCAGCTCATGGAGAATGGTTTCATCAAATAGTCCACCTATCCAAATTGGGTTTCAAATCCGGTACTGGTTAAAAAAGCAAATGGAAAGTGGAGAGTATGCATCGATTTCTTAGATTTAAACAAAGCTTGCCCCAAAGACTGCTTCCCGTTGCCGAGGATTGACCAGCTGGTAGATGGAACAGCCGGGCACGAATTGTTGTCTTTTATGGATGCTTACTCCGGGTATAACCAGATTATGATGCATGAGCCAGATCAGGAGGATACAAGCTTCGTCGCAGATGTTGGTCTTTACTGCTACAAAGTCATGCCCTTCGGACTGAAGAATGCAGGGGCAACATATCAAAGGCTCGTTAATGCAATGTTCAAATCACAGCTTGGGAAAACTATGGAAGTCTATGTTGATGATATGTTGGTGAAATCAAAGAAAGCAGTTGACCATATGGATCACTTAGCAGAAATGTTCGCAATTCTCTGAAAGTATGGGATGAAGCTCAATCCTTTGAAATATTCATTCGGAGTAGAGTCCGGGAAATTCTTGGGATTTATCGTAAGCGCTAGGGGCATTGAAGCTAACCCTGCTCAAATTACTGCTCTGAGAGAAGTCAAAGCCCCTGGGACAAAGAAGGAACTGCAGAGCCTCAATGGGAAAGTTGCTGCTTTAAGTCGGTTTATTTCCAAAGCCACCGATAAATGCATCCCCTTCTTTGACGCTCTAATGAAAGGAAAGAAAAACTTCGAATGGACCCCTGAATGCCAGAAAGCTTTCGATGAACTAATCCGTCACATGGAAGCGCCTCCAATACTTTCCAAGCCCAACAATGGCGAAGACCTTTTCATATACTTGGCAGTTTCGTCTCATGCCCTGAGTGCAGCATTAGTGCGGGAAGATGCGAAAGTTCAGCGCCCGGTCTACTATATCAGCAAAAGATTCACTGGGCAGAAATGAATTATTCAAAGCTAGAAAAGCTCGCCTATTGTCTACTGATTGCTTCCAGAAAGTTGAGACCATATTTTCAAGCTCACCCTGTCAAAGTTCTCACTGATCAGCCCCTAAAGCAAGTCCTATTTCGCCCCGAAACTTCGGGCTGTCTTCTGAAGTGGAATATTGAACTTAGCCAATATGATATCGCTTACCATCCCCGAAGAGCAATCAACGGACAAGCTTTAGCAGATTTAATTGCAGAGTACATAGATAAGGGTGACATTGAGGAAGAGGTTACAGTTGACATCCCAACCAGATGGAAGTTATATGTTGATGGCGCAAGAAATGATTACTGTTTCGGAGCTGGGGTTGTGCTTGAAACCCCAGAAGGGCGATCATTATGTTACGCATTGAGGTTGTAATTTCCTTCTACGAATGATGAAGCAGAATATGAAGCTCTAATTGCTGGATTAAAGATTGCAAAAGAACTGAACATCAAAGCATTGCAGATCTTCAGTGATTCTCAGCTTATTGTATGTCAAGTCAAGAAGGAGTTTCAAACTAAAGGAGGAAATCTTCCTGCTTACTTGTCAAAGGCTTGTGAGCTTCTCGATGATTTCGATCACTATTCGATAAGCCACATACCTCACGAGGAAAATATGAAGGCGGATTCTCTCACAAAGTATTCAAGTTCCGTAGAAGCTCAATTATTGGGATTGGTTCCTGTGGAGGTCTTGTCAGCTCCAAGCACTAATGAGATGGATATCGACTGGATCATGGCTGTATCTCAAGAACAAGAGTCATGGATGTCCCCAATCAAAGAATATCTACTCAACGGCTCCCTGCCGGAAAATTCTAAAGAACGTCGAAAGCTGTTAAGAAAAGCATCGAGATATGTAATTCAAGACGGCCGGTTATGCAGGCGGGGATTCTCAATGCCATTACTACGATGTGTAACCAAGGAAGAAGCCAAGACAATTTTAGTAGAGGTGCACGGAGGAGAATGTGAGGATCATTCAGGTGGCCAAACTCTTGCCAAGAAAGTTCTCCGGTATGGGTATTTTTGGCCAGATATTAATCGAGATGCTGCTATCTATTCCCGAAAATGCGACAAGTGCCAGAGGTTTGCAAAAATCCCAAGAGCACCTTCCACCGAACTAACACAGATGGTCAGTCCTTGGCCATTCGCCATTTGGGGGATAGATCTAATCGGACCTTTACCAATTGCCAAGTCGGGAATCAAATATGCTATTATTGCTGTTGATTATTTCACTAAATGGGCTGAAGCAGAACCTTTGGCTACTATTACCTCTAAAAAGATGATAAATTTTGTGACTAAAAATATCATTTGCAGGTATGGTGTGCCGTAGAAGATAATCACAGACAACGGTACTCAATTCAAAAGCGAAGAGTTCCAGGACTTTTGCAAGCGATTCAAAATCCGAAAAAGCTTCTCAGCAGTGGCTCATCCGTAGGCAAATGGGCAAGTGGAGGCAGTAAACAAAATCATCAAGTCAACCATCAAAAAGCAGCTTGAAAAAGCAAAAGGCAGATGGGTTGATAAGCTACCACTAGCACTATGGGCATACAGAACAACCCATAAAACTGCGACTGGGCACACTCCATTCTCATTGGCATACAAATCAGAAGCGATGATTCCAGTGGAACTAGAGGTCCCTTCACACAGGAGAATTCATTTCAACTAGACTGAAAACAAAAAATTGCAACTCGAAGCACTTGACTTTCTTGATGAAAGAAGGGAAGAAGCTAGGCTCAGAGTTGCGACCCATCAGCAAAGGATAGCAAGGCACTTCAACTCTAAAGTCCATCAACGAAGATTTGAAATCGGGGACTTAGTCTTGAAGAGGATCATGACAGCAACTGGAGTGTTTGGACCAAATTGGGAAGGACCATATGTCATAGGCAATAAACTTCTTGATGGCACCTTCAAACTCACAACTGTCGAAGGAGATCCAATCCCGAGAGCCTAGAACAGCAACCATTTGCATCCATATTTTACTTAAAAAGCTCTGCTTGAAATTGTAAAATGATTATGGATGTATCAGTTGTATTGTAAACCATTGTAAAATCAGTGATAATCAATAAAAGAGCTATAAAGTGGATGTAGGCCCAATTCTTGGCCGAACCACTATAAATTTTGTGTTCTTTATTATTATAAAATGCTTGTTTCATTTCGATGTGTAAATACTCTAAATGTATTGCTAAAATGTCGATTTAATATTGCAGGCCGTTAAAACAAAGCTTACCCATCACAAGGCCAAGTGAACCCCGTAAATCGCTCGATAAACAAATTTCAAACCACAAAAATTCCAAATTCAAATCCAACATAAGATGAATTTCACGCAAAAAAGTTAATGATTCCGCCAAAGGGGCACTTTTCCAAAGAAAAAGGAACCAGACACTTGTTAACTAATTATGATCGTCTGTACAAACAGACATCTGATTAGATAGCTTGCGCCTGCCCCGTGGAATCACTTAACAGTGCAGTACACTCCTTCGGATGAAGCAAACTGCTTGCAAAAGAAAGGAACACAGGCTCGGAAACGATAACAGGGGACCACTAATGAGCAAATGATGAAGAGACATGGGCAAGCGGACACAAAAGCAGCCAAAAAGGAGTATTCTCCAAAAAAAAAGGTTGGAGGAACCACCGGTGGGGCATCTTCTCTAAAACGAAGATACCAGGCTCTTGCTAATTAATTGTGATCGTTTATGCAAACAAACATCCAGTTGGATAGCCGGCGTCTGCCCCGTGGACCCACTAAACCGAGAGACGCAACCTTCCTGGCAAGCCACTCAACAAAAGCCCTCTTCGGAGGCACAAGACCTCCTCAGAGGCGCAACTCTTCGAAGGATAAAGACCTCTACGGAGGCACAAGCCCTCTTCGAAGGCACGCCAAAAATGGAAGTGCTCTTCCCAACAAAAAGGTTGGTGGAACCACCGAAGGGGCACCTTCCCAAGTGGAAGGCACAGTGCCTTTGTTAACTAGTTGCGATCGTTTGTGCGAATGAACATCCAATTGAGTAACTTACGTCCGCCCCATAGATCCATTTAACTGTGAGAAAGTAACTTCCAGGCAATCAAATAAAGACCTCTCCGGAGGCACAAGACCTCTCCCGAGGCACCACAAGCCCTCTTCAGAGGCATAAGCCTTCACCAAAGGCACACACTGCCCTCTTCGGAGGCAGAAGACCTTCCCCAAGGCACACAAGACCTCTCCGGAGGCACAAGACCTCTTCGGAAGCATGTCCCAGAATGAAATACTCTTCTCAAATAACAAAGTTGACGGAACCACTGGAGGAGCACCTTCACAACATGAAGGCACAGGGCCCTTGTTAATTGGCTGCGATCGCTTGTGCAAACGAACATCCAATCAAGTAACTTGCGTCCGCTCCGTGGTTCCATTCGACTATGAGGAAGTAATTTCAAGCAAACAGAACAAAAAAAAAGACCTCCAACGAGGCACGATAAAAATAATAAAATAAAAAATAAAACCCTCTTCAGAGGTCCGCTTTACTACGTAGGAGAGTCCACTTCTCAGAAATAAAAAGTGACCATCTCCGAAAGTTAAAGTGTAAAAAATTCTCCAAAACGAGGCGCGTTCTATTAAAGTAGAATAATACTTCCACAAAAACGGAATAATTATTCTCTAAAATAAGAATACGAGTCTCTTCGAAATGAAGAATATTACAATGAGCCGTGGTATGGGGGCAATATGATATAATATAGCTACATTAATAAAAGCGATACTCAAGCAACATACCACAAGCTCATTGCAATATTACGCAAAGTAAACAAAGAAACTTGTGCAAAAACAAGGTATAAATGCATTCACACACATACTGACAAGAAATTGTACAAGTAAAAAGAACCATTTTATTCCATACTATAAAGTTTTTGTACATATGCAGGTTTCAAGCGGGGACCGGTACCCGCACAATCTCCGACCAGTACATGCAAAAAGCAAAAAAGCAAAACGATAAGAATGAAGTCAGTTCATCACTCCTTCTTCCCGCTACCTTTGGAGCTCTTGCCCGGCTTAATGATTAATTTTTGAAGCCGGCGTTGGCGGGTCGGGGAAGAAGGAGAAGAAGGTATGGCTGGGTCAACTTCCGCTTCCTCTCCAGTAGTAGAAGCGCTTTTCCTTCTCTTCTTCGCAATTGTGCGCTTCCCCTTCTTTTTCGAAGAAGACTCACTGCCCGGAGTAAAAAACTCAAAGCTTTGTGCCGTCATCATAAGTTTGCTCTAGGGTCTTTTCGCCTTCTTCAAGTTCCCCAGTCTTCTGCTCTTGCGAAGCAGGTGGATCGTCCAAGCCTTGAAGGGCTCCTATTTGTTCTTCCTGCGATCCCGACTGAGAAGCAGGAGTGATCTGAAGGGATGGAGGAGGAACAGCTGGAAGGGGAGAAGTTTCCGCAGTCTTCAGTGTTTCCGCTGCAGAAGAAAAGAAGTTAAAATCAGTATTCTCCGAAAAAAGAGAAGATATCGGCTCATCAGGACTTAAGTAATAGGCGAGAAATTCATCAAACTACGGTGAAGCAAACGAGTAATCCGCTTGACTTAGTTCAACGTTGAAGTTACCTGAGGAAGTTGGCTTTATAATGTCAATCTCATAGGCTTGTGCTTCGGTGCTTTCTTCACCTTTGTCTCCGCCCTGTGCAGTTGTAATCTCGATTTCAGCTTTAGCAGGAGACAGAGAACGGGGACTGGAGCCCATGATATCAACGTCGGCCGAAGTCGAAGTATGGGCAGGGGCAGTTGGAGATACTTTCTGTCCCGGATGCTCCCCTGCCGCTGCTTTAGCTCTCGCTCCAGCGAGTTGCTCCTTTCCTCTTGCAAGAGCGGCACGAGTTTCATCATCAAAATAATATGCTTCAAGCTCTGCCTCATCATAGCTAGCACCTCCGAGCATATCAACTGCGGCCTCCCACACTTCAGCCAAGGTGATCTCATACTTCGGGCCCAAGAATGAGAGGCTTCCGTGCCCCAAAACACTATGGAGATAAAAATCAAATAAAGTTGAACTAACATTGGCCTTCGTCGCTTCGTGCGAGTGCTCAGCTGCTTCCTTTCCAGCGATGGCTTCATCACGCTCTTTTTCGGTCTTCAATAACTGAGCTTGCAGCCTTGTAATTTCCAAATCTTGAGAACTAACTTTTTCCCGCAGCTGGACGGTGTCATTGCGGTATTTTTCAATTACATGCCGCTCTGCCTCAAGTTTTGTCTCAACATCTCTTTGAGCAGCATGTGCATCTCGCACTTGTTTTTGAAAGACCTCTTCTTTTTGGGAATGCGAAGCATAAGAAGTGGCAAGATCCTCCTTGAGTTTCTTAACTTCAGACTCAAGTCTCGCATTGTCGTCAGCGATGCTCGTCATTTCTGCATCATGTTGCTTACAAATTTATCCCACTCCGACTTGTCATTCTCCATAGTTAACATGGCTTCGAGATTCATATGATTAACTCTTTGAAGCTCGTCAACAAGTTTTTGCCAGCAGACATCCTCTCGATATCGAGTTTGACAGCATCAAGGTTTCTTAACATAGCTTGCTTATCGATCGGCACCAAGTCTAAGTCGAAACGCACTCCCTTTAAACACCAATTTGGAAATCGGCTTTGGAGTGTAGGAGGACCATCCACGACTTGATACTGAGGCCTGTTGATAATTGTCTGAATGTCAGATTTCTTAAGAGCAGGAGAACCGGAGGGGATGTCAAGAGGGTTATGAGCAGCGGTCTTTTCAGAAATTGCAGATGTTGATTGATCGCTAAGTTTGACTCGTTTGCTTGGATCATCAGCAATGTGACTCTTCCCCTTATCATCATGGGATTTCCTTTTATAAGAATCATCTCTTCTGTGAGAAGAGTCGTATCGTTCATCCCTTCTCCCGAATTGTTGCTCACGAGCTTTTCTTTCTTGAGCCTTCCTAGCGGCTCTTTCTTCATCGGTTTCCCTACGGACAGGAAGATAGCGTCTGTGGTCATAAGTGTCACGCCCTCCATAGCGCCGAAAGTCATCATAATACGAACCGCTTCGCCCCATTGGAGAATCTGAAAATGAAAAAGATACAGAACTTCAAAATCTTCAAAGTAAAGAAGCTAAGTGTGTATAAGTGTCAAAAATCCTAAGTGTGTGTGATGTGCAAACTATGCGCGTCAAACTACAAACCACTCTTTGGTTTAGGAGTAATATCAGATTTTACGGCAGGAGTCAACTCTTGGGTCAACGAAAGCGGTCGTAAAGCAGATGTCGCTTCGATCACTGGAGAGGCAACTTTAGCGTTGACGATATCATCTTTAAAAAGCTCGCGTGAAGTCACCATTAGGTCACTTAGCTCACCAAAAATGTCTTCACCATCATGCCGAGCAGAATTTTCTTTTTTAGCTTCTTCATCAGCTGCCTTCTCAGAGCGTTGGGGAGATTCCTCCTCTTCGATAACCGGAGAAAGTGTAAGTTTACCAGATGACCCCACGACATCGGCAGAGGTTGAACAGTTCACCAATGCAGCCTCTACAGCAGGTTCCTTCGATTTAATCTCTTCTGCAGAAACTGGGGCATCCGATATTTCTGCTTGAGAATCAGAAACTTCATGAATCTGAGTAGATCGAGAGAGGTGTAAAATTCCGAACTGGTGCAAAAATTCATCTTTTAGCAAAAATTTAGCGCTTCTCTCTTCAGCAGCCACAACGCTTAATGTTTCAAAGGTTGGCTTGTGGCTGGGCTCTCTAAGCGGAGGAGGAAGTG
Organism: Allium fistulosum; assembly: GCA_030737815.1. Classification (NCBI taxonomy): domain Eukaryota; kingdom Viridiplantae; phylum Streptophyta; class Magnoliopsida; order Asparagales; family Amaryllidaceae; genus Allium; species Allium fistulosum. The sequence goes on from CM060903.1 coordinate 1,094,783,678, forward strand.
CTGCAAAAAGTAAAGAATGAAGTTAAGTATTTGACAATTCGAGTTTCGAGAATTTCAGAAAATGAAGCAAGCGGAAATAAGCAGTCTTACTTCCGACTCTCCAAACGGCATAGAATCCCGGGGGGCAGCGGACGAAGAAGAATTGACTTAAAAACCCGTGTGCACTATCGGGCAAGTCTAGAATCAATCTACGGTTTCTTGCGCCTCTCACAAGTATAATCGAGGGTTGATCTTTGTTCTACGCAAAAGTGCACAAATAGCAAATCTCCTCAAAACTTGGAAGACGATCGAGTGTCCTCCTAAACAACACACACAACCCCATCAAGATGGCATAACCATTGGGGTGTAACTGGAAGGGAGAGATAGTCAATCGAAGAAGAAGCTGTCGAAGAAAATCATTAAAGGGAGGAATAGCTCCACTTAAGCACATCTGACGATTAACTGCGACAAAACCAAGAGGTGGTCTGTCAGCAGTATCGTTTACTCCAGGAAGCAAAACATCTGTTTCAGCAAGTCCAAACTGAATGCACAATTGGCTGAAAACTCTATGAGTCAAGGAGGTCGGGGTTCTTTCCGGAGGATCGATTAATGGTTTAGCAATTGGAAAGGCTTCTCCAGCTGGTCCTGTTTCTTCTTGCTGAGAAGTCATTCTACATAAGGAACTGGACATTCAAATATGAAGGTGCACGTTTCCTAAAAGTGTGAAGTGTTGTGCAAAACTAGTAAAGTGACAAGTAAATATAACTGGAATCAAATTAGTTGACATGTGTCAATTATAGAGTTTCAGGGCTTGTTATTTTAAGTCCGAGTACAATATTGATGCAAACAAATCAGCTTTTGTTGATTATCTTAGCTTTGCGTTAATAATTCACTTGAACTTGTTAATTCACAGCGTTTCATTCACATAGTTCATTTAAGTTGATTATTCTTTATCGACTAATCTGTCATTTGATGTGGGCAGTCAATGGCAGTATATTCGTCCCATTTTTCTGCAAATATTGTGTTCAACGAGTTATTAGCATTGAAGTTAATATAATCTGTAAAGAAGTGCAACAAAGTTCAAACAAGTTCAAGCAGTTCAGTCAAGTTCTTTCAGAATTTTACAAGTCCTAGGTCGTTCAGACTATTTTCAGCGACCTAGCATAGGTCGGAGCTTCCTTAGGTCGCACTATGCGAGTCAAAGGGAATAAGACTTCAGATCAAGGCAATGAAAATTCCTACAAGTACTAGCTCGGCTGCGACCTAAATCCTATGCTGCAAAGAGTTAGGTCGCTAACTTGTTAAGTCGCTTAGCTGTCATCCAAGCAAGTTAGCTCGTAAGAAAGTTAGGTCATACAATTCGCATCCAAACTCCTAAGTCATAGGTCGTTCGAATCCCTGCGCGACCTAAAAGTTAAGTCACAAGAATCCTTAGGTCGGCCAGGCCTCTTAGGTCGTTTGATTCGTTAGGTCGGCCAGGTTTCTTAGGTCGCGAAGGTTGCTAAGTCACTCAGAGTCACTAAATCGCTGACTTCCTCTCCACGCAATAGCTCACCATTTCGTTAAACTGTGATCCGATAACCCGTTATCACCTACACGATGAAATCCATCATCCTCTTCGTGAAATTCATCATCCCTACATACCACCAAATCACCCAAAAATCGATTCAAAAAATCTTCAATCCATCATAGATTCAACACATTGACGTGCTTTCATGAGACACAACAACAACATAGCAAACGGCGATCAAAAGTCGATCGGAACATCACTCAAAATGTAGCACGACATATGGAATTGTACTAAGGTCGGAGAATGGGGATTCACAATTCAGCGGCGATTATGGTAGGATAGAGATCAAATTCACTTACACAAAATAACAGCGAGGATGAATCGTCAACTGATTAACTCAAATTCGCCCTTGAAATCGTAAAGTTTTGTTAATGGTAGAAGCGGGAAATTGAAGCAGTTAAATGAGGAAGAAGCAGCGATCTAAACAGATTATATGGGGCTGAGAGAAGAAGACGAATGGGCACGCGAGTTAGCATAAGTTTTAGGTCGCTCACGACCTAGCAGAGTTAGTTCGAAGCACACGACCTATGACATATGCCTATACTTCGAGGGGCAAATGTTAACTCCTCTTTTTGAAGCGACCCAAAACATATGCGACCTAACGACCTAAAGGAGCCTAGCGACCTAACGACCTAAAGGGACTCAGCGACCTAACTTCCTAAAGAGCCCAGCGACCTAACTTCCTAAAGGACTCAGCAACCTAACTTCGCAGAGGACTCAGCGACCTAACTTCCTAAAGGACTCAGCGACCTAACTTCCTAAAGGACTCAGCGACCTAACTTCGCAGAGGACTCAGCGACCTAACTTCCTAAAGGACTCAGCGACCTAACTTCGCAGAGGACTCAGCGACCTAAAGATGGAACAGTTCAACGACCTAAAACTCCAGCAACTACTCCCTAGGTCGCTCGTGACCTACAACTTCCCACTTTGCTCAGACAGATCAAATGCATCCTTGTTAAGTCACAAACCATGCTCATTAGGTCGCCAACGACCTATGACCTACCTTAACTCGTTCACGACCTATGACTTGTCAGTATGTTCAAATGGTCAAGTGCAAAATTGTTAAGTCGTAGCCCGTACTCCTCAGGTCGCTCACGACCTACGACCTATCCTTAGGTCGCTCGCGACCTACGACCTAACTCCAAATTCTCCCTATAAATACCCTGCCTACTCCAACTTGGGGGGACTTTTTGGATCATTCTCTGGAGCGCCTATACTCTGTTGCTTTATCGATTCAACTAACACTTCAAACATCGAAGACACTTCAACGAACTTCAAGAGAAGATCAAAGACGTCCGACATGGATTCGAAGAGCTCTCTTGGATCAAAGTTCTAGCTACTTGTCTCAAGCGTGTTGTAATCAAATTGTAATCGAAGAATTGTTGTAAAGATTGTAATTGAATCAACAATAAAGAAGATAAAGTGGACGTAGGCTTAATTTCTAGCCGAACCACTATAAAACCGCTGTCTCTTTACTTTTCTGTCATTTTCTGCTTATATTCTGTTCCCGTACCAACGGGTGGTGCTTTCACTTTTTCTTTACACACACCGGGTGTTAGCGTTCAATTTTCAACGTTAACAAGATTGTAATTAATGAGAAGAAAATTTGAGAACTAGGGCATTGCGTTGATAATTGTGATTTGTAAGAAGTGATACAAGTCAAAGGACCAGATTTAAAAGACAAAAGTTAGTAATAATTCATTCTTCTCATTTGGGCTGCTTTATCTAGATCTATATTCTTCGGTTTGCTAAAAATTAAATTCAAGAAAACTAATGATGTCTGAAGTTATTTTTTGTTAACGGACTTTAGTCGGGCCGGATAGTGAATAAACCGTGCCCACCTTAAATAACAACTGGGCTCGGTCCGGGTCTGGGTTCAGATATCTAAGACTAAACCCATACTTGAAAATTTGATGCAGACTCGGGTCGGATCCGGACGAAAGCCCGCACCATTGACAGCCTAATCACATAATAAACTTAAAACTTCACGTACAATGAACGAACGAACTCATACTATTAAATCATATATCATATATACAACATAAAAACAAAATGAGTCTACGTTACACAAGCTCAAATTAAAATACCCGTCAAATCGAACTGTCCTTTCTCCTTCTTCTCATCTCCAATTACCTAATTATCTCATTCCTAATGTTCTAGATCTAAACCCTAAAATTTCGTACGCAACAATTTCAATAAACCCTTTTGTTCTTCCAAATCCTCAAATGGATCCGATGGCCGAAGAGCAGCTCGACTATGGAGACGACGATCTCGCTGGAAACCCCAAGCCTGCCGCCACCATTCCTGCCCTCGCCGATGAATACGACGAGTTTGACGATCTCTACAACGACGTCAACGTCGGCGACCACTTCTCCCACGCCCAAAACCCTAATCCTAACCCTGTAGTTGAGCAAAACCATAACCCTCCGAATCCCACCAATTTCAACACCTCCGGCGAAAATTTAGAGCTTCGGCGACCTCCTGCAGCTGTCGCAGTGCCTCCACCGAAACCTGTTTCGGATATAAACCCTAATCTAGGAAATCATGCCAATTTTAGCAGTTCTAATGAAAACATAGGGTTTCAGAGAGGTGCTATGGTGCCAAATTCTAATGAAGTTCAGTTGCAAAGGCCGTTGGCTGGGGCTGTTGATCCAAATGGTCCCACAATGGTATTTGTAGGGGAGCTTCAGTGGTGGACTACTGATGCTGATTTGGAAAACGTGTTGAGTCGGTATGGGAGAGTGAAAGAGATCAAGTTTTTCGATGAGAGAGCCAGTGGGAAATCGAAAGGGTACTGCCAGGTTGAGTTCTATGATGCTTTTGCAGCTGCTGCGTGTAAAGATGGAATGAATGGGTACGAGTTTCATGGGAAAGCATGTGTTGTGGCATTTGCGTCGCCTCAGACTTTGAGACAAATGGGGGCTAATTACGTGAATAGGAACCCAGGCCAAGGGCAGCCACAGCAACAAAATCAGCCCATGATGAGAAGGCAGAATGATAATGGTAACTTCAACAACAACAATAATAATTTTAATAACAACAATAACAATGGAGGGAGAGGTTTTGGAAGAGCTAACTGGAATGGTGGTCGTGGGAATCAAGGAATGATGAATAGAGGAGGGGGACAAGGAGGTAACTTTAGAGGAAGGGGTTTTAACGGTGGAAGATTTGGAAATAATGGTGGTTTTGGTGGTGGAAGATTTGGAAACAATGATGGTTTTGGCGGGGGAATGAATCGGCCAATGGGTATGATACATGCGCAGAATATGATGGGTGCAGGTTTTGACCCAGGCTATATGGGTCGAGGTGGGCCTTATGGTGGTTTTGGTGGACCTGGTTTTACGGGGATGATGCCTCCGTTTCAAGCTGTAAATGCAATGGGATTACCGGGTGTGGCACCTCATGTGAACCCGGCATTCTTTGGACGAGGAATGGGTATGAATGGGATGGGTATGATGGGCAATGGTGGAATGGATGGGCAAATGTGGGGTGATGCAGGGATGACTGGTAACTGGAATGGAGAGGAATCGAGTTATGACAACAATGGCAATGGTGATGACAATGTAGGTGATGACTATGGATATGGAGAGGTTACTCATGATAGGGTTGGAAGGTCAAATACTTCTAAAGAGGAGAGGGGTTCTGAAAATTATGATAGAAAACATCACAATGAGAAAGTTCAAGAGCAAGATTGGGATAAAGAAAGGTATAGAGAAGAGAAAGAGGGGTACAGAGGCTACAAGGCTAGAGATCGCGATTATGATGGTGAAGATGACTACGATGAAAGGGGGCAATCTTCAAGGTCTCGAAGCAAGTCGAGGATGCAGGAGGATGATCATAGGCCTCGCTCAAGAGATGCAGATTATGGGAAGAGACGCCGTGAGTGAAGGAGATATTTCTATGCAGGTGATGCATTGGCTTAAACAATATTACGATATGTATGTGTTATAAGTGAAGACTCTTATCTAGGTTTGCGTTCACATGCGTTGAGAGCTTATTTACTACTACTATCAGACATTTTGCTTATATCAGTTATTATTACTTTGTTGAGCTTTCAGAGGCTGATTGTATGAGAAGTATATGTTTGGGCTATTTAGGATAGGACTAATAGATATTTGAATTTCATCTTAATTAATGCTATATGATGTGTAACCACTTATACATGTAATGTTTGTTGTAGTCGTGTTAGACATATATAGGTGGATGTACACTTGTACATATATTTTTGCAACATAGAATCATTTTGTAGCAGTAGATGGTTATATGTTACCAAGTTTTCTTTGAGCATAAGATGTAAATACACCCATGTACGCCGATGATTGTGTAATCTGCAATAAAACTGATGTGATGATCAACCTTAGTAGTTTTCTTTCATCTTGTAGTTTGAGCTATAATTGTATATTAATTCCTAGATATATGAACTTTTGCTGGCAGAAAATTTGCATGTGTATGCATGCAGCATTATATTATCAATGCAGATGTAATATATATTGATTTTTTACTGTATGCTTGACTAACTCTAAAATAGAAGTGAATTGTTGTTAGTACTTAGTTGCAAGTTTCCATAAAGAAACCAAAACTTTCTTTAGGGTATTGCCTGCAATATATAGTCGGTCTAGGATTGTGCGCGCGCAATTTCGATCTTTCAATGCAACCTTTTACTGGACTTCACTTTCATGTCCACTTTGATCATAACTTTCGCCACAATTTACTGAATTTCACTTTCAAGTCCACTTTGATCATAACTTTTATGTTATTGTATCTTTATGATAAGATATCATGTGCATACAATAGGCCTGAACTTTAGTCCTAATTGTTAGATTCTACATTTGTAATTGAAAGTGAAGAGCATTTGGAATAGATGTATCTATAAACATATCCTTGTGGATTCTTTGAAGCCAGATTGGGAAGTTTTATACACCTCTCACGCATAGGGTTGTTGACTCTAGGTTAGATGTACTTTCTGATATTTTTGGCTTATACTTAATCATGGTTCCAAGATGAGCATGGCTTATATCATACACACGCTAAGTAGTTAATATCAGCGATATATCGCTGATATATCACATGCTGGATCTGTAACAATATTTTCTTTTTAACATCGACCAAAATATCATTGAGAGATATATTTTTTCGATATGTCGATTATATTTGTCGATATATCGACGATGTTGATCCGATATTTGATACAAATATCGGTGAAAGCAGTTTAATATCTCCATGTAGTACGAAAATGCATACCTATGTCGTATTACAATAAAATTGTAGAATACGCGTGCAAATTCTTTACATAGAAATATTACTGATCAGTCTACCAATTAGTTAAAGTGAAAATAAAATATTTACATATGTTCTTATTGCTTTAGTTTTCTATCTTCTCCAATAAGCATTCCAATATTACTCCGATATTATCCAAATTTTATTTCGATATTTTCAGATATCGCATATTGATACTTTGCTTAGTACCCAAGTGTTTGTCAATTCTAGGTCTAAGGTATAATATAACACACATTTGACCTCTATAGTTTAGATCCAAGATGATTATTTTCTCAGAGTACGCTTTAACAAAATTTACCATCAATATTTAGTCTACTTATATTGATGATATAACAGTTTCCCCCATGATGTTTCTTTTTTCCTTACTTCTGTACAATTATATATACGAAATTGGATTTTTGATTTCAAAACAGAGAAGCTTCGAGCTGGATCGGTTATAATAACAAGGAAACGGGTGTTTTAAAAAAAAAATTGAAGCCGAAAATGAGATGAAAACATGCCTAATAAAAAATGGTATAGTGGATTTGTGTAGTAAAATAAATATAAATAGTAAATATTTAGAAGGGAAACAATAGTGAATTTGTGTCCCAAGCCCAACGCTTTTCACGCTGTGTGAAAATGGCAATTTCACTCGAATGTTGATCCATGAATGTGCGAAGATTTATATCAAAATGGGGCATGCACATCCCGGAGCTTTACGACCTGTGGTTGCTTGATTAATCCATCCTTTAAAATAATAGTATTTATCAATGTTATTATGATATTTCGTTTTCTTAATATTTTTCTTAATATTCATTAGAATTATAATGTTTATATTTTAGTCCCATAGCTTTTATTAAATTATAAATGAAATTAAATTCAAGCTTAGTATCATTTTTTCAGTTCATTAATAATCGATAATTTGATAACAAAATATAAGAATATGATTCATCTGAAATATGATGTACACACACTTCTTATTTTAATCTGTATCTATTAAATTTGTTAACACATACGAAACAAACTAATAAATTTGAAATAAAAATTAGGTCATATTTGAAAAATATCGATATTTTTATTAATGAATAATTGTCATGTTCCACAAATATATTTTAATTTTAATTTTCAAAATTGCGAAAATGATTACTAATGTTTTGGTTCATTTAATAGGATAAAAGAAGAATAGAGTTATTTTTCTATTTAAGCTGAATACATGTATAGTAATTATTTCTCATCTTTTTTTTTCCGAATTAACTTCATTTGAAATCTTGGTATTGTTTATCGGTAAATTACTAAGAAATCCCGAAAACATGGTTATTATTAAGAAATTACGGTCTTTTAGAACATTTCATCTTGAAGTATAGTAAATTAATTTAGAAAATTGGTAATGGTTTCATATATATATATATTTAACAGTTATCACTTAAACACTTTGTATCCTCTATACATAAGTTCTACATGTTTTTTATATCTAATTTACTACATTGCATATAATCATTTGTACTTTATATGCATGTGAACATGCTATTTCCATATTTGAAACACATTCCTCATTGTACTATATTATGATATTTTATTAAATTATTGATTGATTTATATTTTTTCCTAAAATAGTTCTATTTTCAAAAGAATATGCATTTGTATGTTTGGGCCTTAGTGTTCCAGGTAAGTCACTTTAGTGATTGTATCACTTTTGACGACACAATGCAATAAAGTTATATGTAGATTTGTTTGTTGTTCATTAACATGAATGCACTTGATCATTTTGAAATTTGCTATACATACACACACATACACACACACACACATATATACATACATATATGTATGTATATGTATGTATGTATGTATGAAATTGGGTATTTAGATGGTAGTATATATTAGTACTTAAGTAGTGTACAACATGCTACATGTCAACATATGTTCGAATCGCGCTACGGGAGTTTCGAATCTGTAATCTCCCGCAGCAAAGCCTTAGTGGAAAAGGGACTTTCCATACCACTGATGTTTTAAGATACTCCTTTTGCATATTATTTAAAATGTTCCTGACATTATTTGAAGTGGCCACATTAGGCTGTGTAGACTGTACAGTAATTAGAAACTGCATACATGGTTAACATGATATATTGTCTTTTCACTAGAGATGTTACTTTTAGTGAGGCATTGATGCAGGTTATGCAATATTTTTGTGCTCAATATGACCTTTTAGGTTTGTATTGGCTCAAGCTTCTTCTGTTTCAGTGTATGTTTAGTTGCAGGTTCACCTGCATTGCAAAAGCTTTCTTTTGGTGCTGCCTGGATTTTGTGATATATCTTCATACAGGTACTTTTTTTTCTTCTTCTTTTGTCAGCACAGTTTTGCATTTTAGGTATATAGTGAATATGATGCTGCTCAACTGTCTGTGAAATATGTGAAGAAAGTATTTCTTTTTATGAGCTCAATTTTGTTATCTTGTCTCTTCTAGTCAGGTTGGTTTCTGGCAAAAGTACAATGAAGTAGTGGGTCAATTTAGGGTTAAAATGTTATGCTAAAAATCAAACCAGTACAAGGATTTTCCAGACCCTTTTTCCATGTGTATGAGTCATGTTAGGTCTTAAATTCTCTGCAATGAATTAGTTACCTCTGGTAATGGTTGTTTGCTGTATCAGGTATTAGTTGTAAGAGATTTGCTATGCACACTTTTTTTTAAAAATAAATACATGGTACTTGTTTTACAATTTATAAATTTGCACCAAGCATTATTTCTACTGTCAATAATAAAGCACAGAGCAAGTGATATGCATATTTGTTTTTAGTTGTAATCTGTTTCAGATTGAACTGAATGATGCAGTCTTTTTTGCAGTAAAGTTTGATCATGAATTTTGTGAAATTCAGAAATGGTTAAAGAATGAAAAACTGCAAAATTGCAGCTGAAACTTGATAGTTTTTGGCAGTATTATCATGCAGAAATTAATGCAAGAGAATTAGACATTTTTAATTAGGCAGATGGAAGATACATCTAGGGGCATGTATTTTGCTTTTTAGTACTTAGCATAGACAGTCCACGTATGTTTAGTTATAGACTTATAGTATAGCTAAACCTTAAAGAAAATCTGTTCCCTAAGCTTCAAACATCCCCCAAGTGAGCTTTTAGCAAATTCTATTGGACCACAACATTTTACCGATTTAGTATATAATTTAAGGGGTTTACGTTTTATTTGTAAGTGTAGAGTTGTGTTCTTCCATCTTTTAAGATATCCACTTTATATTTGCCAATTATTTCTGGATACTGACTTTTCACTTTTGGTTAAAAGGGGTTATTTTTTGAAAAAAGATTATTTTTACTATGAGGGGTATCGACAAAAATAGCAACCCTCGTGTAATTATACTGTAAATTGATCAATTTATCCGTTTATTTTTTTTACTCTAATTTCCAGTAATTTTCATTATTTTTCCTCTTTAGTTTTAGTTTGTAATCCAAATCAATAATCCATGAAGAAATTAAACCTATCTACTGAAGAAATTTCAAAAGAGAAAAAAACAAAATTAATTGTTAGCCAAAAAAACATCTGTAACGCAGATTTTGTTCAACAAAATAAACAGATAATTTCTTTTTAAAATTCTATCGTTTTACAAGTTAATTTGGTTCGTCAATAATTGTAAATCAATTAAATGATGTGTAAAATAGGAAGGTGTTTTTGGTCTAGAAGAAGAAGATTGGTTCTCACCATTACAGGCTAAATTGAATTTAGTGAAAAATGTAAGTGAAAAAAAGATTGGTTAAAAATATACGATGGGTTAAATATAAAAAGATTTATATTATTTGTACAGCATGAGTACCCTCATAATAATTTAAAATTTAGTGGAGTTTAAATAAAAAATGGTCTTTTCTTAATCAAAAGTGAAGTGTCAGTAACAATACTCTTATTATTTGGAAACTTATGATACGCTCAATGCTATTTATTATCATTATATTTGTTGATTTTGCATATTTTTATAATGTTGAATTGAAAAACAAAATTAAAACTTAGATATTTTTTATTTATATTTCTTGATTTATTGATTGGATATAATAGTTATCTGGAATGTGAAAAATGATTTCTAATACGATGTGGTTAAATCAATGTCTCCCACATTCGACTCCGCCATTCTTCATAATAGTCCACCTCAAAATGTGGTTAGGCCGCTAATGGCCAGGCAGCCCATCACCCAGCCCAACTCACTTACACTGGTTCTGCACCCATCACGTGTCTTCTTTTGGGCTTCCCAACCCAGTCCTCTTCATCCCTTTTCCTCGGCCTTTAATCATCTTAATCCAGTTGCTTTTAGCCTGGCCCAGATAGCACTAGGCCCAATGCCCTACCAGGCATACTGACACCACCAAATAATTACTTACAGGACCAGTTTTCAGCCCAAAACCAAATATCATCGGCCTAAACTTCAGCATTTTATACTGTTGCGGGCTTCAATTTTCAGGCCCAAGAACATTAGGCCCATAGCTCTCAACATGCGGGCTCAGGAACATATGTACAGTCCATGAACCCGATCCAATCAGTTTCTCCACGAGCTTGCCCACATGCATCAAGCTATCGCGTCAATCTATCAAGCTTCCTTTATCAGTGACCCAGCTATTATGGAAGGAAGATGCACATAACGTTGCTCCCTCTTTTGTCCCAATAAGCACCTCTCTATCTTACAAGTCTATGTGTACGCGAGGTAAGGATAATCCCCTTTTTATTTATCCTTTCTCATCCCCCTCTACCCGAGGTGCAATCCCTTCTATTCCGTCTATCGCTATTTTAAGTCAGTTCATTTAGCAGCCTCAAGCTCTGCTACATTGTTTTGATTCATCTTTTGCTGACTGGCCTAGACTCTATCTTCCATCTCCTTTATCATCCTGTCCACCTCCACTCTGACCGCAGCGTCGGTTGGAGTCTGGACCTCTGTTTGCTCCGGTTGGTTAGCTTCATTTCTATGATGGGGATTCTGATTCTCAGCATCACTGGGGTAGCTCTAGTTGTTGTGGTACGTGTTTCTTTCCTTGGTAGGGCCATGGAAAAAAGCTTCTAGTAGGTCTTTGAAAATTTGAGTTGTAGAATTAAAAGTTAGGGAAATTGGATCTATCTTTTGGATATAGGAAATCCAATAGTAGATGATGGATCCAAATGGCCTAAGTTCAATTCTTAGTGAAAACACTAAAGTGTTTGAACCAAAATTAGTACAAAGACCTAGAAAGTTAAGTAGTAGATATTCTATGAAGAAAGTAAATGAAAAATAGTGGAAATCAGATAGAAAACAGGCATATACAACCTTTTAGTGGTTCGAAAATCTTGGCATATGTCCACTAGAATGATTTTATTGCTTTTGCACTAGTTTTTGTCATTACAAGAGAGTGGGCTCGGAATAGCTCCTTGAATACAAGAGAGAGAGAGAGGGAGAGAAGGAGGGAGGGAGGAAGGGTAACGGTTGCGTAAAGATCCCTAGAATGAACCGTGTCTTCTGTATTTATAGGGGTAGACGACCAAATATTTCACTGAAACTTCTCCTGCAGAACCTTGCCTCCAAGATCAAGTCTCCCAAAAAATCTCAACTCCATATCACCTATGGTTGGGGATCGGTACCGATCCCTATAGGGAAATCCCTACCGATCCCTATATATATAGTATAGGGTCTTGCGATTTCTTGTGTTGGCTTGTCTTATTGTTGGCTTTAGGATTCCAAGGTTGTTTTACATAGTTGCCTAGATGTTTTTTGATCCAAGAGATAGATCTACAGAAGGCTGAATTGCTACTTTAGACTGCATATGAAGATTGCCAATACAAAGCATAGGAATTTTAGAACAATAGTTGAATCAGACTCTATGTAGACAGAGAAGAGTGCCATAAGAGTGGTGCCACTTTGGGTGTACCCCTAGAGATCAGTACTGACCCTCTATGTAGGGTGGAACACCGATCCATGCTTAGTGTATTCCAGGGTATTGCACTTCTAAACTTGTCCGACCGTCATCTCGTGGTCTTTTCTGTACTTGATTCCTGGATCCTAGAATCATCTCCCTGGCTGCTTGTCTTGTAATCGGCAGGTCTAACTTATCCGGTCAATCTGAATATAGTTGGACCAAAAGAAAGACTGGATAACGGGTATGAGATGTGATTCATATTTTCTCTATTTCTTCCACTGTAAAAGGACCTCTAATCCTAATGCAAAATAACTTTTTGAATGCCATATCCCCATCATTGCTGACTGACCTCATCAACAAGGAGCTCCAACAAACTCATGTCAAATCAATTCAAAATGCGACAACTATTGGATAGCTAAAGGTCTACGGTTCAAGTTTTAGTAATCTGCTGAATCAAGAAGATTTCAAAGGAAGGAGAATTCATCATTACAAAGTGTGCTTTAAGGCATTAATATTACGTATGTATTTACTATACTATATGATTTATAATTTCTGGATAACATTATATTATTCATATATATATATATATCATTATTATATTGCTAGTTAGGTGAGATTCTTACACGTATCATCAATGTTACCACATATTAGATTGATTATATGTATGTTTTAATTTATTTTAAAAAAACATTATATACATATAATGTGTTTTTTTTAAATATAAAACATACATATAACCAATCTAATATGTGACATATATGTATGTATGTATGTATATCTAAAGTACACAACCAAATAAATTTTATTTTAATTATTATCATTATTATTAATATACATATACATGCATACATACATACATACATATATATATATATATATATATATATATATATATATGCGTGTATTAATATACTACCTAATTTTAATTATATGACTTGTATTTAATATATCATCATAACCTGTATTTTATAAATGCATATCTACATAGACCACATTTCCTAGTGTTCGCAAAATAATTTTAATATTTATTTACTATTATTTAATATTATTTAAAGTAGTATATTAATTAAATAAATCATATAAAATAAAATATGTTTCAAAAATTAAAAGTTATTTTTTTTTAAAATTTTTCTATCATCATATAAACTCTCGATCAAAAACTTAGAATTTAAAATTCACTTTTTATATTTTTGAAATATCAATTTCATAAACGACTAAAATTAATTAATTAATTAAAAATATTAATTTTATAGAGAAAATTGTGCAAAAATTTTCTTAACTTTGAAATATCATGCTTAGTTTCCTACAAATTTAAAATTCGAATAAAATAACATGAAACTACATGTTTATTATTATTTTATTGTATTTTGAATAATATATATATATATATATATTAGTGCAATAAAATATAAATAAATTTTTTTGTGTTGTTCATTCAATCTGAAAAGGTTTATATATATATATATATATATATATATATATTTCAAATACATAATTTATATACATACATGCATATATATACACACACACACACACACAAACACACACATATACATATTTAGATATTACAAGTATACTTATATATATATATTTATATTTAAATATATAATAATAATAATAATTTTGTTACTATAATTCATACACATATGTATATGTGTAAAATGGTTTTTTTTAATCTTTATATATTGTGTGTGTACGTATGTATATAAATCATTAGTATTTTTACATATAAGATACACACACATACGTATATATATACATATATATATATATATATATACATACGTACATATATATATATATATTATGTAATTTTACATAGTTTTTAATATTTATATAAATAACACAAGTTTAAATATATACATATATTTGAACAACATTTAATACATATAGGATAAGCTAATATGTATGTTGCGATGTAAATTCCAATATTTATAAACGGCTCTGTTATATCTTGAACTGATTATTATGTTACGCATGCACACACATACACATATGTATATAATGCATTTGGGGACCATTATATTTAATTGAATATAAATTAAATAACATTTTATTTATAAATTTATAAATTTAAATGAAATAATAGATTTTATTTAAAATAAATTAGAAAATGTTCTAAATAAATTAGGCTTTATAGGCCCAATATAGATCCAATAAGGGGTTTTTTTTAAATTCACTCATATCATCCACTACGGGCTGGCCCAGTTCCAGCACGGTGCGTACCATTCCGTCAAACACATCTGAATCTGTATCATACCCTCTTCCATGGCTCTACCACTAGCATCATTCCCCATAAGGATCCCACTTCCCTCCTTCTTAATAAAAAAGCTGAAGTGATCCCTATTTGGCATCATGCAAAATGACGTCCTTGAATCAATCACCCAATTGTCTACAATGGTCTGATACATCTAATGTTGCTGCAGTCAACACATCGATATATATAGTTATCTAAACCACAATCGATGAAGATCCATCCTCTCTTTTCCTCTTCAAGTCCAGACAAACTCTCTTCCAATGATTGGGTTTCTTATAATGGTAACACTTTCCATCTTTAGACTTTCCTCTCCAATTATTTTTGGCTTTCAAGATTTCGAATGTCCTCTAGGATTCCAACTCTTCTTCTCCTCTCTTCCTCTCTCAACAAATAGACCTTGACTACTACTCCCTCCTTTACCTTTACTCATCTTCTTCGTTTGATCCTTCAAGTCTTCATGGAGAAGACACAACTTCACGTCTTCTAAATGTCAAAGTATCTCTCCCGTATATCAAAGTGTTAGCGAAACCATGTAACATTTTGTAAGGGGACACTAAGAATCATCGTCTTCTACTCTTCAATCCACCTTCAAATCCACGGTCTTCATCTTCATCCGAAGGTCATCGTAGAGATTAAAATATGTCTTACTGAAGTACACTCTCTCATCTTCATAGTGAAACGTCTTTATTAAAATCAGATGGTTGGCGAGTGATATCTTCAAGTAGAGATTCTCCACCTTAGTCCAAATTCCTCAAGTGGTGGTTTCACTGCTAATATATGAGATAATATTCTCTCCCATAGGCAAATGTAGAGTAGTAAAAGATCATTCTTCCACCTCCTCCTTCTTTCGTCTGAAATTTCAATGGAAAACCTTTTAGTGTCAAACACTACCTGATGAATCTTATTCCTCCATAGAACAACCTTCATCCTTCATTGTACTTCTCGAAGTCATTATCATCGTTCCACTTCTCTATCACTAAATGAGATTCTAATGTTACATAAGATCCTCTAACATAGGGTCTTACTACAATTGGGGTATCTTTATATCCTGCCATACATCCTAACACCTTCGATCAACCAACCAACTAACTTTGATACCAGACCATTCTGGAAAATTCAGATTAACAGGCCTAATGCAGTGGAAATAATAAGATCTTGTTAATAGTAAAATAGAATAAACATAAAACTGATATTCCAAAATAAGCAATGATAAATCATAGATGCAAATAATCGAAGACTAAAAGACATGAGATTTATAGTGGTTCCACTATCTCGATATAGTGTACATCCACATTGGAGAGAAGATATTTTATTGTTTTCCATGAAAACAAAATGAAAAAGATGATAATGGAGGCTAAGTAGAAAATATAAAGAAATACAAATTGAGAGGATGATATAAATTTCCAAAGAACAACTGTCTTTATAAGAGATCGTTACTTGGGATAGAAGTAATTAATTTATGTCAATAAATCAATACCTCATCAATTCATCTATTCATATGGAAAACATGTATCTACTTAATATTTCATGCTTTCCTCAATATCCATGCATCAGATAAAATGCCTTCTTTAATTCATTGATTAAAGAACCAATTGATTACTTCAATCTTCCAAAATAATTTATTACTATATAGATAATTCATTTCTTCTTTAATGCAAAAAAAAAGGAATATATTTGAAACACAGTTTCACATTGACCCAAAATATCTCAAAAACCTAATTCAATTTGAAAATATAGTAACATCGAAATCTAACAGAAACAAATGTGGAATTGATAATCAAGAATCATCTCAGCCTCTATCAAGTCATAGTGAAGTGTTTTCATCCAAATTGCAAGCTTTTATAGTAAATATGTGCATTCAAATTGTTGATCTTCTCTAATTTTGTGTAAATTTCATTGTACATCTAATAAACAAGTGAAAATATATTTTTAATTTACAATGCTAATAGGCATGTCAACATATATCTTTGAATACAGATAGTGGTATATCCATATCAGCATCTGGAATCATTTTCGGGTATCGGTTATCCGCATTCGTGGATACAAATAAATATTGAATATTTATCTGATCTGCAAATCAAAAAACATAAATTGAAAATGTTTGCTTAATATAGAAAAGCTACAGTCTCTTCGAATATAAACATACAAAAAATAAACAAATATCATAATAATAAATAAACTTGAATAGTTAATATGCATTAATGTATATAAACTATTAATTTTAATGAAGCAATAAATACAAATCATACATTTTACTAAGATGCACATAATATAGTATAATTAACAAAAACCAGATGAATAATTTTCAGATAACGATGTATTCATATCTGTATCCATATCAGTTTTTCAGATATTGGATATTTATTCTTTTTTCGGACGAGAATGCGAATGAATTTTGGATTTATCGAATATCCAATTATAGACTAATTTGGCGGCCCATTAAATATTTGTTTAATTCTTCGAATGACATACGCGCCCAAGAATCTGCTACCTGGACCGAAAATAGATTATTTAAATTAGAATGTGTGATTGAAATATTTAAATAATAAATCATGCTAACAATGAATGGTTTACTTGTAAAAAAACAAATATATATATATATATATATATATATATATATATATATATATATATAATAAAGAAAATTTCTAATTACCAATCAACCACACAACATTTCAAACCTACACCGTTCAGCATCACTCTTCATCATTCATCCATTCTGACACTCATCCATTCAGGAAGCCTTATTTCATCATCTCTAGCGTACAAAACCAGTTATCAAAGGAAAAAAACATAAATAAGAACGTGTCTCCTTGAAACGCGGCTGCAGATTAATTACTGGGTAAGAAAAATAAAGATTCTTAAATGAGTTTGCATTATTTCTTGCATCTACCACTCTAGCTCCATCTATTCACTTATGCAGACATTGAATTATGAGTCTAAACTACAATTAACAAAAGGTATAGGGACAAATCACATGTTGAGTGCATATGCTAAAATCAATAATGGGAACTAAATAACTAACCTTGTTGTTAGGGCGGTTAATTTTGTACGAGTGTGATGTCCGTTCTTGTCCGTAACCGAAATATGTTCGTCCGAGTCCGTTCGATTTTCATTTAGGACACGAGCTAGGACAACAAAATTTATACGAGCAAAAATATTGTCCGACCTGAGTTCGTTCGAATTTCTTATAATTCAGTATATCTGATGGAAATTCTATTAAATAACATAAAATTTGATGCAAATAGCGATGTCCGTCCGTGTCCGTTCGATTTTCATTTAGGACACGAGCTAGGACATCAAAATTTGTACGAGCAAAAATATTGTTCAATCCGAGTTCGTTCGAATTCGTTCGAATTCGTTCGAATTTCTTATAATTTAGTATATCTGATGGAAATTCTATTAAATAACATAAAATTTGATGTAAATAGCGATGTCCGTCTGTGTCCGTTCGAGTCCGTGTTCGAAAAATGTATGTACGGGTCCGTCCGATTTCATTTAGGACACGAGCTAGGACAACAAAATTTGTACGAAGTAAAATCTCGTCCGATCCACGTCTGGTCCGATTTTATTTAGGACATAAACTGAACACACCTCCGTCCGGTCCGATTGATTTACACGCCTACTTGTTGTCCACTCATAGATTAGAAGATTGTAATTGTAATTATTTTAAAACTACTTATTTATCTGAACTTTTCTTTTTTCTTACCTAATTCTATCTGAACACCGAAAATTATTTAACATGCACTTGAATTTTGAAAATTAATGTTAGAAAAATTTGATATTCTTCTTCATTACAATATTAATAATTCATTTTGTAACCTATTAAATTAAAACCATAAGTTATATAAAAACAAAATAAAACATTAATAATTTTAGTTATGGAATCGCTATAAGCTTGAAATATAATAGAATAAAAGATATAATAATTTTATTATTGTTATTTTTTTTTAAATCGACAAATTGAGATAGTGATTTTTGAAATACTATTAATAATTCTCCTAAATCAAAAATTAATATGAACCAAAAGGTATGAAATTTAACTAAGCATACAGAGTTGAATTTTCTATGTTGGATTCCGATTTGTAGACTTTATTTTAAAGGAAATTTTGCCAAAATAAACCAATTATTTACAAAAAAAAATTCATATTTAGACCGGTTTCAAACAATATTACAAGTATATGCCCCCTTCTGGCCACATCAGTGTCAAGTTGGACAAAACGGTGAAGTTGCATTTTGAAATTGCATATGCTGGCCATTTTTTAAAATGCACATTTGTATGATTCGCCATCGCTGACTGGTTAAAAACAGAAGTTATACAAAGGCGCATATTAAAATTTCGCTACCAGATGCAATTTCAAAATGCGCCTTCACTGCTTTGTCCAGCTTGACGCTGATGTGATCAGAACTGGTATATGCTTGTAATATTTTTTGAAACTGTCCTAAATATGAAATTGTCAAAAAAAAAAGTGGTCTGATTTGACAAAATTTTCTATTTTAAAAATAAAAAATGGAGAACAAGAAAAGAAATGTAATTTTATTGAAAGGTACGGGTAATATTGTAATTTTTATGATGTAAGTAAAGTAAAAAATTGATATATAGTGATTGTTACAAGAGTGGGGTGGGTATAATATTTTTTTTTGCATTTGAATAAAATTTACCCTTTTTCTTTTTTCTTTTTGTAAAAAAAAGGATTGCAATGCACTTTATTAGAATGATCTAGCACACTTCCTCTTCTATCCATAGAAATACCAACGTAACCTCTTTTGGTGTGTGCTTTTGACCCATGATGATGGCATTAATACGTACTCCAAATGCATTTGATCATACATTACTATCTTTATGGGCCAATATATACTTAAACCATCCTTTTGTACATGTGGAGAGAATACATAGAACATGTGAGAGCTTGCTGCTCCACAAGTGTAGGATTAGGAGGAAGCCATAGTCTATATTGCATATAAGCATCAAATTAAATGGTCCCTAAAGCACATATATCACTATTATTATTATTATTAATGCTCGTTGCTTTCTGCCTTTTTGGTCACCTCCATCCACAGTCGACAATTTTAAGTGTTATAGTTATACCTTCTCTTTCTAATTTAATTTATAAGTATTCTTTTGGTATTGGTAAAAGTGACTTCATTTTTGAATAAAAAATACAAGTTTTGAGAAGACTTTACCTATGGAGATTTCAACCAAATAAAATTGTTTATTATTTTACCTTCCTACAAAGAAAAATTCGGTAACAATATATCGACAGGATAAATGGTATTTCACTTTACAGAAAATTATTATCAAGGACAAAATTTCTTAGGATTTTAGCCTCAAGGACAGACCTTTAGTAATTTAGCCTGAAGGACAACTTTATTTAGATATCAGTTTTTAAGTTTTTAGGTATCAGTTTGTAGTTATCAGTAGCAGTTTTTAGGTATCAGTTTTTAGTTTGGTAGCAGTTTTGGAAAAATGTTTGTCCTTATGAATAATTTTGAAAAAATGTTTGTCCCTATGAATAATTTTTAGAAGAATGTTTGTCCTTGTGGATAAAATATCGAGGTCGTGTCCTTGAGGCTAAAAATATAAAAAAATTGTTCTTTAAATTAATTCTCCCTTTCATCTACTGGAGGTAGTATTGGTTTATTAATTATTTTGTGCAAATTTTTATTTACATCAACTGGCCATTTTTTGAAAATTGAAAAAAAATGGACCACTTTAATTTTAGAGTTAGTTTAAAAGAGCCCTTTTTTTTTTTTCATATTATATAAGTCAATGAAACTGAACATGTACTGGGTGCTACTTCCACTAAAGTGTAATAACAAGATTGATCAAAATAGACTAATGACATATAAGCAATTAAATTAAGAAAAATGGGTCCTTGGATTATAAAGAGGATCACATGGAAGAACATGGCATGCTCATCTCTCCAGCATTTTCAAACTGACTTATCTGGTTGTGAAGAAGTTTTTGTATTTCTCTGAACTATGTCTTGTTTTTTCTTCATCATATTCATGGCTGTTTATATAAATTACATGCAGATCAAATGTGGAGCATATTTTCCAACATCATATTCTACTCAAGTAAATTACAAATTAGATCATGTTAGTTATTTTGATATTATTTTTAAGAAAGAAATACAGATTGAATTTATTTGTCATGTAACAGGTACAAAGATCAGATTAGCCGAGGTAATGAATTAATTATATAGATACTTTATGACCAACTAATAACTATAACTAACCTCTATTAAGTTCCCCACTAGCTAGCATCTTTTTCAACAAGCACATAATAATGGCGTAAAAGCGACTCCAGATGGAACTCGCTCTTTTATTGGCCAAAGTAGCAACGTTACGACCCACGTATAACTGAAATATAATTCATCAAATAAAATTTGGATTGTGTAGACCAATGGTTGGATGAGTAATAGGCACAGTCGCTCATGCACAACTGTGAATAGCAGTTCTTTAAATAAAATGGAGATTCTGGACTTAAATCATTCGTTAGGTATTTGTTGTGCATTAATACTCAAATAAAGTAGAATTGAGTGTTTATTTGATTATATACTAGACCAAATGCACTTGCGTCGAATGTATTTAAAAAAAACGTGAGTTAACTTCTGTGTATGGGTAATTAGTATAAATAAATGCGTGCAAAAATTAAAACTAAGATGATCTAGAATATTTTTCTTTTTTGCATAAATTTTATTGTATATGTTAGCACCAAAATTGATCACTAACACCCAAAGAAGAATTTGTGTAGAGAGATCAATGAAGATAGAAAATTAAAACGGAGGAACGTATACAATATTATCTGCAGAAACAAGAACACCAGAATTATAGTGGTTCGACGTAACTGCCTACGTCCACTTTGAGTTTAATCTTTATTGCTTCTTCAAACTATTGAATACAGATATAATCCGTGCACTAACGACTTGATTACAAGTTTGGATCGAAAATAGAAGAGTCTTCGAAATGGTAGAGTCTCCCCGGAGTTCTCGAAAAAAGGTCCCCTTTACTGCACCCCTGCCTCTTTATTTATAGACGAAGATAGACTGGACTTCCTTCTCAGGTCTAAGAGTGAAGTACCTCGGCCCATATATGGGAACCTCAACTTGACCGATCCAAGCATGCCGAGCGAGGTACACCGGTCGACAAATGCCGATCCGGGATGGCCGAACGGTGGTCATCGGGTAATTGACTCGAAGCGAACTCCTAAAGGACCTAGAGTAACTCGCGGCGGGACTCGAAGTGAACCAATGCCGAACCCCCCACTTTGATGTTGACCTCCACGAATAAGTCAAATCCCTTATCTTGCTCTAAAACAGCTATACCGAACCAGGCGTACCGAACGGTGGTTGCAGAGCGATGTTGGTCGAACGAAAGTAGCTGAGCAGTGTTGGTCGAATGGAAGTAGCCGAGCGACGTTGGCCGAACGGTAGTTGTTGAGCAGTGTTGACCGAACCACATACCCAGGCCGAACGATATACGGACCGAACCACACTTGCATGCCGAACGATATACAGGCCGAATCACACTTGCATGCCGAACGATATTGTAACAATCCGCATATTTTATGATTGAATATTTAAATATTTTTGTTTAAATATTTTGACGTTAGTCGGATTATAGTCCGAAAAGTCACTTTTTGCAAACAGTCGAATTAGGACTTGAGACCACCTCCATTGAGTTCAAAATGATGTTTGCGACCTTTTTGAGTATAAACATTGATATGTTTGGAGTTAGTGAAATTTTGCTACTTTTCCACTTAGGGCTTTGGTTTGTGTTTCAGCTCATTTAACCCAAGTCTCACCCCATCTCCTCTTCATTACTTCATAATTTCTTAATACATTCAAGTTTCATCAAAAAATGAGGGAAGAGAATAGGAAATAGAAATTCCAAGCCCTAGCTTCTTTGCAAATTCAAGCTTCTAGCTCCAACATCAAAGAGAAGCTTAGGTAGGTATCATCTTCTTCTTCCCCAACTCATTTCCTCTTCAAATTCAGAAAATTCCTAAACCTAACTTAGGAAATGTTTCTCTTTTAAGCTTAGATTCAAGCTTGTTGGGTTGGAATTGAAGAGTGATTGTCCTTGCCATTGTTCTACAGCTTCTTCTTCGTTTGTTTTGGGTAAAAAGGTGAGATTTTTATCTCACATCTTAGTCTATAATTATCTCGATTGTTAGGTATGAATTCCTAACACTTATTCATGTGCATTTGATTTTGTTTGGATTGATTTTGTATATATCCCAATTTTTGGTGTTTTGGTTTAATTTTTGTGAAAATCCTATTATGGATATTTGGACATTGATATTCGAGGCGTATCGAAGAGCCATTAAGGCTGGGTTGTCGCTTGGCATAATTCCTTAGTCGTTGTTGCTCGTCCGATCGGTATCGATATCGTTTGGCCATCATTGGTCCAGGTTCAGGAAATGTCTGAAATTCCAGTTTCAGACGTCTGAATTGATATTTCAGACGTCTGAATATTTTCTGGGAAAATTTCTATTCCCAGATTCAGACGGCTGAATCAAAGGCTCCAGACGTCTGAATTGGTTCGTTTGCGACCAGAAATGAAATAGGCTGAAAATGCCTACTTTCAGACGTCTGAAATATAGGGTTCAGACGTCTGAATCTATATTCTGGAAAATATTTAATTTTCCAGATTCAGACGTCTGAACTATTTATTTCAGACGTCTGAATCTACTGTCTTTTTCCAGTTTGCCTGTTTTGCTTGATTTTCCAAATTTAATCGATTCGTGTTGATTCCCATTTGTTGTTATCATATTTTATCAACTTTGATGACCTTTTCCTTGGGATTTTTGGAAAATCCATTTTTGATGGATTTGGCATCGATTTCTTTGGATTTTTTTTTTCTTTCTAAAAACTCAACCCCGAAGCGAAGAGCCCCTACCTAGTGAGTCCGCCAACCCTAGGAGGGATTTAAGCCAGCCCCAGCACAGAGGTTTGATGTTCCCAACCATGATTATCGGTTTTTCTTTGGATTTTATTCACGTCTTTGAATGTGAATTTTGATGATTGATTGTTTCTACAATCGTTTTTGTGATTTGTCACTTTAAAAATATAAAGGTTTTCTATACTAGTAGTAAATATCAAAACTCTTTCATCAAAACGATTTTGACACTATTTTAATTACAAAGCTCGTTTCTTAAACCGTTTTCCAATCTATTAGTATATACAAACCTTTACCTCATTCGTATGAGAAATCTAATTAAACGGCTTAGTAAAACAAGTGGTATGAAACGCTTGCGTTTACTTCGTCGGTTAATTCTTGGACTTGTTCGACTGAACTGTTGTGACAATTTTCTAGTGGAGATCTACAATTTGTTCGTAAATATTTAAGTTAAGCTAGTGGTTATGGGACATGAAGCTAAACTCTTATATTTACTAGCTTAGTGTGATCGACACTTCTCGATGATCGATGATGATCATTTTTGTGATTTGGACTAGCAATGTGCGATGTCTCCTTGTCCGCATGGGGGACTGTACCTCGTCTTATGGAGCTTCGGCTCAAATTGATGGGGTAGCGACCCATGGTCTTCGGACCGTTTTAGTGGAGCCTCGGCTCAAAATTAATGGTTAGGAACCATGGAATAGCATTCCGTCTTGTGATACACGTGTTGAGAGTTTTCATGCTCTCGTTTTGTGATAGGCCTTCCCCCCTTTTCTTTTTGTGATTTCTGGATTTCTGTCGATGATTTCTAGAATTTGTGTTTCACCAACTTTTGTGATTTGCATTGGTAAGTTTTATCAATATTTGTGCATTGGTGAATTTGTGTGTCATTAACTTTTGTGATTGGCATTGATATAATTGTCAACATTTATGGTTTGGTGAATGAAATAAAGAGTATGACATTCTTTTTACCTTTGAGAAGATTCTTATGATATTGATTAATCTCTTGTTGATTTTCAATTACGTACTTATCACAACATGGTATTATGGTTATGATACATTTTTGTCATATCTCTTATTCTATATCATTTCATCTGATATTTATAGCTAGACTGATCTGTTTATTATTTTCTTATTAAATAATACTCGGGTCAGACCGAGATGTTATAGGTGCATCTGCTTGACTCCTTGTCTGGGATCATCTTCTGACTTTTGTCTAACTACATTACATTTGTAGTTTTTGTTGTTATACATTTGAGACATTGACTCTATGATGTATACATATTCTTTTGCCTAGCACTTGTATCTATTCTTTTGTGATATTGTGGATCTTTTTGACCACTACTCTGATGTACACCTTTTTGTGTTATATATTCATATCTGTTTCCGCCTTTGTGATATGAATGTCTGTGACTGATTTATGTTACGTTTATTTCTATATTTGTTTCCGAAGTATATATACATAGCCACCGTGTGGTAGCTTTGAGTTTGTATCGGTATGTCGGATTTCCTCTTGAGATGAAAAGCATGTTATTCTATTTGACATATCGGTGCTCGCACAAAGAAATTACACGGATGGTCGCTCCTCAACAGCTTTATTCTCCGCGCTAGTTGACGGCATTACCCCGTAGTGTCCTTGGCTAGCGTGGGTATAGAGGTAGGGCGTCGCAGCTTGGTATTAGAGCCAAACTTCGGAACAATGTAGAATAATCTAACAAGGATCATTGGCCTAAGTCTCTCTTAGGAATCGTGCCTTAGGATTTAATTCGAGTCTTCGCACCGTTTTATCCTATATTCTTTATGATTCCTTGTTTTATCTATCAAGTTTGCTTGATATTTATTTTGTGAATAACCTTTCTCCTCTTCTTTCTTTCTTTCTTAAGGTAGAGAAATGGTTAGACCAGGCCGTCCCAGCGCCGGTCAATCTAGTGCTACTCCCCAGGATGGAGTTTTTATGTCTGCCCAGCAGCTTCTTGATCTTGTAAAGAATGCTCAAGCAGCAGGTTCTATTTCGGAGCCTACTCACCCTAACTCTGGATTTGCACGCTTGTGCAACGATTATACCAACTTGGGTGGGAAGCCATTCAAAGGTTCTGAAACTATTATTGAAGTCCAAGCTTGGCTCAGAACATGCGATCAAATCTTTTCTCGCATGAATCTTATTGATCTTCACCGAGTTCAGGTGGCCTCTAGTATGCTCCAAGAAAGGGCATTAGACTGGTACGAGCTTCTAATTTCTGAAATTAATGAATCGGATCTTACTTGGGAGCAATTCCGGGAATGATTCGAATTAAAGTTTGTGCCATAAGCTGAGAAAGTGACTTTGGCTCGTTGTTTCATAGACCTTGTTCAAGGTGAATCCTCCGTGGCAGAGTATGTCGCATCTTTCGAGTCACTTTCTAAATATGGGGTTGAGTACATCAACACCCCATTGAAGAAGAACCAAAGGTTTGTCTATGGCTTAAACAAAAATCTCAAGAAGCCATTACTTCTAAAATTGGAAGTTTCTTTTGATCAACTCATTGACATCGCTCTTCGACTTGAAGAGGCAGATAGAGTAAGTGATGTTGAGATTGGGAGTGCTAAACCGAACTTCACCAACAAGAAAAGGCCTAATAAATTCAAAGGTCCTTATACCAATAAGAAAGGGAAGCAAGCATCTCCGGCAACTAAGACTTCTAACTCTAGTGGTGGGCAATGCTACAACTGTGGTTCTAAGGACCATTATGCGAATAAGTGTTCAAAGCCCCGTGCTTGTCGCTATTGCAAAAGCCCGGATCATTATTTATCGGCATGCCCCAAACTCCAAAACAAGAAGGAGGGAAAGCTTAATGTTGCTCAAGCCCCTGGTAATACTTCTCGTGATCAAGGTATTTCTCATTCTATCCTTGATGGCATTATTGTGTTTCGTGATCATCCTATTCGAGTTCTTTTTGATACGGGTGCGTCCCATTCTTTTATTTCAAAAGAACTTATTACTTTTTCTTTGGATGTTATGTGTTTGATGACTTCTTTGAGAATTGCGAATCCGGTTGGTGGATCCGCGACACTCAGTTTATTGTGTAAAGATGTCGAGATTATTTTATGTGATTTTTCTTTCCTAGCCGATTTGCATGTCATGCGCTATTTAGGCTTTTGGATGATTTTGGGAATGGATTGGCTTAACCGTTATGAAGCTCATATCCTATGTCCTGAGCGGACTATTTATCTTCGACATCCTCAATCTGTTAAGCAGATTTCTGTAGTTCTTAAAGATTTGGATTCCACTTTGGTAGCATCCTTATATTCTCTAAATCCTCGTGATGACGATAATGATGATGAGGAAGATGTCATTTCTCTTATTCACGTTGTTCGTGAATTTTCCGACATATTCGAGCCCGTTCTAGGATTGCCACCTAAGCAAGCAATTGAGTTCAGAATTAATCTTATCCCTGGAGCTCAACCTATCACTCGTCCTCCTTATCGCATGTCCAATAAGGAAAACGAGGAGATGCGCAAACAATTATCCGAATTGGAGACGAAGCAGTTTATTCGCTCTAGTTCTTCGCCTTGGGGTGCTTCGGCTATTTTTGTGAAGAAATCCAATGGTACACTTAGGCTTTGCGTTGACTACCGCAAGCTTAATGACCTCACTATCAAGAATAAATATCCATTGCCTCGGATTGATGATCTATTCGATCAACTTAGTGGTGCTAGAGTCTTTTCACAATTGGACTTAGCAACTGGTTTTCATCAGCTTCGTATTGCAGAGGATACCATTCCTTTGACATCGTTCCGTACTCGTTATGGATCTTATGAATGGCTTGTTATGCCATTTGGTTTGACAAATGCTCCGGCTTATTTTGTTGACCTTATGAATCGAGTTTTCAAAGATTTCCTCGATCGATTTGTTCTCATCTTTATTGATGATATTCTTGTGTATTCAAAAACCAAAGAAGAACATGAAGAGCATCTTCGAATTGTGTTGGAAACTCTTAGGATCAACCAATTGAAAGCGAAATTTTCTAAATGCCACTTTTGGCAATCTCGTGTGAAATTTTTGGGACATATCATTTATGAATTCGGAATTTCCGTGGATCTTTCAAAGATTGAAGCGATTCAAAATTGGAAGAGACCGGAGAGTGTGACGGAAATTCGTAGCTTCCTTGGATTGGCGGGCTATTACCGTCGGTTCATAAAATACTTTTCTAAGATTTCCATACCTCTTACTAGTTTGACAAAGAAGGGAGTTAAATACATTTGGTCAGACAAATGTGAAGCTTCATTTCAAAAATTAAAAGAACTTCTTTCCGATGCTCCTATTCTTGTGATTCCCGAAGGAAACCAAGATTTTGTTGTGTATACCGATGCTAGTCGCGTTGGTTTGGTGCCGTACTTATGCAAAGAGAACGTGTTATTGCTTATGCTTCTAGGAAATTGAAGCCAGCCGAGACTAGATATGCCACTCATGATTTACAGCTCGCGGCTATTGTTTTTGCTCTTCGAATTTGGCGCTATTATCTTTTGGGAGAAAAATTTGTTCTTTACACCGATCATAAATCTTTAAAGTATTTATTTTCCCAAAAGGAACTTAATTTGCGTCAACAACGTTGGCTCGAGTTCCTTGCATCATATGATCTTGATATTCTTTATACTCCCGGAAAGGGAAATCGTGTTGCCGACGCCCTTAGCCGAAAGCAACAAGCGGTTGTTTCTATGATGATATCCGAATGGAACGATCTCGAGACTTTGTCTACTTGTGAGATTCGAGATCGTGTATCCGATTAATGTTCATCTCTTGTTTTATGTAGCCATGAGGCTCATCCATCTCTTTTGGATCGCATTCTTGAAGTTCAAAAACTAGATCCTGAATTGGTTATTCTTGGCCAAAATTTAAGGGATAAAATTGATATTGAAGGTTTGAAAGACTTCGATATTGATTCTCGTGGCGGTATTCGAAAATTTGGTAGACTTGTCGTGCCAAATATTAGTGATTTTCGCAAAGACATATTAGAAGATTCTCATCGTTCTAAATTCACCATTCATCCCGGTAGTAGTAAAATGTACGCGGATATGAAGCGACTTTATTGGGAGGGAATGAAATTTGATATCGCTAACTTCGTTAAGCGTTGCATGACTTGCCAACTCATTAAGGCCGAGCATCAAACGCCCGGTGGGTTATTGCAACCTTTAGACATCCCTATGTGGAAGTGGGATCATATTTCCATGGATTTTATTGACGGCCTTCCCCGTTCTCGTTCGGGTCATGATAGCTTGTGGGTGATCGTTGATAGACTTACTAAATCCGCCCATTTTATTCCCGTTCGGTCTAATCGGACCGTTCCTCTTTTGGCCAAGCTCTTTATTAAAGAAATTGTTAAATTGCATGGAGTTCCTACTTCTATTGTTAGTGATCGTGATCCATTGTTTACTAGTGGATTTTGGAAGAGTCTTCAAAAAGTTTTGGGAACAAAGCTTAATTTTAGCACCGCTTATCATCCGCAGTCCGATGGACAAACCGAGCATGTGAATCAAACTCTTGAAGATCTTCTTCGTGCTTGTGTTCTAGACTTTGGTGGAAGTTGGGAAGATCATATTTCACTAGTTGAATTTTCCTATAATAATAGCTTCCAATCTATTATTGGTATGGCACCTTTCGAGGCACTCTATGGAAGACCATGCCGTTCTCCTTCTTGTTGGCTTGAGGCCGGTGAGAAGCTGGTCTTAGGTCCAAACTTTATTCGTGATTCCACAGAAAAGATTGACCTTATTCGTCATAGGATGAAAGAAGCCCAAAGTAGACAAAAATACTATGCCGATAACCAAAGAAGGAGATTAGAATTTTCTGTGGGAGATTTTGTGTTTATTCGTGTTTCACCTATGAAGGGTGTTGTGCATTTTAGTCGATCGGGAAAATTAGCGCCTCGATATATTGGTCCATTTCCCATCACCGAACGTATTGGTTCCGTGGCTTATCGTCTCTTATTACCGGCTCAATTTTCCGCTATTCATGACGTGTTTCACGTTTCTCAACTTCGGAAATGCCTTCGAGATTTCGATTCTATTTTTGAGCCCGATGTTGTTGAAGAAATTGAAGTTTCACCAAATTTGACTTATGAGCAGCATCCTATTCGTATTATTGCTTCGGAGGCCAAACGCCTTCGAAATAAAGATGTTCCGCTTGTGAAGGTTCAATGGTCCTCAAATCCTAAGGATTTCTCTTGAGAATCTAGAGAATTCATCGAGCGAACACATCCGGACTTACTCTCTTGAGCTCTTTGAGGTGAACTTCTTATTTCAAATTTCTTCTTTTGTGTTGATATGCTTTTATGGTTGTTACTTTTTGTTCAAATATTTCTTATTATTGCAAGGACGCAATTTCTTTAAGGATGGGAGTCTGTAACAACCCGCATATTTTACGATTGAATATTTAAATATTTTTGTTTAAATATTTTGACGCTAGTCGGATTATAGTCCGAAAAGCCACTTTTTGCAAACAGTCGAATTAGGGCTCGAGACCACCCCCATTGAGTTCAAAATGACGTTTTCGACCTTTTTGAGTATAAACATTGATATGTTTGGAGTTAGTGAAATTTTGCTACTTTTCCACTAAGGGCTTTGGTTTGTGTTTCAGCTCATTTAACCCAAGTCTCACCCCATCTCCTCTTCATTACTTCATAATTTCTTAATACATTCAAGTTTCATCAAAAATGGGGGAAGAGAATAGGAAATAGAAATTCCAAGCCCTAGCTTCTTTGCAAATTCAAGCTTCTAACTCCAACATCAAAGAGAAGCTTAGGTAGGTATCATCTTCTTCTTCCCCAACTCATTTCCTCTTCAGATTCAGAAAATTCCTAAACCTAACTTAGGAAATGTTTCTCTTTTAAGCTTAGATTCAAGCTTGTTGGGTTGGAATTGAAGAGTGATTGTCCTTGCCATTGTTCTACAGCTTCTTCTTCGTTTGTTTTGGGTAAAAAGGTGAGATTTTTATCTCACATCTTAGTCTATAATTATCTCGATTGTTAGATATGAATTCCTAACACTTATTCATGTGCATTTGATTTTGGTTTGGATTGATTTTGTATATATCCCAATTTTTGGTGTTTTGGTTTAATTTTTGTGAAAATCCTATTATGGATATTTGGACATTGATATTCGAGGCGTATCGAAGAGCCATTAAGGCTGGGTTGTCGCTTGGCATAATTCCTTAGTCGTTGTTGCTCGTCCGATCGGCATCGATATCGTTTGGCCATCATTGGTCCAGGTTCAGGAAATGTCTGAAATTCCAGTTTCAGACATCCGAATTGATATTCCAGACGTCTGAATATTATTCTAGGAAAATTTCTATTCCCAGATTCAGACGTCTGAATCAAAGGCTCCAGGCGTCTGAATTGGTTCGTTTGCGACCAGAAAGGAAATAGGCTGAAAATGCCTACTTTTAGACGTTTGAAATATAGGGTTCAGACGTCTGAATATGTGTTCTGGAAAATATTTAATTTTCCAGATTCAGACGTCTGAACTATTTATTTCAGACATCTGAATCTACTGTCTTTTTCCAGTTTGCCTGTTTTGCTTGATTTTCCAAATTTAATCGATTCGTGTTGATTCCCATTTGTTGTTATCATATTTTATCAACTTTGATGACCTTTTCTTTGGGATTTTTGGAATATCCATTTTTGATGGATTTGGCATCGATTTCTTTGCATTTTATTCACGTCTTTGAATGTGAATTTTGATGATTGATTGTTTCTACAATCGTTTTTGTGATTTGTCACTTTAAAAATATAAAGGTTTTCTATACTAGTAGTAAATATCAAAACTCTTTCATCAAAACGATTTTGACACTATTTTAATTACAAACCTCGTTTCTTAAACCATTTTCCAATCTATTAGTATATACAAACCTTTACCTCATTCGTATGAGAAATCTAATTAAACGACTTAGTAAAACATGTGGTATGAAACGCTTGCGTTTACTTCGTCGGTTAATTCTTGGACTTGTTCGACTGAACTGTTGTGACAATTTTCTAGTGGAGATCTACAATTTGTTCGTAAATATTTAAGTTAAACTAGTGGTTATGGGACATGAAGCTAAACTCTTATATTTACTAGCTTAGTGTGATCGACACTTCTCGATGATCGATGATGATCATTTTTGTGATTTGGACTAGCAATGTGCGATGTCTCCTTGTCCGCGTGGGGGACTATACCTCGTCTTGTGGAGCTTTGGCTCAAATTGATGGGGTAGCGACCCATGGTCTTCGGACCGTTTTAGTGGAGCCTCGGCTCAAAATTAATGGTTAGCAACCATGGAGAAGCGTTCCGTCTTGTGATACACGTGTTGAGAGTTTTCATGCTCTCGTTTTGTGATAGGCCTTCCCCCCTTTCCTTTTTGTGATTTCTGGATTTCTGTCGATGATTTCTAGAATTTGTGTTTCACCAACTTTTGTGATTTGCATTGGTAAGTTTTATCAATATTTGTGCATTGGTGAATTTGTGTGTCATTAATTTTTGTGATTGGCATTGATATAATTGTCAACATTTATGGTTTGGTGAATGAAATAAAGAGTATGACATTCTTTTTACCTTTGAGAAGATTCTTGTGATATTGATTAATCTCTTGTTGATTTTCAATTACGTACTTATCACAACATGGTATTATGGTTATGATACGTTTTTGTCATATCTCTTATTCTATATCATTTCATCTGATATTTATAGCTAGACTGATCCGTTTATTATTTTCTTATTAAATAATACTCGGGTCAGACCGAGATGTTACAGGTGCATCTGCTTGACTCCTTGTTTGGGATCATCTTCTGACTTTTGTCTAACTACATTACATTTGTAGTTTTTGTTTTTATACATTCGAGATATTGACTCTATGTTGTATACATATTCTTTTGCCTAGCACTTGTATCTATTATTTTATGATATTGTGGATCTTTTTGACCACTACTCTGATGTACACCTTTTTGTGTTATATATTCATATCTGTTTCCGCCTTTGTGATATGGATGTCTGTGACTAATTTATGTTACGTTTATTTCTATATTTGTTTCCGAAGTATATATACATAGCCACCGTGTGGTAGCTTTGAGTTTGTATCGGTATGTCGGATTTCCTCTTGAGATGAAAAGCATGTTATTCTATCTGACATATCGGTGCTCGCACAAAGAAATTACACAGATGGTCGCTCCTCAACAGCCTTATTCTCCGCGCTAGTTGACGGCATTACCCCGTAGTGTCCTTGGCTAGCGTGGGTATAGAGCTGGGGCGTCACAGATATACATGCTGAACCACACATGCAGGCCGAACGATATGCAGGCCGAACCACACTGGCATGCCGAACGATATACAGGCCGAACGAAGCATATATGCCGAGCTTCTTAATTCAAGTCAACCTCTCACTGGCTCAAGTTTCACTTAGATTCAACCAAGAAACTCAATAATTAGCATCTCGCAGCCGAGCCAAGCAACCGGGTAACAATATAAGATAATAGGTTTAGAAATTAAACATGAAATGGTGAAAGAAACGGAGTATTAAGTTATAATGTGATAAAGCAAAACATATTCTTATTAATCCTTCCGTAATATCTTCTTTATTTAATTGCCAAGGTGGGTAAATTAGTAAATTCAAAAGTTTCAAATCAAGATATTCCTGTTATATATATATATATATAGGTATATAGATAGAAGAGAATATTTGAAAGTTTTTTATCAATTAATCAAACCATATACTGTTCTCTCATGGATTGAACCAAAGTTTTTACCATTATCTCCTCCTATTTATAAATCACAAATCATCCTAATCAACTATTATGACTAAAATGTATTAATTTTCTTTAAATGGATAATATTTCTAAAAACCTCGTTCCCTTCTTTTCTTTTAACTCTTCGTCTATCCAAATTATCTTCTAATCAAGCTCAATACACCTTTCCATGTGTGTTTATATATATATATATATATACGAATATATATATCTGTATGTGTGTTGCTGTTGTATCATCAAACTTTATTTCTTTCTTTAAGACGTTATACCGCTCTACCCAAAGTTGTGGAAGGCAAACTATAAGCAACGTCGTCTAGGATAAAAAAACCAAATGTAGTTTTCACCAAAATTCTACATCATGATTGATAATCGAATTTTACACCGTCCGAGGATTAAAAGCATTGCTCGTTTTTTTCTTTTTCTTTGATAAGTGAAATGGCAGATAAGATAAGTAATTGAGAGATAGTTGTATGTTATTCTTGTTCATTTCATTTATTCATCAACTAAATAGATGAAAAACTGAAAGAGCGTTACTACATTAGTGGAAGAAATGTAGAAACATTAAAAATGTTTTTTTACTGTTTTATTAATGAAAAACAGATCTTAAAATGAACGTTACAAAACATTCTCAAAATTAGTAGGGTTTAAATGATAATTTTATTAATTTGAAGCAAAAGTATAAAACTTTTTGTTTACTCGTACCGAAAATTAATATTACAAAAAAATTATGGCCGTTTAAAAAAAACATTAAATGCACTTATTTAAACTCTTTTATTGATTTTTTGAACTGTTCAATATTATAAAACATTTTGTGACCGTTTGTAAAAATATTAAATACACTTATTCAAACATTTTATTAATTTATACAAAAAGCATAAAACGTTTCTCTCAGGACTCAAACAATAATTACACTTATTCAAGTGTTTTATTAATTTGTACTAAAATTATAAAACTTTTCTCTCAATAATGCCTATGGTGTATGACTCAAACAGTAAATGCACTTATTCAAGCTATTTTATTAATTTTTTAAACAATTCCAACAACCCCCTACTTGGATTTTTAGAAAAATATTTTTTGGGAAATTTTCAAAAATATATATAAGACTGCATATAAACAAAGGTATCTTCCGATTTGAACCTTTGCGTAGTAAGATTCAGATTATACTGGAGTGACTTGTAGTCTTGAGCTCTATCTATGATGTCAAACTACATACAATCTTCCTTGGGTGCAATCTAAAAGCCATGCATTTATGGTCATGCATGTCTATCCCGGTATAGTGAACGCTCTAGGAATTTCTGCCCTAACACTCTATAGGAAACGACTTGATTTCCATATTCACATAGGTGAGTCTATCAAGATTACTCCTATAATTAAGTACTCTGCTCCACATGGAGTATATAACTCATAAGAGTTGCTATCTACTCATCCTTCTATCGCTTCAGGAATACATGCTTCTATAGTATGTTCAACTCATATCACTTAACAACTTGTTATTATCTACTAAACCTAGTACTTAAGGTCTCTAGTCATTAGGTTAGATTACCGTTATGAGTGGCTCATTATTCTAAGGGTAATAGTCTCATTCTTTTAGGTGTTGAACAGACTTTCTCTCTGGCCAACACTTTATTCAAAGGATCAACCAATTTGTCATCAGTGCATTCATGATCCACTCTAACAGATCATGAAGTGATATACTCTCTTACAGTATTGTTCTTATGACGAATTTATCATCTCTTACCATTATAATAAGGATTCTCAAATTTTGCAATAACGTGTTACTATCGTAATGGATCAACGCGGTTGGTATCGGTTTTCCCCATAAAGGGATCTCGGTTAACAGATTTCTTAAGTAATCTACATCTTCACTAACTGTAGCTAGTGTTATCATCTCAGACTCCATAGTGGATTGAGCAAAAATAACATGTTTCTTAGGTTTCCAAGAAATAGCTCCACCTGCTATATTGAAAATATATCCACTTGTTGCTTTGGGTTATCTGATAAAGCGTTCTAGTCTACATCGCTATATCCTTCATGGATAACTGGAAACATCTGATAATGTAATCTAAGTTTCATAGTTCTTTTGATGTATCTCATGACCCTTTAAATAACATGTCAATACTCTATACTAGGTCTACTAGTAAACCTGTACAATAATCCCACGATATAAGCTATGTCGGGTTTAGTACAATCAGTAGCATACCAAATGCTGCCAATGATGCTTGTATAGTCAGGCTGTCTTGCACCTTCACTAGTGGTCTTAAATAGTTTTACACTAAGATCATATGGTGTCAATTCCAATCGCGCAAAAGCAACTCCAGATGGAACTCGCCCTTTATTTGGCCAGAGCAGCAACGCTGCGACCCACGTACAACTGAAATCTAATTATTAAAATAAAAATGGAATTGTCTGAACCGATGGTTGGGTAAGTAATAAGCACAGGCGCTCATGTGCGATTGTGAATAGCAGTTCTCTAAATAAAATGGAGATTTTGGATTTAAATCATTCATTAGGTATCTGTTGTGCATTAATACCGAAATAAAGTAGAATTGAGTGTTTATTCGATTATATACCAAACCAAATGCACGTTCGTTAAATGCGTTTAAAGAAAAACATGAGTTAACTTCTATGTATTGGTAATTAGTATAAATTAATGCATATAAAAAACTAAAACCAAG
The DNA here is from genome assembly GCA_030737815.1 of Allium fistulosum. Lineage (NCBI taxonomy): Eukaryota > Viridiplantae > Streptophyta > Magnoliopsida > Asparagales > Amaryllidaceae > Allium > Allium fistulosum. The sequence goes on from CM060903.1 coordinate 1,094,819,947, forward strand.
ATGATCTAGAATATTTTTCTTTAGAAAGTAAAATGACCGTTGCATAAATTTTATTATATATAAGATAGTAGGTTTAGAAATTAAACATGAAATGGTGAAAGAGACGGAGTATTAAGTTAATACTGTTGTAAAGCAAAACATATTCTTATTAATCCTTCCGTAATATCTTCTTTATTTAATTACCGAGGCGGGTAAATTAGTAAATTCAAAAGTTTCAAATCAAGATATTCCTATTATATATATATAAATAGATATATAGATAAAAGAGAATATTTGAAATTTTGTATTCTTTTTTATTAATTAATCTGAAACCATAGACTGTTCTCTCATGGATTGAACCAAAGTTTTTACAGTTATCTCCTCTTATTTATAAATCACTTATTTATAAATCACAAATCATCCTCAATCAACTATTACCACTAAAATGTATTAATTTTCTTTGGATGGATAATCTTTCTAAAAACCACGTTCCCTTCTTTTCCTTTAACTCTTCGTCTGTTGGAGAAAATCCCTTCAGATGATCAGTCTAAGGGGATAAAAAACTCAACGCAGCGGAAAACAACTGGATCGTAATTGTAGTGAGATGAAACAAACAGAGATAAACACCAAAAGAGACAGTCACAGATCTATGCAATGTAGAAAAATAAATAACACCAGTATTTATAGTGGTTCCACTACCACGAGGCAGTGTACGTCCACTTGGGGAGAGGAGATTTTATTAATCACTGAAAGATTGGAGTTACAAGATTGATTCACTTTTGGAGGCTATACATAAGAAGAATTAACAATACAGACAAAATTCTATAGAGTTTCAGCTCTCTAGGATGGCTGCCATTGTTGTCCAAAAGCTCCATTATTTATAGAGTGAAGAAGTAAGGAGGGGTAGCTGCTATATAGCAGCCCTGCGGTTTGGTTCGGCACATCTGGTTCGGTAAGCAGCACAATGGCATTTGGTTCGGCAAATCCCATATCAATCTGGTTCGGCATCTCCACTTCAAGTCTGGACCGACATTCCCAAATACCGAACGAGATATTTCGTTCGACATCCATCTGGTTCGGCATGCCTCCAAACGAAATATTTCGTTCGGCATTATTCCCTTCATTGCACTGGCCACCGAACGAAATAACTTCCTTCTTGCCTTCACTGTCGATCGATGCACTGCCACCGGCGAGATATTTTGTCCGATCCTCCTTACTGTCGAATGAAACATCACCGAATGAAACCGCTCTTCCACCGATAGAGATTACTCGTTCGGTCTTCATAGCATCAACACCGAACGAACTTCACCGGACCAGACCAAAGATTTGGTCCGGCATCTCCTCCACCGAACCAATGTTTGGTTCGGTATCTTCTTCACCACAGCCTAGGGCTTTACCTTCGTTCTAGGGTTTTGACATCAGCCCTCCACGAGCTTCTCCAATGGCTTTTTCTCGAATTCAGGTATCATCTCTAACAATCTCCACCTTGATATCGAATTCCAAACAAGCCTTCCAACTTCATCTACACCTTCATGCTCCAAGCAATGGATACTTACCCAATAAGCTTTGGGAATACCATCACCCATTACACTCTGTTACCGAACTTCGGCAAGGCCACCGCCCGTCCACAAGGTGTTCGAAGTACCCAGTCCGTGTAGAACCTATCAATCTCCACCATGAAAACAATGTCTCCATCAACCATCTCAACTCTCCCCTCGTGCCACCCCATGGCACCTAGCACTTCATTAAGCGAATCAAGTCCGAGCAATTCTCGAACTTAGCAATAGGCAATGACTTGGTAAACATGTCTGCTGCATCTCCTTTGTGTGAACTTTCTGAAGACGAACTAGCTTCTCTTCACTCATCAAGACAAGGAACGACTCTCTCACCTCAATATGCTTCGTCCTCGAGCTGAAAGCCAGATTTTCAGCTAAGTGAATTGCACTCCGACTGTCATAGTATACATCCATGCCTTCATATACGAAGCAAAAATCATACAACAGTCGCCTCAAATAAAGCGCCTCCTTAGCTGCTTCAACCGCAACTATGAGCTCTGCCTCTTTAGTAAGCCAAAGCCACAATCGTCTGCAACCTCGCTCTCCAACTGATCGCTGTCCCACCAATGGTGAACACATATCCGAAGGTTGACTTCCTTCGATCTCTATCACCGGCATAGTTGGAATCACAAAATCCAACCAAGCTGAAATCTCTTCCTCTACCGCCAAAGATAAGTCCATGGTTTGGAGTTCCTCTAAGGTATCTGAAGATACACTTCACTGCTTTCCAATGCGTCTTTCCTGGATTTTCCATGAATCTACTCACCAATCCAACCGCTTGTGCAATGTCAGGCCTAGTGCAGATCATGGCATACATCAAGCTGCCAACTGCACTTGCATATGGGACCTTCATCATATAAGTCTTGTCCTTTTTCGAGATCAGAGAGCCTTTACTAGAAAGCTATATGTGCAAAGGCATGGGTGTGCTGATTGCCTTTGCCCCTTCCATGCTAAACCGACCAAGCGCCTTTCGAATGTACTCCTTTTGAGTGAGGCTCAAAAGTCCTAGCTTTCTATCCTTTTCGATTTCCATATCCAAATTTTTCTTTGCTTCTCCAAGGTCCTTCATTTGGAATTCCGCTTTTAGCTTTAGCTTCAAAATATCGATTTCAGCTTTATCCTTGGAAGAAATCAACATATCATCCACGTATAAGAGTAGGTACACCCATCTACCATTCTTTAAATGCTTGAAGTACACACAAGCGTCTTTGATGCTACGATCGAAACCAAGTGAAAGCATAAAAGAGTTAAACCTCTTATACCATTGTCTACGCGACTGCTTAAGTCCATACAAAAACTTCTTCAATTTGCAAACCAAATTTTCTTTCCCATCTACAAAAAATCCTTTTGGCTGCTTCATGTAGATGGTCTCATCCAAGTCTCTGTGCAAGAAAGCGGTTCCAGTTGCTCCAGCTCCAAGTCATGAGCTGCGACGATAGCGAGCAAAATGCGGATGGACGTATGCCTCACTACTGGAGAGAATATCTCATCATACTCCAAGCCCTTTCTTTGTAAAAACCTTTTAGCAACTAGTCTAGCCTCGTATCTCCCATCATCCTTTACCTTGAACACCCATTTGCAACCTATGGCTCGGCTTCCTTGAGGAGGTGGTACCAAATCCCAAGTCGTGTTCTTCTTCAATGACTTTAACTCCTCTTCCATAGCGCACATCCACTTCGAACTGTCACATGACTTCAAAGATTCATCAAGGTCAAGTGGCTCCTCATAAACCACATGTAGGGCATAGTAAAACTGATCACTAAGGCTAAGGTTCGCAAACTACCAATCACCATACCTATCGGGCGGCCTAATAGTCCTACGACTGACCCGGGTAGGTACTGCTTCGCCTAAACTCCTTTTAGCTCCACCTTGAACTGAACTTCCTCTAGATTCATGCACATCACCAGCACTACTAGAAGGTGCCTGTGGACTATCCTGTGATGTTTCATCAACTGCATTTTCCTTGACAGCATCAACAACAACTCTACCATTTGGCTGGAACACGGAAACTTCTTCCATCTCCTTAGGCCTATCAGAATCTTCTGATGTGGTAGGTAGCTTCTCCTTCGGATTGAACATAGCAGAATCATCAAAAGTAACATGTCTAGAATGAACAATCTTCCGATCAACAGGGTTCCAAATTCGATACCCTTTGATCCCATCGGTGTATCCCATTAGTATGCTCTTGCCTCCAACTTGTCATTACCTGTATGGTGAACGTACACAAGACAACCAAAAATTTAGAAGTAACCAAGATACATAGCTTTACCTGTCCACTTCTCATCTGGAATCTTCCCATCAATGGTTGAGCACGGAATTCGATTTATGATATGTGCCGTAGTTGATAATGCCTCAGCCCAAAAGCCTCTAGACAAGCCCGCCGTCAATCTCAAACAACGAGCCTTCTCCAGTAGAGTCATGTTCATCCTTTCTGCAACCCCATTGGATTGTGAATCGACGGGTGTTGTGTGAATGTATCTGAATGTCATGCTGTCTACAAAAGTCAAGGAACTCCCTAGAGACAAATTCATCGCCATTATCAGATCTTAGCACCATCAACCTAAAACTAGATTGGTTCTCAACAAGCGCTTTCCAGTCTTTGAACTTCTCAAAACTTTCTGATTTGGTCTTCATCACATACACCCATACTTTACGAGAAAAGTCATCAATGAAAGAGATAAAATACTTTGCTCCTCGAATAGAAGGAGTAGCAACCGGCCCCCAAACATCTGCATGCACGTAATCAAGTACTCGCCTCGATTTATGGAGTCCAACTCCAAAAGATACTTTAGTTTGCTTACCCAACACACACTCCTGGCAAAAGTCCATCTTGTCGAAGTTTTCTCCTTTGATCATCTTTCGTCTTCGAAGCAACTCTAAGCCCTTCTCTAAAATATGACCCAACCTGAGATGCCAAAGCTTTGTGGCATCCAATGCACGCGAACTATCTACTCCAACACACGACTCTCCAAGAACTTTGGTTCCGTTCAGCAAATACAGATTTCAGAACACATCTCCTTTCATTAGAACTAGTGCACCTCTCGAAATCTTCAGACTATCCTTCTCGATAGTTACCGTGCATCCCAAAGATGCCAATTTTCCTAGAGAAATTAAGGACTTCCGAAGACCTGGAACATACCGGACACTTGTCAAAGTGTGTATCACTTTGTCAAACATCCTGATCATCACTGTACCTTCACCCATTGCTCTATAGCTAGCATCACTACCCATAAGAATAGAGCTTCCTTCTCGTCCAACGAAAGAACTGAAGTAATCCTTATTAGGCGTCATATGGAAAGATGCCCTCAAGTCCAACACCCAATGGTCTGAGACATCTGGCACTGCTGCAGACAACACATTGTCAGGTACAGACTTCTCCACCGCAAATGATGAAGATACGTCTTCTTCCTTCTTCTTCAAATCTTGAAAATCATTTTTTCCAATGACCAAGTTTCTTGCAGATAAAGCACTTCCCATCCTTAGACTTTCCTCTCCTGCCATTACCGGGCTTCCTGGACTTGGAACACCTTCTAGAGTGCCAATTCTTCTTATCATCTCTACCTCTTTCAACAAACAGGCCGTGACTACTACTTCCACCTCTACTTCCTTCACTTATCTCCTTCATCCGATCTCTCAAGCCCTCAGATAGAAGGCCTGACTTCACATTTTCCACTGTCAATGTGTCTCTAGCGAAGATAAGGCTGTTAGCGAAACCTGTGTAACGCTCCGGAAGAGAACACAAAAGAATCATTGCCATTTGCTCCTCATCCATCTTCAAGTCAACAGTCTTCATTTTCATCACGAGATCATCAAAGAAATTAAGATGTTCCTTCACTAAAGTACCCTCTCTCATCCGCATGGTGAAAAACGTCTTCAGTAATATCAGACGGTTAGTCAGAGATTTCTTCAAGTAGAGATTTTATAGCTTGGTCCAAATGCCCCTAGTAGTGGTCTCACTGCTAATCTCTGAGATAACATTCTCTCCCATAGCTAGCTGTAAAGTAGTAAACGTCCAGTTCTCCATCTTCTTCCTTTCCACGACTAAGATGTTAGCCATCAACTCCTCAGGGGCAAACACTACTAGATGGCCTTCATTCCTCATTAGAATAACCTTCATCCTCCATTGCCACTTCTCGAAGTCTTTATCCCCATTCCATTTCACAATTGCCAACTGAGATCCTGATGCAATTACATCCCTCTAGTATAGGGTCTTGTAGCAACTAGAGTCGCTTCATCTTCTTCTATAGTGTCTAACACTCCTCAATCAACCTTGCAGCTCCGATACCTGATTGTTGGGGAAAATCCCTTCAGATGATCAGTCTAAGAGAATAAAAAACCAAACGCATCGGAAAACAACCGGATCATGATTGTAGTGAGATGAAACAAATAGAGATAAACACCATAATAGACAGTCATAGATCTATGCAATGTAGAAACATAAATAACACTGGTATTTATAGTAGTTCCACTACCGTGAGGCAGTGTACGTTCACTTGGGGAGAGGAGATTTTATTAATCATTGAAAGATTGGAGTTATAAGATTGATTCACTTTTGGAGGCTATACATAAGAAGAATTAACAATACAGGCAAAATTCTATAGAGTTTCAGTTCTCTAGGATGACTGTCATTGTTGTCCAGAAGCTCCACTATTTATAGAGTTAAGAAGTGAGGAGGGGTAGCTGCTATATAGCAGCCCTGGGGTTTGGTTCGGCACATCTGGTTCGACAAGCAGCACAATGACATTTGTTTCGGCAAAGCCCATATCACTCTGGTTCGGCATCTCCACTTCAAGTCTGGACCGACATTCCCAAATACCGAACGAGATATTTCATTCGGCATCCACTTGGTTCGCCATGCCGCCGAACAAAATATTTCATTCGGCATTATCCCCTTCATTGCACTAGCCACCGAACGAAATAACTTCCTTCTTGCCTTCACTACCGATCGATGCACTACCACCGGGCGAGATATTTCGTCTGATCCTTCTTACTGCCGAACGAAACATCACCGAATGAAATTGCTCTTCCACCGAACGTGATTACTCGTTCGGTCTTCATAGCATCAACACCGAACGAACTTCACCGAACCAAAGATTTGGTCCGGCATCTCCTGCACCGAACCAATGTTTGGTTCGGTATCTTCTTCACCACAACCTAGGGCTTTATCTTCGTTCTAGAATTTCGGCATCAGCTCTCCACGCTTCTCCAATGGCTTCTTCTCGAATTCAGGTATCATCTCTAACATCGTCTACCCAAATTGTCTTTTAATCAAGCTCAATACACATGTCCATATGTGTGTGTCTTTGTTTGTTTGTTTGTTTGTGTGTGTATGCACGCGTGTGTGTGTTACTGTTGAATCATCAAACTGAATTGTCTGCATGGCTGAGTTGTGTACTTTACCACTTTCTTTAAGACGTGTTATACCGCATTACCCAAAGTTGTGCAAGGCAAACTATAAGCAGCGTCGCCTCCAGGATAAAACAACCAATTGTAGTTTTCACCAAACCTCTACACATGGTTGATGATCAGAATTTACACCGTCGGAAGATTAAAAGTATTGCTCATTTTTTTCTTTTTCAAGTGAAATGGCAGATGAGATAAATAATTGAGAGATAGTTATATGTTATTCATGTTCATTTCATCTATTCATCAATTAAATGGGCGAAGAAGTAAATGAGCATTACTACTTTGGTGGAAGAAATGTAGAAACTTTAAAAACATTTATTACCATTTTATTAATGAAAAAAATATCTTAAAATGAACGTTACAAAACATTCTCAAAATTAATAGGTCTTAAATGACCATTTTATTAATTTGAACCAAAAGTATAAAACTTTCTGTTAACTCGTACGAAAAATTAATATTATAAAAATATTAATGGCCCTTTAAAGAAAACATTAAATGCACTTATTCGAACTCTTTTATTAATATTTTTGAACCGTTCAATATTATAAGACATTTTATGAATGTTTGTAAAAATATTAAATACATTTATTCAAACATTTTATTAATTGATACCAAAAGTATAAAACATTTTTCTCAACAAACAGCAATCACACTTATTCAAGTGTTTTATTAATTTGTACTAAAATCATAAAACATTTCTCTTAATAATGCCTATGGTGTATGACTCAAACAATAAATGCACTTATTCAAACCATTTTATTAATTTTTTTAAACAATTCCAACAATATCCCACTTGAATTTTTAGAAAAATATTTTTTGAGCAATTTTCAAAAATATAAGTAAGACTGCATATAAATAAAGGTATCTTTCGATTTGAACCTTTGCGTAGTAAGATTTAGATTATACTAGAGTGACTTGTAGTCTTGAGCTCTATCTATGATACCAAACTACATACTATCTTCCTTGGATGCAATCTAAAAGCCCGTGCATTTATGGTCATGCATGTCTATCCTGGTATAGTGAATGCTCTAGGAATTTCTGCCCTAAAAATCCATAGGAAACGACTTGATTTCCATCTTCACATAGGTGAGTCTATCAAGAGTACTCCTATAATTAGGTACTCTACTCCATATGGAGTATATAACTAATAAGCATTGCTATCTACCCATCCTTCTATCACTTCATGAATACATGCTTCTATAGCATGTTCAACTCATATCACTTAACAACTTTTTATTATCCATTGAACCTCGTTCTTGAGATCTCTAGTCATTAGGTTAGGTTACCATTATGAGTGACTCATCATTCTATGGGTAATAGTCTCATTCTTTAAGGTGGTGAAAGGACTTTCTCTCTGGCCAACCCTTTATTCAAAGGATCAATCGAATTCTCATCAGTGCATACATGATCCACTCTAATAGATCTTGAAGTGATATACTCTCTTATAGTACCGTTCTTACGATGAATTTATCGTCTCTTACCATTATAATAAGGGTTCTCAAATTTTGCAATAACGGTGGTACTATCGCAATGGATCAATACGGTTGGTATTTTTTTCCCCATAAAGGGATCTCGGTTAATAGATTTCTCAAGTAATCTACTTGTTCACTAACTATAGCTAGTGCTATCATTTAAGAATCCATAGCACATTGAGCAAAAATAGTATGTTTCTTAGATTTCCAAGAAATAGCCCCACCTGCTATATTTAAAATATATCCACTGATTGCTTTGGAGTCATCTGATAAAGTGTTCCAGTCTACATCGTTATATCCTTCAAGGATAGCTAGAAACTTCTGATAATGTAATCCAAGTTTCATAGTTCTTTTAATGTATCTCATGACCCTTTCAAAAGTTGGTCAATACTCTATACTAGGTCTACTAGTAAACCTGCATAATAATCCCCCGACATAGGCTATGTCGGGTTTAGTACAATTAGTGGCATACTGAATGCGGCCAATGATGCTTGTATAGTCAAACTACCTTGCACCTTCACTAGTGTTCTTAAATAGTTTTACACTAAGATCATATTGTGTGCTTGTAGGTTTACAGTCAAATTAGTTGTATTTTTCTAACATCTTCTCAATATAGTGGGATTGATCCCAAAAATTTTCCCTTTTAGACTTAGTAATCTTAGTACCAAGTGTTACACTCGCTTCTCCAAGATCTTTCATATCAAAATTAGCACATAATATGGATTTAACTGAATTCACACGATGAATATTTGAATCGAATATAAGTAAATCACCATATATAAATACATGATAGTGCAAATTTTATTCTCAGATCTATAATAAATACATTTTTCGCTTTCATGTACTTTAAAACCATGTGATATAACTAGATTATCAAACTTTTCATGTCACTGTTTAGGTGCCTGTTTAACAACATATAGAGATTTATCTAATGTGCAAACTTCATGTTCCTGACCAGGAATAACAGAACCTTCAGGTTGGTCCATGTAAATTTCTTCTTCTAACTCACCATTCAAAAAAGCTTTTTTTATGTCCATTTGGTGAATTGTTAAATCATAAATTAAAGCTGAGAAATTAATTCTCGAATAGATGTTATTCTAGTAACAAGAGAAAAGGTATCAAAAAAGTCAATATTTTTTCTTTGTCTAAATTCCTTTACTAGACGAGCCTTATGTTTATCAATGGTACCATCAAATTTTAACTTTTTGTTAAGTACCCACTTATAGCCTATGGTTTTACAACCTGGAGGTAACTCAACTATATGTCATGTTTTATTAGATTCAAGAGATTACATTTCGTCATTTATAACTTTTTGCCAAATTTTTGAATCTAAAAAGGACAAAAATTCTTTAAGATTAGCAGGATCATCTTCTAATGTATGAGGGTAATATTCTAGACCACAATATTTAGTTATTCTAGCTCTTTTACTTCTCGTGGTCTAGATTCAATTTCCGCATGTTTATTACTTCTAATTATTGGAATATTTGTAGTAGATGTCCCCATTATTCTTTATTTTAAATAGAAATTTATGTTCAAAAAAATCGACAATATTTTACTCAACAATAATGCAAGCATTGAAATAAAAAAATCTATATGCCTTGCTAATAATTGCAAATCCAATTAAAACACATTCATACACTCGAATTGCTAATTTAATTCTTTTAGGATAAAGAATACACATATATGCTATATATGCCCAAGTTCTAAAATAAGATAAATTGGGTTTATGATTTTTTAGAATCTCAAAGGGTGATGTTTTGCTTTTAGATTTAGGAATTATATTTAACACATAACAAACAGTCAATAAAATTTCCCTCCACTAATGTGATGCTACACTCGAATTTAATAAAATAACTACAACTAATTTGGTAAAAGTCTTATTTTTCTTTCAGCTTTACCTTTCATTTCAGGTGAATAGTGTGTAGGTCTCTCATAAATTATACCACGTAGGTTATAAAATTCAATGAATAAGCTAGATTCATATTCTAGTCCTCTATCACTACAACGTTTCTTAATTTTCTTACTAAATTGGTTTTCGATTTTAGTGTTAAATAACTTAAACAGATATAGTGCACTTTTATTTTTCATAAGATAAACATAAGTGAAATCAAAAAAGTCATCATTAAATGTAATCAAGTAGTGTTTACCATCCCTGGTTAGCGCACCATTAAGTTCACATATACCAGAATGTATTAAATCTAATGGTTCCGACTCTCTAAACTGAGATCATGGTTATTTTAGCTTGGCTACAAAATTCATATTTTTCCGAATCATTTGTTGGTAGTTTAGGGATTAATCCTACATTACTCATGTTATTAGCAAGTCGTTTATTAACATGACATAGTCTAGCCTGCCAAATATAAAAATCACACAACATATAAGCAGAAGAACCAACTTTATTACATTCAACAGTCAACTTTAAGATTAAATCTATAGCATAACCTTTACCAACAAAAACATCATTCTTAGTGATAGTGTATAAATCAGACCCTATAGTTTGAGCAAAGCCAGCTTTATTTAACAGGAACTCAGATACTAAATTCTTTCTCATCTTTGGAGTATTCATCACATCTTTCAGCAATAAGATCTTTTCAGATGTAAACTTCAACTCCACATTTCTAGTTCCAGCAATAGTAGTGGTGTGAGAGTCTCCCAATAACACTTTCATATCATCTACAACAATATATCTTTTGAACATATCTCGATCATAGCAGACAAGGTAAGAAGCACCAGTGTCTACCCACCACCCTTTTGATCCACTGATTAGGTTGATCTCAGAAGTCATAACCACTAGGACCTCTTCGACCAGGTTAGCATATGGTGTAGGATTTGGTCCGTTCGGACACTTACATGCCATATAACCTATTTGCCACATTTATAACATGAGAAAAACATTCTAGTGTCATTCTTTAAGGGGGCAATTTGTTGTTTGTTCTGAGGTTGGTTTTGGTTCCGATCCTGTTTGCGTTTCTGATTTTTAAGAATTTTTTTCTGTGGTTTAGAACTGCATTTGTGGGTTTCTTAGGGTTTCTGTTTGAAACAACAAGCACCTAATCTTTATGGTCCTGTTTTTGGGTCTCCTCCTTAGTACAGAGGTGAGTAATCAAACTTTCTAAGGAAAATCCTTAGTTATATGCTGAGAATTTTCTTAAGAGTCTTTCAAACTAGGGGCAATTTATCTATCAAAAGAACTACTTGAACTTTTTCATCTAAAGCCATACATTCGAAGATGATTTCATGCACAATCTTTTGAAGCTCATAGGTCTGTGCCTTTAAATACTTATCGTTCATCATCTAGAACTTCAAATAGCGGCCGACTGCATATTTTTCGCTCCAACTTCCTCGGTGTCTTTCTTTTTTGAAATGCATCTCAGATGTTCTTTTCTACTGCGTCTGAGCTGTAATAGTCATACAGGGCATCACTCAAACTACTGAGAGCATAGTTCTTCTAGATATAATCATGGTCGTTCCAACCCTAAAATGCATTTTTCTAGTCGCATGTTGGTTGATTGGGTAGAGCCATCTTTTCAGTTGTTAGAACATATGCCACCTTCCTCACTATAAGAAAAAACTGCACCATTGGCTTCCACCTTTTAAAATGTAGCCCACCAAAACTTAATGGTTTATTTGCATCATAACTAGTAGATTCTTTCGGTAATTGAAGCCATGATTCAGAAACATCTTAAAATTGTTGTTGCTGGATCACCAAACTGAATTTTGTATGTGGCTCAGTCGTGTTCTTCGTCGCTTTCTTTAAGATATTTCGCCGCTTTACCCAAAGTTGTGCAAGCCAGACTATAAGCAGCACCACCTACAAGATAAAACATCCGAATATAGCTTTTACCAAATGTTTGCACCAAGCTTGATGATCAAAATTTGCACCCTCAAACGATTAAAAATATTGCTCGTATTTTTGAAAGAGGAATGATAGATAAGAGTAATGACAGAGAGAAAGTTGTATGTTATTCTTTTTTTGTATATTCATCAATTAAATAGACGGAAAACCGAAAGCATTACTGCTTTAGTAGGGGAAAATGTAGGAGTATTAAAAATATTTTATTACCGTCTTATTAATGGAAAACGAATCTGAAAATGAACGTTATAAAACGTTTTCAAAATTAATGGGTCTTAAATGACCATTTTATTAATTTGAACCAAAAAGTATAACATTTTATTAATTTGTACTAAAAATTAATGTTATAAAATTTTTTGACCACTTGAAAAAAGATTAAATGCACTTATTCAACCCCTTTTTTAATTCTTTTTTACACTTAAATGTTATAAAACGTTTTATGATCATTTGTAAAAACATTAAACGCACTTATTCAAACATTTTATTAGTTTGTACCAAATGTATAAAATATTTCTCTCAATAATCCCTATAATGCGAGACTCAAACAATAAATGCACTTTTTCAAACTTTTTAATAATTTGTTCTAAAAGTATTAAATGTTTCTCTCAACAATCCCTATGGTGTGGGACTCAAATAATAAATGCTCTTATTCAAGCCTTTCTATTAATTTTTTAAACAATTCCAGCACCATATATATTTGTGCATGTGTGTCTATATATATATACACATAATTCTCATTATCTATCAACTTTCTGGATATTTCTCTATCTCTCTCAAATTCACTTATCGTACTCCTAATTTTGATGCTTCTCTAAGTGAGTTGTTACCTTCAATTCATCTTCTATAGGATCATTTCATCTTTTTAGATTTGAAGTAACTCGATGATTTTGTAGATAATTTTTTCTCTACCATTACTTCATTTTTTTTCTTTGCCTAATTTTGTCGTTGTTGAGGCTTATACATTCCTAAAATTTTGATATTTTGCCCTTAATTTTAATTGCATTTGTTATTTTTTTTATGTAAATAATTTTGAGAATGATTTCCCCTTGTACCATTGTTTGTTAATTCTAATCAATGTTTGAAAGTCGTTATTGTTGATCCTCTATACGTCGTTATGCATTATATTTTTTGAGTTCAGTTATTGTTGATTATTTGTGTATTTCTCTTTGAATATCGATGAGGTTTCTATTAAAGGCAACTTGAGTATTGTCTGGACATCTTATTGTAGCACATATAAAATGCAAAAATTGTATGCCATGATATAAAATGCAAAAATGCAACTAGTATCCTCCTACAAGTATGCAAAGAGTATGACATATAGGCATGTATGCACAACATCCTAAATATTGTTGGAACCGGTCCGTGGCGAAGGAATTAAATAAATTCCAAAAAAATTCCTTATGGATCTTTAGTGGATCTATGCAGTTTAATTCATTTAGAACTTTTCTAAATATTTTGTTAAATAAAATCAATTTTTTTTTAAATTTATAAATAATGTTTTATTTTATATTAAATAAATGTGTATCATATACACATATATGTATGCGTGCACGTGCAATATGGTAATGTGTATATGGTTTGACATACCCGTATGTAGATGTTGGGATTTATACTGCAATAGACATGTTAGCACCTCGTGTATAGAAACGGATTGCCTAAAGATATATATATATATATATATATGTATGTATATATATGTATATATATATATCTATGTGTGTGCGCGCACGTGCATAAAATTGTGTCTGTATAATATCTCTGTGTGTGAAAATCTAACTATATAATAATTAAAAAATATCAGTTCTAAATTATTTACATTAAATATTAATTAAAATACATTTGCATACATACACATATACATATACACATATATGAATAAATATAATTAAATTATAAAATTATTTTAAAAATTAATTGTAAATTATTTAGAATATTTATAATATAAAATTCGAAATGAAATATATATATATATATTAACGTATATGTATGTATGTATGTAATATATATATATATTAAATTAAATTATATACATATTACATATGAACATATACCTAGTTATAATTTATAATTAAAAATATATTTTGCTTCTGCTTTTAGTTAGATAATAAAAAAATTAATTTAATTTTCGTATTTTAAATAATTTATTACTTAAAAACTTATAATTAAGTAATAAACATATGGAAGTAATAAAAATATTTAAAAATTATTTTTGAAATCATAATATATATTTTATATCATATAAAAAATTTCTAGAATATTATATTATATATATATATTGAAAGGAATTTATAAATATATATATATCTATACACATTTTATTTATATAATCAATTTTAAATTAAATAATAGTATATATACATATATATAATAAATATCCAGAAAAATTATTATTTTTGAAAACCATACTAATAAATTAAATTTTGTTAAGTTTTTAAAATATATATTATATAGTGTTGAACTTTTAAAATTGGATATGATATTCAAATCCGTATAATATATTAGTATTTATAATTTGAAATTAAAAAAAATTATTTCAGGCCTAGAGAATGTATAAACAAATATGCATAAATTGTTTTTTACTTTTTTATATTAACATATATACACTTATACACACACACACACACACACACACACACACACACACACACAACCATCGGTATGTGATAATCCGTCGATATACCAATTCATGATATTTTTAACAAAACTATATATAGAACAACAATCATATAAATATTATAATGTAATAGTAAATTAGAAGAATACCTTTCATCCAAGCCTAAAGCTCACACATTGAATGAAGTGAACTACTTGAATCGAATTCCAATCTCGAGGTTGCTAGCTTCCAAATTGCCTTACCACCAACGATTGTTTGAATTTAAATTGGATTTAGATTGGGTGAATATTTTAGAAGAGGGATAGGGAGTATTCATCTAGCAAAAGAAGAGGATGGAGGCAGCAAAAAGGTTTCATCTAAAGTGAGGGTTAAGATGGTTATATAAGGGAGAGGCAAGAGAGCAAAAGTAGGATCAAGAGCCTTAAATTTCTCCTACCCATTCCCTTCTTTTAAACATTCAAAATTCCTCCCTCTTAGGCATCTTATGGTCGGCCTCGATGTCTCTATCATAGTCAAAATTAGCAGGCCTCATATGGGCCTCAAATCCATTTCAAGCCCAAACAATATTTATTGCATTTAAATCCAATTTAAATGCGTATCGTTATAGATTATCGATTATTGTTCATACAACTGTTATATGCACACTATTTAAAAATTTCAATACATATCAAATAAAATTTTATGATTAATATTTCATAAATATTAATTAATTTAATTAATTTATAACAATTACAAATTAATTAAATTGGGTGAAAAGGAGTATTCATGTTTCAGTTGCATGACTCTTAGGTGTAAATTCGGTCATCGATTAATATCGAACAATTCAAATATTAACGTTCACACTTCACTTAGCAGGTGGTGTGAAATTATGGCCAAATTTATCACTTACTTTGTCTTGGTAAAATCCATTTTTACTTTATTAAGCAATACCTGGTAGTGACAATTATTTACACTAATTCTCTTCGTCAAAACTATGTCACTTTGGACTTATGAAATTTGGCAACTGTCAAAATTCCAATACCATCCATATCAACCTCTATAGTCCAACACAAAGCCCTTATTCAATAATAACAATTATTATTAACCAAACTACTCTAGCCAAAAACTTTGACTTTAAGTTGACTTCGGTTAACCATGATACTAACCTTATATAATCGAGGAGACAAATTATCTCTTGAATAGTATCTCACTTCCAATGTTCCACTCGACCCAGTTATAGTTGTTCAATGGACGTCATGCTACAACTTAACTATAATCAAAGTGGAGTTTCCACATTGAAACTCGATGGTATTCCCAGGTCGAGGGAATTGTGTAATATTGTCACATCGATATTTTCTGTTTGACCTTAGTTATATTTTTTGACTAAAAATTTCGTTAGCGAGACATAATGACTCATCAACCTCGGAAATTGTGAGAGAGTGGGGTTTAAATGATGTTTTTAGCTTTGCAGTATACGATCGAGAATCAATGATGGAATGCTAGTGATAAAGAGCACAAATTTTAGAGTGGTTCGACCAGAATGAATGCCTACGTCCACTGTATATATTATTCTCACTACATGTATGTGTGTGTGTGTTTATGTGTGTGTATCACTACAATAGATACATGCAGATAATGGAGAATGCTTGAAGATGATAAGAGTATGGTGGTAAGTGTTGTCCTTCTAAGTTTTCTGAATCCTCCCTTGCCTGGTGAAATGCTTAGGGTATTTATATGAGCAAGCCCTCTTTGATCTATGGTTGAGATTGCCTGAAGATATTCGCGGTCTGTATGGTAGATCGGACCGTAGAATGGTTGCCAACTGGAGAGTTGGTAGTCATACATGCATATATGGTGACAAACTGCCTTTCCATACTTTAGTTGCTTCTTTTGAAGGATTTCAAGCGGCATAACTTAGAGTTTGTTGCTACTTTCCACGTCAAATGGGAGCAGTTAGTGGTAGGGAGGCTGTATTAGTGTTTTTTAGGGTGGTAGGACTTTAGTAGGTATGCTTTTCTCTACCGGTTGGACTGTTCTCTCTCCTTAGAGCTACTTCGACCGGTTTTCTATCCTTATGTGAGAGGAAATTGAGCGTATAAATCGACCAGCTCTTGGGTTGGTCAGTTCCCAAGGAAGCCCAGATTAGCTTGGCTGGTGCGTTTATCTCCATGCGGGCGGCTGCCACGCCCTATTAAACTTTTGCGAAAATTTTGAGCAACATTTTGCTCCCTAAGCCTACCCTCATGGGGTGGGGGGGAGGGGCAGGCTTGTAGATGCGAAATGATGTGATTTGATGGATGTATGTAGTGTAATTAATGCTGCTATCACATATCTTTCTATGGGTGTCTTTGGCGGTCTGTTTTTCCCTATAACTTCTGAGCCAAAGGATCCGATTCGACCCTAACATCACATCTCTTCGCATGGTCTGGATTTGGTTGTCTCCTCGAGATGAAGGATCACGATTTGGCTGGTGAGGGTCTATAAATCGACGTAGCTACCTCTTCTTCTCCTTTTACTGTTTCCCCATTTCTTCTGCCATTGTTGTAAATCTTTTGACACTTTTCGAAATTCTCCATTAACAAGTACATCCTTCTCTCCACTGTCATTTATCATTGTCATCAGGTCATCGCTGGCTCATTTTTCCACCATGGGGAGCCCTATAGCGGTTTCCCTTCTGGTGGTTTTCTTCACTTTTTAACGGTGCTCCTCCTCATTTGACCATGCTTTGAAGCCGGTTAGTCCCTGAGGGGGAGGCATCTATCGTGCTTGTTTTCTAATGTTTGCTATGATCTTGTCAACGGATGACTGCTTTTGATAGTGCTTCGAGTTTCGCTCCCATGATCCCCTCTAACTTCATGGATGGACCAAACAGCGTGCTCATAATGCTGAACCTATTTGGTTGTACCCCCGGCTTAAACCAATTTTCGAAAGCCCACGAACGAGCTGATACTGCCCCATCAAACTACTACACACTCTCCTCGAGTTACTTGAAAGTCGGAGTGGCCTTGCCCCTGCATCCAACCATCGTGTCTCTTTTGAATGGGCTCGTCCTCGCTCTGGCTCAACTTACTCTAAATAGATATCATTATCTGGGGGGCCTTTACGTAGTGTGCCATCGCTTAGATTTAGGGACACCTTTCGTAGGCCTTGTCGCCCACCTGTTTAATATTAACAAAGAGCCTGGTCATCACCCTGGGACCTACTACCACATCCAGATGAAGAAGAAAAGAGAAGTGGTTTTTACTGGGGTTTTAGAGAAAGGTGCCTCCGGTTGGAAATCACAGTATTTCTTTGGCCCACGGGCTGTGAATGAGGGGTTGCATTTTTGGTCGTTCCGACCTTTTGGTGAGACTGTCTTTGTGATTTTTATCCCCCTCTCTTTCTTTTCCCTTTTTGACGTTCTTACAATTTGCCCACTGCAGGGTCCCCAACGCTGATCCAGCCCGAGGCTACAGTAGTGGAGAGGCAAGTGCTGTGCCTTCGAGGGGCCGATGAGACCCTCCGAGATTTGGACAAATTAGTGACTGACTAGATGCTCTGAAAAAGTCCGGCTACTATCGAAGGGTTAGTCTATTCGTGCCTCCATAAAAATAGAGAAAGGCATAGAAACCAGCCGAAAGAGAAAGAAGAAGGAGACGGTTTCGAAGAAGCCCGAAGGTAGTCGCCTCGTTTTATCTCCTTTACAAGAATCCACGCTTTTTCCTAGGGCCGGCTAGGGGTGTATTGGTATGGATGATTACGCTGGTCCGAGGGATGCTGAGGGCTAGCCCATAGTTGATGCGGATGCCCTTTTCGATGTGCCATCGGAATGGCAAGTTTGTGATCTGGCGAAATATGATGGAACTTCTGGCCAGCCTTTGCTCCTGGCCCTTAGATAAAGTGTGAATTGGTCTTACTCGGGTGATGGTCTTACTGAAAATAAGGGTCGTGATGCTGGACCGTCATGTTTAGGAAGAGCAGGACTTACAGACTCTATACGGGATGATTCTGAACCTTGTGCACCTTTGATTAGGAATCGAAACCGAGGTGCTCCGCCCGGTAGTTAATTATGTTTATCTTTACCGCGATTGGTTCCTTGTTTTTTAACTTATTACGTTTCCTTGTTTCAGTGGGCCAAATCAATTTTGAGGAGCTGGATTGTAACGACCCGAAATTTTCGATCCCGAAAATTCCATATAGTTAGGAAAAGAAGAAAAGAGATAGAAGAAGAAGAAGAAACAGAAAACCAAACTCAAAATCTCACAATTCGCAGTGGATAAAATATAATATCAAATAATATTCTTTACACAAAGAAAGTTGTATCAGTCAATTACATTTAAATACATCAGAGTTACAACATTCCACCATCACTGGACAGTTAAAATAACTTGTCCCAGATAAATAACAATATATCATAGCGGAATACACTCCATACGTTTCTGCCATCCAGCTCGCCTCCTGAGCTCCAAAACGTCCTTACTTGAAAATTTGTAATACATGATGCAAACGATCCCCACACGAATCTTCCAGGGTATGATGCCATAGGGAAAGCCATGATAGACTGTCCTTTGCTGCCCCTCGAAGTGGCAACAGACGCTTCTTTCTCCGTGATTCATGTTGATGAAGAGTCCAGTGCTGAGGAGTCCTCAACTAGAAAACGGGCGAGGACCGGGGTGGCAAAGGAGGAGGGTCCGATGGGGGCGTAGGAGGAGAGGAGCTTGTGGTGGATGAAATAGAGGTAGGTCGTAGTGAAACTTATGAAGACAATGTTGATGTTTTCGTGTGTTGTGGGCCTAATGTAGAGGATGAAGAGAAAGTTGGGATGATTTCCATGCGGATCAGTCCAGGATATGACAGGGATGGCTTGGACAGACTCTTGTGAACCTTCCAAGTGGCTGCTACTTATTCTTTAGGGGTTTCCCACTAGCCACGCTCTGGATGACCAGGTCACAGATTACAAGTTGTTGTTGATAGCTTGTGCAAGGAATTGGCTGTGGTAAGACCTGTTTACCTTCTCATTTTTCTTCCATCTCCTTTTGCCAATGACTCGGACTGCCTTATATTCAGGCAGGCACGTGCGTGACGTGGGTCCATGATGAGCTTGTTAATTTGTAGGCGAGACCTATTGGGGGGCAAGCCTTTGAAGAAGCAGGGGAGTCTTTTCGTTGTCGTCCTCAATGGTTGGTGAGGACTGCGGATGAATTTGAGGGGAGGTCATGATAGGTTGACTCCCTTGAGGGAGGAGTTGGAGGAGAATAGGGCCCGCGTAGCAGATGAGATGGTGGAGTTGGAAGCAGTCGGAGCCAGTTTGTTGGGTGGAGATGACGTAGTTTCCCAATTAAAGGAAGAGTTGAGAGTTGCGAGGGAGGAGGTTGAAGCGACCTGGGTGGCAGCTGCACTGGCTGCTGATGAGCGTGAGCCGGCTATTGTGGCCAAATGTGTGGTCGAGAAGGACCGTGAGTCAGAGATCGCGCTTCGAGCAGATGCGGTTCGGGCCATGGAGTTGGCTGAGAAAGAAGTGGTAGAAGCCAACCGCCGTAGGGCCGACGCCGAAACTATCAGAGACTAGGCTGTTGCCGATCGAGGATCGCTTGAGGAAGAGGTTACATGACTGAACGGGGTAGAGGAGAGATTTGAGCAGGAGGTAGGGCGTCTTTGAGGGCTTTTGGATGCCCATCAGACTTGCTTTCCCCTGGATGACGTTGAGGGGTTAATAGAAAGAGTCCATCAGGAAAGGAACGCTCACTGGTCGGCTCGTTTGACTAACGTAGCGGTGGGCACTTTCATGAACAACTTCCACCTTCCTATTGTGATCCTAGGTGTGTCGCCCGCTTTGGCCCAGAGGTACCGAGAGGAGGAAGCCGCCAAAATGACTAGAAAGGGTAAGCCCATGCCGAATATCTTGACAGTTGAGCAGATTGACTCTCTGACCGGACCAAATGAGCAAGGAGGTTGTCGCTTATTGTTGGTTGCAGCCTACTTGTCATTGTTGTATCTTTTCCCTTCCCCCTTTTTTTCTCTTTTTTTGGTTGTCATAGGTTGATTGGGCCTAGCACGGCGGGCTATGTGTCGTGCCCCTAGTTTGTTATGAACTCTTTTTTTTGCATCATGTGGTGTTTGAGATTCTCATTTCTGTTATTGTACCTGCAAATAAAAGAGAAGAACAAGGTATGTTGTGGAGAGTATGTTTTGCGTTGGGGGGATTGAGGCCTTAGCGAGACCCTTGGGGCTTGCATGGAAGGACCCGGCTTATTCGCTTGCGGGCGCCCTTTTTGACACCCATGGGTTGGAGTTGAGGCCCGTGGGGTTTGCGCGGAAGGTCCTGACTTATTTGCTTGCAGGCACCCTTTCCAACACCCAGGGGTTGGAGTTGAGGCCTGTGGGGTTTGCATGGAAGGACCCGTCTTATTTACTTGCCAGCGCCCTTTCCAACACCCAAGGGTTGGAGTTGAAGCCCTTAGGGTTTGAATGGAAGGACCCAACTTATTTGTTTGGGGGAGCCATTTCCGACACCCAGGGGTTGGAATTGAGGCATGTGGGGTTTGCACGGAAGGACCCAGCTTATTTGCATGCAGACGCCCTTTTTGACACCCAGTGGTTAAAATAAAGCTTGGCTTATTTGCTTGCGGGCACACTACGAATGTCGGACCTCGGAGATACTATCATGGCATTGCGCTAAGTAATCATATGCCCGTCTCGACAATAGTCTATCTCCCGCCGGGACAAGGAACATCACAGGCGAGGGGAATTGAACGTTGCGTTCGCCTTCTAGCTCTTCGATGAACCCTAAGTGGCAAGAGTTATATCTCATGTTTGCCTGCTGGAGCGGGTCGTGTAGCATCAGGATGACCTATTGGTCGTTTGGCATCCCTAGGCATAATGGACGCACGCTAATCCACCCTCCCGAGCGTGTCCTTCTATCAGGAAGGGAAGTGATAGGTCGTGTGGTCCCTTGATAGGATGTGAGCTATCGCTAGACCGGGTGAATGAGCATGTAAGAACCTATCCCTATCCAGGTTTCCCGAACTTGCATGGCCGACATAGACTTGGAAAAGAGAGATGACCTTCCATTGATCCCGTTCTGCTCCCTATGGATTTGTTCTAGTTGGAATTCTCCAAAGGCTTTGGTAAGTCTCCAGGCTTCAGTGGCGTAAAGTGCCAGAACATTTCCCTTTATCTGAAAGTGGTCATTCATTTGGTTGACGATGATGGGGGAGTCACTATAACCATGTAGTGATTCCACATGACATTTTTTCGCCATCTTTAAGCCAATCAAGAGGGCTTCATATTCGGCCTCGTTGTTCGTGGCCTTGAGGGTAAGCCGGAGGCGAAACAGAGCTCTTTCCCCTCAAGGGTAACTAGGACCATTCCTGCTCCTTCCCCCTTCTCATTGGATGCACCATCCACATATAGGTGCCAAGTTCGTTTCGAGGGCTTCTCCTTCTCTCCTTCATCACCTGGGTAGGAACATTTGGCTATGAAATCGGTCACCGCTTTTTCTTTGATTGATGGTCGTGGACAAAATGGGTGTGGTGTTGGCTCACCTCGATGGACCATTTGAGGAGCCTCCCCGCTGTGTCGGGGCGACTCGGGATCTGTCTAAGTGGTTGGCTGGTTAGAACTTTGATAGAATAAGCATGGAAATACGGTCGCAATTTCCGAGCCGCCATCGCGAGGCAGAAGGCTAATTTTTTGATCCTCGTGTACCTTATCTCAGGTCCGATCAATCGCTTGCTTATATAGTAAATTCGCCGCAGCATCTTTTCCCCTTCCCTGATGAGTGCGGCACTGATTGCATGGTTAGTGACCGCTAGGTATAGGAAAATATCTTCCTCATCAATAGGTTTTGACAGAATTGGAGGGGTGGCCAAGTGTAGCTTCAAGGCTTCGAAGGCCTTAGTGCATTCGTCATCCCAGGTGAACGTTTTACCCTTCTTGACGAGGTTAACCACAAGGTCGGAGGTTCGTCCCTCCTTCCAACGCCGAAATGTTGACTAAAGATTCCGTTAGCGAGACAAAATAACTAATCAATCTCAGAAATTGTGAGAGAGTGAGGTTTTAATGATGTTGTTAGCTTTGCAGTATATGATCACGAATTACTGATGAAATGCTAGTAATAAAGAGATAGATTTTAGAGTGGTTCGGCCAGAATGAATGCCTACGTCCACTGTATATATTATTCTCACAATATATAGATAGATATATTTATGATAGAGTTTGGGGTATGCCCTAGGGGCAATTATCTAATTTGTTACATATATCTAACTCGTTGACTAATCTTGTTCGAAATAAAGGTGTTTCCTTTCTATTATATACTTGATATAATGTAGTTATATTAATTAATTAATTAAAAGTATATTTAATAGAAAATCCATAAATGGTATGTTTTGTGAGAGTAGTTACAAAGTATTGTAACCATGAGTAATTTATCACAATAAAAAATAAATCTATCATTTTAAATGTTCCTAGTCAAGATGCATCGAGACCAGATATCGATGTATCCGTTAAGACCGGAGCACGTAATGCCCTCCAAATGTTAGGTACTGTATTACTCATGACTGCTGGGGGCACCTAGGGGTTAAGTACTAATAGTAATTTGATAACTATGGAACGACTCATTCGATAGTTTTCTGTTGGTTAATATAACTAAGGTCAAACAGAAAATATCGATGTGAATAATTTACATTGTTCTTTTGACTTGAGAATACTATGAATCTTCAATATGAAAGCTCCACTTTGATTATAGTTAAATCATGGCACGTCGTCCTTCGAGTGACTATAGTTGGATCGAGTGGAAGTATTGGAAGTGAAGCACTATTCAAGGAAGGATTCATCTCCTCAGTTATATGGGGTTACTATCACGGTCAACTCAAGTCAACCCAAAGTCAAAATCTCTGGCCAAAGTAGTTCGGTTAATAATAATTGTTATTATTGAATCAAGAATTTTGTGTTTGGACTATAAAGTTGAATGTGGATGTTGTTGGATTTTTGACCATTACCAAATTCAATAAGTCCAAAGTGATATAGTTTTGATGAAGAGAATTGGTGTAAATAATTTTCACAACTGGGTAACAGTTATTAAATTAAAATATTTTTTTTGCGAAAATGAGTAGGCGATAAATTTGGACATAATGTCACACCACCTAATAAGTGAAGTGTGAACATTAACATTCGAATAGTTCGACGTTAATTGTTGACCGAATTTACACCCAAGAGTCACATAACTAAATCAATGAATTCTCTTAAGACTGAATGATATAATTAGTTTATAATTGTTATAAATCAATTAAATTAATTAATATTTATGAAATTTTAATTAATTATAAAATTTGGATATGATTTGAGAAATAAATTTGTTGCATGTATTTATAAAAAGTTATAAACATGTTGATCTATATGAGATATCGACAAAAAAATTAGTTGAATATAATTAGGTATATTTAAATTGGGTTAAATGGGCTGACAACCCATGAATTTTAGAGGTGAAAGTCATTGGTTTTGATAGAGGAAGGGGGCAACTACTATGCTTGAGATTAGGTTTTGAGATGTGTGGTTGAGTTCATTATTTGCTTTCTTATCCTACCCATATAAAAGCTAATCTCAAAACCCTAGTCAAAGGCTAATTAATTTTTGAGCTGCCACTTTCTTCTTCTTCCTCATTTTAATGGCATCAACTCTCCTCTAGAATCATCCTAAAAATTCTCAAATCCAATTTAAACTAAAAAATACTAATTTGTAGTAGAAGGTCTCCAAATCCTGATTAGCAACCTGATGGATTAGGAATTGTTCTTAGAAGAGAGTTCATTGTTCAATGTGGACGTAAAGGCTTCATTAGGAGGTGAACTTTTATTTATTATCATTGTTTTGATTTCAAGTTTATCATATGAATGGTTATTTACATCCAAATCACTTGTTTGTATTCAGATCTGTTTATTGTTTAGATTAGGTGAGATTTTTGTGGGTATATGTGTTTGTTATAATTGGATTGGTTATGTGCTTATTGTAGTATTTTTTATTGATTTATTATTGAATTTTTTTTCTAAAAAAAATTAATTTTGATTTATATTAATATATATAAATAGATCTAGATTAAATGTATACAGATTTGCAAATTTTCTATATATATAATTGTATATATGTTTATATCTTGTATACATTTAATCTAAAAAATTTCTTATCATGTTTTATACCTATTGTGAATCATAAAATATAAAACTATTTTATTAAATATTTATATACATATTATATTATTATTTAATGATTTTGTGAATTCTTTATTATGTATAAAATAATTAATGGTTCAAAATTTCAAGATTATTTTATCTTAACTTATTATTTTTTAGAATTAATTTACTTTCAACCTACAATCAATTATTTAATTAAAAAATATAAATTCAAATGTTAAAATTTTATAATTTTTTCCTAAGCATTAGATATTTCACAGGCACCTTTAGAAAAATTTCAGATATTTTAAACTTAATTTAATATTTTTATAATTAATTTATTTCAAACTATAGTTAATTATTTAATTAAAAATATAATTTCAGTTGGAAAAATTCTAGAAAATTTTCCTAAGCCTTAAATATGTCTCATGTACCTTCAAAAAAACTTTTAGAATTTTTCAACTTGATTTCATATTTTTTAAGAATTAATTTGTTTAAGGGCTATTATCAACTATTTAATGATAAATATTATTTTAATTAAAAAATTCCCATAAATTAATCTTAAGCCCGAAATATGTTTCTAGATTTTTTTAAATTATAAAACTTGTACTTTTATCATGTGATTATCTATACTATATTATTATTAGTGAGTTAACTTTCAAGCTCATACAGGCCCTCTTGAAATTTGGCAACCGAACAGTCTCTAAATCTATATTTCCTTTTTTTATTCTTTCCTAAGCGTCACATTCTCCTACCAGCTCCGCTTCATCTTTTTTCCGTAAGCTAGAAATAAAAAGACTAGGGTTTTTCCTGCCTTCTCTCTACTTCATCGTTATTCCATACGCTAAGAATAGAAAGCCTAGGGTTTCCAGGCGATTCTTCCGCCCGATTTCTTCCACCGCGATTATCAACTTCGTGAAGAAGGTAATTTGTGTTCTGCTTTTTATCCTGGTTTTTGGATGCGGTGTGTCTATTTCTTCCTTGATGATATTATTGGGATTTAGGCATATTTTAATATTCAGTTTTTTGGATTTGTTCATGTTTTTCACCTCTTTACACTTTGTTGTATACGCTAACTTGATGAAACATATAGAATAGCTAGAAAAATGTATAAGATGCCTGGCAAAATTGTGTGCGATCCTCATATGCCGCAGAGGGATTTGAATTTGGAATTTTAATCTCTATAAACCCTAGCTCACAAATTAAACTCGCCTGATAATGGGGGCAAATCTCTATCGATGCTGAAACCAACAAATTCTCATATATTTCTCTATATGAAGCCTTTCTCTGATACCTTTTTACATATTTCTCCTCCCATCTCCAACTAATTTAGATAATTTAGTCCATTGACTCGGTAGCTTTCAATTTGCAGAACTGTTACTAAATTAATTGCTTAATCTATTATCCTCCGTTGCCTACTTCAACTACTGCAGCGTTCAATTTTCAGTCTCTGCATTTCAGGTATCATTATTCTTACTTGGTATACTTTTTATATATTATGTTATTGATGCTTTAGAATTTGGTAATGATTCAGGTTTTAATATTTTGAGTCCTTGATTTGTTTATATCGATCATTTCCAAAAACGATAGTTATTATTACTGGACCAGTATAAGAATAAATTTGATATACTGATCAAATGTTACTTGAGTACGTGTTGTAATCCGATCAATTAAATTTGGGTTGGTCGTTCTTTAATCTTTGATGTATTGTAATATGAATCATTGTAAGATGGTATTTTAGAAATATTAAATGCAAAGTGATGTATACATATTTGATTTGTAGAGATGTACACATACTTGACAAACTATCCTACTGCATATTGGATTCGAAGATTTGTTAGATTTTTTATGGTTACTTCATTGTTTTTGGTTTGAACCACTATATACTTTCTTAAAATTTCAAACAAGATATCAAACTTACATTTGTATGAAAGGCTGGAAAGATGAAAATTGGTTTTGAAATTCTATGTTTTTGTATGAATGTGGAATTGGGTATGATCCATACTCATTTAATTTGTTTGCATTGTATGTTGCTGAATATATTTTATTAGTTAAGTTTAGCAGCATTGTACTCTGTTGAATTTAAAATCTTACCGTGCATTGTCTTTCTTTCTTTGCTTAGTTTTTTTTTCTAATTAAGCTTATAGAGATTTGGACAGTTTTCGTTGAGGTTTGGTTTTTCACCCAAAATTTTGCTTATAGTAACATCTCTTGAGTAGTTGAAAAAAATTGGATTTCTGAATCCAAATATTCTATGCAACAGTGTAAAACTATTCAGAAAATGTATAAAAATTTGACGTGGTTTGCTAATGGGTATGTAAGTCTTATTAAGCAAGTAAATCTATTCCTGAGAAAACAAGTCTACATGGAAATACGAGTAAAACATGTTAGACAATATTTATAGTTTTACAACTTCTATGGTTAACCAACTATGAAGTGTACATTACAGATATTGGACTCAATATTTATGTAGCAAAGTCAGTAGCTTAATTAGATTTGTATTATAAAACCGAATCTATTTTTTGTTTAATTGGTTATCTTTGGTTACTTATGGTGGTGCAAGCGAAGGTTGGAAAAGAAAATATATGACAAGATACAGTTTCAAACATAGGTACATTTCGAATTACCAGTATGATTAACAAATATAATCTTACTCCCTATTACAAATAATGGCTATATTTTTTGTCTTATTTTGTTGGGATAAGATTAGTTTACAAAATAATATATACAACATATTCACTATATTGTCACAACCTGTCGCTGGATTTTAGTTCAGATCCTAAAAAATCATTACACTCTCTACTAGCTCAGCATTAGGTATATGGGAAAATCTAAAATCATACACACACACATACATACACACACAGCATATGAGTAGGATGCTAAGTCAAAAAATACATATCCTGTAGGTATAAGCTAGATAGAAAATAACATGAAACAGGAAGCCTTCCGGTATATACTCCTACTGATTTTTTTTACGGTTATGTTTAAAAAAGCTTATTTATACGTGTCTATATATATGTATGTCTATGTGTGTATTAATAATTCCCAGACAATTCCTAACATACAACCATCGTAGATAATTTTATATTTATAACCATTAGTACTTTTGATTGCGCCTTTTAGTCTATCTTCTTAATTTTAATTTAACGACTTGATATTATGATTAATATTGCTATATATTAATTTACAAAATACTTTCTTTTTCAACCTGCATTAATAACATGTAAAGAACAAAAAGATGTAAATGGTTAATTTTACAAAGCTTTAATGATTCTTTGTATGACTTTCCCTTAGCAGTCAGTAGTCATTAACCTATACTATTTATACTTTTGATGACTTGCATTTGATCATAGTTTTTTTTGAACACACTCTCACTGTTAACTTAGTTTTAGTAAAAAATATTGTATTCGTTCTTATTCTACTAGGGTGTTATGGACACAATTTGAAACATAAAAAATGCAAATACCTTTCAGCCAACATGTGCATACAACTGAACAATGGTTTCAATGTTTTTATTAATCATTTTTTCCTACTAAGGTTTAAGACCAAGCTGAAATTGCTATAACAGACTGCTGTTGTACAAGAAATAAGGCCATCTATATCTATATGGTTTGCTTCACTTAATTCCATTAATAAAATGCTAGGCATAAGACAGTTGGATGGAATTCTTTTTTGACCACACAACAATTACTGTACTCTACTTAATTCTCCATATAGTAATGGAAAAGTTTTTACCTCACGGCTGTAATACTGACAACAAGAGGACTGTATGTAGAACTAACTCCAGGAGCAGCTTTCCAAGTCGTTTGGATGAGGACACTTGCTGGGACAGGGACAGCACTAAGGAAAAAATACTGTAGAGTTCTGTACAAAATGTTTAGCACAACATTAAACATTTATAGTTGGTGTATTCTTGCTAACTAGGGGTATGATCGGCATGGATTTTGGATCTTCAACAAACATTGTTTTTTTTAAAAGCTTTTTCCAATCTAAATTTAAAGTGCTGTATGTGTTAGAAAACAATATTTATGGACCACTGTTGCTGTGCGAATTGAATTTTATTGCAGAAAGTCAGTGTTGTGTCAGTTTGAACTGTTGTATGTGCGAATTCCAACTGCTGTATAAACAAATTGTATGTGTCAGTTTTGTCCACACGCAACTGTACTACCACTGTATCCCTGAATATGATTTATTATTTTTCACCAGATTATATCCCATGCTATTCCAAGACCTCTGACAACAACTTAGTTGTATGTTAAATAAAACATTTATGCATAGAATACACTTTGTATTTATATTGTTTTGCTGTCTTTGTATATATACTTGGAATCTCAGCCTTCAAACATTATGTTGTGCATGTGCAAGTTTTAAAATATACAACAATGTCCACATACGAAAATCATTAGTTTTATGCATTAGTTTTATGCAGGGTA
Organism: Allium fistulosum; assembly: GCA_030737815.1. Taxonomy (NCBI): domain Eukaryota; kingdom Viridiplantae; phylum Streptophyta; class Magnoliopsida; order Asparagales; family Amaryllidaceae; genus Allium; species Allium fistulosum. Next base: position 1,094,849,384 of record CM060903.1, read on the forward strand.
ACAACCCATGCATTTGTTAGATGCGTTTGTCCGACACAACAAGCATGAATTGTACAAATCTGTCTAAATTTCCTAATGTGCTCCACTTTTTTAATACTCATTTCCACTCAAATACAACTACTTCTTTTCAACCGTCTCTTCTTCCTTTGTCATCAATATACGAGGTATGCATACATGAGTCATTGAATTTCAATGGCATAACTACGAAAATATTGCTAATTAAATTGTACGATTCCGTGTGCGAAGCACGGGTTCACACTAGTTTTACATTAATTTATTATGCCAGAAATAGTTTTAATTTATTATTTTACATTAATTATAAAACTTGTACTTGTATTTGGTACATGGTTGGGAAAAGATGCGGCAGCCCCCCTCCGCATCAAAAACCCAACCTTGTAGCAAATACAGGGTGGTCCCTGCACTGGCGAGCATAGTGGTGCAAGGAGAGAAATGGACCCCAGAAAGGCCAGTGCAGAGGAAAATAGAGTGGTGCCAATGGAAGTAACGGTACCGATACCTATTGATCTTAAAGATCCAAACAAAGTGCTAAATGTTGGTTCGCTACTCAGTGTAGCAGTCCAAAATATGCTGATATCATTTTTGAAAGCAAATCTGGATGTATTCGCTTGGAGTCATGCCGATATGTGTGGAATATCTCCAGATGTTGCTGTACACACTCTGAACATTGATCCGAAATTTACACCTGTAAAACAGAAAAGGAGAACCCAGGGTCTAGAAAGGTCAGCAGCGCTAAAGGAAGAAGTAGATCAGCTCATGGAGAATGGTTTCATCAAAGAGTCCACTTATCTAAATTGGGTTTCAAATCCAGTACTGGTTAAAAAAGCAAATGGAAAGTGGAGAGTATGCATCGATTTCTCAGATTTAAACAAAGCCTGTCCCAAAGACTGCTTCCCGTTGCCAAGGATTGATCAGCTGGTAGATGGAACAGCCAGACACGAATTGTTGTCTTTTATGGATGCTTACTCCGGGTATAACCAGATTATGATGCATGAGTCGGATCAGGAAGATACGAGCTTCGTCACAGATGTTGGTCTTTACTGCTACAAAGTCATGCCCTTCGGACTGAAGAATGCAGGGGCAACATATCAAAGGCTTGTTAATGCAATGTTCAAATCACAGCTTGGGAAAACTATGGAAGTCTATGTTGATGATATGTTGGTGAAATCAAAGAAAGTAGTTGACCATATGGATCACTTAGCAGAAATGTTCGCAATCCTCCGAAAATATGGAATGAAGCTCAACCCTTTGAAATGTTCATTCGGAGTAGAGTCCGGGAAATTCTTGGGAATTATCGTAAGCGCTAGGGGCATTGAAGCTAATCCTGCTCAAATTACTGCTCTGAGAGATGTCAAAGCCCCTAGGACAAAGAAGGAACTGCAAAGCCTAAATGGGAAAGTTGCTGCCTTGAGTCGGTTCATTTCCAAAGCCACTGATAAATGCATCCCCTTCTTTAACGCTTTAAAGAAAGTAAAGAAAAACTTCGAATGGACTCCTGAATGCCAAAAAGCATTCGATGAACTAATCCGTCACTTGGAAACGCCTCCAATACTTTCCAAGCCCAACAATGGCGAAGATCTTTTCATTTACTTGGCAGTTTCGTCTCACGCCCTGAGTGCAGCATTAGTGCGGGAGGATGCAAAAGTTCAACGCCCGGTCTATTATATCAGCAAGAGGTTCACTGGGGTAGAGATGAATTATTCAAAGCTAGAAAAGCTCGCCTATTGTCTACTGATTGCTTCCAGAAAGTTGAGGCCATATTTCCAAGCTCACCCTGTCAAAGTTCTCACTGATCAGCCTCTAAAGCAAGTCCTTTTTCGACCGGAAACTTCGGGTCGTCTTCTGAAGTGGAATCTTGAACTTAGCCAATATGATATCGCTTATCATCCCCGAAGAGCAATCAATGGACAAGCTTTAGCAGATTTCATTGCAGAGTACACAGACAAGGGTGACATTGAGGAAGAGGTTACAGTTGACATCCCAACCAAATGGAAGTTATATATTGATGGCTCAAGAAATGATTACTGTTCCGGAGCTGGGGTTGTGCTTGAAACCCCCGAAGGGCGATCATTATGTTACGCATTAAGACTGGAATTTCCTTCTACAAATAATGAAGCAGAATATGAAGCTCTAATTACTGGATTAAAGATTGCAAAAGAACTAAACATCAAAGCATTGCAGATCTTCAGTGATTCTCAGCTTATTGTATGTCAAGTCAAGAAGGAGTTCCAAGCTAAAGGAGGAAATCTGCTTGCTTACTTGTCAAAGGCTTGTGAGCTTCTTGATGATTTCGATCACTATTCGATAAGCCACATACCTCGAGAGGAAAATATGAAGGCGGATTCTCTCGCAAAGTATTCAAGTTCCGGAGAAGCTCAGTTATTGGGATTGGTTCCTGTAGAGGTCTTGTCAGCTCCAAGCACTGATGAAATGGATATCGACTGGATCATGGCTGTATCTCAAGAACAAGAGACATGGATGACCCCGATCAAAGAATATCTGCTCAACGGTTCCCTGCCGGAAAATTCTAAAGAACGCCGAAAGTTGTTCAGAAAAGCATCAAGATATGTAATTCAAGACGGTCGATTATACAGGCGGGGATTCTCAATGCCATTACTCAGATGTGTAACCAAGGAAGAAGCTAAGACAATTTTAGCAGAGGTACACGGAGGAGAATGTGGGGACCATTCAGGTGGCCAAACTCTTGCTAAGAAAGTTCTCCGATATGGGTATTTTTGGCCAGATATTAATCGAGATGCTGCTATCTACTCCCGAAAATGCGACAAGTGCCAGAGATTTGCAAAAATCCCAAGAGTACCTTCCACCGAACTAACACAGATGGTCAGTCCATGGCCGTTCGCCATTTGGGGGATAGATCTAATCGGACCTTTACCAATTGCTAAGTCGGGAATCAAATATGCTATTGTTGCTGTTGATTATTTCACTAAATGGGATGAAGCAGAACCTTTGCCTACTATTACCTCTAAAAAGATGATAAATTTTGTGACTAAAAATATCATTTGCAGGTATGGTGTGCCGCAGAAGATAATCACAGACAACGGTACTCAATTTGAAAGTGAAGAATTCCAGGACTTCTGCAAGCGATTCAAAATCCGAAAAAGTTTCTCAGTAGTGGCTCATCCGCAGGCAAACGGGCAAGTGGAGGCAGCAAACAAAATTATCAAGTCAACCATCAAAAAGCAGCTTGAAAAAGCAAAAGGTGGATGGGTTGATAAGCTACCACTAGCACTATGGGCATACAGAACGACTCATAAAACTGGGACTGGGCATACTCCATTATCATTGGCATACGGATCAGAAGCAATGGTTCCAGTAGAATTAGAATTTCATTCACACAGGAGAATTCATTTCAACCAGGCTGAAAATGAAAAATTGCAACTCGAAGCACTTGACTTCCTTGATGAAAGAAGGGAAGAAGCTAGGCTCAGAGTTGCGGCCCATCAGCAAAGGATAGCAAGGCACTTCAATTCTAAAGTCCGTCAACGAAGTTTTGAAATCATGGACTTAGTCTTGAAGAGGATCATGACAACAACTGGAGTGTTTGGACCAAATTGGGAAGGACCATATGTCATAGGAAATAAACTTCTTGATGGCACCTTCAAACTTACAACTGTCGAAGGAGATCCAATCCCAAGAGCCTAGAACAACAATCATTTGCGTCCATATTTTACTTAAAAAGCTTTGTTTGAAATTGTAAAATGATTATGGATGCATCAATTGTATTGTAAACCATTGTAAAATCAGTGATAATCAATAAAAGAGCTATAAAGTGGATGTAGGTCCAGTTCTTGGCCGAACCACTATAAATTCCGTGTTCTTTATTATTATAAAATGCCTGTTTCATTTCGATGAGTAAATACTCTAAATGTATTGCTAAAATGTCGATTTAATACTGCAGGACATTAAAACAAAGCTTACCCATCACAAGGATAAGTGGGCCCCGGAAATCACTCAGTAAACGAATTTCAAGCCACAAAGAGTTCCTAACTTAAATCCAACATAAGATGAACTTCACGCAAAAAAGTTGATGGTTCTGCCAAAGGGGTACTTTTCCAAAGAAAAGGAACCAGACACTTGTTAACTAATTACGATCGTCTGTACAAACAGACATCTGATTAGATAGCTCGCGCCTGCCCCGTGGAATCACTTAACAGTGAAGTGCACATCTTCGGATGGAGCAAACTACTCGCGAAAAGAAAGGGACATGGGCTTGGAGACGGCAACAGGGGACCGCTAATGAGCAAACGACGAAGAGATGTGAGCAAGCCAGTCAACAAAAGCCCTCTCCGGAGGCACAAGACCTCTTCGGAGGCGCAACTCTTTGGAGGATAAAGGCCTCTACGGAGGCACAAGCCCTCTTCGGAGGCACGCCAAAAAATGGAAATTCTCTTCTCAACAAAGAGGTTGGTGGAACCAGAAGGTGCAGGACCTTTGTTAACTAATTGCGATCGTTTGTGCGAACGAACATCCAATTAAGTAACTTGCGTCCGCCCGATGGATCCATTTAACTGTGAGAAAGTAACTTCCAGGCAATCAAATAAAGACCTCTTCGGGGGCACTAGACCTCTTCAGAGGAACAAGACCTCTCCGGAGGCACAAGACCTCTCCGGAGGCACAAGACTTCTCCGGAAGCACAAACACAAGACCTCTCCGGAGGCACAAGACCTCTCCGGAGGCACAAGACTTCTCCGAAAGCACAAACACAAGACCTCTCTGGAGGCACATGACCTCTCCGGTGGCACAAGACTTCTCCGGAAGCACAAACACAAGACCTCTCCGGAGGTACAAGACCTCTCCGGAGGCACAAGACTTCTCCGGAAGCACAAACACAAGACTTCTCCGGAAGCACAAAAACAAGACTTTTCCAGAAGCACAAGACCTCTCCGGGGGCACAATACTACTCCTCAGAAATGACAAAAAGACCTCTTCGGAGGCACATTTCACCAAAATTGAAGTGCAAAAATCTCTCTTCGGAGACCCACTTCACCAGAGTTGAAATGTCAAAACATTCTTTATAAGCTCGCTTCACTGCGTAGGAGAATCCACTTTTCAAACAAACAAAAGTGATCATCCTCAAAAGATGAAGTGTTCTAAAAGAAAGAAAGAAAAAGATGAGAAGAGAAAACTTCTCCGATACAAGGCGTACTCTATTGAAAGCAGAATAACATTTCCTCAAAAATGGAAAAATAATTCTCTAAAAATAAGAGTACGAGTCTGTTCAGAATATTGCAATGAGCCGTGGTATGGGGGCACATAGCTATATTAATAAAAATAACGCTCAAACATCATACCACAAGCTCACTGCAGTATCGTATAAAGTAAATAAAGAAGCTTGTGCAAAAACGAGGAATAAATGCATTCACACATATACTGACAAGAAATTGTACAAGTAAAAAGAACCATTTTATTCCATACTATAAAGTTTTTGTACATATGCAGGTTTCAAGCGGAGGCCGGTATCCGCACAATCTCCGGTCAGAACATACAAAAAGCAAAATAGGAAAAGTAGAGTCCAGCTTATCATTCCTTCTTCCTGCCTCCTTTAGTACCCTTGCCCGGTTTGATGACTAGTTTCGGAATCCGGTGTGGACGGGTCGGAGAAGAAGGAGTAGAAGATGTAGCTGGATCGTCTTCTGCTTTATCTTCTCCAGCTGAAATGCTTTTCTTCTTCTTCCTCATGGCGCGCTTCCCTTTCCTCTTCGAAGAAGACTCACTTCCCGGAGTAAGCAGCACAGAAAGTTTCGTGTTATCATCAAGAGACTGCTCCGGAGTCTTCTCACTGTCCTCAAGATCTTCCGCCTTCTGCTCTTGTGAAGCAGGTGGATCCTCCAAGCCTTGAAGGGCTTCTATTTGCTCTTCCTGCGAACCCGGCTGAGAAGCAGGAGTGACTTGAAGGGTTGGAGGAGGAACAGCTGGAAGAGGAGAAGTGTGTACAGCGCTCGGTGCCTCCGCTACAGAAGAAAAGAAGTTAAAATCAGTATTCTCCGAAAAAAGAGAAGATATTGGTTCATCAAGACTTAAGTAACAATCGAGAAATTCATCAAACTCGGTTGAAGCAAACGAGTAGTCTACTTGAGCTAGATCAGGCTTGGAGTTACCTGGAGAAGTCGGTTTAATCACGACGATTTCAAACTTGTTAGCTTCCACATCGTCCTATGTCTTCTCCTCGACTTGAACAGTGGGAGGCTCAGTAGTTGTGATTGTAACCTCGGCTTTTGCAGGAGGTGGAGAATAAGAACTAGAGCCAATGATATCAGGGTCGACCGAAGCCGGAGGACGAGCGGGGTCAGTTGAAGTCGCTTTCTCTAGACGCTCTCCTCCTGCTGCTTTGGCTCGCTCCCTAGCAAGCTTCTCTTTTCCCCTGGCAAGGGCGATGCGTGCTTCATCATCCAGATAAGTCGTCTCAAGATCCGCCTCTGCATAGCCAGCACCCCCGAACATGTCAATTATCGCTTCCCACACTTCAGCCAAAGTGATTTCATATGTCGATCCCAGAAAGGAGAGGCTCCCGCGCCCCAACATGCTATGGATATAAAAGTCAAATAAAGTAGAGCTGACTTTGGCCTTCGTCGCCTCGTGCGATTGCTCAGCCGCTTCTTTTTCGGCGATGGCTGCAACTTGGCCAGCAGCTGCTTCATCCCGCTCTTTTTTAACTTTGAGAAGTCGAGCTTTTAATGCTGCAATCTCCAGATCTTGCGAGCTAACTCTTTCCCGCAGTTGGGCGGTATCTTTGCGATATTTTTCAGTAACATGCTGCTCTGCCTCAAGTTTCATCTCAGCATCTCTTTGAGCAGCATGAGCATCTCTCACTTGTTTTTGGAAGACTTCTTCTTTTTGAGAGTGCGAAGCGGAAGAAGCGGCGAGATCTTCCTTGAGTTTCTTGACTTCGGACTCAAGTCTTGCATTGTCGTCAGCAATGCTCGCCATCTCTGCATCATGTTGCTTACAAATTTAATCCCACTCTGACTTGTCATTCTCCATTGTCAACATGGCTTAAAGATTCATATGGTTAACTCTTTGAAGCTCGTCAACAAGCTTCTGCCAGCCAGACATCCTCTCGATATCAAGTTTGACTGCATCAAGGTTCCTCAACATAGCTTGCTTACCAATCGATACCAAGTCTAAGTCGAAGCGTACTCCCCTTAAGCACCAATTTGGGAATCGACTTTGAAATGTAGGAGGACCATCCCTGACTTGATACTGAGGCCTGTTGATAATTGTCTGAATGTCAGACTTCTTGAGAGCAGGAGAACCAGATGGAATTTCTGTAGAGGTAGGAGCATCAGGCTTTTCAGAAACCGCAGACGCGTCGCTAAGCTTGACCCGCTTGCTCGGATCATCAACAATGTGGCCCTTTCCCTTATCATCATGGGATTTCCTTTTATGGGAATCATCGCTCCTATGAGAAGAGTCGTATCGTTCATCCCTTCTTCTTTGCCACTCCTCATAATTTCGTCTTTCATGAGCTTTTCTAGCAGCTCGTTCTTCATCTGTTTCTCTCGGGGCAGTGAGATAGCGCCTAAAATCATAAGTGTTGCGGCTTCCATGGCGTTGGAAATTGTCATAGTACGATCCAGATCGCCCCATCGGAGAATCTGAAAGTGAAAAAAGACAAGTCTTAAAAATTTTCAAAGAAAAGAAGCCGAGTGCATTTAATCGCAAAAAATCCTAAGTGTGTGTGATGTGCAAGCTACGCGCGTCAAACTACAAACCACTCTTTGGTGTGGGAATGGTGATGACTTGTATAGCAGGTGTTGTAATTTGTTGTAAAGAGGAAGTTGCCTCGGCAGCAGAAGAGATAGCTTTTGAAGTGTCATCTTTGAATAGCTCCTGTGAGGTTATCATCAAATCACTCAACCCCTCAAAGATATCATCGCCATTGTGACCGGCGGAACCTTCCCTTTCAATTCCCACATCAGCCGCCTTTCCGAAATGCTGAAAAGGCTCCTCTTCTTCGATGACTGGGGAAAGTGTTAGCTTGCTTGACGACCCCGCAATATCAATAGAAGTAGAACACTTCACCAGTGAAGCCTCAGTGGTGGGTTCTTTCGGTGTAAGTTCTCCAGCAAGAGCTGGGGCATCTGATGTCTTTGCTGGAGAATCAGGAACTTCATGAGGCTGAGTAGAACAGGAAGAATGTAGAAGTCCGAATTGATGTAAGAACTCGTCTTTCAACAGAAATTGGATGCTCCTCTCCTCAACTGGCATGGCCATGAGCCTCTCAAAAGTTGATTTATGACCAGGATCCCTAGAAGGAGGAGGAAGCGCTGAAAAGAAAAGAGCGAAGTTAACGCTTGACAACTCAGGCTTCGAAAAAGTTCAGAAAACATAAGGAACGAAGGTAAATGATCTTACTTCCTACTCTCCAGATAGCGTAAAATCCCGGAGGATAGCGAACGTAGAAAAACTGACTTAGAAATCTGTGAACACTGTCGGGAAGACCAATGATCAGTTTGCGGTTCCTAGCACTTCTCACAAGCGTGATGGAAGGATGGTCTTTATTTTTGGCAAATGTGCACAGATAACAAACTTCGTCAAAACTCGAAAGACGATCCAGCATCCTCCTAAATAGCACACATAGTCCCATCAGGATGGCATAGCCATTGGGATGTAACTGAAAGGGAGAGATAGATAGTCGAAGAAGAAGCTGTTGAAGGAAATCGTTAAAAGGAGGAATGGCTCCGCTCATACACATTTGGCGATTGACGGCAACGAAACCGGAAGGTGGTATGTCAGCAGTGTCGCTTTTCTCAGGCAGTATGGCATCTGCTTCAGCAATACCGAACTGAGTGCATAGTTGGCGGAAAACTTTATATGTTAAGGTGGTCGAGATTCTTTCTGAGGGATTAGTCAACGGGACAGGAATAGGAATGGCCTCTCCAGCTTGAGCTATTACCTCTTCTTGTTGGGAAGTCATTCTACATAAGCAACTGGATGTTCAAATGTGAAGGTGCACGTTTCCTAAAAAGTGTGAAGTGTTGTGTAGAACTAATAAAAATAACAAGCAAACATAACTGGAATTAAGCTAGTTGACAATTGGTCGATTACGAGATTTCAGAACTTGTTAATCAAAAACTCAAGTGCAGTGTTAATACAAACAAATCAGCTTTAGTTGATTATTTTAGCTTTGCTTTAATGCTTCACTTGAATTTGTTGTCTCAGAGCAATTCATTCACAAAGTTCATTTAAGTTTATTATTCTTTAACAACTAATTTGTCATTCGATGTGGGCAGTCAATGACAGTATATTCGCCCTAGTTTTCTGCAAATGTTGTATTTAACAGGTTGTCAGCTTTAAAGGTTAGTATAACCTATAAAGAAGTCCAATCAAGTTCAACAAAGTCCAGGCAGTTCAAAGCTCAAAGTTCAATCAAGTCCAAATAGTTCAAGTCCTAGGTCGCTCACGACCTAGTATAGGTCGGAAATTCCTCAGGTCGCGCTGTGCGGATTAAAAGGCTCAAGTGTTAGCTCGGCCGCGACCTAAAGCCTATGCCGCTAAAAAGTTAAGTCGTAGAGGGTTGTTCGGTTTTACTTAGGTCGTAGGAATTTTTTAGGTCGGCCAGGTTTCCTAGGTCGTAAGTCTTAGGTCACGAGAATCCCAACATGACCTAATTTTTAGATCGCTCAGATTTGTTAAGTCGCTGACTTCCTCTCCATGCAATCCATCTCGGCAAACTGAAACCCAATAACCCGTTATTAACTACACATAGAAATCCATCGTCCTCTCCATGAGATTCTCCATCTCTTCATACCACCAAATCATCCCAGGAACAATTCAAAATGTCCCTAATCCATCATAGATCCAATGCATCACCGTGCCTTCATAAACTAGTCAAACAGCGATCCAAAGTCGATCGCAACAATCACTCGAAATGAAGCACGTCACATGGAATTGGACATAGGTCGGAAAATAGGGATTCATAATTCAACATTGATTAATGGTGGGATGAAGATCGAATTCACTTACGGGATATGATGATGAGGATGATTAATGGCCGAGTAATTTGGAATTGCCTTCGAGAGCTCGGAAACTTGTTAATGGCAGGATGAAATGACAGAGCAGGTGAAGAAAAGAAGGAACGACCTAAGCTATTTATACACCGAGGTAGTGAAATGCGAATCAACACACATGACCTACGACCTAATTAAGTTGCTCACGACCTAACGAACTCATTAAAGAGCGAGTTAAGGAAATCGAAGCACACGACCTATGACCTAGGCGTGTACTTCGAGGGGCAAATGTTAACCCTGTTTTGGTTCGCGGCCTAGCGGCCTATAGGGAGCAGCGACCTAACGACTTACGAAGATAGCGACCTAGTGGCTCAAGTATTCCGCGACCTAGCTACAGAAAGGACTAAACGACCTAAGGAGGCTAACGACCTAACTACAGAGACGACTTAACGACCTAAGGGGTTAACGACCTAGTGGCTCAAGTATTCCGCGACCTAAAGCATATGCGACCTAAGATATGCTGTGACCCACCGACCTAAGAAGCTAACGACTTAAGGAGTTCACAACCCAACGTCCTAACAATGTAACGACCTAGCGAGCTAAAGCAGAGAATAGTTTCACAACCTATCCTAGGTCGCTCACGACCTATCTTAGGTCGCTCACGACCTACTGACTCGTTCAGACAAAACTCAGTATAGTTCAGACAAGATCCACGACCTATCTTAGGTCGCTCGCGACCTACGACCTAACTTAGGTCGTCCACGACCTAAGACTTGGAGATAGAATTTTGCCCAGAATCTCCCCTATAAATACAGCCCCAACTCCAACTAGCAAAGGACTTTTGGCTGATCTTCTGAAGTGCCGTTACTCTGCTGAATTCAGACCTCATCCAACATATTAAGCCTTCCAAACATTCAAGACACTACAACAAGCTTTGAAAGAGATCTTGCAAATCCAACATGGATTCAAAGAGCCTTATCACCTCGAAGTTTGAGCTACTAGTCTGGAGTGTTTAGGAATCAAAGTGTATTGTATTCTGAAGTGCATTGTATCAATTTGTAACCAAAATCAGCAATAAAGGGATTCAAAGTGGACGTAGGCTTGATCTTAAGCCGAACCACTATAAAATCGTTGTCTTTTACTGTTTTCTGCTACTTTTCTGTTTGTTTCTTATTCTCGTATCACGGGTGGTGCTTTCACGTTACTACTACACACACCAGGGTGTTAGCGTTCAATTTTTAGCGTTAACATATATATATATATATTCATATAGATATATTAATATCCTGCTTTGACATATTATACAAGCACATATTTGAACAAATTACAATACACACAAAATAAGCTAATGTGTCTATTACAATGTAAATCTCAACATCTATATACGAGCACATTATACCCTTCACGGAGTATGATGTTACACATGCACACACACATATATATAAGTATATGTATATATATATGGTTTATATATATATACTTATATAAATAAATAAAACAAAATTAAATAAATCTCAAACTACAATTTGTACAGTTAGAATACATGTGGACACAGTAAATTTTTTTGCCAAGAATAAATTATTGATTAGTGACATTTAATGTATCAATCAATTCAAATTAAAAAGAGAAAATGAAAGGTTTCTCTCTCCATTAATGCAATTAATACTCTCAATTATTTCTTGTTCTAGGGAAAGAAATGAAAGGTTTATTCCTTATACATTAACTAAATGTTAGGTGTATTTGATACACTATACATTTGAAATTAAAAACTTCCCTTTAACTAATTTAAATAAAATAAATGATTTTATTTAAAACAAATTTAGAAATGTTCTAAATAAATTAGGCTTTATAGGCCTACTAAGATCCAATAGGGTAAAAAAATTGAAATTCAACAATTTCTTCCGCTGCGAGTTGGCCCACCTTCTTCAATTACTACAATGGATACATGGAGAAAATGGAGAATACTTAAAGATGATAAGAGTATGGTGGGAAGTGTTATCCTTCTAAGTTTTTGAATCTCCCTCTTGCCTGGTGAAATGCTTGGGGTATTTATATGAGCATGCCTCCTTTGATCAACGGTTGAGATTGCCTAAAGAAATTCACGGTCCATACGGCAAATCAGACGGTTGGATGGTTGCCAGATGGAGGGTTGGTAGGAATACATGCATATATGGTGACAAAATGCTTTTCTATACTCTGGTTACTTGTAACATCCCCTATCTTGAGGCCCAAATCTAAACGTTACAGATGTTGCAGTCATCTATAGTATTAACTTTTGGCGACAAAATACGGTAATATTAATGGTATCCATAATATCAGAAGCACATGAATATGAAACAAAATCACATATTTCAAAAACAACTTTTCTGATTACATTTCACCAAATCATGTTTCATATCCAATTACATAATCCCAAACGTTTCCCAGGTATTGATCAAATATAATTATTACAAAATACGCCAAGAGCGACCTGTGAAGATGCCCTCTTGGATGATCAGAGTACTAAATAGACAAAAACCATATTAATACATCACAACGGAAATAAAACATAACAACTCCTAAATAGTTAACATCATCCTCCTGCTCATCTTCGGAAGCTTTATTCGTCCACCTACTAAAACCTGTAAATCCTCAACTCCCAACCTACTCAAATCAATTTTGAGCACCAGAGAGTTTAAAGGGAAAAACATAAACTTCGAGTCATACATACAGCCTAGTGTGAATAATACTATACATCTCGGTTATTTGATATTAAGTGAGACCACGCCGCTTAGCGGAACGGGTTTCCCCTCACTAATATCCTTTTAAAAATATATCTTTTGCAAATCTAAATCCTGCAACAAAACTGGTTAAAGCAATAATATCATTATCATGTGAGCATATAAAGCAGGTAATCAATGGACTTTCTGTACGGACACTATAGTTTTGTTTGGCTAACTACTAACCTTTGGTTGACTCGGGCCTACCATACAAAATAAACAAATGGTCTAAATTTTGTTAGATACTCTTCTGGACGATCTGTCCCTAACTTACTTCTCCCAAGGTCAACTGATCCTAATGATTTTGCTGGCTTACCAATAACCTATCTTTACTCTATATATTCCTTTCTGTGTGCAACATCATTTTAGTCTTACCTATGACAAAGCCATACACACTGTAATTCTGGACTTTTATTAGTTAGGGGCTACTAACTAAAGTATAGGGCCCGACCCCATACCAGTCCCATCTGGTATTCTAATATCTGTGTCATATACTTAGGGTCAACTACCCCATCAAAGTTTCCTTGAAAACATTTCTTTTCAAATTAATTTAACCCTTAAATAATACTTAAACAAGGAAAATATACTCTATGCTTTACTCAAATCACTTTACCATGTTATATATACTTTACACAAAACATTGTTGATGAACACACTCGAAACCCTTGTTTAAAAGCTTTAAACGACCCCTTTCGAAACCATTGAAAGCACCCCTTTCAAAACCTTTAAAAGTACCCCTTTCGAAACCAATAAACTACTTTACTTTATAACCTTGGGCCGAATGGCGAAAACATACCTTTCGAAACCATTTACAATAGCCCTTTCGAAAAAGTTGAAAACATCTCCTTGAAAGCTTTATAAAACCTTTGGACATCCACTTTTCAAAACACTTTAAACATGCCTTTCGAAAACATTAGAAACCCTCCATTTCAAACCCTTCGAAAACATTGGGGAACCACCCCTTCGAAACCTTTATCTTATACCTTTCGAAAGCATTAAGTCCTTTGCATAAATCAAACCTTTCGAAAGCATTTGGGTTCAAGTAAAACATGTGGAACAACCTGTCGAAACCATTTAAAACCATTCCTTTCGAAACCTTTGGGTTTAACTTTCAATAGAACAAAGGGTCTGAAAACAACTAAGTCGAAAGCATTCTTTCGAAAGCAATTTCCTAAGTAAAGAAGTGGATGGTGTCGAAACCAACCCCTTCGAAAGCATTGGAGAAGCGGCTCTTGGTTTAAAGCGAAAGTACCCTTCCGAAGGAATTGCTTTGAAAGGTTAAATGCAGCCACAAGGGGTTTAGACCCATTTGAAAGCTTCTTTATAAAACAAAGGCGCAATCTCTTTCGAAACCTTTCTTTAAAACATTTAACTAAGACGAAAGCTTTCTGATTCGAAAGCATTCTCTTCAAAAGAAAAGCAGGCGAATTTCCTTTTAAAAGCAAAACAAGGTTTCGACCCCTTCGGAACCCCTATTTCGACTCTATACCTTTCACCTATTCTCCAATTCACCACGTACCAAGACTTTTGATACCATGTGTATTGGTTTCGACTATAATGGAGGCGGAAGGATGAAGTCGAAAGGTTGGTGCCGAAAGTGGAGAAACTGCAAAATCTTATAAAAACTTATTTTTAACTTTAAAAAATCATTTCTTTTCAAGTAACCTGCATTATTTGTCAACATATGATTGGTTGCTGGTTTCTCTTGTAAAATCTTTTCTAAAAGTACTGCCGAATTTCAAAGATAAACAATTTAAAATATTTACAAAATGCTCCTTCTCCTTTTATAAATATATAAAACATTTAAGTCTCATACCTTAAATAATTTTATATACTTATTAAAACACTTAGAAAAATTCTACAAAAATTCACATAAATCATTTTTAATATGTTTTTTGTCATATTTAAATTTCTAACCCAACATATATATAAAATAGCCGTAATTAATTTTAAACCCAATCAACTATTTTCTTTACTAGAAAATTAATAATTAATCCACATTAATTCATTAAATTATGAAATTTGAAATCCATCTCCAAAATATTATTTCCGACCTTATATAAAAATCGCAAGGCATTTGGATGTCATTTATTAGGGTTTTCACATTAAATCTTACCATAAAATCCATATGAAATAGCATAAATCATCAACAAGCACATATATCCATTTTAACAATCAAAACATGGCAAACATTTGCAAAATAATTCGGATCTCAACCTAAAACCGAAAATAAGAAAACATGAGATGTAACCTATTATTCACCTTTAGAATTTGATTAAGGAGTTGAGATTTGATCTTGGATTAAGTTGCTTAAGCTTCCTTCTTTTAGATTCTTGCATATCTTCTTCTTGCTCTTCCCTTAATGGTGGTCGGCCTCTCTAGTATTTGATTTTGCTTTGAACGTGAAAATGAATGTGTATGAGGGTTTAGGTTATAAGGATATGACTTATTCCTACTTTGCCCCTCATCTACTACCCTAACTTATTTTATTTCATTTTCCCTTAGTTCATTGTTTAATTTGGCACGACTACACCTTATTTACACAAATCTCAATCCCTTAACCATTTCATTATTTCATTTAATTTAACTAATTAAATGTCCTAAATAATGTTAATCAAAATTAGGGTCGTTACAGACTCCCCTCCTTAAAGAATTTTGTCCTCGAAATTACGATAAGGTACATAACAAATCAATCATAAAGGTAAAACATACCATGAAACAAATCAGGGTAAGCGTCTCTAATCATGCTCTCAGTTTCCCAAGTACAGTCTCTCTCATCGTCGCTCCACTGGACCTTAACTAATCCGACTGTCTTGTTCCTTAGCCTCTTCTCATCTCTCGCGACTATATGAACTGGCTTCCTAACTATAGTCAAATTAAGTTCCACTACTAAATACTTTAACATAGTCGGTGCTATAGTAGTCTCCGGATCTCGAACACACTTTCTCAAATGATAAACACGAAAAACACCGTGAACTCCTGCTAAACTGTTCGGTAACTCCACTCTATATGCGAGTTTCCCGATCTTCTCTACAATAGGAAATGGTCCGACGAACCTCGGTGCCAATTTTCCTGATTTCCCGAATCGAATTACACCTTTCATCGGTGATACCTTGACGAAAACATGATCTCCAACTGAGAACTCCAAATCTTTCCGTCTCTTATCAGCATAACTCTTCTACCTAGACCGAGCTTCCTTCATTATAGCTTGAACTAACTCAATCTTCTTTGCAGCTTCTCTGACTAAATCTGGACAAAGAACCAACCTATCCTCGGTCTCTAACCAACAAACGGGAGATTTACACGGCCTTCCATACAAAGCTTCAAACGGTGCCATCCCTATACTAGTCTGATAACTGTTGTTATACGAAAACTCGACTAAGTGTAGATGGTCTTCCCATGATCCTCCAAAATCTAGCACACAAGCTGGTAACAAATCTTCTAAGACTTTGTTAACTCTTTCTATTTGCCCATCGGTCTGTGGATGGTAAGAGGTACTCATCATGATCTTGGTACCCAAAATCTCCTATAGACTACTCCAGAACTTGCTAGTGAATAAAGAATCTCTATCACTTACTATACTACTAGGAATTCCATGAAGTCTAACTATATTCTTCATTAATAACTTAGCCAAAACAGGTGCTGTTCTAGTTGACTTAACTGGAATGAAATGGGCACTCTTGGTCAACCTATCCACTATAACCCATATACTCTCATTTCCTCTAATTGACCTTGGCAACCCGTCTATAAAATCCATTGAGATAGAATCTCATTTCCATATGGGAATATCTAAAGGCTGAAGTAACCCACTTGGTTTTTGATGTTCGGCTTTTACTTGTTGACAGCACAGGCACTGCTTTACCCATAAGCCTACATCTCTCTTCATACCTTCCTAGAAGAAACTCCTCTTCATGTCTTGATACATCTTAGTTCCTCCCGAATGAATAGTGAACTTCGAACGATGACATTCCTCAAGAACTTCCTTCCTAATGTCTCCCACATTTGGAACACACAACCTTCCTCTCTTCCTTAACCACTCATTCTTGTCAAGACTAAAATCTTTCAAGTTATCACTCTCTATTCCATCCCTTGACTTTCTAATCCATTCAACTAATAATGGATCCTCATTCTGCTTAGAAGCAATCTTTTCGATCATCACTGGTCGAACTTCTAAACATGACATCATAGCAGTATCCTTACTAGACCTAGCTTCAGATTCCCACCGTACTCTACATGTCGTCAACGCTTCCAAATCTTTCCACTCAACTATCATCCCAACACTGTATTCTATTGTATTCTGCTAAGTGCACCTGCCACCTTGTTGCCTTTTTCTGGTGTGTACTCAATACCAAAGTCATAAGCTGATAAAAACTCTAACCACCTCTGTTGTCTCATATTCAACTCCTTTTGAGAGAATGAATACCTCAACGACTTATGATATGCATACAGCTCAAATCGCTCTCCCAAAAGGTAATGTCTCCACACCTTCAACGCAAAGATTACCGCTGCTAATTCCAAATCATGCGTTCGATATCTAACCTCATGCGGTCTAAGTTGTCGAGATGCATAGGCAATCACTTTACCTCTTTGCATTAACACGGCTCCTAATCGTGTTCCGCAGGAATCCGTATACACTACTAAGTCCTAATTCCCTTCTGGAACAACTAACACAGGTGCATTCATTAATAAATGTTTTAGCTTCTGGAATGCCTCCTCACACTTATCAATCCAGACGAACTTTACATCTTTTTGCGTTAGCTTGGTCATCGGTGTTGTTATCCATGAAAAATCCTTTATGAATCTTCGATAATACCCAGCTAATCTTAGAAAACTCTTTATCTCAGTCACTCTCTCGAGTCTCTTCCAATTATTCACTATTTCGATCTAAGTCGGATCTACAAACAACCCTTTCTCTGAGACTACATGACCAAGAAACTTCACTTCCTTCTTCCAGAAATGACACTTCAAAATTTTTGCTTTTAACTGATGCTGCCTCAGCGTTTCAATCACCAATCTAAGATGAACTCCATGCTCTCTTTCATATGTAGTGTATATCAATATATCATCTATGAATACCAACACAAACCAATCTAAGGGCTCTCGAAAAACTTGGTTCATCAAATCTACAAAGAATGTTGGCGCATTAGTTAGTCCAAATGACATTACTAACCATTCGTACGATCCATATCTGGTCCTAAACGCCATCAACGGAATACTATCCTCTGCCACTCTAAGCTGATGGAATCCTGTTGCTAAATCCAACTGGGAAAATATTTTGGCTCCGCTCAACTGATCGAACAAATCGTCAATTCTAGGTAACGGATATCGATTCTTTGTTGTCTTCTCATTCAAGTTATGATAATCAATACATAACCTTAACGATCCATCCGACTTCTTGGCAAACACTATGGCAGCTCCCCAAGACAAACTGCTTGGTCTGATAAAATTCTTGTCTTCCAAATCCACCAACTGCACCTTTAACTCCCTCATCTCGATAGGTTTCATCCTGCTTAGTGGTCTACTCATTGGTTCTGCTCCTGGTACCAAATCTATCCGAAACTCAATGGCTAGTTTCGGTGGCAATCCTACTACAGGTTCAAAGACATCTGTGAATTCTCTAACAACGAAAAATTGATTCAACTCGTCTTCTACCTCCACAACACCCAACAAAGCATTTACCTCAAAACTAGGATTTTCTATGGAGTATATAATCCAATCACTACAGTCAGGGTGTCTAAGCGATATTTTCCTATCATGGCAAAATATCCTAGCATCGTATTTACTTAACCAATCCATACCCAAAATAATTCCAAACCCTACGAAATCAAACACATGCAAACTGCAAACAAAGGTATGACCTAACAATTCAAACCCTAGGTGGTCACATCTCATCCCAAGAGTCACATACCCTCCTATTGGATTTGCAACCCTTAAGGAATTAACTAGGTATGAGGGTTCTAGGTTAAGCTTATCTACCAAACAATGAGATATAAAAGAATGTGATGCACCGGTATCAAATAGAGCGCTAACTGACATACCATGAATCATAAGCGTACCTCCCAACATAGCTTTTTCCTTTCCTCTGCTGTTGGCCTCGAGGTAGCTGGTTCCAATGCAAAAACTTTCCCTTTTCTATCCCTTGCCGGCTCCTTGCACTGGGTCTTATAATGTCCAATTTGATCACGGTTGAAGCATCTAATATTCTTCTTCCCGATCACCTTCTTACCATCTCCTGAGTGACATTCATTTTCAAAATGCCCTTTCATGTCACATTTATAGCAAACAACCTCCGCCTTTTCCTTCTTGGCAGCTCCACTCTTCTGAGCTCCTTTCTTATGGAAAAACTTTCTCTTTTGACCCTACCCCACTTGGACTTCCTTTGCCTTGCTCCTCTCAATAAAAGCAAGCGTCTCTTTATGCCTCAAAGCCATTTCCACCACAACATTACATGGATCTCTAATGTGCGATAATGTGGCCTTTGCAAGCTCAGACTTCAACCCCCGAATGAACTTTTCATTCCTCTTAATCACAGTATCAACAGTAGCATAGCCATATCTCGCTAGCTCCTCAAAACTTGGTGCATACTCAAGCACAGTCATATCCCCTTGCTCTAACTCAGCAAACTTCCTGAGCGGAGTGGACTTCGTAATCTCCAACATAAAGCTCTCCTAAAATCTCCTTTTAAACCCGGATCAAGTCATGGTCTCCTCATTAACTCCGATCATAACACTGTTCCACTAGTATAGTGCTGCTCCTTATAACTGTTTAGAAGCAAGCCTTCTCTTCTGCTCATCGTTCAGCCCTAGATCAGTGAAAATCCTCTCGTAATGAAGTAACCAATTCTCTACTTCGATTGCGTCTTTAGTACCAATAAACGGCTTTCCTCCCAGCCGAGCATAATCCCTACTCAAAATAGCATAGTTGTTGACCACAAGAGCTCCCTGATTTCCTCCTCCAACATTCCTCCAACTACTCCAGTAGCAACTCCCGCTTGCATCATGTTTACAAAGAACTGATACATCGCTCTCATATCAACTTGCGGGACTCCTGCACCCACAATTGTAGCTTGTGCCTGACCTGGGTTACTCCTAGTATTTGGTCTAGCATTTCCTTTAGCAGTGGTGCTTTCCCCCCCCCCCCCAAGGTTAACTCTTCAACTTCTAGCATCCATAACTACATTCAAGTCTTCATAAGATACAGAAGAATAGCCTAGTAAAGATGGGAGAATAGAGATAAAGCGTATACTTATGTATAGCAAATACAAGTACGTTACTATAGCATTATCCCATACCCCGGTCTTTTCTTTAAGTCCTTAGGATTATGTTTTCAAAATCATTTTAAGTTTAAATTTTTTCATAAACCCATGCTCTAATACCAAGTTGTAACATCCCCTATCTTGAGGCCCAAGGTTAAGCACTACAAATGTTGCAGTCTTCTAAAGTATTAACTTCCAACGACAAAATACGGTAATGTTAATGGTATCCATAATATCAGAAGCACATGAAAATGAAAAAAAAATCACAGGTTTCAAAAACAAATTTTCTGATTACATTTTACAAAATCATGTTTCATATCCAATTACATAATCCCAAACGTTTTTCAGGTATTGATCAAATATAATTATTACAAAATATGCCAAGAGCGACATATGAAGATGCCCCCTTGGATGATCAGAGTATTAATAGACAAAAACTATCTTAATACATCACAGCGGAAACAAAACATAACAACTCCAAGGTAGTTAACATCAGCCTCCTGCTCGTCTTCGGAAGCTTTATTTGTCCACCTACTAAAACCTGTAAATCCTCAACTCTCAACCTACTCAATTCAATTTTGAGCACCCGAGAGTTTAAGGGGAAAAACATAAACTTCGAGTCAAACATAAAGCCTGGTGTGAATAATACTATACATCTCGGTTATTTGATATTAAGTGAGACCGCACCGCTTAGCAGAACGGGTTTCCCCTCACTAATATCCTTTTAAAAACATATCTTTTGCAAATATAAATCCTGCAACCAAACTGGTTAAAGCAATAATATCAATATCATGTAAGCATATAAATCAGGTAATCAATGGACTATCTGTTTGAACACTATAGTTTTATTTGGATAATTACTAGCATTTGGATGACTCGGGCCTACTAGACAAAATAAACAAATGGTCTAACTTATGTTAGATACTCTTCTGGACGGTCTGTCCTAACTTACTCCTCCTAAGGTTAACTGATCCTAATGGTTTTGCGGGCTCACCAATAACCTATCGTTACTCTATATATTCCTTTCTGTGTGTAACATCATTTTAGTCTTACTTCCGACAAAGCCCTACACACGGGAATTCTGGACTAATATTAGTTAGGGGCTACTAACTAAATTATAGGGTGAACCCCATACTAGTCCCATCTAGTATTCTTATATCTGTGTCATTTACTTAGGGTCAACTACCCCATCAAATTTTCCTTGAAAACATTTCTTTTCAAATTGATTTAACCCTTAAATCATACTTAGATAAGGAAAATATACTCTATGCTTTACTCAAATCACTTTGCCATGTTAAATATACTTTACACAAAACATTGTTGATGAACACATTCGAAATCCTTGTTTAAAAGCTTTAAACAACACCTTTCGAAACCCTTGAAAGTACTCCTTTTGAAACCATTAAACTACTTTACTTTATAACCTTAGGCTGAAAGGCCAAAACATACCTTTCGAAACCATTTACAGTAGTCCTTTCGAAAAAATTGAAAACATCTCCTTCGAAAGCTTTATAAAACCTTTGGACGTCCTCTTTTCAAAACACTTTAAACATGCCTTTCGAAAACATTGGAAACCCTCCATTTAAAATCCTTCGAAAACATTGGGGAACCACCCCTTCGAAATCTTTATCTTATACCTTACGAAAGCATTAAGTCCTTTGCATAAATCAAACATTTCAAAAGCATTTGGGTTCAAGTAAAACATGTGGAACAACCTGTCGAAACCATTTTAAATCATTCCTTTCGAAACCTTTCGGTTTAACATTCAATAGAACAAAGGGTCTTAAAAGAACTAAGTCGAAAGCACTCTTTCAAAAGCAATTTCTTAAGTAAAGAAGTGGATGGTGTCGAAACCAACCCGTTCGAAAGCATTGGAGAAGCGGCTCTGGTTTAAAGCGAAAGTATCCTTCCTAAGGCATTGCTTCGAAAGGTTAAATGTGGCAGCAAGGGGTTTCAACCCCTTCGAAAGCTTCTTTATAAAACAAAGGCACAACCTCTTTCTAAACCTTTCTTTAAAACATTTAATTAAGATGAAAGCTATCTGATTCGAAAGCAAAGCAGGCACATTTCCTTTTAAAAGAAAAACAAGGTTTCGACCCATTCGGAACCCCTATTTCGACTCTATACCTTTCGCCTATTCTCCAATCCACTATGTACCAAGGCTTTTGATACCATGTGTATCGGTTTCGACTATGATGGAGGCAGTAGGATGAAGTCGAAAGGTAGGTGCCGAAAGTGGCGAAACAACAAAGTCTTATAAAAACTGATTTTTAACTTTAAAAAGTAATTTCTTTTCAACTAACCTGCTTTGTTTGTCAACATATGATTGGTTGCTAATTTCTTTTCTAAAATCTTTTCTAAAAGTACTGCCGAATTTCAGAGATAAACAATTTAAAATATGTACAAAATGTTCATTCTCGTTTTATAAATATATAAAACATTTAAGTCTCATACCTTAAATAATTTTATATACTTATTAAAACACTTAGGAAAATTCTGCAAAAATTCCAATAAATCTTTTTTAATATGTTTTCTAACATATTTAAATTTCTGACCCAAAACATATATAAAATAGCCGTAATTAATTGTAAACCCAATTAACTATTTTCTTCATTAGAAAATTAATAATTAATCCACATTAATTCGATAAATTATGAATTTTGAAACCATCTCCAAAATATTATTTCTAACCTTATATAAAAATCGCAAGGCGTTTGGATGTCATTTATTTGGGTTTTCACATTAAAACTTATCATAAAATCCATATGAAATAGCATAAATCATCAACAAGCATAAATATCCATTTTAACAATCAAAATATGGCAAACATTTGCAAAATAATTCGTAGCTCAATCTATAATCGAAAATAAGAAAACATGAGATGTAACCTATTATTTACCTTTAGCTTGTGATTAAGGAGTTGAGATTTGATTTAGATTAAGTCGCTCAAGCTTCCTTCTTTTAAATTCTTGCTTATCTTCTTCTTGCTCTTCCCTTAATGGTTGCTAGCCTCTCTAGTATTTGATTTTATTTTGAACGTGAAAATGAACGTGTATGAGGGTTTAGGGTATAAGGATATGACTTATTCCTACTTTGCCCCTCATCTACTACCCTAACTTAATTTATTTCATTTTCCCTTAGTTCATTTGTTTAAGTTGGCACGACTACCCTTTATTTACAAAATTCTCAATCCCTTAACCATTTCATTATTTCATATAATTTAACTAATTAAATGTCCTAAATAATGTTAATCAAAATTGGGGTCGTTACATTGCTTCTTTTGCAGGAGGTCAAGCGGCGTAACTTAGAGTTTGTTGCAACTTTCCACGTCGGATGGGAGCAGTCGATGGCAGGGTAGCTGTATTAGCGCTTTTCTAGGATGGTAGGACTTTAGTAGGTATGCTTTTCTCTGTCGGTCTTACTGTTCTCTCTCTTTAGAGCCACTTCGGCCTACTTTCTGTCCTTATGTGAGAGGAACCAGGGCGTATAAATCGACCGACCCTTGGATCGGTCGGTTCCTAAGGAAGCCCAGATTAACTTGGCTGATGCATTTATCTCCCTACGGGTAGCCGTCGTGCCCTATTAAACTTCTGTGAAAATTTTGAGCAACAATATTAACCAATATAAAACTATAAAGTGAGTCATTCCATAGTTATCTAAATTTTTATTTTTTTGAGTTCATGGGAAACCTTAAGATCATGGTATTCATTGATACTCACTTAAGTAAACCACGACGTGTGTCTACCCCGCTTTTATTTAGTCGTCGCACACGGATGCTTAACGTTGAAACTCCCACTGATAGTTATCTAAAATTTATCAGTACGAAACCCCTTGGTGCCCCAGCTATTATGAGTAATACACTGCCCAGCGTTTGGAGAGTGGTACGTACTATAGTCTCAATGGATGTATCGATATCCAATCTCGATACATCTTAACTAGGAATATTTAAAATAGTATGTTTATTTTCATTATGATAAATTACTCACTACTACAATGCATTATAACTGCTATCACATAACATACCACTTATGGATTTTCTAGTAAATATACTTTTAATTAAATTAATAAATTAATATAATGCATAATATCAAGTATATAATAGAAAGAAAACACCTTTTATTTCAAAAAAGATTGGTTAACGAGTTAGATATATGTAGTAATTACATAATTTCCCCTAGGACATACCCCTAACTCTATCAATCTCCCACTTTCACTTGGGGCCAATTATGGAATCTC
Source organism: Allium fistulosum (assembly GCA_030737815.1). Lineage (NCBI taxonomy): Eukaryota > Viridiplantae > Streptophyta > Magnoliopsida > Asparagales > Amaryllidaceae > Allium > Allium fistulosum. The sequence goes on from CM060903.1 coordinate 1,094,873,623, forward strand.
AATCCAATCCTTTCGATCAGTTTATGAGAACTAATTGAGTTAGACCCTTCGTGAATGGATTTGCTATGTTGCTTCATGATCTACTCTACCAATCAGCTTTCTCTGATGTTGATAAACTACCTTTATCATGTGGAACTATTCGAAGTATGTTTCTTGACTTTTAGTGAGCTCTTATTATTACATTGTTATCATATAACAATGATTATTATTCTCAGTACTTGGAATCACCCATAGCTCGGTTATAAATTTGTGCATTTATATTTATACATTGTTTTTATTTTGGCAACACTCAAGGCAATGTACTTAGCCTTTTCATTAAATCAGCTAAAATGTGTCGTTTGGAACATTTCCAACTTAAATCATTTTAGTTAAGGTTTGAACGTGAATTTAATATTAATATATTATTCTCGATAGCAATTAAGAAGTTCGAGTCTGAACTCTCCTATATAAGGAGTTCATTTGTTTCTATAAATGATTCTCTAGTATTTCATAAATACTCGAGAATATTCTAAACAACCATTTAGTGATCACAATTTGAATTAGATATTTCTTCATGCATGAAGTACATAAGAAAATTATGATATTGTAGACAACAACAACATGTATGATAATTCCTATTGCCAGTGCATAAATAACCCATCTTATATGTTCCATATTAAACATTTTAATAAGGTGTCTTTGCATATCGTTTGACATATTTCCAACATCCTTTATACTTAGTATAAAAGATATAATTTTGTAACAACCTGGAATTTCGAACGTTTCGTATTTAAATATTTGAATTATTTAAATATTTGAATTTTGTATTAAATGTTATAAAGGTGATTTCATAACCTTGTTAACCCCATTTTAATTAATAACTAATGATGGAAAGCTTTTTTTTGGAAAAAAAATTATAAAAATAAATAGTTCAAAGAAATATTGATAATGTGACTGAAAATCGTTTTATCGGTAAATAGCTTTTTTTCTCAGTGAAAGTTTTTTGAATTTATTATGCTTTCCTAATATGTTAATGTGAAATTAATTAGCAACTAAAAATAATTTATATGATATAGATAACTAATTGTGAATAATAAATGAAGATTAGCAAATGGATTAAGGAAGTAGATATTTTAGTGAATAGTATTTTTGATATTTAATTCAGGAAATGAGGTGTAAAGGTGACATGTGAGGGGGAAACTTTTTTGTAACCTTGCATGAAGGGTAGAATGTGAGGATGACCTATTGTTTAAGCCTACAAATACACCCCTTAGAAAAATACTAATCACTTTCTTGAAAAATTAAAAAAGGTAGAAACTAATTAGTGCTAATACATTTCTATCTCCACTGATCTTTCTATAAACAAAGAAAATCAACTACAAATTTCACAAAACTTTAACTAGAGGCCTAAAGCAACATAGGAAGCAAGTTTATCAAGTTGAAAGCGGAAGAAAGGAGGCACAAATGAGGCACTTGAGTTCGTCTGTGAGCAAAAGGGAGGTAAGGGGGTGTTGTCTTGGCTTGTGAAGGCTAAAACTTGGACCTTTGAAAGTTTGGTGATGGTAAGAGGTTGTTCTTAGGTTCTTTTGGCTTATGTTGGTTGCTAGCTTGGTTATAGAGTGAGTTACCTCACCATTTGATAATATGTTTTGTGTGTGTGTATATATATGTGTGTGTGCATGAATGTAAAGTTATATAAAGATCAATGAATGTTATAACTTTTGGAACCCTTGCTTTGGAAAGCAACCGATAACTTAAATTATAATATAGTCGCTTCTATTTCCCTCTAAAACATGTATTGTGGCCGAAACCATATGTTTACATAATTATTGTGAACGTATGTGAAGCTGAAGTGTATTGAAAGTGTTTGAAGTGAGAAAGGTCGTTATAAGTGCACTTTAATATCCCTTAACTTTTACTTGTGTAAATGGAAGATTTATGAACTTAATTTGGTACAACATGTTTTGGTTGTTCTTTACACATATTTTGGTGCATGGGACAGCGGTGAAATTTGTTTGGGAAAATGTAGAATTTGTGAAACAAAGTTGTGAAATTTTGAAGCAAAAAGGTCGTTGTGGAAGCACTTTGACATCACATTGTGTTCAGTGATTTTTAAGTTAACTTTGAAAGACGGGTTTCTTTTTTGTTTTAATAAGTAAAATATATGTAATTATTACTATAAAAATATAAAGGTTTAAAAAGTTATAGAAGTGGTTGAACAAAGTTGAAAAATATGGAGGCGAAATAATTGCTATAAATGCATTTTAAAATATACCTTGTTTTCATGAATTTTTATAATTAATTTGGAAGATACCTTATGGGTTTCTTTTTAATTTTTTTAACTAGTTTAAGGTATACTGCTTATTGTAAAAAAATTAGATCAAAAATCATTTGTTTAAGTTGTTAAAACTGGTCAAAAAAATCATGCATTTTCATGCTGTTCTCTGTCCAGAACTTCAGATAGCATTTATAAACGTTGTCTTTGGTCTACTGTAGCACTTTTTGGCTTGTTCTAATATTTTGTTATAATGTGACATTTCGACTAGTTTTTCATGTTTTAAATGGTTTTTAATTTATTTTCTTCTTTGTGGAATCTTTTTAAGGAAGTTTAATAACGGTTATAAATTTAAATATATTTTTAATGATTAAATAATAATTTTTAAAGAAAATGATTTCTTTTGCCGCATTTAAAATAAAAGGTTTTTATTAAATTATAAATTAGTTATTTTTGCATAATATTTTACATAGATATTTATAGCATATTTATAAGTATTTTTAAAGTATATATATAAGTTTAGAAAAGTTAATTATTTTATAAAAGAATAAAAGAAGTTTTGGATTATAACACTTGTGTTATAATAAATGGTTTTGTAAAGTGAAAAAAAAGTATATTACCTTGTTTAATAAGTTTAGATATACATAGATCTTTCAAATGAATGTTTTTAAAGATAATGACAAGTATAAAATGGTTTTAGGTTAATAGTAATAATTTTTTAACCATTGTTTTTAACCTATTTGATTATACTTTTGGAAATGTGAAATATTGTTTAAGATTTGTGAATATTCTTATACTGTTTGGGATAAGAATATGGCTACATTTCTAAGTATTGAAAAGAGTATAAATAAATAGTGAAAGATTAAAAATGAATAGTGAAAGAGTAGAAGTGAATAGTGAAATAGTAGTATACATGTATACATATTTTGTAAAGGTATTATATATATATATATACATATATATATATACATATATATATACAAGTATTTAAAAAGAAGTTTAATTAATAAAAGAATTAATTAAATAAAAAAGGGATCAGAAGTCGCTTATGTGACTTAATCATGCTTTGTATGACTTAATCATGCATTCAGTGACTTAACCGTGCATTGTGTGATTTAATCATGCTTTGTGTGACTTAATCGTGCCTTTTCTGACTTGATCGTGCTTTATGTGTGTACTTGTTTATGAGAAGTATTTAATGCTATACTCTGCACTAAAAGCCGACAAAGTAGATTTATTCTATCAGTGATAATTAAGAATGATGTTCGAGTAGGGTTTAGAAGCAAACAGTGCTCCAACCTATTGGTTGCACTCTTAACAAAGAGATAATATAAGTTGAGAAAGTCAGAAATGTGATAAGTATATGAGACTTGGTTTCCATATGTGATCGTTTCTATTTGTACTTGATAGTCGATTTTTTGACTATCGAAATTGACCAAATTAACTCTGGTAGTATATGTAAGCAGCACATATTGATACAGTGTGAGATCTCTCGGGGAGGACTCATTCTTATGAATCGTCTCTTTCTTTAAGAACATATATATACGAGATCCCTCGGGGAGGACTCCTTTATATCTTTCGTTAACTTCTTAAGGAACTGAAATTGAGTTTACTAGAAATTCACCAATTTTTCTTTGAAGAGTCCAGGATCAGATAAGTGTATTACTTACCAAAAACCACTTCAAAACTGATATACAAGTTCTATGTTTTGGAAGGGTTGTGGAGTAGAATATTATAGAGTTGAATTGTATATCCTAAATTTAAGCCCATGGGAGAGGTCAGCGTTAGCGTTCGTCGAATGACTTATGTTGGGATCCATGGAGAGATTTGTGAACTGTTCGAGATGCTGGAATCTAGAGAGAGATTCGAGATCGATGAAGACTTGTGTGTTGAGATGCTGAACATGACTTCACCATGGGTAATAATAGAAAACAGAGTAGGGGCATAGACATGGGGGTTTAGTTAGCCCAAAGGGTACAACAACTCCAATATTTAGAGATGCTTTCAACTGAGGCACGTGGGAGTTATTGGTATTTGGTATCACATGTTTGGGACTGTGCAGTTAAAGTGCTTAGAGGTTGCAAAACGGAAGAGGTACAAAAAGTTATCTGGGATAATGCGAAGATATGGTAGAAAATAGCGGAAGTGCAAAAAGCTTCATTAGATAAAAAACCAAATATTTAAAGTTAATTTATTCTTATATTCACATCATTTGTGTTAGAAAAAGAAATATTGTTCATAACAAAACCAAGAATATATTGATTTATGCAAAATAGATTTTGTGACTACAATAGATTTCTGACTTATATTGAACAATGATGCCTTAATATTAGGTTTTTACTCTAACTTTGTTGATTTTGTCCATAAGAGAACCAGTCAAAATCAGCCTTTGTATATTAATATTGCTAAAGTGGATGCTAAATAGCCTTGATTTAGCAACTGTAGCGGAAAATGGTGGGGCTTATGTGGATCTACTATTTTACAATGCAAAATTGAAATAGTGTAGCGGTCGAAGAGCGCTATGCTCTATAGCAAAAATTTTGCGGGGCTTTAATAGGATTTCACTGCACAGGTTTGGACGTAGACCATCTATGCTTTTCTTTGTGACATATTATATCTAGAGATATGTGTGATTTCGAAAGGTAGTTTCTGACCACTGTCAGGAGGTTCGCTTCAGTTAATTAGGGGTGCATCTAGTGGAAATCCTTATGCGAACGCACCTTAGCGGTTTTGGATTGTATACCTAATATTGTTGTTTTGTGAGATTCAAGCAGCATGGCTATTTTTTGATTTATGTTCTTCACCTTAAAAATTATCTATTATAACACCTTATGTACTTATTAGCTGGGTTTGGTTCTTTTGAGGGGATAACAATTATGGTGATACGAACGGTCTCTAAAGTACTGTTATACGATGATCACATATTTCTTGAGTTTCACATAGCAGACTTATGTCTGACTCGTGGTTTTGTCTTTCCCATAATTCCATAGGTACTCTTTCGAGTAGTTTGAGAAAGGTCGGTTTTTGTTTATATTCTTTAGAGCTGGAGGAGACAAGCTGGATTCTTTCACCTACCGTAGTATTTTTATTTTCGCTGCATTACTATATTGTATATATATCAGCATTTATAAGGATATGTTGTTATAACTGTCTAGGTTGATGATAATACTTAGGATTGTAACTCTAAAATGCTATGTATCGTAGGATGACAATTTATGCTATTATTTGATATTATATGTTATCATTCCACTATGATATTCTGATATTGTGTTCTTTCTTCCTTGTTAATTTTCTTTTTCTTTTTATTTACCCTAACAATTTGTCTTTCCAGCACTTGAGTGCTCGGAACGTGAATAACGTAGATGTATTAATGTCGAAATTTAAGGGTTAAAAATTCGATGCATTACACATGGTATCAAAGCTGTTAAGCAAGAACCTTGCTTTGGTTGGGAATGACTCATTATGTAACGACCCGCTATTTTGGACCATTCAAATCGACAATAAATCCACACATGTCTGACTTGAATAATTCAAAATATCAGATTGTTAATTTAAATTTGGCAAAACTCAGCATATATAGTAAATAAATCAATCACAGAATCACAGACACAGAGTAATACAATAATACGCAGCGGAATAGATAAAATAGTAGTTCATGAATCTACTATAAAAACATCAAAGTTAGAAATAAAATACAACAGAATATCTCAAATGCAGTGAAGTCTCCAGTACAACAGATGACTTCTCTGAACAAATCAACTAGAAGAGCTGAAAGCTGAGGCGATAGTTGGATCTCCAAAGGAAGCTCCAAACTCCAAGGGTGAGTCTCAAATGCTGTATCACTCGGTCTGACCCGAGCGTAAAGCAAAATACAAAACACTCGAGTCAGGATTAACATTCTTATACTAATAAATCCAACTCAAGTGAAATATCAACTGAAATACAAGTAACTTAAAGGATGTTTGTAACGACCCGGTATTTTGGACCATTCAAATCGACAATAAATCCATACATGTCTGACTTGAATAATTCAAAATAACAAATTGTAATAAAAATTTGGCAAAACTCAGCATATGCAGTAAATAAATCAATCACATAATCACAGACACAGAGTAATACAATAATACGCAGCGGAATAGATAAAATAGTAGTTCATGAAGCTACTATATAAACATCAGAGTTAGAAATAAAATACAACAGAATATCTCAAATGCAGTGAAGTCTCCAGTACAACAGATGACTTCTCTGAACAAATCAACTAGAAGAGCTGAAAGCTGAGGCGATAGTTGGATCTCCAAAGGAAGCTCCAAACTCCAAGGGTGAGTCTCAAATGCTGTATCACTCGGTCTGACCCGAGCGTAAAGCAAAACACAAAACACTCGAGTCAGGATTAACATTCTTATATAAATAAATCCAACTCAAGTGAAATATCAATTGAAATACGAGTAACTTAAAGGATGTTGGGATAACCATCCTCTAAGGATCTTCAGAACTATCTACAAGGTGGAAATATACATTTTAACACCGTGGTCATTTCAATTAAATTTATACTTCAAAACCCAAATATCATTTCATTTCAAATATATCCATTTTCCAAAATAGTATATATATATATATTAAATGATTTAAAAAGTAAAGTATTTAATTTCCTCAAGTCTAGCAAATCGATTCAAATCAACTTCAAATCCCAAATTCAAATTTATTCAAAGCTCAATTCATCAATTTAATTCATTTCTAAACAGATCATTTAAATTTTCAATATATTTCAAAGCTTTAATATTCAACATTTTCAAAGTTAAATTTAACAGTTTCATATAGCTCTTGATTTAACTTCATTATTATTTAATCAGGGAATATTCACTTAATAAATTCAATATCATTTAACTAGCCTTAAATTACATTTTTACTAAATATTTCCTTAAACTTTAGTTAAACAAAAAAAAAATTCATTAGATTACTTATAAATCAAACTCAAGTTATAAATCATATCTTACATCTCAGTTTCAATAAGTTTCAAATCGGTTTAATTAAATAAAATTCTTTATTGAATACAATTTCAACTAAATTCAAATTATCTTTCTAACCTTAACTTATTCAATTATTACCAAAATCTATTTTGAAATATATTTTAAACACTCAACATATTATATGTATTTAAATCAATCATTCCCATTTATATATAATAATTTAAGGCTCAACATTTATTAAAACCATATATTTCTTTCCAAAACCATAGAATTCATTTTTAGAATATTTATATATATGGACCAATGGTGTCTGTATATATATTTATCATATGGTTAAGTGATACAGATATTTATCATTTCAATTCGAAATTTAAATATATACGGGTAGATATCATTTCGACCCGTAATCTCAATTTCAATTCAAATGAAAATCGCTTGGGTTTATCATTTCAACCCATAACGAAATTCTCCTATTCTAAAGTCCGTTTGGGTATGTATCATTTCAACCCATAGTGAATTCTATACTAACAGGGAACTTGCAGAGTGATAACAGATAATAAAAAATATAACAACAGGCATATATCATCAATATAAATAACAGATATTGGTGTCAGATGTCATAGGTGAACATATACAGATAATGGTAATAACAGGCATATAAATACTAGATACTGGTGTCAGATGTCATAGGTGGACATATACAGATAATAGCATTTATAACAATTTAAATAACTACAGCATCATATTTCAATTGTCGTTTCAATTGAAATCAAATTTAATAAATACAAGAACGTTAATCGTGAGTGATTGCTCACCTTTCGAGGTTAGAGAGATAGACAATGAAGTTGAGTTATGAAATGCAAGCACGACTTCCAAAGCAAAGTTAGATGGTACAATTTCGACGGAAAAGCTGATAGATAGAAATTGATGAGAACGGATCAAATTAGCTTGATAAAATTGAAACGAAGATTATATGATTAATTTATTACTTTCTTTCAAAATGAACGTTAAATCAAAACACGCATTTAAAAAAAATGAAATATATATATATATATATATATATATGCACACCCATGAAAACCATATAACTTTAAAACACTTCCATTTCATATTAATGTTAAATAACAAATATATAATTATTCAAAATGTCACATATATAGTATATTCATTTTATGGTTGTGTTTCCATGTAATAAATATTCATTTTAAACCAATATTAAAATAATATATATGTATAGTTAAAAAAATCAATGTTCTAACATAAAACACATATATTAAAGATCAACACACATATATATAATATCTTTTGAAATGAATACTTATGTATATATATAATTATTATAGTTTATTACTTTCCTTTTCAAAATATCCAGCAGGAAATCAAACAACTTATGCACATATATGTGCAGATAAACAATATTCTTTATAATACATTGTTAACTTACTCCTTTTTTTATTTTTTTTTATTTAACCTTTATATATAACAAAATATATGTATAAAATAAAATATTTGTATATATAAAAATCAAAACGTTTCAAACATATATTCAAAAACTGGATCATATAAATAACAATGTATTTAGTTAACGCATAGTATAAAATTCATTTATATAACACTCTTATATATATATAAATCTTGTATAAGTAAACCTTTATAGCTTCATAACTTATTTACTTTCACATATAACAAGATCTATACAAAAGAATGCAAAATTTTCTCAAATCCTCTCAAATCCTTTTGAACGTTTATAAGAAAAATTTTAAACAATAAATATACCTTCTTATTTAGGAAAGGAAGTAAGCATGCACTTGTAGGAGAAACGTGAGTGGAGGTTGAGGGTTGTAGGCGGTGGAAAGGGAAGAGGGGCGGAGATAGCTTCAGGCGATGGGTATATACGTCGCGCAAATTTTTTTTTTTTTATCTGGCGTAGGCCATGGAAAAATTTGGGAGGAGGAAAAGTAAGCAATGGTGGGGAGTGGATCTCGAAAATGAAGAAGGAGCAGGCAACAATGAAATATATGAAGAGAGAGGTAGTGGAAAGCTACAGAGAAAAATATAATATAAAAGGTAATAATAAATGAAAATCAACGTTCATGTGTTGATTCAGCAGAGAAGTTAAAGCAAATAAGAAGAGAATGGATTGATTTAAAGGAAAGGCAATGAATGGTTTAGAAATAAATAAAATGTAAAACGTATACGTTTTAATTTCAAAAAGGAAAGAAATAAATACGGGGATGGCAACAGTCAAAATTCACATTTAGGCTAATAATAGAATATAAAAGTAAGAAACTCAAAAAGATAGGCACAGAGATGTGAAATCAGGGAGACAAGGGAAGCAAGTGATCTTTCAAATTTATAACGTTGGCAATAAATATAGAATAAATGAAAATGAAGAGGGAAAGAAATAAACTATTTATGGGCGATGAATTTATAAAAGGAACCATGATGTGTACAATAATTGAAATGAAAATATACACAAATAAATGAATATGGTACAAATGAAGATGAAGGGGAAAAGAAATAAACTATTTATGGGCGATGAATTTATAAAAGGAACCATGATGTGTACAATAATTGAAATGAAAACGTACACAAATAAATGATTACCAGTGAAGTTAAAAAGGCAATAATAGTGTAAATGTGAATCGTTGCCACATAAAAAAAATAAAATGTATACAAATCTTTTACCGGTTATGTGATGGCAACGGTCACCCTTAATTGAGCTGAATAATAAAAGCCAATGCTTTGAACGTATGCCATAAATTAAGTAACAGACACTGATTTCTAAATTTATTAGTAGCTAGGAATAGCAACGTTTGAACGTGAATTGGAAAGCAATTAATACTGTGGTCCAGCCTGTACGTTTCAAATTTTGAAAACGAAGAAAATAGAAATGGAACAGGTTGCAAAAGGAAAGCCACACATATAAATGGAATAAAACGTTAACAATGAAACGTGCCACATTCAATGGAAAGAAACTGAAATGATAACGTCAAGCACGAGAATTAAGGACAATAAAGTAGAAAGTATGAGAAACGTAAAAGTGAACAAACGAATGAATACAAGCTACAGATATATATATATATATAAATGATGTAAAATATTATGTTTCTACCAGAGAGAAGAGAAAATGTTTGAAATGGAATAAATAGGGAAGGAACAAACCCGAAATGAAATAGCAACGGATAGAAAATTAAAGAGCTACAGCATGAATACGGGGAGTAATAAAGGTATGGTATTGATTGGATTGTAACTGATGTAAAACTTGAATGGACAGGGAAGAAATAAAATTTATGGTAACAGTCGATTCCCTTGATTTCATGCAAATTTATTTTCAATAATTCTTAACTGATTTGAATTTAATAGAATTACATAATAAATAAACTTTCATATAATTAATTGAAAATTTACCATTTGCTATATTTAATTATATGTAATCCAAATAAATTTTTTTTTCAAAATTTTATTATTAATAATTTTTCAAAAATCCAATTCAATACGTTATAAACCAATTAAAAATTGCTAAACTTTTATGGGTCGTTACAATGTTTGGGATAACCATCCTCTAAGGATCTTCAGAAATATCTACAAGGTGTAAATATACATTATAACACCGTGGTCATTTCAATTAAATTTATACTTCAAACCCAAATATCATTTCATTTCAAATATACCTATTTTCCAAAATAGTATACATATTTTAATTAATTCATAAAGTAAAGCATTTAATTTTCTCAAGTCTTGCAAATCGATTCAAATCAACTTCAAATTCCAAATTTAAATTTATCCAAGGCTTAATTCATCAATTTAATTCAGTTCTAAATATACCGTTTATTTTTCAATATATTTCAAAGCTTTAATATTCAAAGTTTCAAAGTTAAATTTAACAGTTTCATATAGCACTTGATTTAACTTCATTATTATTTAATCAGGGAATATCCACTTAATAGATTCAATATCATTTACTAGCCTTAAATCACATTTTACTAAATATTTCCTTAAATTTATTAAACAAGAAATATTCATTAAATTATTTAAACCAAACTCAAGTTATAAATCATATCTTAAATTCCAATTTCAATAAGCGTTATATCGGTTTAATTAAATAAAATTCTTTATTGAATACAATTTCGACTAAATTCAAATTATCTTTCTAACCTTAACTTATTCAAATTATTACCAAAATTCTATTTTGAAATATATTTTAAATATTAAACATATTATATGTATTTAAATCAATCATTCCCATTTATATATAATAATTTAAGGCTCAACATTTATTAAAACCATATATTTCTTTCCAAAACCATAGAATTCATTTTTAAAATATTTATATATATGGACCAACGGTGTCTGTATATATATTTATCATATGGTTAAGTGATACGGATATTTATCATTTCAATCCGAAATTTAAATATATACGGGTAGATATCATTTCGACCCGTAATCCCAATTTCAATTCAAATGAAAATCGCTTGGGTTTATCATTTCAACCCATAACGAAATTCTCCTATTCTAAAGTTCGTTCGGGTATGTATCATTTCAACCCATAGTGAATTCTATACTAACAGGGAACTTGCAGAGTGATAACAGATACTAAAAAAAATATAACAGCAGGCATATATCATCAGTATAAATAACAGATACGGGTGTCAGATGTCACAGGTGAACAGATATAAATAATAGTAATAACAGGCATATAATACTAGATACTGGTGTCAGATGTCACAGGTGAACAGTTATAGATAATAGCATATATAACAATGTAAATAACTACAGCAGCATACTTCAATTGTCGTTTCAATTGAAATCAGATTTAATAAATAAAAGAACGTTAATCGTGAGTGATTGCTCACCTTTCGAGGCCAGATAGATTTGACAAAGCAATGAGCTACGAATTGCAAGCACGACTTCCAAAGTAAAGCTAGATTGGCACGAATTTGACGGTCAAAGCTGATAAGGAGGAATCGATGAGAACAAACCAAATCAGTTTGATATAACGAACAAGATGTACGTATATTATATTATCATTAATATTTTATTAAAGTCAACATTAAATTTTAAACCACTATAAATAAAATAAATATAAATATAAATATATAAATATTATTCTTAAAACATATATTTTTTTTTTCAAAGTCCATATTAAATGTAAAACATATACACTATATATATAAACGAAAACATATAAACATATAGTTTTAGAAATAACACCACATATACAGATGACTTGTATATACTGTCAACATTAAAACCTATACTAAAATATGTCCACATATATACATTAACAGACTATAGATAAGCTCGAAAAAAAAAAATTTAACTTTATAACTGTGCATACATAACTAAGAAAAATCAATATATTTCACTATGCAGACCATAACAAATATGCGACCCTTTTCAAATGCAAAAAAATAAATATTTGGCTAACAGATGTGCAGATTGACCCATATATGCTTTATATAACTATATACACTGTATAACTTATACATTCTAAAAATGAGTATCATATTCGAAAGTCCAAATCTATGCAAACCTATATAACTGTTCATGTAAACAAATATGCAATATCCAACTAGACAACAGACGTATGTAAATATATACGAAAGTTATGAATCTAATATCTTATATATATAAATATGTAAATACTTTAAACACTTATATACAAAACGAACATGCTTATATCCATATCCTAACACACTAGCAGATTATACCTATATGTAAAGCTAACAAATGATGCATATAGACTTATACTTAAATGGTTAACAGAATGACATATAACAGACTATAATATAAATAACTTTTATATATAAAAACATGACATATAGAGACTCAACAACCTATAACACGTTTAAATGACTTTTGTACATCACCAGATCCTTAAATAAATATGAAAAATGCTCACGTGTAAAACATACATACCCTATAATATATTGTATATAAAGCGAAATGTAACATTCATGTATTGTAACTAAATATACAAATATATACAAACAGTTATATATATATAGTACCTTAAATATATGCCATGGGAAAACAAAAGAAGAAGACGGTTGTCTGGTGTTCAAGTGGAGGTGGCCGACCTGACGTGGGCAGTGAGGTGAACGGTGATGGGATCTCGACGATGTGGCGATTGATTTAGGGCTGAGATGGGAGGTACGGCGAGCTGTTGCGACAGGGGTGGAAGTCGGTGGGCTGGAAGGTAGTGGGAAGGCCTTCGGTGAGGCTATGCTTGGTCTGTTGTGATTGTTTGGAAAGGCGGAAGGCTAAGGGGCGGAGTGGGGGAGTCACGGTGGTTGCTGGCCGGACGGTGGTGGCTGCTGATGGCGAGGACGGTGGTGGGCAGCGGTGCGGTGAAAAAGGTGGTTGTTGCGAGGTCAGAGGGGAGTTGTGGCTTGCCAGGGAAGGTTGGGCAATAATTTGAAGTGGAAGCTAAAAATACAGAGGGGAAGAAGAGAAGGGCCATGAACGCTTTTTTTTCGGTTGGAATGAACCGTGATTGAATGAGCTTTGGGCAAAGTAAAGGCAAGAATGAATAAAGATAAAGTGGAAGTGAACGTGTATATTGAAACGCATGGAATAATTAAATATTGAAACGTACAGGCCTTTCAAATTTCTTCAAACTGATACAAAAAGAATGGCTACGAATAGAAAGGAATAAGAATAGCCCGTGAATAAAATTTGAAATGGCAACGGTCACTCACTTGAATTCAACAATTTAAAAAAAAGAAACGGCTATTTGATTTGAACCAGTGGGTAAGAGAATAGACACAAGAAAGCCAAAAGTTTTAAAACGTGAACCGGTATGACAAATCGTTTCACAGCTTTCGCTGCGTACCAGAATTTCAAAACACAGATATGAATATACCATAGAGATCAGCACGACGAGACGATCAAACTGGTATACAGATATTGGTGGTACGATCATCCGATCAAAAGTCGAAAATCGGTACTGAAAATGCTGCTATTTTACCAGAATTAAGATAAACGGAGCAGTAGAAGTCCAAATTTGGAAAAACGAATTCCGCAGTCTGATTCAGAATGATCAGAATAAATTTTCTCCTGTTGACATATTTTGGTTTCGGAAAACTTTTAAATTCACTGTTATTAACCGGTTTGATTTGAAATAAAATTTCACAGGAAAATAAACTTCAATATTATCAGATGAAAATTTACCAGTTGCTATATTAAAATAGACGTATTCCAAATAGTAGTTTTTTTATTTTCAAATTTTATTGTTTAAAATTTCACAAAATTTCAATTAATTTAACAAATAGAAATCACTAAAAGTTTGGGTCGTTACACATTAGAGATAGGGTGAGCAATGTCCTAAAATGAGTTTAGTGTATTATACATATGAGAACATATTTGTATTGTTATAAATGTATGCCTTAAAAATATTTCAACTGCAAAAAAATAAAAGATTTTATATAAGGTAACTTATATAAGTATGAATTATTAAAATGTAGTTTGATTAATGTAGGGATTAATGATGTTCATTCGTTATCCCTGGTTGATTAGTTTAGTCGTGCTTGGACAGTTTAGGAACATTTATTACCTTCTATTGACTGTTGATTTATGCTCGACCATTTTATGAGCAGTTTTACCTATTTACTACATGGGTTGGGTAGACAATAAATGTAACGTTTCAGGATTTTCGACGCTCGAAAGTCGACATTAATACGTCCACTGTATCAACTGCCGAGCAATCGAATGCCGGAAAACCGAATTGTTATGGTTAAAAAGAAGAGGTAGAAGAAGACAGAGAGAAAGAAAGAAGAAACAACAGAAATAATATCAGAATCTCACATATCGCAGCGGAACAACATATAATTGATAAATGAATAATCTTTAAATCAAAGAACTATATCAATTTATACATTACATCGTGAGAGTCAATATACAACTCAATACAATAATGGACAGTTATATAAACTTGTCCCCATACAGAATACACAGTGGAAAAATAATATCATATACAAGTGATACGCCTCGCCATCCAGCTCGCCACTGAGCTCCACAGTATCTCCTGAATCCAGAATGACCTGAAAATCTAACTCTAGGCTGCCCGTGTGGAAAATTATGGGCACCCAGAGTTTAGGAAGGGAACAATAAACTCCAGGTTAGTCATGGGACTGGTGTTAGAACTTAAAAAAGTTTATCTTTAAAACAAACAACAAAAGAATTTTCAACATTGAAATCCGCAATGCTTTTGAAAAATGAAACTACCATAAGACCTCCCACCACACACACAATGCAATCGCAGACTTGGAGGAGATTTCTTCTTATGATTGTTAAATATGCTTACTACGCAAGAAAAACTCTTTCGATATTATTACTAGTGCATAGTGTGAAAATCCTTTCGAAAATACAATATTAATCTTAGCCAGCATAGGTACCATTATATTATGCCTACTATAGCTGCCATGTTAAATGGCAGGTTCTACAACTAAAACCGTATTGGGTTCGTATTGTTTGATTGGATTTCCCACAAATGGTCAGGCTAAGGAACTTCCAACTGCCACATGGGTACGCCTCTGGCGGGACGTCCCGAGAGTCAACCTGCTCTCTGCCAACACAAGGTCGGGTTACCTCTTACACTAGGTAACTACTACACGAATATGCCACCCACCGGTCCTTTGGGACCTTTATCCGAGGCGCCTCAACAAAACAACAATCACACAGTAAATGAGATTGGAGTAACCACATAGGTTAAATACCAGGGCTCCATACCTGATACCACCCTTTTCCAGAAGGAAATGACATACCCTAAAGGGAGCGACCCTCATAACCTTGTCGCATCATTCCTGTTTCGACCATTTCCGGGTTGTGAGGTCCGAAGAGGTCTCATCCACAAAGCTATGCTTTTTCACAAAGCCACGCTTTGATCAACAAATGGTCAATAAATAATCATCACACAGCAACACTCAGCATGCCACATTACCAAATTGGGAATATATCGCTGATAGCCTTCAACTACATAACCTCTGAGCTCGTACATCTCAGAGAAGGGTGTTAAGATAAGAGAATAAATTCTCCGCCATCAACAGAAATGTATTTGAAAGAAATCAGCTTTATATCTCAAAATGTAATGTCAGACATGTAACCATACAAGTCTGTTCCGGGTTCGAACAGAACCGAAGGCACTTCCGAAGAAGCCCTTGCAATCCGGGTATTCACAATCCCGATCGAACTTCCCATCACAAACGAAATCTCTATACCGTAGCTAACGGTGCAGAGACAATCGATATGTCATCCTATCGTTTTCACAAATACCCGGTCTTCACCACCGGTCTTCAAATGTTATCCATATCGTCATATCACTAATTCAGAATGGGTTATATGACACAAAGATCCTCTCCCGGCTCAGCCGAATATGAACGCAATATTTAAAACATATGAATATCGGGATTTCAATTAAGTCACAACTTATTACCCAAACCTTTTCCTTTAAATGGTTTAAACAAATTACCATTTTAAATCTTTAAACAAAAAAGATTTACTTCACAAAGTTCACCCAGTTTCACAAAGATCCCTTCATAGATTTTCAAATCAATTTCCATTTCAATTGGATTAACTCATCCAACCTTTGAATCAAAATTCGATTCATAGCTTTCAAAACAATTTTATTTCAAATAGAATCCTTTTTACACACATTGGAAATTCATTCCTAACATGAAAGCTTTTATTATTTGAAAACAAATAGTTTTCGTTTTGGAAAAATCTGATTTCATTTATACAAGTTACGGTCTTTGGGTTAATTCAAATTTCCACAACAACACTTTTAAAAATGGTTTAAATTCCTATAAACACCCTTTTACACTTGTATAATCCTTTTAGACCAGAATTCCCAAATCCTTGAATTCAATTTCAAATATTGAATTCAAATTTAAATCAAATTGTTCAAATCTCAATTTTATTAAGTTATTTAAAATAACTTTTATTTTTGAAACTCATTTTCAAAAACTTTCAATTCCAATTCCAAAACTAATTTGGATTCAAAAATTCAATCTTTAGAATTGTTAAAAAACTGTGACTTAACTGATTTCCACGTGAAATCCACATTTGTGTGTGTATTGTGTAGTCCAAGGGTTTAACACAATAGTGCAACAACATTCAACCATCACAGATCAAATATAACAATATAATTGATAAGTGGTATAAACTATAACGCTTATCTTTCATTCATAGATCACAGATAAACAAATTACAGATCACAACACAAATCAGGATATATCACAAAGCATCACATATTTGGGATATCAAACAATTCAACATCAAATATAATCCAAACATCCATAAGTAGGATTAATTTAATTATCTGATTAATTTAAATAAGATAAATTTAAAGTCAGATTCATTTCTAAAGACCAAATCAAATTTCCAATTAATTTCCAAATTATTTCCTTTTTAAAATAAATTTCTTTATCTCTTCAAATCTATTTAAAAATCCAAATTTTAAATAAAATTTTCAACTTATAAATAATATTATCCGAAATCCATTTATTAAGGCTTTTTCCCAAAATTTGGAATTTAATTCAATATAGTTCAAAAATAAGACTTTTATCTTTTTAAAACTCCTTTTAAATTTATCCAATTCTCAAAAATAAGTTTTAAAATAAACTTTCAACTTGAATTTTTAAAAATCCAATTTTTATTTATTTTTGGTATCCAAGGATACCAAAAATATGTTCGGCTAACCTATAGCCTTCAACAATTTCAATCACAAGGATAATCACACAGAGATTATAAATAATCAACACACAACATATGAAATAATTTCAAATGTTTGAGGAATCCAGTTGGATCCCTCCAACCTGTTTCCCTGCGTCCACAGATGTTAGCACAATACCAATTCCACTTTGAGGTGGAATATCACGGTATATGGGATTTGTAAAATATTATCCGCTATTATGCGGCGCAATAAGGTCTCATCCGCTATATAATGCGGGAAATCAACTCCAAATACATATATAATACCAATTCCACTTCGAGGTGGAATATCGCGGTATATGTTTTTAATATAATAACTTCCGCTTAATATGCGGCGTATAGGGTCTATTTCAATGCAACAAATGACAACCATCAATCCAAACACACAATCAACCAATTTTAAATTTAACTATTTAAAATTTAAATCGAAACACAATTCGATTGAGTGAGAAGTTTTCACCTTGCTTCCAAAAACAGTTGTAGTGTTTTATTTCGAATAAAATTAAACACGCGTTTAATTTTACCCAAAATTCAAACTAGCTCCAATCAATCCCAAATCAGCTCCATCACGTAGTGCTCATTAATACGGACCCAACGCAAGTCGTTTCGTGCGAAACGGACCTTGTATGAAAAAGTTATAGCTTTTTAAACATTATACGAATTAATATAAATCAATTTACAATTTTATTTATTATTTTAACCTACGTCAATCCTGGGTCGTTAGATTTCAAACCCTAGCATCCTGGCCGTGCGCATATGCTTCTTCCCCATTCACGCTTTGCTCCAGGAAATCACGAAACCCATGCCGCCTTCATCCTTTGATTTATCGCGACCATATCCTTCACTTTGACGACGATCAGAGACTTCCACTCGAATGCCCACCACGAGAGCTACCCACGGCCACGAGCACGGCAAGCTCGGCCTCCATCTCGCGTGGAAAAATGTGTGCGAACATTGTGCGTTCAAGCTCGAATTGACGACGATCTATCATATGAAATCCAATCATAACTGTTGGATTCGAGCATCTCGTGATGTTCTACAACTTTGCAGTTGAACATTTCTTGAATTGATTTGTGGATTGTGAAATATTTTTGGAAGAACGAGATGCGTTTCTGGCCATTGAAGTTTTGAACTGGCGGCTAACCCTAGCCTCCTTAGGGTTTTAGCAAAATGAAGAAAAATGTGGCCTTTTATAGAAAATTTGACGAAACACTATTCACTCTAAATTCTCCGAACTCCAAATGAAGCGTGCCGGCTGACGTTTCTAGGGTTTAACCCGCGTTCCGGACACAATGGAATAGGTATCAAGAGCCAATTCGGTCATATGTGCGAGTTACGGAAATAAACGATCAATTTTAAATTAAATCGATTAAAACGATTTCTATGCGTTTTGGCTTGCCCCGGACAAACCGTAAGTCCGATTGACACGAAATTTTAAACCTTGAAATAATTTCACATTACTGATCCGATGAAACTAGTTTCGTTAAAATCCGAAACTGTTTGAAAAATGACTATTTTTACTAGTCAATTAAATATTAAAATAATCAATTATCACAATTTAACTTTTAATTCAATTTTAAAAGTTCACTAACATTGTCCTAACTCAAATATGATTTAATACAACTTTATAAATCATTTTCATTCACATTAAACCCAATTTCCAATTATTTCTGGAATTTCAAATATAATATTATCGATTTAATTAAACAATTAAATCACTATATTCGAAATATAATTCATTCGGCTTATAAATCTTACTTGTTAATATTTAAAATCAATTAAATATCTAAATTTCAAATGACGAAAATTCTGGGTCGTTACAATCTTCCCCTCTTAAAAGAATTTCGTCCTCGAAATTGCCAAGTAAGAAAAATGCCCCAAATCCATTAACTTTTCAAAAATTCACTTAGTGAAAATTTTATATTCACCTTTTCCAAAACCTTTAACTTCAACCAAAACAATGGTTTCCATTTAGTTCAATTCCTACATTTTCATTTCAATTTAGAAATTGACTTTTCTTTAACAAAAATTTTCTAAATTTTCAAAATTTTTCTAACTCCCAAAATTTACGGAAAATTTTGGCAGAGTCTCCTTTGTACGGAGGAGCTTTTACAATATCATAATAGATATAAATATATATACATCGACCCACACGGCCGGAAAATAGAAAAACAGTTCATATTTCCTATTTTTATTGCGTAGGCGTGCCTTTTTAGCATTTTTAAGCAAAGCAGTTATTTATTAAGCATTTTAGCGCAACCCAACCAGCCGAACGACAGCCACGACACCTGTACTTACTCAATTTAAACACGTAAGTGATATATATATAAAGTTATTAACAATTTACTCTTTTAAACAACTACAACACATGCATATTAAAAGAAATGCATACCAAACAAGGTTTATAAGCAACTTATATGATTTCGACATTACTTGTAATTGTTTACAACCAATTCATATACAACGACATTCAATTATTCATTTTCAATTAGTTTACATTCACTAATTTAAATTCAAGTTGGTTCGCTTTCAATTTAAATCCAATTACATAGCTTTCAATTTCACTAATTCAATTTCATTAACACTTAATGAATTAAACTATATACAATCAACCAACAATCATATAACAACCAATGTATATTCAACATAACCAAATTTATTCACTTTGTTTTACTTTACATTCAATTTGGTTCAACATTTTTAATTCCAATTGGTTTAATATTAAATTGGCTTTTATTCAATTTCTAATTTATTAGCCTTTAATGAATTAACACTTATATCCATTATTCCATATCAATTTATTTACATTAGATTGATTAACATTCAATTCATTTGTTAATTCAATTGCTAATTCATTTTACAAATAAAGTTGAATCTTCTTTATATAACTCAAGTTCACATTCATTTAATTTACTTTATTATTTTATTTCGATACCAAAATCAACTTCTATTTAACATCACTTAAGTTATATTCCATTTCAAATTTTCACTTACATTTGCTTTCACTATACAACTTAAGTTATATTCCTTTTAAACATTATTTGTTTAGCTTAACTTAAATTTCCACTTATAAATCCAATTCAATTTAGATTTTAATTTTAATTTTGTTTATCACAACAACACTTCAATTTTCGATTTACTATGGTAGCAAATCCATCACACAGAAACTTGAAAATGATACTGATGATGCTGCAGTCATCACCCTTATTATTTCTCAGTAACAGTAGTGAATTCAGTGCTTAATATTCTTTCAAAATTTCCTTTTATTTATAAATCACATTTATAAATATTTTTCTCATATAATTTCACTATTTTACTTTACTTATACAAGATTAATTCACAATTGTAAATCATTTTAATTATAATTCCATACTAAATAATTCATTTGCTCTTATATAATTTATTCTTTCATAATTGTTGTTTTTATTTAGATTATTCAAACAACTTTTATTAATATATATATATATATTCTTACATTTTCAACAACCAAACAATTCAATTTTATATACACTTTAATAATTCTGAAAAATTATTCCCTTTATATGTAAAATATAATCAAGGTAAAATTATTTCATTTACCCAATTTAAAATGATACCATGTCGGATTATCTCGTTCAAGAGTTTAGAAACCCTTATCGATACAGTTAGCTAGACTGCACCGACCAGAATCCATAAACACTCAACCGATAAGTCAACACAATACAGAATAATTTCATATTCACTAACAAATACGCGCTCATATCTATTATTACACTCCCACTCATTCTAGAGTACTACCGACTCTATCTCTAATGAGTAACACCCAACAGAGCCAAGGTTATCGCTTAACCATATGCTCTGATACCACATGTAACGTTTCAGGATTTTCGACGCTCGAAAGTCGACATTAATACGTCCATTGTATCAACTACCGAGCAATCGAATGCCGGAAAACCGAATTGTTATGGTTAAAAAGAAGAGGTAGAAGAAGACAGAGAGAAAGAAAGAAGAAACAACAGAAACAATATCAGAATCTCACATATTGCAGCGGAACAACATATAATAGATAAATGAATAATCTTTAAATCAAAGAACTATATCAGTTTATACATTACATCATCAGAGTCAATATACAACTCAATACAACAATGGACAATTATATAAACTTTTCCCCATACAGAATACACAGCGGAAAAATAATATCATATACAAGTGATACGCCTCGCCATCCTACTCGCCACTGAGCTCCACAGTATCTCCTGAATTCAGATTGACCTGAAAATCTAACTCTAGGCTGCTCGTGTGGAAAATTATGGGCACCCAGAGTTTAGGAAGGGAACAATAAACTCCAGGTCAGTCATGGGACTGGTGTGAGAACTTAAAACAGTTTATATTTAAAACAAACAACAAAAGAATTTTCAACATTGAAATCCACAATGCATTTGGAAAATGAAACTACTATAAGGCCTCCCACCACACATACAATGCAATCGCAGACTTAGAGGAGATTTCTTCTTATGATAGTCAAATATGCTTACTACGCAAGAAAAACTCTTTTGATATTATTACTAGTGCATAGTGTGAAATTCCTTTCGAAAATACAATATTAATCTTAGCCAGCATAGATACCATTATATTATGCCTGCTATAGCTGCCATGTTAAATGGCAGGTTCTACAACTAAAACCGTACTGGGTTCGTATTGTTTGATTGGATTTCCAACAAATGGTTAGGCTAAGGAACTTCCTACTGCCACATGGGTACGCCTCTGGTAGGACGTCCCGAGAGTCAACCTGCTCTCTGCCAACACAAGGCCGGGTTACCTCTTACACTAGGTAACTACTACATGAATATGCCACCTCCCGGTCCTTTGGGACCTTTATCCGAGGTGCCTCAACAAAACAACAATCACACAGTAAATGAGATTGGAGTAACCACATAGGTTAAATACCAGGGATCCATACCTGATACCACCCTTTTCCAGAAGGAAATGATATACCCTAAATGGAGCAACCCTCATAACCTTGCCGCATCATTCCTGTTTCGACCATTTCCGGGTTGTGAGGTCCGAAGAGGTCTCGTCCACAAAGCTACGCTTTTTCACAAAGCCACGCTTTGATCAACAAATGATCAATAAATAATCATCACATAGAAACACTTAGCATGCCACATTACCAAATTGGGAATATATCGCTGATAGCCTTCAACTACATAACCTCTGAGCTCGTACGTCTCAGAGAAGGGTTTTAAGCTAAGAGAATAAATTCTCCGCCACCAACAGAAATGTATTTGAAAGAAATCAGCTTTATATCTCAAAATGTAATGTCAGACATGTAACCATACAAGTCTGTTCCGGGTTCGAACAGAACCGAAGGCACTTCCGAAGA
Source organism: Allium fistulosum (assembly GCA_030737815.1). Lineage (NCBI taxonomy): Eukaryota > Viridiplantae > Streptophyta > Magnoliopsida > Asparagales > Amaryllidaceae > Allium > Allium fistulosum. The sequence continues at coordinate 1,094,896,925 of CM060903.1, forward strand.
AGCCCTTGCAATCCGGGTATTCACAATCCCGATCGAATTTCCCAACACAAAGGAAATCTCTATACCGTAGCTAACGGAGCAGAGACAATCGATAGGTCATCCTATCGTTTTCACAAATACCCGGTCTTCACCACCGGTCTTCAAATGTTATCCATATCGTCATATCACTAATTCGGAATGGGTTATATGACACAAAGGTCCTCTCCCGGCTCAACCGAATATGAACGCAATATTTAAAACATATGAATATCGGGATTTCAATTAAGTCACAACTTATTACCCAAACCTTTTCCTTTAAATGGTTTAAACAAATTACCATTTTAAATCTTTAAACAAAAAAGATTTACTTCACAAAGTTCACCCAGTTTCACAAAGATCCCTTCATAGATTTTCAAATCAATTTCCATTTCAATTGGATTAACTCATCCAACCTTTGAATCAAAATTCGATTCATAGCTTTCAAAACAATTCACTTTCAAATAGAATCCTTTTTACACACATTGGAAATTAATTCCTACCATGAAAGCTTTTATTATTTGAAAACAAATAGTTTTTGTTTCGGAAAAATATGATTTCATTTATACAAGTTACGGTCTTTGGGTTAATTCAAATTTCCACAACAACACTTTTAAAAATGGTTTAAATTCATATAAACACCCTTTTACACTTGTATAATCCTTTTAGACCAGAATTCCCAAATCCTTGAATTCAATTTCAAATATTGAATTCAAATTTAAATCAAATTATTCAAATCTCAATTTTATTAAGTTATTTAAAATAACTTTTATTTTTGAAACTCATTTTCAAAAACTTTCAATTCCAATTCCAAAACTAATTTGGATTCAAAAATTCAATCTTTAGAATTGTTAAAAAACTATGACTTAACTGATTTCCACGTGAAATCCACATTTGTGTGTGTATTGTGTAGTCCAAGGGTTTAACACAATAGTGCAACAACATTCAACCATCACAGATCAAATATAACAATATAATTGATAAGCGGTATAAACTATAACGCTTATCTTTCATTCATAGATCACAGATAAACAAATTACAGATCACAACACAAATCAGGATATATCACAAAGCATCACATATTTGGGATATCAAACAATTCAACATCCAATATAATCCAAACATCCATAAGTAGGATTAATTTAATTATCTGATAAATTTAAATCAGATAAATTTAAAGTCAGATTCATTTCTAAACACCAAATCAAATTTCTCTTCAAATCTATTTAAAAATCCAAATTTTAAATAAAATTTCAACTTATAAATAATATTATCCGAAATCCATTTATTAAGGATTTTTCCCAAAATTTGGAATTTAATTCAATATAGTTCAAAAATAAGACTTTTATCTTTTTAAAACTCCTTTTAAATTTATCCAATTCTCAAAAATAAGTTTTAAAATAAACTTTCAACTTGAATTTTTAAAAATCCAATTTTTATTTATTTTCGGTATCCAAGGATACCAAAAATATGTTCGACTAACCTATAGCCTTCAACAATTTCAATCACAAGGATAATCACATAGTGATTATAAATAATCAACACACAACATATGAAATAATTTCAAATGTTTGAGGAATCCAGTTGGATCCCTCCAACCTGTTTCCCTACATCCACAGATGTTAGCACAATACCAATTCCACTTCGAGGTGGAATATCGCGGTATACGGGATTTATAAAATATTATCCGCTATTATGCGGCGCAATAGGGTCTCATCCGCTATATAATGCGGGAAATCAACTCCAAATACATATATAATACCAATTCCACTTCGAGGTGGAATATCGCGGTATATGTTTTTAATATAATAACCTCCGCTTAATATGCGGCGTATAGGGTCTATTCCAATGCAACAAATGACAACCATCAATCCAAACACACAATCAACCAATTTTAAATTTAACTATTTAAAATTTAAATCGGAACACAATTCGATTGAGTGAGAAGTCGTCACCTTGCTTCCAAAAACAGTTGTAGTGTTTTATTTCGAATAAAATTAAACACGCGTTTAATTTTACCCAAAATTCAAACTAGCTCTAATCAATCCCAAATCAGCTCCATCACGTAGTGCTCGTTAATATGGACCCAACGCAAGTCGTTTCGTGCGAAACAGACCTTGTATGAAAAAGTTATAGCTTTTTAAACATTATACGAATTAATATAAATCAATTTACAATTTTATTTATTATAAAATCAATTCACATTACGGACAAACCGTAAGTCCGATTGACACGAAATTTGAAACCTTACAATAATTTCACATTACGGATACGATGAAACTGGTTTCTTCGAAATTCGAGACTGTTTGAAAAATGATTATTTTTACTAGTCAATTAAATATTAAAATAATCAATTATCACAATTTAACTTTTAATTCAATTTTAAAAGTTCACTAACATTGTCCTAACTCAAATATGATTTAATACAACTTTATAAATCATTTTCATTCACATTAAACCCAATTTCCAATTATTTCTGGAATTTCAAATATAATATTATCGATTTAATTAAATAATTAAATCACTATATTCGAAATATAATTCATTCGACTTATAAATCTTACTTGTTAATATTTAAAATCAATTAAATATCTGAATTTCAAATGACGAAAATTCTGGGTCGTTACAATAAATTGTAGGTGCATTGAAATGGACACCTTGTGAATTAATTTCATAGTTTGACTATAAGGAATTTGGTGATAATGTTGTGTTAGAAGTTCATTGTAATAGAAGAAGTTTATAAATTTTCTAAGTACGGTTTATAAAGTATAAATGATGAGGATTTAAACTAATATTTTGAGAACTCAAATCCCAGTGTCTTTGAAAATATTTTTCAAGATTTTGGAAAATAATAATAGTATTATTTGAAATTATTTGTGAATTCTATTATTTCAAAAAGAGTTTTTAGATTTGTTCGAGTTAGAGATTGCTCTTAGAATCGACAAGTCAATCCGGGAACAAAGTATTTTCATAATATCTAGTTTGAGTGGCTCAAAGGCGACTTAAAATGGGCAAGAGATGTGCTTAGTTAGTAAGCATTTCTCATGGACATTACCCTTCTTAGTAAGGGAATATATGGTATGACTTGTAGGACCCATTTCCATGGTATCATTTTTGTGTTACTCTACGTATATTGTATATTTTCTATTGATTTTAAAGTATATATTTGGGAAGGTGGTTTACGAATTTAGATCATGAGACCTGGTAATATTTACGAAGTATTTGATAACTCTTTGAAAATGATTTTGGTTTAATACCAAAAGTATGATTTGATACACAAAAGATATATGTATATATTATTAATTCAAATGATTTGAAATAAAACCCGATGTTTAGTTCAAAGTTTTCTTTAAAAGAAGTTTGATATAGAAATATAGAGTAGTTTAATAAACGGTAATTTTGGGTAATGAAGATTTTAATAAGAACTTTTTTATAGAAGAGTTTTGCATGTGTGCTATGTATGGTGCCAATTAGTAGTGGCATAATCCAAAAATTAAAGAAACATTTTCTTGTTTTCCCATTACGGTAAAGTGTGTTCAATAAATAAGCATAACTTTGATATGTTGTTTTATTGACACATGTATCCTATGTATAACAACCCATGGTCAAGTCATAATTAATTAATTAATAATAGTTATTAATGAAGTAAACATGAATTTGAAATTATTTAATATATGGTTAAAGAAATGATTTGGAAATTTAATGGAAATTGTTTTATTAAAATATTAAAAATTTAATTTGAAAGAATATGATCAAATAATTTATTTGGTTATATTTAAATGAGAAATTATGAATTAATTATCTGAAATAGATGAGAAATTATGAATTAATTATTATGAATTAATAAAACAAAGCTCATTACTACACCAGCCCAAACCCAATATGGCTTCATGTAAATATTGAAGGTTAGTGATGTGTTGAAAAAAATTTCACGAAAACAAAGTTAAGAAAATAAATGTTTATATATGAATCAAGCCCACATTGAATAGACCCAAACCAAGAAAATAAATACATTTGTTTCATGAAGAGAGGGAGTCTAGAGTTTTCCAACTCCTGAGGCTTCGCTATAATGACCCGCAAATCTGCACAATTCAAGCTGACAATAAACCGCACATGTCCACCCCATATTAAATGGAAAGATGGATAGTTAGGGGAAAGAAGAAGAAAGAAGAAGAGAAGAGAAGAAGAGAAAAGAAATTAAAAACATCACAGAATTCCACAATCGCAGCTGAACAATATATAATATAATATTAATGATCTTTACAAAAGAGAAACTATTATATACATACATCCATTAAATTACAACAACAAATCACAATCATCAGCTTGGACAGTTATAACAACCTGTCCTCACAAATGCTGATGATTTTACAACAAAGCAGCGGAATACGACTTGAAGACCTCCATCTCGTCTCCTGAGCTCTAATGCCTCCAAAGCTAATCTGTAATATGCTCAGTCTGACCCGAGCATTATAATAGAATAACACATAGTCAATTTAGGAAAACTAGCATGAGAAAACACACCTAACTAGATTTTAGGTTATAGAAAACCTTTGAAAATCAAAAGTATCTCGTAAGACCACACCGCACATAAACATGGACGGGTTTTTACCTTACGATAACAAAACATTCTTATGAAATTCTATGATATTATAATAGTGTCTAAGATACAAATATTTATTAACCATAGCCGAAATTGTTACATTAATTAAATTTCAGCATAATAGGTATACAACTAAAACCGTAAAGGCTTGTATTGGAGAATGGATTCCATACAATAACTGGGCTACTGGGGTACCGCCCGTTACGGTGCATCTCTAGATAAAATAACATCGAGGACCTCGTCGGGATCCCTTGCCAACACAGAACCGGCCTACCACTTGACTAGTAGTACCGAATATGATCACCTCTCCGTTAATGGGCCCCGAAGCATACAAATGAGAGATAATATCGACCCTAGATAGGGATGATCATACCCTACTTGGGAGCGACCCACTTAGCCGTGCTGCATCTCCCATGTTTTAGTCATTCCTGGTTGATGAGGCTTGAGGCTACATTTTACCTTTTATATATCACTTCCCACTTGGAATGCTAACACTTCCCTCCAGGAAACAATGCATTGCCAGCATTCATCCATACAAGTTGTCTAGGAGATGGACAAACCGAAAGCACTACTTCAACTACATACATTTTGGAATCACCCCCAAGATTAGTAATAAGCAGCCCTTGCACTTCAAAGAGCTCCATTTTCAGTTACATTATCTTCAAGATATCTTCACTTCGAAACGCTTGAGTTAGATCGAAGTGGTTTTCAGATAACGTATCCGATCCCGGTCTCTTCGAAACAACATGCGATAATTTTCGGTAAAATCATCCCCCGTTCTTTAGGAAATAAATAGTCAATGATTAGAGCGGAGATCACCTCCTAACCTGTAATGACCCGTATTTTTACGGATCGAAAAGTTCGTTCAAATCTGGAATTTTCAGCATTTTAAGTCGTTTCAGATTTTAGGCAGAATTTGTCTAAGTCCTAGGTCGTGAACGACCTAAGAGCTAAGTCGTGACCGACCTATAGGATGGTAGCGAGTTAAGAAGGTTTGCGACCTAGAGGTTAGGTCGTCTTGGTTTAGGTCGTAGTTGGCGACCTAAGAGGTAGCGCGACCTAGAGTGTGAGCGACCTAAGTTTGAGAGTTGAGTTGTTAGGTCGACTGGATGACCTAAGGTTAGTAAGCGACCTAAGGGGATAGGTCGGCAGCGACCTAAGGAACTAGAGACAGTAGTTAGCGACCTAGGGTTAATGACCTAATTGTTAGCGACCTAAGAGTTAAGCAGAATAGGGGTTGGCTGGTTAGCGTAGTTAGGTCGTTAGACGACCTAAGGTGTTAGGTTGCGTGTGTGTTAGGTCGCATCCCAGTTGTTCGCGACTTATGTTAAGTCGCGAGGAAACTTAAGGTGTTAGGTCGTTGGGTTTTGGCTTAGTATTAGGTCGCGCATAGTTAAGTCGTGCAGTGCTTTAGGTCGTTAGTGTGTTAGGTCGTTGAGGTTATAGGTCGTAACACAGTTAGGTCGCTGAGGCGCTACAATTGTTAGGTCGCGTAAGCGCTTAAGCGTTAGGTCGCTGATGTGTTTAAGTGTTAAGTCGTAGCACTGTTAGGTCGCACCTATGGTTAAGTCGCTAAGTCATAGGTCGTAACCTTGTTAGGTCGTAGGAGGAAGGGTTTTGTTAGGTCGTTGAAGCGCTTGGGTGATAAGTCGTATGTTGCAGTGGCCTGGGTTGTTAGGTTGAAAAGGCTTTAGGTCGGTGGGGTTTATAGGTCGTAGGTCGTAGGTCGTATACGACCTAACTCCGAGCGACCTAGGGGCGGTTTTCGGCTATAAATAGAGGGGGTTGGCTTCATTTTTGGAATCCGGATTTCGAAGCGATGAAGTGCTGCCATTTTGAGAGCTCGACTTCTACACTTCTTCACTTCTTTTCTCCACTTTAATCTAGTGCTTCCATTCATCCAAGTTGAAGATCAAATTGAAGATTCAAGAGCTTAGATTGAAGATCTTCATCCTTTGAAGCGAGATTTCTTCGTTTGAAGCGGATTCGTGATAGATCAAGCTTGATCCTTCGCTGTCCAGATCTGAAGCGTGTTGATTTGAGGTTATTTAGGTGATTTGGTGAGTGGTGATTATCTCTCACACGGATCCAAAGGAGTATATCGGATTGTTGGCTCGATTTGGTGTTAAAATAGTGATTTTCATGCATTTTCTTCATCCTAAGTGTAGATCCATGTAGACCCATTGTTCATGATGTTTTGACAACCATTTTATCACATGTTAACCTATGCAAGTTCATTCATCAAGTTTGTAGAGATATTGTTCATGTTTTCATGCTTGTTGGACTTTCAACTCTTTAATTACGAAAATGCCATTATTGTTATAATTGTCTACTTAGATCATATTTGAATGCTTGATTGCTTGGATTAATGTTTGATTTGGTTGATTGTTATGAATTAGATGATTGATGGTTTGATTTAGACCGAAGATGATTCAAAAAGCTAGGAGAAAGGCTCTTGAATTGGGTAAGCTGCTCGTGGCATATGTAGCGGGATGATGAAGCTCTTATGCGTAGATTTGATGATGTGATGTTGAGATGAGGCTTTGCGAGGATGTGATGAAGCGAGGCAATCATGTGATGAAGACTTGGTCTAATCCAGACGGGATCATTCCAAGCATGTTGATAACTCGGTGGTATGATTCGAGTTGAGGATAATGAATGGATATGAGAATAGTCGTCGAGGAGGATGACTAGGAGGCTTGGATAGCATCGTTGTTGAAGGTTCTAGCATGCTCTAAGCAAGAGTACGTTTGGGCAGATTCGATAGTCCCAACGGCCAACTGTAGATGGTCGAGTACTCTGGGCAGATTCGATAGTCCTAGGCACGGGCTGCGACGACGTGCGGGAGTTATGTCTAGAACCGGGGTTTCCATTAGCCCTTGACGGACGGCTGAAAGAATGTGCCGGTCATTCAATTAACGGTGATATCGAAGCAATGATAACAATGATAGCCAGAGTCATAGATGTTTGGTTGTATCGTCATTCGGACTCAAGAGCGGTATTTTCTGGGTGCTTATCTGATTTAGGCCTTGGTACTTGGAAAACATCGCCTTTGACTCGAATGATTATTACTTTACTTTAAATTGTATGCTCTGTTGTGTTGCTTCTGCTTAGTGTGTGTCTGGGGGCTATCACTGTAGAAAGAGGTGGAGTGGGAGGGTTGTATTCCTATTCCTTTTCCTTTATGCTCTTTTGGTATGTTGCTAGTTAATTTACTGCTCACTAAGACTGTTGTCTGACTCAAGGCTTTATGTTTAACTCTTATTGCCTTGGGCTGTTCGTCCATTTTTGGGACGGGCATACTAGGTAGCAGGTGACAGGTGTTGTTCTCTTCTCACGATGCTGATATCGAAGACGAGCTGGAGGGTTGCATATTATCTTCTTATTATATGTACTGGATGTTCCGCTGTTTTGTATTCTCTGAGTGTTATGTAGTGAGGCTTGATGTATTGGCTATTTGGATGCTTGTATTCAACTATTATGAAGTTTTATATGATGGCATTTTATTCTGTAAAGCTTCACTATATATATGTTCTATTGTATTTTGTCCATGCGTTGTGAGTAATACGATAGATTCTGTTGGTTTAATCTACCCTGACAATCGTCCATGGTCGCCTGGCACACTTTATAGCGCACTATCTCTAGATTCGGTGCAGGGGTCATGGGCGGTCGTCACATTTGGTATCAGAACCTTGGTTAATCGATTTTGCCCAATGCTCGCTGACGTAACTACGTATGAGAGACGTAATTGTATTTTGATGGATGAATACTATATATAATATAGTAGTTTAGTTGAGTTTGAGTCCTTTATGCAGTTGTTTCTCTAGATGTTCTAATCATTCCTTTTTATTGATATTGAGAATGAGTCGAAGAGGGAGACCAGCTGCTAGGGAGGGCCGTGCTACTGAGGGGGCTGCTGATTATGTAGCTATGTTCGAAGCTATGATGACTTCGATCATGAGAAGGATACCAGTTCCAGGGGCAGCAGTAGATGTTGGAGTTCAAGTCCAAAATCCGAAACCAGTGGATTTTGCTAAGTTGTGCAAGGATTATGCCGCTCTTGGAGGAAAGGTTTTCTTGGGAACAGAATCAACTATTGAGGTCCAGAGGTGGATAGATGCTTGTAGAAGGATCTTTGGTGATTTGGGAATTGAGGATGCGACTAAGAGGAAGTTGGCATCGAGACAGCTTCAAGGGAGAGCTTCTGATTGGTGGAACTCTATTACCATCACTACTCCGGAGGAAGAGATTACTTGGGAGCAATTCCAAGTTAGGTTTGAAGCTAAGTTCATTTCTACAGCTCAGAAGTCTGTTCTGTTCAAGAAGTTTGTGGAGCTCAAGCAGGGTGGAAGATCAATCCTTGAGTATGTTTCTGAGTTTGAAGCTTTGTCCAAGTATGCCCGGTCATATATTGAATCTGCATATCAGAAGAATGAGAAGTTTGTGACAGGCTTGGACAGTTATCTTGGGAGGCAGTTGGTGGATCATTTGGATGATTCATTTGAGAAGCTTGTGGAGAAAGCTCTCAGGCATGAGAGTCTGTTTCCTAAGGAAGGATCTGTTGTTGCTGTGACCAGGGAAGAGTCTAAACCCCATCAGGGTGGAAACAAGAAGAGGAAGCAGCAGCAGCAGAAGGGTAAGGATGGCCAGAAGAAGCCGAAAGGCGAGGTGACTTGCTACAATTGTCAGCAGAAGGGCCATTTCTCGAAGGATTGTAAGAATCCGAAGGTGCCGATGAAGTGTCACAACTGTGACAAGCCGGGACATTTCAGGAAGAATTGTCCAGAACCGAGGAGGGACAAGCAGATTGTGCAAGCTTATGCTTTGGGAGCTATTCCGTCGTTTTCAAAAGCTCCTACCGCTGAAGAGAAAGGAAAGAGTGTGGTTGTTCAAGGTACTCTTTTCCTATGTGGTGTTCCAGTTAGAGTTCTATTTGATACTGGAGCGTCGCATTCATTTGTTTGTAGTGAACTCGTAGGCCGGTTAGGTTTGGAACCGGATATTGTTGATAGGCCATTGGTTGTGACTAATCCAGTTGGGGGTTCGTCTTGTTTGTGTATGTTATGCCGTGGTCTGATTGTGTCGAGTCATGGTTGCTCTTTTGTTTGTGATTGTTTTGTTCTGAACTTTGCGGGGTTCGGAATTATTTTGGGTATGGACTGGCTTAGGAAGTATGCGGCTAAGGTTGATTGCGAAAGGTTGGAAGTGACAGTCGAGAATGTGGAGGGGCGAAAGATTGTGATACGATGTAAGCATGAAGAAGGCGTCTTCATTAGCTTCATGTATTCGCTAGTTGTTCCACGGGATGGACTGTCATTAGTGCCAATCGCGAATGGATTCGAGGATGTCTTTGACGAAGTCAAAGGGTTGCCGCCGCATAGAGAGATCGAGTTTCGTATAGATCTAGTAGAAGGAGCCAGACCTGTTGTGATGCCTTTTAGGCGGATGGCGCCTAGGGAACAGCAAGAGTTGAAGGTGCAAGTTGATGACCTTTTACAGAAAGGATTCACTCGGCGTAGTGTGTCCGAGTGGGGTGCACCATTTGTGTTCACAACCAAGGCAGATGGATCGTTGAGATTGTGTGTGGATTATCGTGAGCTGAATAAGGTGACTAAGAAGAACAAGTATCCATTGCCGAGGATAGATGAATTGTTTGATCAGCTTCACGAAGCCAAGGTGTTTTCTCAAATGGATTTGGCAACGGGATTTCACCAGTTGAGAGTAGCTAAGGATAGTGTGCAGAAGACTGCTTTTCGGACACCATCGGGTTTCTTTGAGTGGCTGGTAATGCCGTTTGGATTGACTAACGCGCCAGCATATTTTGTGGATCTAATGAATAGAGTGTTCAGAGATCAGTTGAACAAGTTCGTACTTGTGTTCGTGGATGATATTCTGATTTATTCCAGAACGGAAGAGGAGCACAAGACGCACTTGCGTATTGTTTTGGAAATCTTGCGGAAACATCAGCTGAAGGCTAAGTTTTCGAAGTGTCACTTCTGGAAGAGTGAAGTGAGGTTCTTAGGCCATGTGATTTCTGGAAATGGGATAGCGGTTGATCCCGCTAAGGTGGCAGCAATCCAGGATTGGGTTAGACCTAAGAATGCATCTGATGTGAGAAGTTTTCTTGGATTAGCAGGATATTATCGACGGTTTATCAAAGACTTCTCCAAGATAGCTGCACCGTTAACAGGATTGACGAAGAAGAACCAAGTGTTCAGTTGGGATGCTAAGTGTGAGCAAGCTTTCGGAATCCTGAAAGAGAGATTGACAAGTTCTCCTGTTTTGACTATTCCAAGTGGGAATGATGAGATGGTGGTTTACACCGACACATGTGGTACTGGACTTGGAACAGTGCTGATGCAGAGGGATAAAGTTGTTGCATATGCAAGTCGACAACTGAAGCCGCATGAAAGGAATTACCCGACTCATGATTTGGAGTTAGCGGCGATTGTATTTGCTCTGAAGATGTGGAGACATTATCTGTTGGGAGTTCGATTCGAGTTTTTTACGGATCATAAGTCGCTGAAGTATCTTTTCTCCCAAAAGGATTTGAATCTTCGGCAGCAACGTTGGCTAGAGTTTTTAGCATCATATGATTTTGGTATAGCTTATACTCCAGGAAAAGGTAACGCAGTGGCAGATGCATTAAGTCGAAGACATGCAGGATTGGGAGCCATGTTTTCAGAATGGAAGAGTCTCGAGTATTTAGCTGGATTTGACTTCAGGCCTAGATGTGAATTGGAACCTGAGATGTTGGCAAACTTATCGATAATACTTTCTCTTGTGGAAAGGATTGGCGAGAGCCAAAAGCGAGATGATAAGCTTGTTAAGATTATCCGTGAATTGGAATCTGGATTGGATCCAGAAAAGGATAAAGGATTCGAGGTCGATCGAGAGGGTTGGCTTCGAAAGCAAGGACGACTAGTTGTTCCCGATATAGATGAATTGAGGAGTGAAGTCCTGAAGGAAAGTCATCACTCGAAGCTGACAATTCATCCAGGTGGAAATAAGATGTATCGGGATATGAAGAGAACCTACTACTGGGAAGGCATGAAGAAGGATGTTGGAAATTTTATTTCCAAGTGCATGAACTGCCAGTTGGTAAAGGCTGAACAGAAGAAGCCAAGTGGATTACTTCAGCCATTAGAAGTTCCTACATGGAAGTGGGAGCAAGTATCGATGGACTTTATTGATGGATTACCTAGAACCAGAACGAGAAATGAAGGGATTTGGGTCATTGTGGATCGTCTGACTAAGAGCGCAAGATTCATTCATGTTCGATCGACTAGGACTGCATCAAAGTTGGCTGAGTTGTATGTTAAGTGGATAGTTCGATTCCATGGTATTCCGAAGAGTATAGTGAGCGATCGAGATCCATTGTTCACTAGTGGATTTTGGAAGAGCTTCCAGGAAGTTTTGGGAACCGAGTTGTGTTTGAGTACAGCTTATCACCCTCAAACAGATGGTCAGACCGAGAGAGTCAATTGAGTTTTGGAAGATCTTCTTAGAGCATGTGTTTTGGACTTCGGAGGATCATGGGAAGATCACCTTCATTTGGTGGAGTTTGCATACAACAACAGTTACCAGTCAAGCATTGGTATGGCACCATATGAGGCATTGTATGGAAGACCGTGTAACTCTCCGACATGTTGGTTGGAAACTGGAGAAAAGCTGATGCTTGGGCCTGAGATGATTCGACAGACTTCAGATTGTATAGAGATCATTCGGCAACGAATGAAGGCAGCCCAAGACCGTCAGAAGAGTTATGCTGATAAGCGTCGTAAGGATTTGGAATTCGATGTAGGTGATATGGTTTTTGTGAAGATTTCTCCACTGAGGAATGTTATTCGATTCGGGAAGAAAGGAAAATTGACTCCGAGATTTGTTGGACCATTCCCGATCATCGAGCGAATTGGAAAGCTCGCCTATAGATTGGAGTTACCAGAGAAGATGTCGGGTGTGCACAATGTTTTTCACGTATCATATCTACGGAAGTATGTGCACGACTTGAATACCGTGGTTTCTGCTGATAGCTGTGAAGATTTCGAAGTTGATCCAGTTGATAGAAGACCTCGTAAGCCGCTTCGTGTTGTTGAAACCGACACGAAACAGCTTAGGAGGAAGGTAGTTAAGTTGCTCAAGATACAATGGAGTGATGATGATAACGACTGTACGTGGGAGGTGGAAGAGAGGATAAAGTCAGCTCATCCTGAACTCTTCAAGGTATGGCCCTAAGGTGTCGTGTCATCTCACGATATTGTAACTTGTTCTAGTGTTAGAATTCTGTACGCTAAGCTAGAATTGGATGCATGGTTTATTGATTGTTATGGTTGGTAGGCGTACAGAATAGTCTTTGATTGCTTTGTTTGTTTGGAATTTCGGGGGCAAAATTCCTAAGGGGGAGAGAATGTAACGACCCGTATTTTTACGGATCGAAAAGTTCGTTCAAATCTGGAATTTTCAGCATTTTAAGTCGTTTCAGATTTTAGGCAGAATTTGTCTAAGTCCTAGGTCGTGAACGACCTAAGAGCTAAGTCGTGACCGACCTATAGGATGGTAGCGAGTTAAGAAGGTTTGCGACCTAGAGGTTAGGTCGTCTTGGTTTAGGTCGTAGTTGGCGACCTAAGAGGTAGCGCGACCTAGAGTATGAGCGACCTAAGTTTGAGAGTTGAGTTGTTAGGTCGACTGGATGACCTAAGGTTAGTAAGCGACCTAAGGGGATAGGTCGACAGCGACCTAAGGAACTAGAGACAGTAGTTAGCGACCTAGGGTTAATGACCTAATTGTTAGCGACCTAAGAGTTAAGCAGAATAGGGGTTGGCTGGTTAGCGTAGTTAGGTCGTTAGACGACCTAAGGTGTTAGGTCGCGTGTGTGTTAGGTCGCATCCCAGTTGTTCGCAACTTACGTTAGGTCGCGAGGAAACTTAAGGTGTTAGGTCGTTGGGTTTTGGCTTAGTATTAGGTCGCGCATAGTTAAGTCGCGCAGTGCTTTAGGTCGTTAGTGTGTTAGGTCGCTGAGGTTATAGGTCGTAACACAGTTAGGTCGCTGAGGCGCTACAATTGTTAGGTCGCGTAAGCGCTTAAGCGTTAGGTCGCTGATGTGTTTAAGTGTTAGGTCGTAGCACTGTTAGGTCGCACCTATGGTTAAGTCGCTAAGTCATAGGTCGTAACCTTGTTAGGTCGTAGGAGGAAGGGTTTTGTTAGGTCGTTGAAGCGCTTGGGTGATAAGTCGTAGGTTGCAGTGGCCTGGGTTGTTAGATTGAAGAGGCTTTAGGTCGGTGGGGTTTATAGGTCGTAGGTCGTAGGTCATATACGACCTAACTCCGAGCGACCTAGGGGCGGTTTTCGGCTATAAATAGAGGGGGTTGGCTTCATTTTTGGAATCCGGATTTCGAAGCGATGAAGTGCTGCCATTTTGAGAGCTCGACTTCTACACTTCTTCACTTCTTTTCTCCACTTTAATCTAGTGCTTCCATTCATCCAAGTTGAAGATCAAATTGAAGATTCAAGAGCTTAGATTGAAGATCTTCATCCTTTGAAGCGAGATTTCTTCGTTTGAAGCGGATTCGTGATAGATCAAGCTTGATCCTTCGCTGTCCAGATCTGAAGCGTGTTGATTTGAGGTTATTTAGGTGATTTGGTGAGTGGTGATTATCTCTCACACGGATCCAAAGGAGTATATCGGATTGTTGGCTCGATTTGGTGTTAAAATAGTGATTTTCATGCATTTTCTTCATCCTAAGTGTAGATCCATGTAGACCCATTGTTCATGATGTTTTGACAACCATTTTATCACATGTTAACCTATGCAAGTTCATTCATCAAGTTTGTAGAGATATTGTTCATGTTTTCATGCTTGTTGGACTTTCAACTCTTTAATTACGAAAATGCCATTATTGTTATAATTGTCTACTTAGATCATATTTGAATGCTTGATTGCTTGGATTAATGTTTGATTTGGTTGATTGTTATGAATTAGATGATTGATGGTTTGATTTAGACCGAAGATGATTCAAAAAGCTAGGAGAAAGGCTCTTAAATTGGGTAAGCTGCTCGTGGCATATGTAGCGGGATGATGAAGCTCTTATGCGTAGATTTGATGATGTGATGTTGAGATGAGGCTTTGCGAGGATGTGATGAAGCGAGGCAATCATGTGATGAAGACTTGGTCTAATCCAGACGGGATCATTCCAAGCATGTTGATAACTCGGTGGTATGATTCGAGTTGAGGATAATGAATGGATATGAGAATAGTCGTCGAGGAGGATGACTAGGAGGCTTGGATAACATCGTTGTTGAAGGTTCTAGCATGCTCTAAGCAAGAGTACGTTTGGGCAGATTCGTTAGTCCCAACGGCCAACTGTAGATGGTCAAGTACTCTGGGCAGATTCGATAGTCCTAGGCACGGGCTGCGACGACGTGCGGGAGTTATGTCTAGAACCGGGGTTTCCATTAGCCCTTGACGGATGGCTGAAAGAATGTGCCGGTCATTCAATTAACGGTGATATCGAAGCAATGATAACAGTGATAGCCAGAGTCATGGATGTTTGGTTGTATCGTCATTCGGACTCAAGAGCGGTATTTTCTGGGTGCTTATCTGATTTAGGCCTTGGTACTTGGAAAACATCGCCCTTGACTCGAATGATTATTACTTTACTTTAAATTGTATGCTCTGCTGTGTTGTTTCTGCTTAGTGTGTGTCTGGGGGCTATCACTGTAGAAAGAGGTGGAGTGGGAGGGTTGTATTCCTATTCCTTTTCCTTTATGCTCTTTTGGTATGTTGCTAGTTAATTTACTGCTCACTAAGACTGTTGTCTGACTCAAGGCTTTATGTTTAACTCTTATTGCCTCGGGCTGTTCGTCCATTTTTGGGACGGGCAGACTAGGTAGCAGGTGACAGGTGTTGTTCTCTTCTCACGATGCTGATATCGAAGATGAGCTGGAGGGTTGCATATTATCTTCTTATTATATGTACTGGATGTTCCGCTGTTTTGTATTCTCTGAGTGTTATGTAGTGAGGCTTGATGTATTGGCTATTTGGATGCTTGTATTCAACTATTATGAAGTTTTATATGATGGCATTTTATTCTGTAAAGCTTCACTATATATATGTTCTATTGTATTTTGTCCATGCGCTGTGAGTAATACGATAGATTCTGTTGGTTTAATCTACCCTAACAATCGTCCATGGTCGCCTGGCACACTTTACAACGCACTATCTCTAGATTCGGTGCAGGGGTCATGGGCGGTCGTCACATAACCGTTAGTGGACGGATTTCCTTATCATTTGTCCTAGGAGAACGAAATGAGATTTATACGCACAGTAAATCATCATTGGAGATGACTGTGCCATATAACTCACATGTTTCTCCTAGATATTTCCAAAGTTATGTTTTGGGTCTAAATTCGATAGTCGGTTATTTAACTATCAAATAACAAACATTCAATCAGGGATTTAATTCCATAAGAAAAACGAACATTGGTTAAGCACATAAGCAACCACTAGCATCTTTTAATAAATCTTTCATTTATTAAATTGATTCTGTAATATTGTAGCAAAATTCTTTTACAAAGATATATGTGTGTGTGTACACACACACACACACACACACATATATATATATATATGTATATCAACACATCCCTATATTTCTATACTTGGAAAAGATATTCATATACTTATCTCAATGGCAGAAGTATATTCACCAAACACTGAGGAAGATTTCCTTTTTATACAATTCTAAAATCATTTATAAATTCTATTAAAATTTCTAAGACTATTTATAGAACTATCTTATAAATTTCCAGAACCATTTATAAAAACTCTTTTATACACTCCCAAAATCATTTAGGACCCCTTTATTAATCCATAAACTCATTTATAAAACTCTTTTTATAAATCTATAACCCTTCTAAAATTCTTTTATAAATATCTAACCATTCTAAAACTCCTTACTTTGTAAACTTCTTTCTTTAAGTTTTCCAAACCAAGTTATAAAATTCCTCTTATAAACTTACATTTGTTTATAATACCCCATTTATGAATCTCAAAACATTCATAAATAAATTCCAATCATTTACTTTAAAACACTATTCTATAATAGTAAAAATTAAAAAATAAATAATAATTAACTTCCAAACATCTTAAAATAATAATTAATAAATTTCAAAGCATTCTTAAATAAACAATAATAATTTATCTTCAATGTTATTATAAATAATAAAAATTAATTTCAAAACTTTATTGATAAATAATTATAATTATTTTCAAACCATATTAAAATTTAAATAATTAACTTTTCAAAATATTAAAATATTGATAAAAAACCTTAAAACAATATTAATATAAATAAATAACTTTTTAAAACATATATATACTTCCTTAATAGAAATCCATACTTAAATTTCAACATAATCATTCCATGTTTTAAAACTATTTTAATAATCTCTTTCTATTTATAATATTCTCTTTTTTATAATATCCCTTTATTTATAAAACCCCATTTATAACTCTATCACTTTATAAATCTCACTTGTTCATAAAATCACATTTTAAACGTCAATTTCAATTCGTTTTTAACATTGCTTCCATGTTTATGAATTTCTTTTATAAATTCCTTTCTATTTATAAAATATCGTTTAACATCTCCAATCTATCCTCATTTCCATTTCTCCAAAATAGAATCAACTATTTTCTAAACAACATTCCTCATCTTATAATATATCAATTGTTTGATTTATTACTCCAATCTTTTTATGATAATAGTTTCCTTTAATTTAAAAACACCGTTTATAAATCCATACTTTTATTAAAAAAATACAATTTTACAAATCTTCACTTCATTTGTAAAATATCACTTTTATAAATTATCACATTTATAAATTTGACATTTATAAATAAATTATAATATATATGTACATATATATATATATATATCACTTTATATAAAATGGTTAATAAATATTTATATCAAAATATTTCTATTTTCTATTTAAACCATATCCCTTTATTATAAAAGACAGACTTATATTAAGATTTTAAAAATCTTTATTTTACAGTTCAAAAATCTCTATTTAAAATATTTCATAAAACTATTAATTTATAATGCCTAAGAATCGTACTTTTTATTTAAAATAATTTCTTCTTTAATTAATTCAAGAAAAATTATTAAACATCTATAATATCTAAAATCACTTTGAAATCCCTTTGTTAATCAAATCATTATTTTATAGTATTTTAAAATACAAAAAATAAGGCTCGGTGCTACTAAAGCACTGATAAGGAAAAATCATACAGGTCATCAAATATGGCAACCAACACATCATATATAAAATTATATGAAAAATAAAATCAATAGTGTGAGGAATCCTGTTGGATCCCTCTAGCCTGTCCCCCTACATCATATATAGTATATAATCAACTGCTTCGACGTGGGATCGTATACAAAGGGTCATCCACTCTTACACGGGAACGTAATAGGGTCTCATCCACTCCAAATGTGGGAATATATCCAACCAACAAATAAAATTGTAATCATCCAAATAGTTAACAAACAATCAACAATAAAATTAGCCACAATTATATAGAAATATAAGTGGGTTAGAGAGGTGAGTTAACTCACTTTGATTCCAGTTTTCGCCAAAATGCTCTGGTTTGAATTAAAATTGAACAGGCGTTCAATTTTAACCAAAATTCCTACAAGCTTCGAATCCACCCAATCCAACTCCATAACCTAGTATTTGTTGATACGATCACAACGCAACTTGCCGTGTTTGATTTCGACCTCATGTGGAAAAGTTATCACATTTATAAGATTTTGATTACTTTAAAATAATAATTTTCTTAATGACAATCTTTAACCTCTAATCATGGTCATTAGCAAACCCTAATCCACGTTTTATATTCCCAGGCCCCATAACCAAACTTGACCGTGTTTTCCATCATCACCGCCGCCTCTACTGTGCTCCGACCATCATCGCTCCACTATCATAGGTCGACCTCAATACCACGCATCCAACGAACCTAGCGCCGCTCTCCATAGCCTCATCGTCGATGGGAAATCGCAACCCAAAAACTGCAACTGTCGCACTGCCTGAACCGCCGCCACACACCTCTTATCGATGATCCACGGACATGGATGGGTTCGTGGAGTCGAGCTCTACAACTTTCATGTTGAACATTTCTCCTAATTTGGCCCTTATCAACGAGATAAATGTGGGCCGTTCGATTTGGTTAAAATTAATGGTGGCTAGGTTTTATTTCTATGATTTTACAAAAATGAAATAACCAAGTCCTTATATAGATAACTTTAAAAAGCACTTTTCAATTGTTAACTTTTCAAACACCAAACGAGGCGTACCACCTGGCATTCTATATGTAATACCGCTATTCCGAACACAATGGAACTAGCATCGAGACCCAATTCCGTCGTATACATAAGTTAACTTTTCAAAATTGAATTATATTAATTTAAATTTCTTTAATTAATTTATACCCATTTCAACCTCGCAAGACCAAACGATACGTCAAATCACCACGAAATTCAATGGCATACTATAATTCACTATTACTAATCCAATGGAACTGGTTTTGTCCAATTCCGAGACAATGCCCCGGAAGGCTGTTTTCACACATTAATTAAAACGAATTATTATTAAAACTGGTTTAATCACTTTTAATTCAAATTCAAAAGTTTACTATCTTCATTCTTATTCAACAGAATTTTAAATCAACTTTTGAAATCATTTTCATTCACATAAAATTCAAGATTTAATAATTTTAAACAATCCCAAATATTAAATTTAATAATTCAATTATCAATTAAATCGCCAAATATAAGTTGTTTAACTTATAAAATTAACTTTTCAATATTTAAAATCAATTAACATTCCAAATTCGAATAATTGAAATTTTGGGTCGTTAAATTCACCCTCACTTATAAATATAACACAACCCTTTCAATTTGAATACAAGGGAAAATTTGAACTTCCCACCTAAATTCCATAACCGTACATTCTGAAATTAATTAACATTCAATCCTTATAATTAATGTAACAATATCAAGCTTCTTGTCAATCATCTACATCAACACTGTAGTGAAGCGCAAGTGATCAATTAAATTGAATTGGAGAATTCATGTAGAGGGAGCAAGAAGAGGACAGCCAGGAAGGATTAGGAGCTAAGTGATAATTAAATCAAGGTAAGTTCTCTTACTCGCACCTATGTCCAATTTGATAAGTTGATCACACATAAATGATCAATTATTTAGTTATCAAGATGCACATTGATTATATATTGACCACTCCTCTACATATATGAATTGTGCTTCAAATATAATTGATCATGTATCATTAAAATATAACTGGAGTAAGAGTGAATAGAACTGAATAAACACCAACAAAGTGGGAAAGAACTTGTGTAATCAAAGATAAGAATGCTTAAAAGTGATTTTTCTTTGAATTCTTGTTATTCAGTCGACCGATAATAAAATTCAATTGACTAAACTATGGTAAAATCCAAACCCTAGCCATGTATCCAAATTCGGTAGACTAGCAAAATATTCAGCCAACTAAACTGGTACAAAATCTCAACCAGAAAACAATAGTCTATTTCAGTCAACCTATTGATGGTTTTAGTCGGCTTGGGTCAGTCGACCGAGGTAATGTTTCAGTCAACTAAACTTGTATGTTTCAGTTTTTCTGAAACGTTTATTTTGTATATTTTTATATTTTATTAATGATTAATGGTGTTTATTCTATATCATATTATAATCCTTTAAGAGCTATTTATGATGTTTAGTAATTTATTTAAATGCGTACATAAGTTATTTAGTTTTCATTCTAGAAGTCTGTTTTGTTTAATATGAATATATTTGGAGAATGGTTTATGATCATTAATGTATGATTTGGCTTTCAAATGTTATTAAGTAATACTAATAGAGTTAATAATGACCTTTCTTATATATGGAGAAAGATTCGAATTATCTATATTCTAATGATTTGAAGTATATTGGAATTTATCTTGGAAATTAGTTTTTATTGTAATACAGTATTGATTTATAGAAAATTATGAAATGATTGTGATGAATAAGATTTGATTTTACAAGTTATTTTGAAATGTTCGTTAATTGTATGAGGTAGTTTAATAATATTATGATTCATGTAGAAATTTATTAAAATTTAGTTCTTACTTTAAATTATCTAATGGTTTTATGATATTTAATGATGATCCTAACTTATATAATGGACCTTTTAAATTATTATATGATGATGTTTAAATATTTATTTGGATATAATTTATGTATCATCTGTCTTATATAACATTATTTTAGATTTATAATATAATGTATATATTTTTATATGATTACTTTTATTATTGTATTTGTGTATTTCTCATTTTTGTGTGATGAGAAATTTGAAGTAGACCTATTATTGGGAAGGGATGAAGAAGGATATCGGGACATTCATCTCAAAGTGTATAAATCGCCAGTTGGTGAAGGCATAGTAGAAGAAGCCATGTGGATTGTTGCAACCACTTGAAGTTTTGATTGGAAATGGAAAATATGTCGATGAACTTTATAGATGGATTATGGAGGACTAGAGGAGGGTACGATAGCATTTGGGTCACAGTCGGTAGATTGATGAAGAGTGCTCTATTCATACCTGTTAATTCTAGTAGAACAGCGTCCAAATTGGTCGAGTTGTATTTGAGATGGGTCATACGATTCCATAGTGTGCCGAGGAGCATTGTGAGTTGCCGAGACCCTTTGTTCACTAGTGGGTTTTGGAAGAGCTTACAAAAGGTGTTGGAGACCGAGCTACATCTTATCACCTACAAACTGACTGGCAGACCAAAAGGGTAAATTTTATATTGGAGGATCTATTGTCAACATGCATACTCGATTTCGAAGGTCGTGGGATGATCACTTGCATTTGGTGGAGTTTGCATCACTACAACAAAACAGGCTTTTTACAACGGGCAATGCCCGTTGTAATATGTGTTCCACAACGGGTAGCGAACCGTTGTAATAGGCGATGTTGTAATAGGTCACCCATATTTTACAACGGGCAGTTAATGTTGTAAAGACCGTTGTAGTAATCTTTTTTACAACGGTCGCCGACCGTTGTAATAGACTGTAATACAAGCTTCTTTGCCCGTTGCAAAATGATTTTTACAACGGTTATTGACCGTTGTAATAGAGTATAATACGACGCGCTTTGACCGTTGCATAAAAAATGCAAATTAAAAATAATTACAGCAACGTATAGATAGCACATCCATACAAATAATGAATAATTTAACAGTAATAAATATTACGCACAAACAACCAAAATCACATGCGAAAAGACTAAAAGATAGTCATAAAATTCCAACACTCCAAAAAGTCAGATAAGTTTACCTCCCAAATTCATAAAGCATTAATACATAACAGTCGGCTATAAATATCAAGTTCTAGGTACAATCATACTAGACTAAGGATATAAAGTCTTTGTGCCACATGACGGTTGATCCAACGGCCTCTTTAATAGTGGACATCTCTGAATTTGGCCTAAATAAAAAAGCTTCTGGTTCCACCGCTACATCCACCCATACTTTCCAAGCTTCTACTCCAAGCTTTACAAAATGTACAGACGCATCAGGATCAGTGCTTGCTATTGTTCCCTCTACAACTACGTTCTTCTCCCAACTCAATAGCCTGCACTTTTTTTTCATCAAACCACCCACAATAACTCGTTCTTGCTGATCTTGAACCTGCTGCGTATTGTTGCTATCGCGGTGTGACTGCAAGAAAAAAAAATTGACTTTAGTGAATATGATAATCATGATCAGGTGAAGTTACCATTAAAAAATCACTGGCAAAGTTACCATCTCGGAAGTCAACACCTACCAGTAAACCTAAAGCAAAGCCCAAAAACGTTTCAAGCTATGAATAAAAGATGGATAAATCAAAAGAAGAAAACAGTAAACTTAAAAGAGTTCCGAACAATGTACCCAAGCTGAACAGTGCACACACTATCGGGTACACACAGGCAGAACCATTCTTTCCAAGGCAGCCATTCCATAATGTGGATAAACGACACCAACTAGGACACACAAAGGACAATATAATAATAGAAACATACCACTGAATTGCATTCATTCAATCATCGATTTCTCTTCATTACCAAACCTCAAATCTTATCGAGCTTCTCAGCCTTGACAACACAGTTGGCCTTGGCAATCACCTCCCTACCTGCAGTCTGGTAATCATACGTGCATTCGTGCTTGTCGGAGTATCTGTGCGTCGAGCAGAACACGTGCCCGCAACGACAGTCAAAGCCGGTCAGCCCTACTTTCTTGTTACAGGTAGTGCATCTTGTAGGGCCTGCCTTTGGTTTTGTTATTCAGTTTCGATAGTTTCGGAAGAAGAGATGCTGGATATTTGTGCGTCAACTGTGTTTTGTTCTGATACGGAAATGGATATTTCTTTTTTGGTAGTAGCACTTATCATGCTCCCGCTTCCGTTTACTAGGTTGCCAATGGAAGATGCTGCTAGCTTGGCATTTTCTTGCTTGAGTACCATGTCTTTTTGGCACTTGGAGCACATGTTCATTGTGGCTGCGCTTCCGAAGAAGCCCCAGTTGTTGATGTAGAGGATCGGGCCCTCTGGAGCTTGACATCCGGTTTCCTCATGATGCTCAATGCTTTCTCCTGAAATGGAAGATGGCATTACATATCATGGATGAAACTGATTATCTACAGGGGTCAGTAAACCCCTCAAATTTTGTTTGGAGCGTATTATCTTCAGTCCTATTCATTAAATTAGGTTTGATTAAACGTATTCTGTTCAAATGATATATTATATTTGACCTGCCTATGTTTGATGTATGGCTTTGCCTCTATGATTGCATCCATGGATTTCAATCGGTGCATAAATACATAAATACTTACATACATAAATATAAGACAGGCTTTTGAGACACAAATAAAACATAAATTTGACAAAAAATCATTGACCATTGGATTTCTTTGTTTTTACATGAAAGGAGGAAAACAAGTGAGGATTGAAATTTATTGTATCACTTTGTATCACAAATTTGTGTCTAAATAAAATTATACACACACACACAACTCCACGTGTTGTATAACATGATTGCATCGATATTATTTTTTATTACATACACACTCAATACTTAGAAGTTGCTAGTATTACTATTTGCCTAATGTGAGTACAATGATCAACAACACACTTCGATTTTGTTTTTTCCCCTTTAATTTTCTTCTGTTTCAACCTAAGCAATATTTTAGAACCTGTGGTTGAAACTAATCTGAAAGTATGAGTAGTAAATATATGATCATTATTTGCTTGAAATTTGTATTTCCAGGACTTGGAAAAAAGTCTAAAATGACTTATATTGAGGGACATGGATATACATTGGAAAGTACAACAGAACTAAGGAGTGAAATAGCACCGTTCATTAGCCTTCATACAAAGGAATGCCAATGTACACTTATGCCATGTAAGAAATCTAAAGTGGTATAGAGACCGTACCCTGATGGAGAAAAAATTATGCATACACAACAGTGTACCGTACCTTACGACATCAAATTTTAGCTCAACTCATGACGTTATACATATTGTCTTCAAAATAAGTACTTAGAATATACCAACTGATTGTAGCAAGATAATAAGATAGCTTATTCGCAAGTTAAAAATGATTATTCCAAATATCCAATGGCCCCTCCTGTAACTAAAAGATTATTTTTTTATCAATGCGATATTAGTCACAGTTGACAGTATGAAGTATAACTTATAAGGAAAACGGAGGTTGCTACCTAAATTGTATCAAATTAAAGTTACAAATCAAGTAATATTTATTCATCTGCTTAAGTGGTAAACATTTTGAGCTAACCAAGATCGATAGCCATGGAAAGCATCAATACAATAAAACATAACACAAAACTCAACAAAATATCTGCATATCTTCGGCTTAGTTTTATAAAATATTTAGTAGCCAAAGATCGTTAAATGATCTATCCCAATTTTGATAAAATGCTTGTACAAATTGATAACGATAAACTGCTCGATATCGATGACATAAATCTTACTTATGTTGCGATTTTGCCTGATAACACTAGATAAAGTAAGTAACAATCTAAACACGGATAAAACAATTGCAAAATTTGCCTTCAACGGTTATCACAAATTAAACTGTTAAGCAATTAAGTGAATTATAAAACTATGAACCAATTCTGAATCAAGCAGGTAGTTACCTCACAAAGATCACACGACCCTCTACTAATCTACAATCTTCTCAAACGCTCCCTACAAAAAAGTCGAAATTAAGCAAGTTCGAATCGAATTAATTGCCAATTAAGCTCAAATATCACTTGAATTCAGACAAAAAGAAAAAGTTCGGAAAAGGAAAGAAGCTAACCTCGACAGCAAATGTCACTTGAATTAATTGCCAATTAAGTTGATGAAACTTTATAATAAAAATCCAAAGAGAATCCGAAGCGAATCTAATACCTCAATAGCAAAGCGAATGATTGCAGCGAAGCGAATGATAGTCTTCGATTTTTGGAATGTCCAGACATTTCGAATTTGGATAGTCTTTGATTTTGAGAACAAGCGAAGCGAATGATTGCAGGGATATGGTTAGTCAATTTGGGGTTTGGCGGTCAAATTTGGGGAAATGCGGACAGTAAAAGGGAAAGGCTGAAGGAAAAATATGTTTACGTGTTTAGATGGTAATAATTTATTAAAAAACCCTTTGACATTATACAACAGGCAATTCATGCCCGTTGTGAAAATGAAACCTATTACAAGGGGCATAGAAAGGCCGTTGTAAAATATACACCTATTACAAGGGTCAGCAGAGGACCGTTGTAAAAGACCCAATATAAAACCTCTACTACAACGTTCAAAAACGGACTGTTGTAATAAAGTTATATTACAACGGGAAAAAATTGCCCGTTGTAAAAATAACGTTGTAATAGAGTATTTTTGTTGTTGTGCATACAACAACAGTTATCAATCTAGTATCGGTATGGCTCCGTACGAAGCATTGTATAGCCGATCTTGTAATGCTCCTTCATGTTGGTGGGAAGCAGATGAGAAACTGATACTTGGACCAGATTGTTTAGAGAAACCTCGGAGAAAATTAAGATCATTTAGCAACGAATGAAAGCTATTCAAGATAGGCAGAAGAGTTACGCTGATAAGAGACATCGAGATTTGGAGTTCTCTGTCAATGATATGGGTTTTTGTGAAGATTTATGCATTGAAGAATGTTATTAGATTTGGCAGTAAGAGGAAGTTGGCATCGAGATTCATAGGTTCTTTTCCAATATAGAGAGGATTGGAAACCTAGCATATAGGGTCGACTTACCTCAGAAGTTACCAGACGTGCATAAAGTCTTCCACTTCTCTCACTTGTGGAAGTTTGTGCATGACTCAGGTGTGACGATTGCACCAAATTAACTTGATGATATCGAGATTGAACCAGAAGCTTCGAGACCTCGTAGGTTAGTTCGTATTGTCGGACACGATACGAAACAACATAGGAGGAAAACGGTGGAGTTAGTGAAGGTTCAGTGGGGCGAAAGTGAAGGCAATTGCACGTGGGAAACCGAGAAGAGCATGATGGCTGGATATCTGGAGCTCTTTGCATGGTAAGGCATACTGTTTATCGTATTTACTTTTGTTTTGATATCATATAAGATATTTTAGTATCTCTCATGCTTAGATAGGTTTATTTATACTATTGGTTGCATGGCTGCTTGCTTGATATGTTTGATGGTAGCTATGATTATTAGGAATTTGAATTAACAATGGTTAACTAGTCTTTGACTAGTTTGGGGATTTCGGGGGCAAAATTCCTAAAGGGGAAAAGTGTAACGACTCGTGTTTTACATATTAGAGGATTGTAAACTATTTTTATTTTATTTATGAGGTCGTATGACTCTATAATTTTGGGAAATGACTCTTACGGACATTTTTAACATATGATTTTTGTCAAATTTCTATATGACCGTTTTGACCCAGAAAATATTGTATGGACTATAACTTTTGATAAGAGTCGAGCTAGGGTCCGAAACCACTTCCACTGCTTTAGGATGATGGTTTCCCATTCCGTAGAGTGGTAATAATCATATAACAAACTTACCGCTTGAAAGTTATGGT
Source organism: Allium fistulosum (assembly GCA_030737815.1). Lineage (NCBI taxonomy): Eukaryota > Viridiplantae > Streptophyta > Magnoliopsida > Asparagales > Amaryllidaceae > Allium > Allium fistulosum. The sequence goes on from CM060903.1 coordinate 1,094,923,709, forward strand.
AGTTTTAAGTATTGGCTACTACTAGCCTGCATTGGTGGATAATTAACTAAGCCCATACTTAGTCCCACTAATTCATTTCGGGAATTGTGTTAAGCGGAGCCTACAAGGATTGTTCTAAGTCATTTCCATCTTCCCCAAAATATTTCAAAACTTCCATTTAACCCCAATTTCATCTAAAAGCTTACCTTTTTCCTCACGAATTTAAGCCAAATCATCATTAGAGGGGTAATTAGCATATAAATATTGGAGATTATCATGTTTGGTTGATTTAAACTCATTCTCCTTGCTGTCAATTTTAGAGCTAAGGAGAAAAGTGGTAATTTTGGGCATTAAGTGAGTGGTTCTTGTCCTCTCACTACCTTATGCATGTTTATATTGTTAAAATTGATTTTTTTAGCATAATTTTGATCCTAAAATGTTTTCTAACTTTAATGACATTTTTATAAATGTTTATGGCAAAAATCTAAAGGCTTTTAAATGATTTTGCAACCACTTTTGATCATATTGACATGGTAGTATAAAAGTTAGATCTAGGCTAGGAATTGTATGATTTTCGTGTTTGGATGAATTGTATGTGTAAAAATGATATTTGATGACTGTATGTTGTTTTTTGATATGGTTTTCTAATGTTTTTAGTTACTTAGGAATTGGTCGATGAAACTAGCAAATTGAAAACAAAAGTGGTTAGAATTGGATGAAACTAGTAGGAGGGGCTCTGGAGCATGTGGGGAGACTATGGTTCAAGTTACGACCACTTTTGATCTGTAGATTCCTCTCGCGGTGAGTAGAAGTGATCGATGGAAACCACTCGGTGGATTTGTACTTCAAGTCGTGGTTCGGGGTTGCTCGGGGAAAACAATGGGATGCTTCGAGTGGGCCTTGGGTTGGCAAGGAAGAGGGATTCAGAAAGTCAAAAGCCTAATTTTGGCTAAATACAAGACTCGATACTGAGCACTTGCTCTCGGTACCAACCTATTTTTCTTTAACAGCAATCGTTGGTGTAGGCTTGGGAGTTCAGGTGAGTGGAGTTGGAAGTTTACTTAGCTAGAATTGGCTATGTATACCACTCGGTACTGAGGGGTTTAGGTTGATTCTCAATTATTCATTTTGACCAGATCGAGATGGAACTTCTTGGGTATGAAGTGTATGGTCTTTGGGTCATGGCAGAAGTGTTAGTTCATTTGTTGTTTGATAGTGATGTGGTAGCACGATGAAGACTTATGGTTAAGAAATGAAGGGATATTATGGTGCTTTAGTGTGATGGTTTCGAAACTACGATGATAGTAACTCGATAATGGATGGGGTTAGGTTCCGATGATAGTGGCTTAATGACTAGAGCCGAAGTGATGATCCAAAGGGAAGATTCGATGAGGAGAGCTCGTGAGTGGAATTATGACTATGTTCCATTATGGATATGGGTAGAATAGAATTATGATTGCATTCCATTATGAAGGCATGAATGAAAATATCGTAGACACTCGGAGGTTTCCTGTGTGCTCGTGTTAAGGGGGGGTACATGGGGACGGCCACCTGGATTATAACCGTGTCCAGATCTTATGACCGTAGATTACCCTCAATCTTATGGCACAGGTCTATTTTTAGTCGTACAAAGTGGCATGGATAGAGCACTATGGTTCCGAGATTTGATGGGGTCTTTGGCTATGATTTTGCCATACGATTTGTCTTATATCCAAGCACATTGAGTGATAGTGGGGATCGTTTAATGGATGTTATGTTTGCTTTGACTATTTTCCTTATAGTTTATTACGCTAGGGATGTCGCATGATCTAGGTATTTAGGACACGGATACCTAAACACCTAATATTGTATGTAGGACGTAGTACATTCTGATGATGATCGTAAAATAGCATATTATAGATGTCATGTGCTAACTCTTTGGATGTAGGGACATGTCAAGTATCATTCTTATACCCCTGTTCCTTACTATATAGACTTGTATAGTTTTTGAGATTCATTTATCGCTCAAACCAGACTGTTGTCTGACTTCAGATTTTATGCTTTGCTTCTTATTATCTCGGATACTCTTAAATGAGTAGACTAGATAGCAGGTCCAGGTGTATGCAGTGCAGAGGATGAGCATGATGGAGCTTCTCATATCATATTTGGATTACTATGCTTATTCTGTTGTGCAATACGGTGGAAGCTTTAATAGTGTTTGCTACTATTATGAGACAGTTATTTGAGTTTACTTCTGCTTTATATAAACTATATTTTATTGTTGTATAACTTCATGGATTTGTACTCTGATATTTTGATCACTTAGTTATTATTATCTCTCATGTTTTATATATGTGATGTATATTATATTTTATTCCATGCACTGTGAGAAATAGGACAGGTTCTGTGATTGGTTTTCTTTCCTTTCAACCCTTGGTGATTTTCCTACATCTACGGGGCGTCATAGCAGTGCACTATTTAGTTATATTGGGTGCCAAAGGTGTAGGGCGATCGTCATAACAAAGCAACGACTATTCATTGTATATGCTATCACGCTCATCTATAATTAATTGTAACCCATACATACCAACAAAAGTATTCCTAACACTATCTACTTTTTGGTATCATACCACATTTATCATATAGGCATCATACATCTTTCTAACGTTGTTAACTAGTCAAGACAAAGTAGCCACTTATGGAAAATGGGTTGTCTCTAAAACAATGTGGAATGGATCTTAAGGCTATTTGTACACTAAAGAGGATGAAGTGTATATTTCAACTATTTAAAACTTACTTATTACTTTGTCTACTCAAATTGCAAACAGAAACAAATAAGCACATAATAAGTAAGTGGTAAATTAAGTGCTGTAAAATAAATAACACTAGGTATTTTTATAAAGACTCGAATATCCAATCCTACATCCATTCCTGCACTACACCGTACAGAATTTAAGTATCACCACTTTCTTTCCATGGATGGCAGGAACACCTTTACTATCTTTATTTTACAAGCTATAAGATGCACCCTCTTGATTTACCGGGCTACAAGATCACCCTCTTGATTTTATAGGCTATAATAACACCTTTTTCTCTTTACAATAAACAGTAGAGTATGACAAGTAGTTGTATCTTCAATACAGATTTTTGCAAATTCAGTACAATGATCCTATAGATCTCCAATAGCCATATATCTTTGAAATCTTTGAAGAATATGTTGAAATCAAAGAGAGAATGATATGAACTCAAGTGCAAATTCTACGATCTTGTGTGGTTTGCAAATCCTTGAAGAATTGGAGTGAAAGAGTATGAATTTGCAAAGGGAGTGGAAGAATATGTAATGGATCTTTCTCATAAAAGTATGGAAATGAAAGAGTAAGAGAAAATGAGAATGTTATGCGTTAAATGGACATGTCCATTAGTGAAAGAGAGGAGGGAAAATCCCTTCATTTAAATTTTCAAAAATAGAAAACAGGTCAATATGTTGACATACTTAGGGGATATATGTCGACATAAAGTGTTCTAGAAATGATAAATCGACATAAATAGGGGACATATGTCGACAAAAAGTGTTCCGAATTTTCAAATTTCAAAGTTTTTCATATTTGTGGATTTTTGTGATTCGATTGAGGTCAATGGTTGATGATCTTCAAGTATAATTTCCATAGGGTCTTTAACAAATATTCTAAGAATATCTCTATAGTTACAGCATTTGCGTTACTTCTTCAATCAGTCTTTTTCTTCCATTTGCTCTGATTAATCTTCATATATATAATTTATATTTTCCCACTAAGTTATTGTTTATCTCAGTAAAATGTCTCGATAATATATCTGAAAGTACTACATAACTCGAAGGTATGTTAGTAGTAATATTTTGTTTATCAAAATCAATACTTAGCATATTAGCAATCTCCCCCTTTTTAAAGATGAAAACCATATAAATATTTGAGAGATAAAATATAATATTTATTTGTTACTCCCCCGAACTCTATGCACTCCCCCTATCATTTTCCTAGCATATATATATTTTCCCCTTCTTTGTCATAACAAAAATGGGCGAAAAAAATCACTTAAGTACAACTGGATAATATGTATGGAGTTTGTATATATATATAAAACTCATGAAGGGAATCAAAATCAATACAAAACATGAAAGAAATTTATCAAGTAAAACATTTAAAATAAAAGGAAGTTTAGAATTACCAACGTTGCTGATGCCAATAACATATCCTTTTGAATTATATCCAAGGTTCAAAATTCCACCATCTTTGTATATAACGTCGCTCGGTATCTATGGATTTTTTATCATATGCTTTGAAAATCCGTTGTCCGGTATTCATTTCTCTTTTTTTATATTTGTTACATTGTTCGGTACCTAAAAAATATAAAATATGCGCACTAGTACCCTATTTTATTTTTGGGTCCATGGGTTAAGTTTTGGGAAGCCAAACTCACAAAGAGTTCGAATACCCTTTCAAAATATAATCATTAGATTAATGAACTTTATTAATAAAATCATCAATACAATATTTTTCTCATTATTATCTAACCTTCTAGGAACATAAATTAATGAACTTATTTGGGGGTTTTAACTTTAATATTCTAGGTTTTGGTTTGAACTTGGTACACCTAACAAATTTAGTACTTTAGTTACAATTTTTCTTTGATTTGGGCTTAGAGCTGTATCGAGTCCATGTATATTTTTAAGGGGTTTAGATGTTGATAATAATTTTTTTGGATTATCCTTTCCTTTTTTTATATTTATCAACGTTAGATTTTATTTTATCAATATCCTTATTACAGTCAAGAATAATATTGTCCAGAGATGTTATTTTGTCATTTAGATTAGTGTTCTTTGACTTTATTGAAAGATTTTCCGATCTTAAGGATTCATTTTCACTTTTCAGTTTTTCAAAACTTTCAAGTTTTAAATCCTTTTTCATAATTACGTCCACTAAGTCTTTCAATTTCATCATTTAGAGATTGATTTTCTTTTGTTAACATTTTGTGAAATATTTTTAATCTATCTCTCTGCTAAACTAATCTTGTACTCTTTTCTAAGCATTTCATATCCCCTATATATATCATTTAAAACATTCATAATTTCTTCGTTAGAATTCCATACCTGGTCATCAATTTCCATAAAGAACATTTTAGCATTTTCAGTTTTTGATTACTATCAATTGATGATGTATTAAGTAATCCCATGTTGCATTGAAAGTCTGTTTCCTCTTCTTATTAAAAGTGTTTGAAAAATACTTTGATTTCTTTAAGTTTGGATGATCTCTTTTCAAATGACCGGTTTTATCACATTCGAAACACTTAACAACATTTCCATTTCTAGAATTATTTGTATAGTGGTTAGTTTTTTGAAGTTTGCTTATTTTCCTATGTTTCAAGTATTTCTTGAAATTCCTGGTTATAAAATTGATTTCCTCATCATCATCATCTGGTTCATGATTGTCATTTGTAGCATTGAGTTCCAGTGATTTCTTCTCATTTGCTTGATTATTTTTTCTAATCTGCAACTGTACTTCATAGGTCATTAGACTACCAATTAATTCTTCTATTTTCATAGTACTAATATCATTGGCTTCTTCGATTGCTAGTCTCCCGATCCCATTCACTAGAAAGTGAATTCATGATCTTTCTGACTTGGTCCTCCTCAGTAACATTCTTTTCTAATGATATTAATGCATGTAATAAGTCCTAAAATCTAGAATACATATCAGAAATGAGTTCATTTTGCTTCGTTCTAAATGCAGCGTTCTCTAAATTTCATATGCACTTTTACTATGACACTTTGTTAAACTCATTTTTATCCAAAGCATAGAATAAAATATTCATTGCCTTTGAATTGTTGAGTGCTTGTGTTTTTTGATTGCTGGTCCATTGTGCATAATTCATTTGAAGCTCAGTGTACTATGTTTTGGTAATGTTCCAAATATCTAAACTAGTAGACTGCAAATAAATTTTCATCCTTCAGGCCCAATAAACATAATTACTACCATCAGATAGTAGGGATCTAGTAGTAGATTGTCCTTCTACAAAAGTGTTAAAGAAAATGTTACCGGTGTTATTAGCCATTTATACATTTCAAAAATCAAGTTATGAATTTTTGAAAACCAGTCGCTTTGATACCAAATGTTGGAAAATGGGTTGTCTATAACATAATGCGGAATAGATCTTAAGGCTATTTATACATTAGAGGAGATGAAGTGTGCATTTCAACTATTTAAAACTTATGACTTTATCTACTCAAATTGCAAATAGAAACAAATAATCACAAAATAAGTAAGTAGTAAAGTAAGATGCAGTAAAATAAATAACACTAGTGATTTTTATACTAGTTCGAATATCCAATTCAACATCCAGTCCTGCACTGAACTGTACAGAATTTCACTATCACCACTTGCCTTTTATGGATGGCAAGAACACCTATACAATCTTGATTTCATGGGCTACAAGATGCACCCTCTTGATTTACCGGGCTACAAGATTATCCTCTTGATTTTACAGGCTACAAGAACACATTATTCTCTTTACAATTAACTGTGAATTATGGCAAGTAGTTGTATCTTAAATCCAGATTCTTACAGATTCAGTACAATGATCCTATAGACCTCCAATAGCAATATATCTTTGAACTCTTTGAGGAGTGTGATGAAATCAAAGAGAATGATATGAACTCAATTGCAAATTCTGTGATCTTGTGTGTTTTGCAAATCCTTGAAGAATTGGATTGAAAGTGCATGGATTTGCAAAGTCAGTGGAAGAATATGTAATGGATCTTTCTCACAGAAGTATGAAAATGAAAGAATAGCAGAAAATGAGAATGTTGTGTGTTAAATTTCGTTTTCCAGAGCCATTATATAGTGGTTGAAGAGACATACCCATTGGTGAAGGAATGTAGGGAAAATCCCTTCATTTGAATTTAAAAAAACAGAAAAACGGTCTATATGTCGACATACTTGGGGAGATATGTTGACAATGTTCTAGAAATGATATGTCGACATAACGCGTTCCAGATTTTCAGATTTCAAAGTTCTTCATATTTGTTGATTTATGTGATTCGATTTATGTTAATGGTTGATAGTCTTCGTGTATAATTACCATAGGGTCTCTAACAAAGATTCTAAGAAATATCTACGTCGTTATAGCATTTGCGTTTCATTCTTCTTCAATCAGTTTTTTTCTTCTATTTGCTCAGATTAATCTTTATATATAATTCATTTGCTTCCACTGAGTTCTTATTTATCTCTGTAAAATATCTCCATATTATATCTAAAAGTACTTCATAACTCAAAGATATGTAAGTACTAATATTTATATGGTTGTTCATTAAAATCAATACTTAGGGTATTAAGCCAAAATCATTTATGCTGGCCATAACGTGTCCAAGTTCGATCTGCATTAGCTACAGGCGGTCAGTCGAATATTCAGGATTAAATAGTCAGCCATATGTTTGTGTGTATGTGTTTGTGTGTGTGTTAGTATGCGTCTGTGTGTATTAAAGGTACATTAGTCGACTAACTAAAAGGCCTCAGTCAAATGTTGTCTATTCAGACGACTGATGACCTTTATTCGATCGACCATTTTAAGCTTATTTTACACTGTTTTCTTTTGGTTTTCTACTGTATAAAATCAGTCAACTGATAGGATTTGATCAGTCGACCATTTTCCTCTTATTTCCTTTTTCGTGTTTGTAATATATTTTTCACTTATCCAGTCACTTAACATCATTTTTACGGTAGTATTGCTTCCAATATTATTATATTATGGTTATATTATATTTCGATGGTCGCTTATCCTCATTTTTCTCTTTGCATTTAATGTTTTCATTATATTCATTATTATTCTTTTTTTTCATCATCTTCTTCATTTATTAATCAATTTAATTATACCCAAAACCATTATTAAATCATTTCATTGCCATTATATCATTAACCTATTCATTTTATCAAATAAGTTCCAGTTTAATTCAAATGGCCAATTATACCTCTAAAATCCAACCAAAAAGTTTCTATCTCCATTTCATATATTTATCAGTTCTTTCTATATCAAAATCCAAAATTTAAATAAATTAGACAATAAATAATGAATTAATTGCATGAATAAGATCATGTAACATGAAAAATAGAATTCACTTACATTTTAGCCCAAATAATTTTGAAATCCTCTTTTCCTCTTACGCTCCAGATTTTTCCTAGCTCCCAAACCCTATAAAATGCCCGAAATGTTTATAGATTTGAGAAGATGCCTACTTTATGTTAAATTTAAACTATTTATTTGTTGAAATTGATGGGGAATTATTGTTTAGTTTGGATCTAAGATTTTAGATCTAGGGTTTGTTTAGAGAAGATGAAGAAATGAAATGAACGTACTTCTCTTCTATGTTTGGAAGGTTTATAAATACATTAATTGGCATTAACGGGTCATTAATCCTAATCAGCCCATTCTAGTTTAATTTATTCATTTGTTTGTAACTTACACTTTGTGGATCGATTTTTAACATATTTATAATGAAACTGGACCAGAAAAATATGGTTTACACAACGGTGCAAATTTCATTTTTAATTCTTTCATTTTTAAAAATCCATATTTTGTCCTTTATAGTAAAATTAATATTTTACCCTATAATTAGTATTTTAATTTACTCTTAAAACTTATAGGGTGTTACACAAATTCCATGAGAATTTCGTATCTGGATGCATAATCAACTTCCATGAGAATTTTGCATATCAATGCACCCCACCACAAAGGCCATTAGAACCAAATTTTTGGCGTAGAGACTCGTCAATCCTTTGTTCGACATATGATAGTGAGTACGCATCGTTTGGTTGATCCACATGCACATAGAACTAGTTGTTAAATTTCTCATGCAACATTGGTCATGAATTGGTTGATCGAGTTGTAACCGATGAAACCACATAGTTGCTAAGAATAATGGGATATATTTACTCAAAACTTCTTTTGTAGCTTTGTTCATTAGCACGTGCTGAGTGTAATGCTGCAAATGCATTATGGGATCATTCAACTCCTTATAAGGTCCCATGGTAGGCATTTTGAAATCCTTGGGATTCCTAGCAGTCCCTATCCCATACATAAATAGACACACTCGAGACCCTATGCCTCATTCTTCCTGCTCCTAGATATAATCCCTAATCATTCAGGTCATTCTATCTTCAGGATCGAGAGATCCATTCCATGTGATAGTTGAAACGTCTATAGATGCGGTCATCGACCCTTTCTCTTTATGAAGAGAATGTTCCTATCGGTCATACCAGCTCCCGAGTATGACTATGTCTCATAGAACACTCTCAATAGTCTTTACATTTCTCATTAGTCAAAGGCTTGGCTCAAGTGAGAGAACTTTAAAGAGAACATGAAGTGTTAGCCACAATTGAGCCTGGTTCGGTACTGGTCAAAGTCGGTGCAATACCAAACAATTCCTTGTGCCCTAGCTTCGGGCAGTACTCTTGTATGTTGCGTCTATCATTCAGCTTCTCTTTGCCACGCCCTTCGACTTTCTCAATCAAATTCGCTATCAAAATATAATTTTCTTCTCATGTCCTCCCTTTAGATTGGGATCTTTCCCGCTCTTAAGCGTTGTGATGGCCATTTTGCAGTGTCCCATGTATGCTAGAAGTTGGTCCACCATTGGCTATTGTTGTATAACAAATTGATCATTTGGCTCGTCAATGACTCTGTGCATGTCGCTTGCTGTAACCATTTCAAATAGTGAAGAAGTGCCTCCTAAATGTTCTCCATGGCTAACTGCCTGTAGATTAGGTGTGCTTGCATTTCCGACATCGTTGTGGGAAGCACCCGCTCTGGTTTTAGAATTAGGAGGGATGTAGAGTACTCGTGTTCAACTTTAAATGAAAACAACAAAAATGTTTGATCAAAAAATAGAAAACACCCTATAGAAATTATTGAACAATGAATATTGGGTGTATTCAATAGTTGTGGGTTATACATGAGATTTAATTTAGTTGAGAGTAAATACAAGACATATATTATGAAATAAAGAATACAAAAAGTAAGTATATGCGGGAATTTTATAGTGGTTCCACTAAGAAATTGCCTATATTCATTGTGTTTCATTATTCATTTCCTTATAGATCTTAAGTACAATGCAAAAATACAAAATACAATGATCTTGTTGTCTAAAAAAACAAAAAATACACTTTTAAACATTATGTTCGGCTAAATCTGTTTGGTAGTTTAGGAGCTCCAAAATTGTTATCTATTACTATTCTTTCTTTGGGTATTCATAGATATCGGGTTGTGATAGAATCTAGTCGCCATTTCCAATAATATAGACACTTTCCACATATGACCAATTTTTATCGGTATAAATTGGTTTGGCAGTGAACGGTTGTGCATGTGCACTACCGAACGATTTCCTTGTTCGGTACTTGCTTGACCAGTATGCAAAACAACCAAACTATTTTTCCTGTTTGGAACTTATCTGATTAGTATCAAACTAATTCCTTCTTTTGCACTTAGAATTTATTGGGGAATATTTTGTTCCAGCTTCAACTATCGAATCATTTTCATGGTTCAGTAACATTATGTTCGGTACCAGACAATGAATTATGATCGGTACCGGGTATAATCCTATGCTTAATTATAATTTATCCTTTTTCTCTCATTCTTTTGACCTAACTTTCGATCTACTACTATTTTGTCCTACCCATTTGATCATAGAGACAAATCAATTCTATTATATAAAAAAGAGAATATGAGACCATAAATATTCTTGCTTCTCATTCATTCTTACTTCTTATCCTCTTCATTGGTTCATTCGAGAGAGAAAATTTCACTTACCCGTTTAATAATTACTTACCATTCCAAACTCATGTAACGACCCAAAATTTTGGTTATTTAATTTTAGATGTTTAATTAATATTAAATATTCAAAATAACTAAATTTTGGAATTTAATAATTTATAATGTAAATATAAGGAATAATTAAATATTTGAATTGTGAATTAAATGTTAATTAAATTGATTTAATAATTTTGTTTAACTCCTTTTAACTAATAAGAATATTGGTGAATTCAATTTGTAAATTTATTTAGAAATATAAATAAATCGAACTAAATATCGATAATTAAATATAAAAATGGTATTTAAATCTGTGAAATTAGCCTTTCGGGGCACAGTCTCGGATTTCAACGAAACAAATTTCATCAGATTTGTAATAGTGAATTATTATAGGATTTCAAGTTTCGTAGCGATTAGACTTGTCGTTTGGCCGTGCGAGCTTGAAACGCATAGAATTTATTTTTAGAATTTTAATTATTATAAATTGATTCAAAAAGCTAACTTCTATAGATGATGGAATTAGGCCTCGAAACTAGTTCCATTGCGTTCAGAATAGTGGTATAATACATAAAACGCCGATGAGTATGCCTCGATTGGAGGTTGTAAATTTTAGACATGAATAGTGACGGTTAGAAAATCTATATAAGGACCCTATACCGTTCACTTTACTCTAAGCCCTAAATATTAACCTAGCTGCCACTTTCGTTTTCTTCATCCAATGGCCATGATCAATCTTCAGCTTGAGACGTTTTTAGGTGATGGCTCCAACTAGTAAAATACTCGGCTAGGGGAGACAAGGTGGATGAACGGTTGGATTATCGTACGGTGGCTCGAGGCGATAGAAAATTCAAGATGATCGGCGTTCATTTTTTTGTTTGATCTCTGGTGTGGGGCTATGATTGGTGACGACTCCGGTGGCATGGGGTAGAGCATGTCGAGGACCACCATCTGGCAGCATGCGGCGGTCGAAGGAGCTTTGTGGTGGCGACGTCGAGGGTTTGAAGGCTGCGGCTATGGTTCGTTCGTGCCTTGGTGTTGATTGTTTTGGAAGAAGGGTATTTGGGTGGCCATGATTTGGCTGAAATGAGATTAACGGCCCTGATATGTTTGGTAATTAGGGATTTGTTTAATAATATAATTAAGGATTTGATCATTTAATTAATTCCTAAATCTTGTATAATGAATATCTCATTTGTTCTAGGTCCAAATCTAACGCGGACAGTTGCGTTTGGTTCATAACGATGAATACTATGTTATAGAATTGGATTGGAGGAATTTGGAGCTTGTGGGAATTTATGCTAATAACGAACGGTCGTTCAGTTTTAACTCGAATCAAAACGTTTCGGCGAAAATGGAAACCATTGTGGGTTTAACTCACATTAAATTTTATTTTACCGTATCAATGATGTTATAAATGTTTATTAATTGCTTGGATGTTAATTAAATTGTTTGATTGGTTGTCTGGTTGAATTTTCGTTTGGAAAATGGATGATATAAATTTGATCGTTATAAAACACATATGATATATATATATATATATTATCCATAACCATTGTTTTGCAAGGAAAATTTATAGAGAGACCCAAAGGGGGTTTCTCGCCAATAATTTATTTATTTACATCCTTATGCTATTATATTGATTGATGTTTAATTGAAAATAAATACTGATATTCCATTTAACTTGTTAATTGACGTTATAGCGATTTCGCTGTATCGTCATTTATTAAATTTCCTACCCACTGTCATATGAACTTAAGCTTGTGTTTCCGCTAAACGGAATATTAAAATTTATTAACCATTTGGATTAATGATAATTTAAAAATAATTAATCATTTTAACTAATGATTTTGAGATTTATTAACCAATTTAATAAATGATGATTTAAAAATTGGTTTATCTTTAGATATAATTAATCATTGTTGCTAATGATGTTTTGTACTTAATTAATCGTTTAACTAATAATTATTTGAGTCAAATTAATTATTTTAATTAATGATGATGGAGTTTAATTAATTATTTTAATTTATGATAATTGAAATTAATAATCACTGTAATTTAATGATATTTAAAAGTAATCAATCATTTAAATAATGATATTTGAATTTGATTAATTCATTTTAATTAATGATATTGAGCTTTAATTAATTGTTTTAATTGATAGTTTTCTAAATTTAATTAATTGGTTTAACTAATAGTGTTTAAAAATTAGTTAAACATCTTAATTAATGATGTTTTATAATTAAATAAATCATTTTAACAAATGATGTTTAAATTAACTGTTTTAGCTAATGGAGTTTGAGTTTAATTAAGTTATGCTTATTTGAACTTGATTAGTGTTTAATTAATGGTATTTAAAAACTTACTTATCATTTTAATAAATGATATTTGAGATGACTTATTCATTTTTAACTAATGATTATTTGAATTTAATAAATCTTTTTAATTAATGATATTTAAAGTTAATTAAATTAATTAATAAAAATGATTTAAGTAAATTAACTAATATGATAAAATTGCTTTAATCAACTGATTTAAAGTTGATTTACCAATGTTATAAAAGTGTTTGGAAATAATTATCTCTTTATTAAAGATAATGGATTTGTTTATTGAAAAGATATTTTAAATGCGATTAATTATCTTTTGGGATAATTAATATTGTTTTAAAGTTATAAAAAGGAATTGGAACTTGATTATTGGGGTGTTAGGTTGGATAATCTTCTGGGTGTTCGGTCTGATGTTGGTTTAGACCTTCGAGGTCGCACACTTTGAAAATTATTCTCTTAACGTTTTTACGATCAGGAACTAATTCTAAAAATGTTTTACCAATATGGAAATCAAGCACAAGTTTAGTCCTTTTTTTTAAAGTAAAAGTTTGATTCGTTTATGGAAATAAATTATTTCCGTAAAGCGAATCGCTTATATGGAAACGATTTATTTGTATAATTAGCACTAAACATCAAAGAAGTAAACTTGTCGCTATTTCAAAAGTTAAGAATAATCATTGGACATGACTTTAAGGTAGCACTACCTTGACTTGTCCGGTATTACTGTTAACCAAGAAAAAAAATACAAGTTTGAATTCAATGAATGGTGATAAGTATACAAGACTTAGTTTCCATATACGATCGTTTTATATCCTCGATAGTTGTTATCTCTGCTATCGGTTACTTCAGCTACTTTATTATCATCATTCTAAGATGATTTATTGCTCCATTAAGCGTTGTTATCCTTTGTCGAAAATGACTAAACCAAAAGCGCGAGAGGAAACTAAGCTATGTGAGGTTGCTCCCATTAGGGTATTTTCACATCTCATCTAGTTTGGTTTCGGTCGTGCACTTAGATGTGGAAATATTCGGATACTCGGTAAGGTTTGGCGGGGTCCGGCTTGGTATTGTCCGAGAAGTGTCGCAGAGTAAATGAGCTTCTCAAAAGTATATTACTAGTGGTATACCACAAAGGGGGTGCACCTTCCTAGTCATTTGTTGAAAATTTTCCTTTCCTTATTTGATTCGAAACCCCTGAATCTATTTTAGCTCTAAATTGCCACGAATAGAGCCAACTCCTCACCACGGTATTTAAGTGTTTATTTAGTCCATTCTATTGAGTTTGGATTGTTGCCTTATTAAATCCATTCTATCGAGTTTGGACTGTTACCTTATTTAGTCCATTCTATCAAGTTGGACTATTTTCCTTGTTCTATCCATTCGGTCCAGTTTGGATTTTACTCGGTTTATTTCCATTCTTTCAAGTCTGGTTTAATATTATTTATGCTCATTCATATTTGGATTTGTTTTCCTGATATTTATTTCTGCTCTTACCTGTATGGATGTTAATCTTGTGAGGTAAAAACCCGTTCCGCATTAGCGGCGTGGTCTCACGGAACTTTTATATGATCTTCATTATTCGAGTTATCTCATGCTGGTATTTCCAGACTGATCTGAGTGTTATTTATTTATAATGCTCGGATCAGACCGAGTATTTTCCCAGGATGTCTTTGAAGCTTTGGAGATCGTGGAGGGGAGCTGAAGATTCACCTATCGTAGTATTTTATATTCCGCTGTATTATATAGGATACCTATCGACATTTGTTAAGTCAGGATTTTATAACTGTCCAACTGGTAAGGTTTATTTTTAACTCTAATATACTCTGTATGTTTGGAGCGATAGTTTCTACTGTCCTTGTTATATTATATGCTGTCTATTCCGCTGTGAGATTTTGTTTCTCTGTTCTTTGTTCTTTTCTTTTTATTTACCCTAACAATCTGCCCTTTTGACGATTGGATGCACGACGTTTGGACACAGTGGTAGTATTTTGTGTCGACTTTCGATGGTCAAAAAGCCGGGTCATTACATTTGGTATCAGAGCGCGAGGTTAAGCGGAAACCTTGGCTTTGGTAAGGATTGGCTCATTAGAGATAGGGTAAGTGATGCCCTAGAATGAGTTGGAGAGTATTATTTATACGAGAGCATATTTGTTAATGTTATAAAAACATATTATGTTAACTGGTCTATTGAGTTTTTATGAATTTTGGTCGAGACGTGGGTCGCCACAGTTTCGATAGGGATTTATAAACACTTGACCGAGGCCAACGGACTGGTATTGAATTTTTGAAAATTTTGGCAAATTAAATTCTTGCCTAGGAGTATATTTCATATATATATAAAGGAATAATTTTCAAAACTCTATATAGTTATATAGTGTGTTGGTTTAAATGTGATAATATTTATTTATTGTCATTATTTTTTATTCGGTTATGCTTAACTTTAATAGAGCATAGACTATCGTTGTTAATTGTTAAATTGTGCTTGATTTATTTAGGAGCGTTTATCACTTCGATTTAAAATGAACCCTTTGTGAATTAATTTTCACAATTTGACTATAAAGGTGTTCAGATAAAATGCTAGCTTGAAAATTCCCTTTTAATAACGGTGGGTTAAGAATTAAACTTCAAAAGAAAGGGTTGTTAATATCATCTAAATAGTGGGATAAGATATTTAGAGAATAAAGATTGGAGATAATTCTATTATAATAAAGAAGGATTATTATAATATGAAACGATTTATATATAAAGAAATTTTATATGAATTTAGTTTGAAAAATATGTTTAAATAGGATTTTTAATCTAAATCTCGGAGTTTCTGAAAATAATTTCAAAGAAATTTTTAAGAAATAGCAGTACTTTTGAAAGTATTTAAAAATAGAAAATATATTAGGAAGTAAAATTTGAAATGGAATGCATTTTCTTTGGGATAACTAGAAGGAAATTATTTCGATTAGTTTTATGGTAATCTGAATAATCTTCTAAGTGACGATCAGATGTTTGCTTAGGCGAACGTTGTGGAATACTTAGTAAGTTATTCTCATTATCATTGTGCGATTGAAATGAGTTCAAATCCGAATAAACCCAAAGTGAGTTTTAATAAATAAATTGTTTGAAGTTATTATATATAAAAATATATGTAGTATGCTTTCAAAAGATGAATTTTGAAATTAAAACCGAGTATTTAAAATTTTAAGTTCCTGTAAAAAGGAAGTTGTCTTCGAAACAAAACGTATCTTTGATAAGAAATTGTTTTGATAAATAAGATTTTTCCCTTAGATAAGATATGGGATAATTTAACACATTTTTTAATTTGGTTAATTTTATAAGGAAGGTTTTGATAAACATTGTTTTTATTATAACGATATAATTGTTTGAAACGTCTAAGTAGTATGAACTACTTGTTGACTAGGTCAACCCATAAATATTATTCGTTTTAACACTCTAAGTTAAAAAGGTTAATTAGTTGACTCGGTTTTAAGAAACCATAATTGATTTAACCTCCATCAAAATCTTTTAAAAAGTAAATAAAGTTTGTATGTACTCTTAGGATATAGAAGAGTATTATATAAGTATATAAAGTAGAATAAGTTATGATTTGAAGTTTTATAAAGAAATGACTTTATAAAATATTTTCGGGTGAGAATTTATGAAATAATTCATAAATAATTTTAGTATTGAATAAAATACGAAGTGAAAATATAAGTGAATTAGAATTTTTTTAATATAATTAAGAAACTAGTAAATATAGAGTATAACTTTCCATTTTGTCCAAGTTAGTTTGGATAATCTTCTAAACAATAACCAAAGGTTAATGAGCAAAACGGTATGCTTAGATAATTATCTATATTTTTGGAAAATTAAAAAGTTTTGAACCTAAGTGAAAAATTATTTGTTAGTCATTTAACATTTTGTAACAAAGTTAAGCGAAAATTTTCCTTTAAGAAATTTGATTGATTGTTAGTGTTAATTTATTCCTTCATGGAATTTGATTGATTGGATTTGATTGAATTGAATTGATTAGTTGTGTGATTTCATATACCATTATCTATAAAGTTTAAATTTATAAACAAAAGATTTTTAATTGTTTTTATTAAAACCTAAATCTTGGTGATTTCGAAAAAGGAGATTTTTGAAGATTTTGGGAAATGAATGAAACTTATTCACTCTAGTTGATGTTTTTGGAGGAACCGGAATACCACCGGACGCTCCATGTTGTTTTGATTCTAGTGTTTCACCGTACTTTATTAGGAGGAATTCCCTCCTTGTCAATTTGATTTTTATCTTTGATTTTTCTCGTCAAAGAAATCTGACAATGGACTTTTAAATTGAAAAACCCGGGAATTTAGATCTAAATTTATCATTTGAAATTTTATTGATTGCATATCATCTATTACAGGATATCCTCTGTATTTTGTTGCATATGATTGAGATATGGTTGTTGGTTGCATGTAGGTTTATATCAGACTTGATTTGTAAGTAACGTTACATCACATTGCTTTTGTCAATCTGATTTTTTCTTTTAGATTTCGTAAGTACAGGTATGCAAGATTTTGCTATTTGATTCTTGTGCACCTGCATTTGCATCGAGATAACAAACTACTTGCTAGAATATAACTCAAATGCAAAAAGGTATGTAATAAATTTAGAAAATTTAAATTGGTTGATGATTTTATGCCCCAGATATGGGAGGCCACTTGCCTTTTGTTTTCTTTGATTGGTTTGGAGCCCATTGAGGTGATTTGTAGTTGTACCGATCGAGCAGCACAAAGGAGACGTTAGTGAATTTTTTCGAAAATTTAAGAGTTAGATTTTTTTAAAAATTTCGGAAAATGTTTGAAGAAACTAAAAGTTTGACTGTTTGAGTTATACCTTGGAATGAATAAATGAATGAATGTGAGAAATTAGTTGGTATAGGTGAATGGATTTGAAAGATTTGGGAAAAAAAATCTATTCCACCTAATTTATTTTGAAAAGTTAATAAGTTTAATAACTCATATTAAATTGATAGTTTTAAACTTAAGGGCTTGGAAACATTTTCTTCCTTAGGAATTTCAGGGATGAAATTCATTTAAGGGGAGAGAATGTAACACCCAAAATTTTGGTTATTTAATTTTAGATGTTTGATTAATTTTAAATATTTAAAATAATTGAATTTTGGAATTTAATAATTTATAATTTAAAGGGAATAATTAAATATTTGAATTCTGAATTAAATGGATTTAATAATTTTGTTTAACTCTTTTTAACCAATAAAGAATATCGGTGAATTCAATTTGTAAATTTATTTACAAATATAAATAAATCGGACTAAATATCGATAATTAAATATAAAAACGGTATTTAAATCTGTGAAATTAGCCTTTCGGGGCACAGTCTCGGATTTTAACAAAACCAGTTTCATAGGATCCATAATAGTGAACTAGTATAGGATTTCAAGTTTCGTAGCGATCGGAATTAGGCCTCGAAACTAGTTCCATTGCATTCGGAATATGGGTATAACATATAAAATGCCAGTGAGTAAGCCTCGATTGGAGGTCGTAAATTTTAGACATTAATAGTGCCGGTTAGAAAATCTATATAAGGACCCTATACTCGTTCACTTTGCTCTAAGCCCTAAATATTGACGCAGCGGGGGAATACAAAAATTGATGATACGATGAAAGTAGCAATCGGTGGATTGATGAATACTGAAATGCCCAAATTCGTTGATCCGAAGATACCGAATTCTAGCTATCTCTGACACGTTGATCGCGCACGATACCGTGAAGAGAGATCTACAATTCTTCGAGCGTTGATCAAGCGCACTTGATTCCGCGAATTGGCTTCAACGATCGAAGATTCGAGCGCACTCGAATGTCGAAGGTGGAGATAGGAGATTACACTCGACTACCAATTTGGATGAAAGCACAAAGCTAACAAAAACGAAATTTTATTCAAATCAACTAAACTTTCAAATGTACAACTCACGCCTATTTATAGCATTTTACAAACATTTTACAAACCAGACCCTTAAGTCGTTCACGACTTACGACTCAACTAGGTCGGCAACGACTCAACCATCACGACTCAAGCACCTGTATTACAACCCACACAACATTACAAATTTACAACACTTAAGTCGTTTCCGACTTATACCATGCGACTTAGTACAATCTGCGACTCACCTGCGACTTACGACTTACTATAGGTCGGCGACGACTTATCAACAGCTCCGACTCAAACAGTTACACCACAGATATTTACAACACTTAGGTCGTATACGACCTAACTACTCACGACATAAAAACATACAACACATTACAACACCATATCACGACTCAACAATTACGACATAGTGCAAAACACATACGACTTATACATAACGACTTAACAATGCTTGCGAGTTAGCAGGTGCCGCGACTCACGATTCAACAACAAGCGACTTAACCCAGTTCTTAAGTCGTGAACTCCCTTCTTCAACATCCTCGTTAGGTCGTATTCGACCAAAATCATTGCCCTTAAGTCGTAGCCGACTTAAGTCTTGCGCGTTCTCAACTCGTGCTGCTACTTCGTCGTCTCGTGGCGCTCCTCCTGTAGTCTTAAGTCGTAGCCCCTTTCCCTTAAGTCGTGGACGACTTAAATCTCCTTCCTTAGGTCGTGACCCGCTTGAGTTGAGTCGTGAACGACCTAAGACTTTGCAACGACTTAGCTTCACCACAGAATTCGTAGCCTGGGTTGCATTATTAGGTCGTAACACTTTACCTCTTGCTTTGTTAGGTCGTGGACGACCTAAAGCTATCCCTTCCTTAGACCGTGGACGACCTAGGCCTTGTGAATTCGTAGTTTGCGCTGCTTCGACTCTAGCCTGGGCCGCATCAAATATTAACCTAGCCGCCACTTTCGTTTTCTTCATCCAACGGCCATGATCGATCTTCGACGCTTGAGATGTTTTTAGGTGATAGCTTAATCTAGTAAAATGCTTGGCTAGGGGAGACAAGGTGGATGGATAGTTGGATTATCGTACGGTGGCTCGAGGCGATAGAAAATCAAGATGATCAGTGTTCGCTTTTTTGTTCAATCTCCGGCGTCGGGCCATGATAGGCGACAACTCCAATGGCATGGGGTAGAGGATGTCGAGGACCACCATCTGGCAGCATGCGGCGGTCGAAGGAGCTTTGTGGTGGTGGCTTCGAGGGTTTGACGGCTGCGGCTATGGTTTATTCGTGTCTGAGTGTTGATCGTTTGGGAAGAAGGGTATTTGGGTGGCCACGATTTGGCTGAAGTGAGATTAATGGCCCTGATTTTTTTGGCAATTAGGGTTTTGTTTAATAATATATTTAATTATTTAATTATTTAATTAATTCATAAACCTTGTATAATGAATATCTTATTCGTTCTAGGTCCAAATCTAACGCGGTCAGTTGTGTTAGGTTCATAACGATGAATACTATGTTATAGAATTGGATTGGAGGAATTTGGAGCTTGTTGGAATTTATGCTAATAACGAACGCTCGTTCGGTATTAACTCGAATCGGTACGTTTCGGCGAAAATGGAAATCAATGTGAGTTTAACTCACATTAAATTTTATTTTACCATATCAATGATGTTATAAATGTTTATTGATTGCTTGGATGTTAATTAAATTGTTTGATTGGTTGTCTGGTTGAATTTCCATTTAGAAAATGGATGATATAAATTTGATGGTTATAAAACCCTTATGATATATATATATACATATACATACAAACACACACACACACACATATATATATATATATATATTATCCATAATCATTGTTTTGCAGGAAAAATATGTAGAGAGACCCAAAGGGGGTTTCTCGCCAATAATTTATTTACTTACATCCTTATGCTATTATGTTGATTGATGTTTAATTGAAAATAAATATTCATATTACATTTAACTTGTTAATTGACGTTATAGCAAGTTCGCTGTATCGTCATTTATTAAATTTCCTACCCAAACTCTGTCATATGAACTTGAGCTTGTGTTTCCGCTAAACGGAATATTAAAATTTATTAATCATTTGGATTAATAATAATTTAACAATAATTAATCATTTTAACTAATGATTTTGAGATTTATTAACCAATTTAATAAATGATGATTTAAAATTTTGGTTTATCTTTAGATTTAATTAATCATTGTTGCTAATGATGTTTTGTACTTAATTAATCGTTTAACTATGATTATTTGAGTCTAATTAATTATTTTAATTAATGATGATGGAGTTTAATTAATTATTTTAATTAATGATAATTGAAATTAATATTTATTGTAATTTAATGATATTTAAAAGTAATCAATCATTTTAAATAATGATATTTGAATTTGATTAATTCATTTTAATTAATGATATTGAGCTTTAATTAGCTGTTTTAATTGATAGTTGTCTAAATTTAGTTAATTGGTTTAACTAATAGTTTTTAAAAATTAGTTAAACATCTTAATTAATAATGTTTTATAATTAAATAAATCATTTTAACAAATTATGTTTAAATTAATTGTTTTAGCTAATGGAGTTTGAGTTTAATTAATTCAATTAAGTTATGCTTATTTGAAATTGATTAGTTTGATTAATGGTATTTAAAAACTTACTTATCATTTTAATAAATGATGTTTGAGATGACTTATTCATTTTTAACTAATGATTATTTGAATTTAATAAATCTTTTTAATTAATGATATTTAAAGTTAATTAATTGATTTAATAAAAATGATTTTAGTAAATTAACTAGTATGATAAAATTGCTTTAATCAACTGATTTAAAGTTGATTTACCAATGTTATAAAAGTGTTTGAAAATAATTATCTATTTTATTAAAGATAATGGATTTGTTTATTGAAAAGTGATTTTAAATGCGATTAATTATCTTTTAAGATAATTAATATTGTTTTAAAGTTATAAAAAGGAATTGGAACTCGATTTTTGGGATATTAGGTTGGATAATCTTCTGGGTGTTCGGTCTGATGTTGGTTTAGGCCTTTGGGGTCGTGCACTTGGAAAAATTATTCTCTTAACGTTTTTCGACCAGGAACTAATTCTAAAAATGTTTTACCAATATGTAAATGAAGCACAAGTTCGGTCCTTTTTTTAAAGTAAAAGTTTGATTTGTTTATGGAAATAAATTATTTCCGTAAAGCGAATCACTTATATGGAAACGATTTATTTGTATAATTAGCACTAAACATTGAAGTAGTAAACTTGTCGCTCTTTCAAAAGTTAAGAATAATCGTTGGACATGACTTTGAGGTAACACTACCTTGACTTGTCTGGTAGTATTGTTAACCTAGAAAAAGTACAAGTTTGAATTCAATGAGTGGTGAATATACAAGACTTAGTTTCCATATACGATCATTTTATATCATCGATAGTTGTTATCTCAACTATCGGTTACTTCAGCTACTTTATTATCATCATTCTAAGATGATTTATTGCTCCATTGAGTGTTGTTATCCTTTGTCGGAAATGATTAAACCAAAAGCACGAGAGGAAGCCAAGCTATGTAGGGTTGCTCCTATTAGGGTATTTCCACATCTCATCTAGTTTGGATTCGGTTGTGCACTTAGATGTGGAAATATTAGGATACTCGGTAAGGTCCGGCGAGGTCCGGCTTGGTATTGTCCGAGAAGTGTCACTGAGTAAATGGGCTTTTCAGAAGTATATTACTTGAGGTATACTTCAAGGGAGGGTGCACCTTCCTAGTTGTTGGAAATTTTCCTTTCCTTATTTGATTTGAAACCCCTGAATCTGTTTTAGCTTTAAATTGCCATGAATAGAGCCAACTCCTCACCACGACATTTAAGTGTTTATTTAGTCCATTCTATCAAGTTGGACTGTTACCTTATTTAGTCCATTCTATTGAGTTTAGACTGTTACCTTATTAAATCCATTCTATCGAGTTTGGACCGTTACCTTATTTAGTCCATTCTATCAAGTTGGACTATTTTCCTTGTTCTATCCATTCGGTCCAGTTTGGATTTTACTCGATTTATTTCCATTCTTTCAAGTCTGGTTTAATTTTATTTATGCTCATTCATATTTGGATTTTTTTTTCCTGATATTTATTTCTGCTCTTGCCTATATGGATGTTATTCTTGTGAGGTAAAAAACCATTTTGTGTTAGCGACTTGGTCTCACAGAACTTTTATATGATCTTCATTATTCGAGTTATCTCACGCTGGTATTTCCAGACTGATCCGGGTGTTATTTATTTATAATGCTCAGGTCAGACCGCGTATTTTCCCAGGTTGTCTTTGAAGCTTTGGAGATCGTGGAGGGGAGCCGAAGATTCACCTATCGTAGTAATTTATATTCCGATGTATCATATAGGATACCTATCGGCATTTGTAAGGTCAGGATTTTATAACTGTCCAACCGATAAGGTTTGTTTTTAACTCCGATATACTCTGTATGTTTGGAGTGACAGTTTCTACTGTCCTTGTTATATTATATGTTGTCGATTCCGCTGTGAGATTCTGTTTCTTTATTCTTTGTTCTTTTCTTTTTATTTACCCTAATAATCTACCCTTTTGTCGATTGGATGCGTGATGTTTGAACACAGTGGTAGTGTTTGGTGTCGACTGTCGATGGTCAAAAAGGCGGGTCGTTACAATTTTCATAATATATCTATCTAGCTGTTCTATCTATTATATACAAAAGAGAATATATGACATATATATTCTTGCTTCTCATTTATTCTTGCTCTGAAACCTCTTCTCTGGTTGATTTGAGAGGAAACGTTTCACTTACCCCTCTAATAATTACTAACCATTTCAAGCTTCAAATTAAATTTCATAATATGTTAGTAACAATATGCCCTTTCATTTTCAATTTCAGCTATTCAAAAATGTTCCATGTTCATTTTCTCTTCTTACTTTCATTTTCTCAACTTCTATTATATAAAAAAGAGAATATGGGACCATATTTATTCTTCATTCTCATTCCTTACTTCCAATCTTATTCTCTAGTTGATTGGAGAGAAAAAGTTTCACTTACCGCTCTAATAATTACTTATCATTTCAGGCTTCAAAATAAATTTTCATAATATAGTAATAACAATATGCCCTTTCATTTTCTATTCTGCTATTCAGAAATGTTACATACTCATTTTCTCTTCTTACTTTCATTTTCTCAATTTCTTATATAAAATAAATCATTTTCTATTTTAGTTATTCAAAAATGTTCCTTGATCATTTTCTCTTTTTACTTTCATTTTCTCAACTTCTTAGCTAAAATAGAATTTTAAATCCATAAATACTATCATATCCTATGTTTTTTCCCTCTGAATCCAAGTGGAAAATTTGCTCATTTGGTTATAATCATATAATTCCCTCTTTCATATTTTATGGCATGCTTCATGCTATTGGGTATGTGATATTTATTTTGTTTGATTTTATATTGGTTAATATGAATTAAAATAGCTTGGTGTTGGCACCAGAAGAAATTAATATGTTAAATAAAATATTATTTAATCTTCAAGAAATGGCCTTTTTTATAGATCATCGTTGGAAAAATTAGGTTAAAAAATATCATTCTTCCAAAAAGTTACTCCAGTCGTCTATCTTTTGTTATAGGTAAGAGATTTTGATTTTATTTTCATAGTAACTTCGAAACACAAGTTTTGATTTGGTCTTTTGAACTTTTTTATTCTAACTAGATCAATTCAATTAACTAATAGTTCTTAGCTTTTCAATCATCTTGAATTATTTAATATTTTATTGATGTATTGCATTGTATTTCCACCTTGCTTTCAATGTTACCGTCCTAAATTTTTTTTGGTTGGCTGGATCGAGCAAACTCGATTTGAAGGTTTGAATTGTATTTTTTTATTTTTCTTTTCATTTAATTCGATGTTGAATTTATTATTTTTATTCAAAATTACCGACCTTTTCTTTGAGTTTTATGCCTAAAGTTATGTCTTCTTATGGTTTTTATTTCAATTTTTAGGATTATGAGTTTGGTTATTATTTGTAGTAGGTTGCTGGATTGAAGATGTTGATAAGAACAACATTTATAACTAAATTAACTTCAAATATATAGGTCCATATCAAGTGATATTACCATGCAGCTGACAAAAAGAATAAATAGTTATTAGTTTCATTTAATTTGAATTTAAATTAATTAGACAACTAATCACTATTAAATTGCTTTCATTTAAACTCAATTTAATGGGAAAATCGACTACATCGGTTCAAATAACTTTTGATTTTGAAATACATTAAGATTGCTTTTTAATTTACTTAATTACATATTTTATGCATCTTTATTATATTCATGTTGTGTAATCCATACTCGTATTATTTGCACATTTCTAAATATGCATTTGGAATCATGAAAGTTGTATTGATGTTTGGGTTAGCATAACTCTAGGAGATTTTGGTAGTAGGACATTTGATTTGTATCAAGGGACACGAGGATAGAGAGGAAGTCAATTGATAGTATGATTTTTGGTGGTTGTGCACAAAGGTAAATTTCTAAACAAAATTGATTTTATTGGTTTGTCGTTTGATGATATTATTCCTTACATTTGTAACCATTATATCTTATATCATTCGTTGCAAATAGGTAATAAGAATATCCACGTTTAATTGAATAGAACTTTAGAATACTATTTGTTTTGAAAGAAATTATGAAAGTTTTGGTTGTTATAATTGTTTTTATCAATTAAATATAATGTGTGATATGTTATATGTGTACCCATCAAATATAATTTTTTTTATTATAATATCCAACCATCCATTCTGTAATATAAGTACTCTATTGTTTAACATTCTTCTGAAAGAATCATATATATGGTGTTTTGAGGATAACAACCATAGAACAATGCTACCAATAGGTTTATTGAGTTATTTTAGGTTAAATGATGATGGAAAAGGTGTAAAATAAAATGGTTAAATATATACAAAGCTAGGAATCAAACCCAGATGGGCTGAGAGATAAGCACATATCCTTACCACTGCACCACACAAGCATTTGGAAAATACTATGACAGTTGATTGAAAGCCCTGTCCAGTCGACTGAATCAGTGGACTAAATATGAAAAACTTGTCTACTATTTTTGGCAATGCTCTCGAGCTTGATTTTCACACCAGCCAGTCGACTGAAGTTTTCTCTCAGTCGACTGACCTACTGTAAAACGACTAGTTTTTTGGAAGTGGTGTCTTCATGACTCTTCGCTCCATAAGTTGCATCTCTCCGCTCCTACAACCACTTCTCTTTATCAATGGCGAAATTGGAAGGTTGCGCTCATACTTTAGCATCCCTACAACATCTATATAAACCCCTAACCATCCCTGAACCATAACACAACTCCATGCTTGGATTTCCACTCCTAAACTCTCAATTCTTAAAGTAATTCTCCGAGTTCCAAGAAATTCATCTAATTCAGAGATTTCGACTAGTCTGCTTCATCTCCACATCCCATACTCTAGTCGAATAAACTCCTTAGTCTCTACACCTCCACTCAATATCGTTTGGTTTGGTTATAGGAGTCATTGTACATCTAACTGACATTCTGGATATCAAGATACGATGTGTCAAGGAGCAACGCTTTTGTTACAC
Organism: Allium fistulosum; assembly: GCA_030737815.1. NCBI lineage: Eukaryota > Viridiplantae > Streptophyta > Magnoliopsida > Asparagales > Amaryllidaceae > Allium > Allium fistulosum. Next base: position 1,094,950,387 of record CM060903.1, read on the forward strand.
TACTTGTAATTGTTGTTGAAGTTTGTTTGGTTGGTCAAACAGAGTCTTTAAACCTGTTCCTTTGGGTGAAGTGAGGGTGTTGATAATGAAATACCGAAGGGGAGCTTCGGGACTGGACGTAAGATGGGAGGTCCGAACCAGTATAAAATCGATTGTGTGATTTATTATACCATTCCGCTGCATTTACATTATTTACTACTATCGACCATTTTTGATCTAGTGCATAGTAACTAACATCTTCTTCGTTTTTCTAATAAGTTAGAGAGTTAAATCCTATTTTTAACGAATAAACCCTTTGTTTTACATATTTCTCATCCTTACATTAATTATCACATTTATAAGGTGTTGTTATTGAAACTCCAGTTTTGGATATGAGAGGGTCAAATTTTACGAGCACTCCATACAAAATTAAATTTATATGAGGGGTATACATTCTATTAATAAAAATTATATTTTTATCATTTTTCCCTTAGTAGAAACATCTAAACCATAAACATTTTTATTTACTCTCTCCTTTTCTTATCTTTTGAAAATGAAATAATAACGAGAACAAAAAGTTATACCCGATCATCAAAACTAGATCCAAAACATGTTGAACAAGTGATGGAAATGTAAATTTTTAACCTAATTTATCATGTTTTTGAAATACGGAAAAAACTAGGGTTTAAATTATAGTTAAATTTTTGTTGATCATAATCAACTTATATCGTCTTCTTCAATAAAATCTACATGTTGAATGTTTTCTTGAACAAGAATTCAACCTTATCTCTTTCACATTTGTAATTCCATCTAGAGATGAGTTGAATTTTCCATTATTTTGATTAATGATTTTGGATTAAAGGTTAATGGTGAGTAAGGGAAAAATTAGGGTAAATAAAAGAAATGTTAATTAGGTTAATTTGATTGTAATTTTATGAGGAGACTAGTTTGATTAGTACCTCTTTTAGTAAGGGCATTGTTAAAGGGACTTCAGTTTCAAATAAGTGGGGTCATTTTTTCATTTTTTGGAAATTACTAAGAGGCGCACTAAAAAGGTTTGCCCCCTCTTAGCAAAAAATAAATAACTCGTAAATGTCATTTATATTTTGGTAACTTCTCCCGAATTTTGGTTTATTTTTCGATCAAATCCTACCGAAATTTTTTTTCCGATGAATTAACATTGTTTTTTGCTTTAATTTTCAATGTGGAGGTGCCGAATTTTACTTCTTTTTTCGATGGGGTCCTACCGAATTTTATGTCGAAGGAGTCCCTATAACAATTTTCTTTTTAAGTGGAGTCCACTTAAAATTTGCCTCTTCTTATCCAAAAGTGAAGTCCCTTTAATAATGCCCTTTAGTAAAAATAATCTTTTAAAAAATATGGTATCCTCGTATCCAAAACTGGAGTGTCAATAATAATACTCCATTTGTAATTACTGTGTAACATACTCACTTCATATTATCAATTATCTTCTTGTCTCTTTCCTAATATGTTTTTATTACATAATCTCAAAAGTACGTTTAATCTTTTCATATTCATCATTCTTTTTATTTTCGTAAACTTTTTGAATTATGTCATTTTATTACTCTAAGTATTCCTATTACTCCTTTCAAATCCATTTCTTCATTATTTAATTTCATATCATTTCCGTTCATCTTCATTCTTTGTTATTGTAATATCATTCTTTATGTTAGTCCAAACTTTAATTTATACCTTATTTAACCAATTTTATTTTTTTCTAAATTATTTATCCAATATATAATCAAAATGAAAGGATTTACTATACTATTATTGTTGATAGCTTAACTTCTATTTAAGCACCCTAATAATTTCTTTATTGATCCTACTAATGTTGCAAAATTATTGCTTACGAGTATGTTTCTACATTATGATAAAATTTTACTTTTATGTTTCATAAGTTTGGATCTTTAATTATTTGCTTCTAAATTTTTTATCATAAAATATATTAATTTTCCATGGTAGTTTGATATTTTTCTCTCTCTTTCTTTCATGGTATTTAATTTCAAGACTATCCCTGGTAGATTAATGTTGTACAAAAGGTATAAGGCTAACTCTGTTTGAATACGTAAAGTTGCTGAACAGCTCCCCATAAAATTGTAAAACCATTATACCCATGTTTTTTGCTGAATATACCCATTTTAATATTAAAATTTTCCATTTATACCCTTAGCTAGTAAAAAGTAATACGTAAAAGAAAAATCCACCGTATGAAAAGCCACCCCACCGATGAGAATTTTTTTTAATCCAAGCATCCAACCTACATAATATTTATAGATATCATGCGTTTCTACTAGATGGTTTTCCACTCAATCACTCAGTCAATCTTCTATGAACAGTGTATTTTCGGACTAAAAAAATCAAAAACATAAAATTCAAGTTTTATCTCTTCTGCTTCTATTAGATTTGTGTTATTATCATCACAACCAATCAATCCAAGCACCACATTTGAGAATTACCTAAAATTATATTATTAAGGTTGGTTGGATAAGAGGAATATAAGAAAGAAAATAAGATGGGAGGTAAAAAAGATGCAAATGACACAAGGGCAATTTTGCCATAATTTTTTTTTACTTTTAGGGGGCTACTCAGCAATTTTACGGGTTTAAATTGAATTAGCTAAGGTACAAAGCTGATACGCATGGTTTAGTAGTTGATGTAACTTATTCTAATTATACTAAAGCATTTTAATTGTTGTTTAAAAACATTTTCTTATTGCTCTCTCTATCTTTTAGGGCGTTGGATTTCAAAATTATCCATAGTGGTTGAATGTTGCGCTAAACGCAAAAAATTGCATACATGTTAGTAGTAGATAACGATCAATATCCTCACTTTTTATTTATGAGTTAGTGAATTTTAATTTTACTAAATAAAATTAATAAAAGTAATAATTCCTTACGCTGGTAGAAGGAGCAACAATTATTTTGTAGTGAATTGTTATTGACTAAGGAGAGTGGAAAGAGTCAATTTTTAAATTAAAACAGTTTTACTGAAGGAAGAATCAAATATGTTCTCCTCTTATAAAATCTTATTAAAATAGCAAATTGTCATTTATATAATCTACCTTTCCCTTTCTTCTTGGTTTCCAAATCAAGTACATTATTGCACCATAAAATTTGTCTTTCATCTCTAAATCCTACACCATAAATATTTAATTTTGACTATGGAGGAAAATTTATCTGAATCTGAATCGAATCTTAATTTTCTCAATCTTCATCAAAATCTAAAATAAACAAAATAACATAGGTTTATTTCCTTCAATTCAAGATTCTAATCATGTTTTTAGAGGAATTTCAGTATCTTTTGTTTTGATTGAATATCAAATTAAGGTGCGAGGTTTTATATTAAACTAAGGTATGAGATTTTGAAATGGCAAAGGGATATTATTGATGGCAAATTCTATTTTAACTCGAGTATTTACTTAGTAGCTTCCCAAAAATTAAAAAAGTCTGTAACCCAAAAAATAACTTAGTAGCCCATACCATTTCCAGAACTACCCTTTCCATCACAAAAAAAAAACAAAATGAACTACCACGCAAGGTGACTCCATGGTTCGTGTCAATACCACTTAGGCTTTCTACGTGGATGTGTAAAAATTCACCTAATTATTTGCGCGATTAAGCCAGAAAACTAGTATACCCTCTGCATGAATTATCACCAATTCTTGTAAACGATAGCCTACGATTGTATTTGCAAAAAATAAAAAACTTTTCAATTTTTTTTGTTGAATTACCTGTTGTGATTGCGTTAACAATTCATTCTCCTCTTCAAAATCCATCAGCTAGTAGAAAAAATTTGAATTTTTTTCTTCACTGATTTAGAAACTAGGGTTTTGAAGAAGCAGTGGTTTAGACAATAAGAAACTGACGTAAGAAGATAATATAATTGAAAAGAAAGAAAGTTCGCAGCTTTCTAATGGTATTTTAGTCTTTAAAATTTTATTTATTTTAGGGGGGATACTAAGTAATTATCTATGTTGAAATAGAATTTGTCATTATTGATATAAAGAGATAACTTAATACTAAAAATGATTATGGAGATTCTCCATTTGTCAATTCCTTTTTTATATCAATTTTATTATTTTTACAAGATAATATGTCAAAAGAAGTTGATTTGGTAAAATAGCTAAATTTAGTAGATGAACCAAAATAATAGGTACCAATTTTTTCTAAGTAAAAAAATGAAATGATTTGTATTTTATTCTTATTCTTTTTTGATAATATTTTTTTTAGTAAATGATTATATAAGAACTATCTAATGAAAATAGGATTGTTATTTAAGAAAATTAAGCGTAATCTTTAATAATTGAGCTAAAATTGATTTAGTGTAAGTTGTCACTAATTTAAATTCAATCAAACTAAATTTAGGGCATAAATGCAATTGATAAATTCATCAATAAGTGTAATTAATATGGTAACTAATGAGGTACGTCAAAATGAGTTACTTCTCCATTTATTTTGATTTAACTTGATCTTTTACAAAGTATTTTGAATAAAAAAAATAAAAGAAGTAAAAGATATAAACTTTGTATGTAGAAAAAATGAATAATGCTTGATAAAATATATATATTCAGGTTGATTCAGTGACCTTGATTTACATAATGCTATAAAAAAAACTAATTTATTCCTTCTTATATTACCTTTTACATGATGTATGTGTGTTTTTGTATGTGTGTGTAACTAAAAATATTACTTGATTTTGTTTTTATGCTTTGGAACATGTACACATAGGTTCAAAGTAACTTTTAAACTCAAATCATATATAATTGTAAAATAAAATAACTTACTCTTCTCTTCTAATTCTCTCATAATATTTTCATTTACATCATCCATATTTCCAAAAAAATTGCGTGTTTTATTGGTCTATTCATTAATTATTTTAGTATGCTACTAAGGGCACTATGATTTCTCCTTACTAATACCATTTCTTAAAAATACCAATAAATTTGTCTATTATACTTCATGATATCATTAATATTCTGGAGCTACCAGTACTTACCAAAGTTCATCAAAAATTCATAAATATTTACACAAATATATATATATATATATATATGGACACACACACAAACATACATAAATACACACACACAAACATACATAAATACACACACACACAGATATATACACACACACACATATGACGTGTGTGATGCCCCACCTCTATACTCACGCTAGCCAAGGGCACTACGAGGTAATGCCGTCGACTAACACGAAGAATAAGGCTGTTGAGGAGCGACCATCTGTGTAATTGTTTTGTGCGAGTACCGATATGTCAGATAATATATCTTACTTCATTTCAAGGGGAAATCCGACATATCAAATACAAACTCAAAACTACCACACAGTGGTTATGAGGCCTTCGGAAACAAATATAGAAATAAACATAACATAAATCAGTCATAGATATTCATATCACTAAGGCGAAAACAGATATGAATATAACACATAAAAGTGTACATCAAAATAGTGGTCAAACTAGATCCACTACATCACAAAAGAATAGATACAAGTGCTAGACAAAGAATAAGTATACAACAAGGAGTCTCTAACTCAAATGTATACTAACAAAAACTACTATGCTAAAGTAGTTAGCCAAAAGTTAGGCGAAGGACCTTGATAAGAAGTCAAGCAGGAACACCTGAAATACCTCGGTTTGACCCGAGTATTATTTAAGAAGAAAATAATAAACGGATCAGTCTAGCTATAAATATCATATAAAATGAGATAAGATAAGAGATATGACAAAAACGTATGATAACAATAATGCCATACTACGACAAGTATACATCAGAAACAACAAAAATCATATAATATCTCAAATCATCTCAAACACCAAAAGAATGTCATATTCTTTAAATTATTCACCAAAACACAAATATTGATAAAGCTTATCAATGCTAATCGCAAAAGTCGGTGAAACACAAATTCTAGAAATCATCAACTAGAAATCCAGAAATCACAAAAAGGGGAAGGCCTATCACAAACGGGAGCATGAAAACTCACCAACACGTGTATCACAAATGAGCTGGAGCTCCTCCAAACAGCGTATAGTCCCCCCTTGCGGACAATGAGCCAAAGCTCCTCCTATGAGCCAAAGCTCCTCCAAACAGGGTATAGTCCCCCCTTTGCGGACAATGAGCCAAAGCTCCTCCTATGTGCCGAAGCTCCTCCAAACAGGGTATAGTCCCCAATTGCGGACTATGAGCTGAAACTCCTGCAAACAGGGTATAGTCCTCCCTTGCGGACAATGAGACGAAACTCCTCCAAACAGGGTACAGTCCCCCATGCGGACAAAGAGACATCGCACATCGCTAGTCTAAATCATAAAATGATCACCATTGATCAATAAGAAGTGTCAATTACACTGAGCTAGTAAATAAATGAGTTTAGCTTCATGTCCCATAACCACTGGCTTAACTGAAATATTTATGAACAGATTGTAGATTTCCACTCAAAGATTGTCACAAGATTTCAATCGAACAAGTCTAAGAATTAACCGACAAAGTAAACGCAAGCGTTTCATACCACTTTTTTTGCTAAGCCGTTTAATTAGATTTCTCATACGAATGAGGTAAAGGTCTGTATATACTAATAGATTGGAAAACGGTTTTATAAACGAGCTTTATATTAAAAATAGAGTTGAAATCATCTTTGTGAAAGAGATAGAATATTTACTACTAGTATAAAAACCTTTGTATTTTGAAGTGACAAATCGCAAAAATGATTGTAAAAACAATTAATCACCAAAATTCACATTCGACGACGTGAATTAAAACCATAAAAATCGATACCAAATCCATCAAAATGGATATTCCCAAAAATCCCGAAAAAGAAGTCATCAAAGTCGATAAATGATAACAACAATTCGGATCATCAAAAATCGATTAAAAACCGGAAAACCCACACAAAACAGCCTAAAATAGGCAAAAAGCAAACTTCACAGATTCAGTCGACTGTTCTGTAGGGTTAGTCGACTGAAACAAGCCTAGAAACTCTCGGGTTTCAGGTTCAGTCGACTGACTCTGTAGTTCAGTCGACTGATACAGGGACAGAAACATTTCTGTCCCCAGTTCAGTCGACTGAACTATATGGTCAGTCGACTGACACAGAGCCAGAGATTTTTCTGGCCCCAGATTCAGTCGACTGACACTGCAGTTTAGTCGACTGAATTGTGGCTTCCAGTATTTTCAACCTAGCCCCCAAAAGGGGCAAAAATCCAAACGGGAGCGATCGGACGAACATCAGAGACTAGGGATTTATGCCAAGCGACAACCCAGCCTTATAGGCTCTTCGATACACCCCAACAACATGTTCAAACTTCAAAGATAGGATTTTTAAAGATTTGACTTCAAAACACCAAAAATTGGAATATTCATCAAACCAATTAAATTGAAAAGCAAATGAACAAGGAATAGATGTTAGGAATTACTACCTAACAAATATCAAAGATATAGACATAGATGTGAGTTCAAAAACTCACCTTTAAACCCAATAACAACCAATGAGAAGCTCTAAATCAAAGGAAAGGCCAATTACTCTTCAATCTCAACTCAAGAAGTTCCAATCTAAGCTAATAAGCAAATATTTCCTAAGTTAGGGTTTAGGAATTTCCGAAATTGAAGAGAGATAGAGATGAAGAGGATGCTTACCTAAGCTTCTCTTTGATTTTGGAGCTAAAGCTTGAATTCCTAATATAAACTAGGACTTAGGAATTTTGATTTCTTTTCTCTTCCCTCATTTTTACTTTAGCTTGAGTATTAGGAAATGTTATGAAGGAATGAAGAGGAGTGGAGTGGGAGTTAGGGTATTAGATGGGTTGGGTGTTAGGTTATTGGGCTGAAACCCAAAGCCCTAAATGAAAATATCAAAATTTCACTCAACTCCAAACATATCGATGTTTATACTCAAAAAAGTTGCAAATGCCATTTTGGACTCAATAGAAGTGGTCTCGAGTCCTAATTCGACTGTTTGCAAAAAGTGACATTTTGGACTTTAATCCGATTAACGATGCTATATTTAAATAAAACATTTAAATATACAATCGTAAAATATGCGGGTTGTTACAAGGTGTAACTAATAAGATCAATCTACTGAGTTGTAAATAAGTTAATCAAGTCAATGCAAGCATAATCATGAATACGATGCTTCATAAAAAACTTCCAAATCGTACATTTTTTTGAAAAAAAAATTACTATAAATTGAGTGTTTGACATTATTCCTTTTAGTCTATATGTAGACTAATTTATAATTTTTTCCATTATTGTACAACAGTAGTGTATGCGTCATATTTTTTTTTATGTTTTTTATATATGCGCATAGTACCTAAATTGAGCCATTGAATTATTTTATTAATAATTATCTCTCAAATCAATATTTTAGCCTTATAGCTTGAAATTTGAATGTGTGGATCTATATAATTCTTTATAGGTGTATTACATAATTATTTTAATTTTCTTTTGTACGGCGCATAAATATAGTTGTATAGATGTACACAATAACATACAAATTCGTTTCCTAGATAAATAATTTGAATATTCAAAAAATAAAAATATTTATATGTTAAATTTGGATGATTCAAATATTTGTTAAAGAGGAAAGAAATTGATTAATTGATTCACTCAAATCAATTAATTTGGCTGGTATATGGAAGGATATTTTGAAGGAAACTAAATAATTAGTCAACCAATTAATTAGCCAAAAAAATTGTTATATGAAGAAAGAAAAGATTGCTGATGGAGATTGATTCAAACAAGGAAAATTATGGAAACCAAGATTACCATTATCCATTTACATAGAAATCAAATCATGGATATTCGGAAAGGTTTCAAACATAATCTGTAAATTAATTTTCTTAATCTCTAAGTAACTCCTTCATTAAGTCTATTTAAATGAAGGAAGTTCATCTTCATATGAGTGCAAGTGCAAGTGAGTGTATGAGAGCATCCACCATTATTCTTCCCTCTCTTTTGTAATCTTTTCTTCAATGAAATAAAATAAGTTGTTGGGTCTCCGTGGAAGTAGGATATTCATATCCGAACCACGTTAAATCTTCTGTGTCTCTTATTTCTGCTATTATTTTTTGTGAGACTGCATAATTGACTTTTTTTAAGTTCCATTGGTATCTAAATAGGCAATACTAGATCTTGATCAAATAATTCGCTTCCGCTCAAATTAAAACAAATTTCACTACAGTTTGGTATCAGAGCTAGTGTTATTGTTCCTGTTTGGATATTAATGGCTACTTCTAGTAAGTCTGTTGGTAGATCTGGTGTCAATTATGGATTAACACGTTTTGAAGGAAAGGGAGATTTTGGTACTTGGAAGATGAAGATGGAGGCTGTATTAAAGAAGGAGAAGACTTATAAGGTTGTTTCTGCGCCTGAGAAATTGAAAGGTATTGATGTAGCTGATTTGGAAGAGATGGAAGATGAAGCTCTCACAACAATTCAGTTGAGTCTTTCAGATGAAGTTCTTAGAGAATTCTCTCAGAAGAAGACGGCGAAGGAACTATGGGATGCATTATCGGATGCATATCAAGAAAAGTCTCTCACTAATCGGATTATTCTTCAACAACAACTCTATTCGTTCAAGATGAAGCCTGGAGCTGATCTCATGGAGCATGTAGATGCTTTGACGACTTTGATTATGAACCTGAAGGTAGCATAAGTTGATATTACCGATGAGGCTCAAGTTATGATCCTCTTATGTTCCTTGCCTAAGGAGTATACTGCTTTTGTTAATTCCATGATTTATGGTCGTAGTAAAATTAGCATGTCTGATGTAAAGGCTGGTCTTCATAATGAAGTACTAAGAGGCAGATTGGCGAGCACTAGCTTGAATAGTGATACCGAAGGCTTAATTGTTCAGAGAGGTAGAGGCTAAAGTAGGTTGAAGAAAGGTGGAGGACGGAATTCTTCACGGTCTCAGTCTAGGGGGCCTAAGAATTTGACTTGTCATTATTGTAAGAAACCAGGGCACTACATGGCACAATGTCCCAAGCTTGAAGGTAGAAGAAAAGATCCAAAGCAAGCTTCAGCTTCTACAGCAGAGAAATCAGATACAGAAAGTGACACCGATGTATTTACAACTTCTGGCTCTTTTGGGAAGAGCAACGTATGGCTGATTGATTCTGGCGCATCCTATCATATGACACCTGATAGGAACTTCTTTTCCAATTACCGTGAAATTGATGGAGGAGAAGTTCTGATGGGTAATGATGCTTCTTGCCGTATGGTTGGTGTTGGTAGCGTGATGATTAGGATGTTTGATGGTGTTATACGTACGATCACCGATGTTAGACATGTACCTGATTTGAGGAGGAGCTTGATTTCTGTTGGGGCATTGAGTAGACTTGGCTTGAAGATTGTAGTGGAAGGAGAGAAAATGAAGATATCGAAGGGTTCCATGATTGTTATGAGAGGTGTGAGGGCATGAAATCTTTATCTATTAAAAGGCACTACTGTAATTGGTGAATCAACTTATGTTACATCTGTTGATTCAAATTCTTCTAGATTATGGCACTTACGGATGGGTCACATCGGTGAGCGCAGCATGGATGAGTTGAGAAAACGAGGATTGATTGATGGAGTTCATCATTCAAAACTTGGTTTTTGTGAAGAGTGTGTTCTTGGAAAGCAGACAAAGATTTCTTTTGGTATAGGAGAGCATAAAGAAAAAACTGTCTTGGAGTATGTTCATACAGATGTCTGGGGTCCCTCCCCTTGTCAGTCTTTAGGTGGAGCCAGATATTTCGTTTCATTTATAGATGATTTCTCTCGTAAAGTATGGGTATACTTTCTTCAGTCAAAGAGTGAAACCTTTGCCAAGTTTCGAAAGTGGAAATCTATGGTTGAGAAGCAGTCAGGGAAGAAATTGAAAGTTCTCCGTTCAGATAATGGCGGTGAATTTGTATCACAGGAATTCATCGATTATTGTGTGTCTGAAGGCATTAAGAGGCATTACACTACACCAGGCGACCTCAAATCTAATGGAGTTGTAGAAAGGATGAATCAGACATTATTGGAGAGAACAAGATGCCTTGTGACGACCGCCCATAACCCCTGCACTGAACCTAGAGAAAGTGCGCTGTAAAGTGTGTCAGGCAGCCATGGACGATTGTCAAGGTAAATTAAAACAACAGAATCTATCGTATTACTCACAGCGCATGGACAAAATACAATAGAACATGTATATAGTGAAGCTTCATAGAATAGAATCTCATCAATAAAACTTCATAATAGTTGAATACAAACATCTGAATAGTCAATACAACAAGCCTCACTACATATCACTCAGAGAATACAAAGCAGCGGAACATCCAGTACATATAGTAAGAAGTAATATGCAATACTCCAGCTCGTCTTCGTCATCAGCATCGTGGGAAGCAAGAGCAGCACCTGTCACTTGCTACCTAGTCTGCCCGTCCCAAAATGGACGAACAGCCCAAGGCAATAAGAGTTAAAACATAAAGCCTTGAGTCAGACAACAGTCTTAGTGAGCAGTAAATTAACTAACAACATACCAAAAGAGCATAAAGGAAAAGGAATAGGAATACAACCCTCCCACTCCAACCTCTTACTACAGTGATAGCCCCCAGACACACACTAAGTAGAAGAAAACATAGCAGAGCATACAATGTAAAGTAAAGAAATTATCACTCGAGTCAAGGGCGATGTTTTCCAAGCACAAACCCCCAAGGCCTAAACCAAGATTAGATAAGCACCCCGAAAACACTCCTCTTGAGACCGAATGACGATACAACCAAACATCCATGACTCTGGCTATCACTGTTATCATTGCTTCGATATCACCGTTAATTGAATGACCGGCACATTCTTTCAGCCGTCCGTCAAGGGCTAATGGAAACCCCGGTTCTAGACATAACTCCCGCACGTCATCGTGACCCGTGCCTAGGACTATCGAATCTGCCCAGAGTACTTGACTATCAATCATTAGCCTTCAGGGACTATCGAATCTGCCCAACGTACTCTTGCTTTGATCATGCTAGAACCTTCAACAACGATAAGACCTCAGCCTCCTAGTCATCCTCCTCGACGACTATTTCCATACTAGCTCAAGCGCCTCTCGAGCAAACCATTATCCTCAACTCGAACCATATCACCGAGTTATCAACATGCTTGGAATGATCCCGTCTGGATTAGACCAAGACTATCTCATATCATGCTTCGCTTCATCACATCCTCGCAAAGTCTCGTCTCAACATCATCATCAAATCTATGCATAAGAGCTTCACCATCCGCTACATATGCCACAAGCAGCTTTCCCAATTCAAGAGCCTTTCTCTTAGCTTTTGAATCATCTTCGGTCTAAATCAAATCATCAATCATCTAATTCATAGCAATCAACCAAATCAAACATTAATCCAAACAATCAAGCATTTAAATATGATCTAAGTAGACAATTATCACAATAATGGCAATTTCGTAATTAAAGAGTTGAAAGTCTAATAAGCATGAAAACATGAACAATATCTCTATAATCTTGATGAATGAACTTGCATAGGTTAACATGTAGTAAGATGGATGTCAAATCGTCATGAACAATGGATCTATAAGGATCTATACTTAGGATTAGGAAAATGCATGGAAATCACTATTTTAACACCAAATCAAGCCAACGATCCGATATACTCCTTTGGATCCGTGTGAGAGATAATCACCACTCACCAAATCACCTAAACAACCCCAAATCAACACACTTCAGATCTGGACAGCGAAGGATCTAGCTCGATCTATCACGAATCCGCTTCAAACGATGAAATCTATCCTCGATGGATGAAGATAAGCTCTTGAATCTTCAACTTGATCTTCGATTTGGATGGATGGAAGCACAAGATTAAAGTGGAGAAAAGAAGTGAAGAAGTGTAGAATTCGAGCTCTCAAAATGGCAGCACTTCGTCGCTTCGAAATCCGGATCCCAAAAATGAAGAAATAGACGAGTATTTATAGGCAGATTTTTAGGTCGTCCGCCCCTTAAGTCGTCGCCGACTTAACAAAGACCCTCCGACCTACGACCTACAGAACTCACGACCTAACCCTCTGCGCGACATAACATCCAGCGACCCAACGACTTAGCATAAGCACGCGACATAGCTACTACACGACCTAACAGACCATCCGATCTTCAAACCCACGATCTATGACTTAACAGGGTCTCCGACTTAACAGGGTAGCCGACCTAACAACTCAACAGAGTTACGCCTTAATGATTTAGCAACTCTACGACTTAACAGCTAACACCTAAGTCGTCTATGACTTAATACAGATGACCTAAACTCATGCTCGACTTAATACTTGCATTTACATCAGACATCGACCTACGACCTATCGCCTCACGACATAACAACTTACGACCTAAAATCCTTAAGTCGCTCAAACGACCTAACTTCCTAACTAGCTCAATCCCTTAGGTCGTTAACTCCTTAAGTCATCTATGTCTTAAGTCGGTCAATTCCTTAGGTCGTTAACTCGCCCAGCCGACCTAACACTTAATTTTTTTTCTTGGGTCACCCCAAATTCCTAAGTCGCTTACTAATCTTAGGTTGCCAAAGTCTATAGGTCGTCCCACTGCTAACCCAGCTTCCTTAGGTCGTCACCGACCTACCCCTTAGGTCGTCCACTACCTTAGGTCGCTCCAACACCCTACGACCTAAGCTACCACGACTTAACTTTTAAACGACTTATCACCTAACTCGCCGAATTCCTTAACTCGGTCCCGACTTAGGACTTAAACTCAGGACGACTTATCACAAATGCGACCAAATGTCAACTGTTTTACGATGTTTCGATCCGTAAAAATACGTGTCGTTACATTCTCTCCCCCTTAGGATTAGGAATTTCACCCCCGAAATTCCATACAAACAAGGCAATCAAAGACTATTCTGCATGCCTACCATCCATAGCAATCAACAAACTATGCATCCAATTCTAGCTTAGCATGCAGAATTCTAAAACTAGAACAAGTTACAATATCGTGAGATGACACGACACCTTAGGGCCATACCTTGAAGAGTTCAGGATGAGCTGCCTTCATCCTCTCTTCCACCTCCCACGTACAGTCGTTATCATCACCACTCCATTGCATCTTGAGCAACTTAACTACCTTTCTCCTAAGCTGTTTCGTGTCGGTTTCCACAACACGAAGCGGCTTACGAGGTCTCTTATCGACTGGATCAACTTCGAAGTCTTCACAGCTATCAGTAGAAACTACTGTATTCGAGTCGTGCACATACTTCCGTAGATAGGATACATGAAAAACATTGTGCACACTCGACATCTTCTCTGGTAATTCCAATCTGTAAGCGAGATTTCCAATTCGCTCGATGATCGGGAATGGTCCAACAAATCTCGGAGTTAACTTTCCTTTCTTCCCAAATCGAATAACATTCTTCAGTGGAGAAATCTTCACAAAAACCATATCACCTACGTCGAATTCCAAATCCTTACGACGCTTATCGGCATAACTCTTCTGTCGATCTTGGGCTGCCTTCATTCGTTGCAGAATGATCTCAATGAAATCCGAAGTCTGTCGAATCATCTCTGGCCCAAGTAACAGCTTTTCTCCTGTTTCCAACCAACATGTCGGAGAGTTACACGGTCTTCCATACAGTGCCTCATACGGTGCCATACCAATGCTTGACTGGTAACTGTTGTTGTATGCAAATTCCACCAAATGAAGGTGATCTTCCCATGATCCTCCAAAATCCAAAACACAAGCTCTGAGGAGATCTTCCAAAACTCGGTTGACTCTCTCTGTCTGACCATCTGTTTGAGGGTGATAAGCTGTACTCAAACACAACTCGGTTCCCAAAACTTCCTGGAAGCTCTTCCAAAATCCACTAGTGAACAATGGGTCTCGATCGCTCACGATACTCTTCAGAATACCATGGAATCGAACTATCCACTTAACGTACAACTCAGCCAACTTTGATGCAGTCCTAGTCGATCGAACAGGAATAAATCTTGCACTCTTAGTCAAACGATCTACAATAACCCAAATCCCTTCATTTCCCGTTCTGGTTCTAGGCAATCCATCGATAAAATCCATCGATACCTGCTCCCACTTCCATGTAGGAATCTCTAATGGCTGAAGCAATCCACTTGGCTTCTTCTATTCAGCTTTTACCAACTGGCAGTTCATGCACTTGGAAATAAAATTTCCAACATCCTTCTTCATACCTTCCCAGTAGTAGGTTCTCTTCATATCCCGATACATCTTATTTCCACCTGGATGAATTGTCAACTTCGAGTGATGACTTTCCCTCAGAACTTCATTCCTCAATTCATCGATATCGGGAACAACTAGTCGTCCTTGTTTCCGAAGCCAACCCTCTCGATCGACCTCGAATCCTTTATCCTTTTCTGGGTCCAATCCAGATTCCAAATCACGGATAATCTTGACAAGCTTATCGTCTCGCTTTTGGCTCTCGCCAATCCTTTCCACAAGAGTAGGTCTTATCGATAAGTTTGCCAACATTTCAGGTTCCAATTCACATCTAGGCCTGAAGTCAAATCCAGCTAAATACTCGAGATTCTTCCATTCTGAAAACATGGCTCCCAATCCCGCATGTTTTCGACTTAACGCATCTGCCACTGCGTTACCTTTTCCCGGAGTATAAGCTATACCAAAATCATATGATGCTAAAAACTCTAGCCATCGTTGCTGCCGAAGATTCAAATCCTTTTGGGAGAAAAGATACTTCAATGACTTATGATCTGTAAACAACTCGAATCGAACTCCTAGTAGATAATGTCTCCACATCTTCAGAGCAAAAACAATCGCCGCTAACTCCAAATCATGAGTCGGGTAATTCCTTTCATGCGGCTTCAGTTGTCGACTGGCATACGCAACAACTTTATTCCTCTGCATCAGCACTGCTCCAAGTCCAGTACCACATGCGTCGGTGTAAACCACCATCTCGTCATTCCCACTAGGAATAGTCAAAACGGAGCACTTGTCAATCTTTCTTTCAGGATTCTGAAAGCTTGCTCACACTTATCTTCCCATCTGAACACTTGGTTCTTCTTCGTCAATCCTGTTAATGGTGCAGCCACCTTGGAGAAGTCTTTGATGAATCGACGATAATATCCTGCTAATCCAAGAAAACTTCTCACATCCGATGCATTCTTAGGTCTAACCCAATCCTGGATTGCTGCCACCTTGGCGGGATCAACCGCTATTCCACTACCAGAGATAACATGGCCTAAGAACCTCACTTCACTCTTCCAGAAGTGACACTTCGAAAACTTAGCCTTCAGCTGATGTTTCCGTAAGGTTTCCAAAACAATACGCAAGTGCGTCTTGTGCTCTTCCTCAGTTCTGGAATAAATCAGAATATCATCCACGAACACAAGTACGAACTTGTTCAACTGATCTCTGAACACTCTATTCATAAGATCCACAAAATATGCTGGCGCGTTAGTCAATCCAAACGGCATTACCAGCCACTCAAAGAAACCGGATGGTGTCCTAAAAGCAGTATTCGGCACACTATCCTTAGCCACTCTCAACTGGTGAAATCCCATTGCCAAATCCATCTGAGAAAACACCTTAGCTTCGTGAAGCTGATCAAACAAGTCATCTATTCTCGGCAATGGATACTTGTTCTTCTTAGTCACCTTATTCAGCTCACGATAATCCACACACAACCTCAACGATCCATCTGCTTTGGTTGCGAACACAACTGGTGCACCCCATTCGGACACACTACGTCGAATGAATCCTTTGTGCAAAAGATCATCAACTTGCACCTTCAACTCATGATGTTCCCTAGGCGCCATTCGCCTAAGAGGCATCACAACAGGTCTTGCTCCTTCAACTAGATCTATACGAAACTCGATCTCTCTATGCGGCGGTAACCCTTTGACCTCGTCAAAGACGTCTTCAAATCCATTCGCGATTGGCAACGATGACAGTCCATCCCGTGGAACAACTAGCGAATACATGAAGCTCATGAAGACGCCTTCTTCATGCTTACATCGTATCACAATCTTTCGCCCCTCCACATTCTCGACTGTCACCTCCAACCTCTCACAATCAACCTTTGCCGCATACTTCCTAAGCCAGTCCATACCCAAAATAATTCCTAACCCCGCAAAGTTCAGAACAAAACAATCACAAACAAAAGAGCAATCATGACTCGATACAACTAGACCACGGCATAACATACACAAACAAGACGAACCCCCAACTGGATTAGTCACAACCAATGGCCTATCAATAATATCCGGTTCCAAACCTAACCGGCCTACAAGTTCACTACAAACAAACGAATGCGACGCCCAGTATCAAACAGAACTCTAACTGGAACACCACATAGGAAAAGAGTACCTTGAACCACCACACTCTTTCCTTTCTCTTCAGCGGTAGGAGCTTTCGAAGACGATGGGACAGCTCCCAAAGCATAAGCTTGCACAATCTGCTTGTCCTTTCGCGGTTCTAGACAATTCTTTCTGATATGCCCCGTCTAGTCACAGTTGTGACACTTCATCGGTACCTTCGGATTCTTACAATCCTTCGAGAAATGGCCCTTCTGCTGACAATTGTAGCAGGTCACCTCGCCTTTTGGCTTCTTTTGGCCATCCTTACCCTTTTGCTGCTGCTGCTTCCTCTTCTTGTTTCCACCCTGCTGTGGTTTAGACTCTCCCCTGGTCACAGCAACAACAGATCCTTCCTTAGGAAACAGACTCTCATGCCTGAGAGCTTTCTCCACAAGCTTCTCAAATAAAATCATCCAGATGATCCACCAACTGCCTCCCAAGATAACTGTCCAAGCCTGTCATGAACTTCTTATTCTTCTGATATGCAGATTCAATATATGACCGGGCATACTTGGACAAAGCTTCAAACTCAGAAACATACTCAAGAACTAGTCTTCCTCCCTGCTTGAGCTCCACAAACTTTTTGAACAGAACAGACTTATGAGCAGTAGAAATGAACTTAGCTTCAAATCTGGCTTGGAATTGCTCCCAAGTAATCTCTTCCTCCGGAGTATTGATGGTAATAGAGTTCCACCAATCAGAGGCTCTCCCTTGAAGCTGCCTTGATGCTAACTTCCTCTTAGTCGCATCCTCAATTCCCAAGTCACCAAAGATCCTTCTACAAGCATCTATCCACCTCTGGACTTCAATGGTTGATTCTGTTCCCAAGAAAACCTTTCCTCCAAGAGCAGTATAGTCCTTACACAACTTATCAAAATCCACCGGTCTTGGAGTTTGAACTTGAACTCCAACATCCACCGATGGCCCCGGAGCTGGCATCCTTCTCATGATCGAAGTCATCATAGCTTCGAACAAAGCAGCATAATCAGCAGCCCCTTCAGTAGCACGGCCTTCCCTAGCAGCTGGTCTCCCTCTTCGACTCATCCTTAATATCTATAAAAAGGAATGATTAGAACACCTAGAGAAACAACTGCATAAAGGACTCAAACTCTACTAAGCTACTATATTATATATAGTAATCATCCATCAAAATACAATTACGTCTCTCATACGTAGTTACGTCAGCGAGCGTTGGGTAAAATCGATTAACCAAAGCTCTGATACCAAATGTGACGACCGCCCATAACCCCTGCACTGAACCTAGAGAAAGTGCGCTGTAAAGTGTGCCAGGCAGCCATGGACGATTGTCAAGGTAAATTAAAACAACAGAATCTATCGTATTACTCACAGCGCATGGACAAAATACAATAGAACATATATATAGTGAAGCTTCACAAAATAGAATCTCATCAATAAAACTTCATAATAGTTGAATACAAACATCTGAATAGTCAATACAACAAGCCTCACTACATATCACTCAGAGAATACAAAGCAGCGGAACATCCAGTACATATAGTAAGAAGTAATATGCAATACTCCAGCTCGTCTTCGTCATCAACATCGTGGGAAGCAAGAGCAGCACCTATCACCTGCTACCTAGTCTGCCCGTCCCAAAATGGACGAACAGCCCAAGGCAATAAGAGTTAAAACATAAAGCCTTGAGTCAGACAACAGTCTTAGTGAGCAGTAAATTAACTAACAACATACCAAAAGAGCATAAAGGAAAAGGAATAGGAATACAACCCTCCCACTCCAACCTCTTACTACAGTGATAGCCCCCAGACACACACTAAGCAGAAGCAAACATAGCAGAGCATACAATGTAAAGTAAAGAAATTATCACTCGAGTCAAGGGCGATGTTTTCCAAGCACAAACCCCCAAGGCCTAAACCAAGATCAGATAAGCACCCCGAAAACACTCCTCTTGAGACCGAATGACGATACAACCAAACATCCATGACTCTGGCTATCACTGTTATCATTGCTTCGATATCACCGTTAATTGAATGACCGGCACATTCTTTCAGCCGTCCGTCAAGGGCTAATGGAAACCCCGGTTCTAGACATAACTCCCGCACGTCATCGTGACCCGTGCCTAGGACTATCGAATCTGCCCAGAGTACTTGACTATCAATCATTAGCTTTCAGGGACTATCGAATCTGCCCAACGTACTCTTGCTTTGAGCATGCTAGAACCTTCAACAACGATAAGACCTCAGCCTCCTAGTCATCCTCCTCGACGACTATTTCCATACTAGCTCAAGCGCCTCTCGAGCAAACCATTATCCTCAACTCGAACCATATCACCGAGTTATCAACATGCTTGGAATGATCCCGTCTGGATTAGACCAAGACTATCTCATATCATGCTTCGCTTCATCACATCCTCGCAAAGTCTCGTCTCAACATCATCATCAAATCTATGCATAAGAGCTTCACCATCCGCTACATATGCCACAAGCAGCTTTCCCAATTCAAGAGCCTTTATCTTAGCTTTTGAATCATCTTCGGTCTAAATCAAATCATCAATCATCTAATTCATAGCAATCAACCAAATCAAACATTAATCCAAACAATCAAGCATTTAAATATGATCTAAGTAGACAATTATCACAATAATGGCAATTTCATAATTAAAGAGTTGAAAGTCTAATAAGCATGAAAACATGAACAATATCTCTATAATCTTGATGAATGAACTTGCATAGGTTAACATGTAGTAAGATGGATGTCAAATCGTCATGAACAATGGATCTATAAGGATCTATACTTAGGATTAGGAAAATGCATGGAAATCACTATTTTAACACCAAATCAAGCCAACGATCCGATATACTCCTTTGGATCCGTGTGAGAGATAATCACCACTCACCAAATCACCTAAACAACCCCAAATCAACACACTTCAGATCTGGACAGCGAAGGATCTAGCTCGATCTATCACGAATCCGCTTCAAACGATGAAATCTATCCTCGATGGATGAAGATAAGCTCTTGAATCTTCAACTTGATCTTCGATTTGGATGGATGGAAGCACAAGATTAAAGTGGTGAAAAGAAGTGAAGAAGTGTAGAATTCGAGCTCTCAAAATGGCAGCACTTCGTCGCTTCGAAATCCGGATCCCAAAAATGAAGAAATAGACGAGTATTTATAGGCAGATTTTTAGGTCGTCCGCCCCTTAAGTCGTCGCCGACTTAACAAAGACCCTCCGACCTACGACCTACAGAACTCACGACCTAACCCTCTGCGCGACATAACATCCACCGACCCAACGACTTAGCATAAGCACGCGACATAGCTACTACACGACCTAACAGACCATCCGATCTTCAAACCCACGATCTACGACTTAACAGGGTCTCCGACTTAACAGGGTAGCCGACCTAACAACTCAACAGAGTTACGCCTTAATGATTTAGCAACTCTACGACTTAACAGCTAACACCTAAGTCGTCTACGACTTAATACAGACGACCTAAACTCATGCTCGACTTAATACTTGCCGAGTTAACTTCGACCTACGACCTATAGCCTCACGACATAACAACTTACGACCTAAAATCCTTAAGTCGCTCAAACGACCTAACTTCCTAACTAGCTCAATCTCTTAGGTCGTTAACTCCTTAAGTCGTCTATGTCTTAAGTCGGTCAATTCCTTAGGTCGTTAACTCGCCCAGCCGACCTAACACTTAATTTTTTTTCTTGGGTCACCCCAAATTCCTAAGTCGCGTACTAATCTTAGGTTGCCAAAGTCTATAGGTTGTCCCACTACTAACCCAGCTTCCTTAGGTCGTCGCCGACCTACCCCTTAGGTCGTCCACTACCTTAGGTCGCTCCAACACCCTACGACCTAAGCTACCACGACTTATCACCTAACTCGCCGAATTCCTTAACTCGGTCACGACTTAGGACTTAAACTCAGGACGACATATCACAAATGCGACCAAATGTCAATTGTTTTACGATGTTTCGATCCGTAAAAATACGGGTCGTTACATGCCTCAAATTGACTGCTAAATTGAAGAAGGGATTTTTGGCTGAAGCTTTATCTATGGTGGCTTTCCTCATCAACCGCACACCTTCTACTGCCATAGATATGAAAATCCCTGAAGAAGTATGGAAAGGAGAGCCTGTTAGCTATTCATTTCTCAGAGTGTTTGGTTGCCCAGCTTATGTGCATGAGAGTAAAGGGAAGCTGGAACCTAGAGCTCGCAAGTGTATCTTTCTAGGTTATAGGAGAGGAGTGAAGAGATATAGGTTGTGGTGTCTTATTAGCAAGAAGATCGTTTTGAGCAGGCATGTGACTTTTGATGAGAAGGCTATGTTGAAGGTGGAGCCTTCCTCATCAGATGACAATGAGAGGACATGTGAAGAATACTAGACACAAAGCAAGTCATCTGTTGATTTTTTCCATAGACGTTCAGATGGTGTTTCCGATGACACCGTGGTTGATGAGGGTAATATCGATGTTGGTATAGAGGATCAAACTCAAGGTGGAGCTCATTTAGAACCTAGGCCTGTCAGACAAAGAAGAAAGCCTAAGTAGCTTGATGAGTTTGTTGGATTGAGCATCGAAGACATTAATTTCGATGATATGGCCACATATGCTTTGAATGTTGTCCATGATGAGCCCTGTGATTATAGAGAAGCTATCACATCAGTTGACAGTTCCAGTTGGTTAGTTGCTATGGAGGAGGATATTGAACCATTGAAGAGAAATCATACTGGAGATTTGGTGCCTCTTCCCACCGACAAGAGAGCTATTGGATGCAAATGGATCTATAGAGTGAAAGACGGTGAAAATGGTAATCTCATATACAAGGCAAGGTTAGTCGCAAAGGGGTATGTTCAGAAGAAGGGGGTAGAGTATCATGATATCTTTGCTCCAATGGTTAGGCATACTTCTATTCGTATTCTTTTGGCATTAGTTGCTCATTATGATATGGAATTAGAGCAACTAGATGTCAAAACTGCATTCTTGCCTGGTGATCTGGATGAGGCAATTTATTTAAAGCAACCGGAAGGGTTCATTGATAGTAGCAGACCATACTATGTTTGAAAACTCAACAAATCTCTATATGGACTGAAGCAGTCTCCTAGACTATGGTATAAGAAGTTTGATAAGTTTATGCTTTCACATGGATACTCCAGAAGTTTCAAAGACCAGTGTGTTTATTTCAGAAGATGTGATGGTGCGATGATTTATTTGTTGTTATATGTTGATGATGTGCTGATTGCATCTCGGATTATGGTCAGAATTAAGGAGTTGAAAGCGGAGCTTAGTAGAGAGTTTGACATGAAGGATTTGGGAAAGGCACAAAGAATATTGGGTATGGAGATAAGCAGGGATAGGAAGCGGAGAGAGTTAAGGCTCACTCAAGCGCAGTATATCGAGAAGGTCCTCGCTCGATTTGGAATGGAGAAAGCAAACCGGTTGGCACTCCGTTAGGCTCCCATTTTAAGTTGTCAAAAGACTTATCTCCCTCATCGGAAGAAGACAAAAGGTATATGGCTGATATACCTTATTCTAGTGCTGTTGGTAGTCTTATGTATGCGATGGTGTGCACAAGACCAGGTTTGGCCCATGCAGTGGGTGTTGTGAGTCGATATATGTCTAATCCAGGCAAAGAGCATTGGAAAGCTGTGAAGTGGATTCTTAGATATCTTCGAGGCACTTCTTTGGTGGGCTTGTTATATGGTGGAGTGGATGGTGACATCTTTCTTAGAGGATACTGTGATTCTGATTATGCTGGGGATAGAGATACTAGGAAGTCAGTGTCGGACTATGTTTTTACACTTGGCATAGGCTCGATTTCATGGAGATCAAAGCTGCAATCTATCGTAGCTTTATCGACTACCGAAGCAGAGTTGATATTGATTATGAAAGCAACAAAGGAAGGATTATACTTACTTCAGTTGTTGGATGATCTTTCAATGGTGCAGCGGACAGTAGAGATATTTTCAGACAGTTAGAGTGCGATTCATCTTGTAGAGAATCAAGCTTACAGTTCACGGACGAAGCACATTGATGTTAGAGGTTTCTTTCTTATGCTTGAGGAAGAATGAAACAAGATCAAATTGTTGAAGGTGAGTACTTTGGATAATCCTTCAGATATGATGACAAAGTCACTTCCAAAGGACAAGTTTGAGCATCGCTCAAACTTGATCAGTTTGATTCCTGTTACTTGAGCACCATGAGGCGCTAGACCCAACAACTTCTATGTTGATTGCTTGATGATAAGGTGATGAAGAGAGATTGTTATATTTGAATCAAGGTGGAGTGTTAAATTTGGATGAATCAAATATTTGTTAAAGAGGAAAGAAATTGATTAATTGATTCACTCAAATCAATTAATTTGGCTGGTATATGGAAGGATATTTTGAAGGAAACTAAATAATTAGTCAACCAATTAATTAGCCAAAAAAATTGTTATATGAAGAAAGAAAAGATTGCTGATGGAGATTGATTCAAACAAGGAAAATTATGAAAACCAAGATTACCATTATCCATTTACATAGAAATCAAATCATGGATATTCGGAAAGGTTTCAAACATAATCTGTAAATTAATTTTCTTAATATCTAAGTAACTCCTTCATTAAGTCTATTTAAATGAAGGAAGTTCATCTTCATATGAGTGCAAGTGCAAGTGAGTGTATGAGAGCATCTACCATTATTCTTCCCTCTCTTTTGTACTTTTCTTCAATGAAATAAAAGAAGTTGTTGGGTCTCCGTGGACGTAGGATATTCATATCCGAACCACGTTAAATCTTCCGTGTCTCTTATTTCTGCTATTATTATTGTGAGAGCGCATAATTGATTTTTTTTTTAAGTTCCATTGGTATCTAAATAGGCAATACTAGATCTTGATCAAATAATTCGCTTCCGCTCAAATTAAAACAAATTTCACTACATTAAATGTAAATATATCTTCGAAATAATGGTTTTATTATAGTTAATCATAAAAAAATACATTTATTAGATTTGTAAAAAACATAGTCGCAATCCGTATACGTAGCACGAGTTCGCGCTAGTTTTGAGAGTAAAACAACATCATTTCTTCAACACCTCTTAAAATGCGAAAGACTCCTTTGCCCTTTTAGAAATTTAATAAAAAATATTATTCGTCTATTTAGCACATGATTATAGATTGCTCTGAATTAATAAAATAAAATAAAGAGAAAAATGGGTCCCGTTTGTTACCTCGCTTTTTGGCAAAAAGAAAATTTGTGATTCTAGCATTGTTAAACAAGGTAACATATGCTCTAGGAGTTAATAAGATAACCTATATTCTTATTAAATTTTACCTTAATTTGATACACGTGAATTAAAAAAAAATGTATATATAAAATTGAACAAACATCATTCTCGTAGCAGAAGATAGCATTAACTGAAGATAGGAAAACTTGCATATGATCATGAATGCAGCTCTACCAATCTTGGGATTGTTCAAACGAATCTGACATAATCCATGTGGAAACTGTTCATTTATTTTTTTTATTCACACACAAATCTTTTCGGTGTTCATGGTCATTTCAGACGCATTTATTTCTCTTCCCATGCAAATGTTCTTTCGTTTTACTAATTTAGCTGAATTCAACTTTGAATCAAGCACATGCAAATTATCAGCTTCAATCATTTGGATTTGTCTATTTATGCATTGGATTGAATGATATTATTTCAAAATTATAACTTGCAATGGATTTAAAGGGCAGAATTGGACTGCGAATATTTAGAGATTAATATGCAAATATTTTCTTACAAAATAAAAATTGACAGTCCTGACTGTAAATATGTACAGTTTAAACTGCATATTTTGATTGTAAAGTGCACATAACATATTTGGTTGTAAAGCAAAATAAAAAAGATGATCAACGAGCACGAAAAAACCAATTTATCGAACCAAGCAACATTTCCATCGTATAGATACTTTAAGTTTTTTTTAGTAGAAATTGGCCACAAGGGTCTCTTTAGCAAGTGAAATTAATTTTTAGAACACACAACTGAAATAATTAGTTTTAAGGACAATACGCAAAATAATTAGTTTCTAGGGCCTAAAAACCTATGAAATTATGTCCTTGAAAGTAATTGGACAGCTGATTTTGTCCTCGAAAGTAATTATTCTGCTGAATTTGGCCTTGAAAATAATTATTTCAGATATGTGTCATATAAATTAATTGGACTGTAAAGTTTGTCCTTCTGCTGAAATGCCCCTTTAGCTGAAATGCCCCTTTGAATGTAGTTTAAATTTTGTTTAACAAAACTTTAACAATATACAGAAACTGAATTGAGTATTTGTGTACGAAAATGAATGAATGTGCTCTCACTATGAAAAGTTATACTGCAAGTGACGGTTGGTAGCAAGTCATGTCCTTGCATATGCCATAAATCTAGCAGTGAACAATTGAGATTGTGTCTTGGTTTTATAACTTAACGGTTTCAACTTCATCCAATAAAAATCATTCCTAGAATCTAATTTACCACAAATCACGTTGCAATTGGACCCATCTCTGGATTCCGGTTCTTCCGCTCGCTGGAGTGAATGCCAAGGTAATTTGAGGGAATCACGCAAACAGTAAAAAGTCATTTCAAAATATACAAAAGAAAAAAAAATTGTAAAATAGGTCCTGTTCTTAAAAACAGAAAATACTTGGTGGAAAATAGGCATAAGAACAAGCTTTGAAAAAAAATTTAGACGGAAGGACATCAAGTTTCATCTTTGGGCTGAAGTACAAACTTTGATAAAAATTAGGCTGAAGGACAATGCTAGTTAAAACTAGCATTTTGTATAGTGTAAAAACTGAATATAATGCTAGTCTATCTAGCATTTTGTATAGTGTAAAAACTGAATATAATGATAGTTAGAACTAGCATTGTCATTCAATCTAATTTTTTTCAAAGTTTGTCCTTCAGTCAAAAAATAAAACCTGATGTCCTTTAGACTAATTTTTTTGTTAAATTTTGTCATTTTTCCTAATTTCCTCAAATATAAAATAATTAGTTATTTTCTTACTGATAATTCAAATTGACTTGCAGTTTTTGAAACAATAATAATAAAAGTGTGCTGCTATTGGAATCTAGTTTTTTCCCTCGGCCTACCATAGCTAAAATGCCATTTCAATTCTTTCTATTACATCCTTCTTGATACCAAATCTTATTTTTCTATCAACTAGTCATCCATAACGTTTCAAAGTCTCGCTGCTAAACCTTAAATTAAACTAAAACGCGCATCTTTCTCTTATGATCATCTAGATGAAGTTTGGTTATTCATTTCAACCAAATCCTAGTCGTGCATGAAAAGTAAACCACCTTCTTTATGATTATCGTAATTAGGATTATCCACTAAATCTTTGTGATTATCATAATTTGAAAAACGTTTTGAAAAGCGCAAGCTAATTTGCATTTTTTATCAGGATGCAAGTTAGTTTGTATTTTTTGATTTAGAAAAGTATAGATCTAATTAAAACTTTTGAAGCTCCGTTTGAGAGTTTTTTTCGACCGTTTTTGACTAGTTTCGGACGGCTCTGTATTTCAGGTGTTATCGTAACCCTTGTTTGCAAGTTTTTTTTCCATGCTGATTGTTGTTGGTTGCAAAATCGATAAAAACCGGTGCAGTGTAATTTTGATAGCAATTTTCAAACCATCAAATTGTGGTGTTTTGAGGGTTTACAACTTTTTTTTCCAATTATACCCCGCTAATTATATTATAGAATTAACCTTCACAGAACTAGAGAATAAATATAAAGATGTATACATGTAATATTACTTTAGTGCAAAATTCTCAAAATCAGTTTATGTTAAAACTGTCAAGTATGTATTGATCGGTTATAATAATAATTCATTTAAACCAATCAAAACCAGTGCAATCTTTTACGTTCTAAACCGGTATTTTCAAAATATCTCATAACCGATACTACAAAACTCTCAAACGAAACCTATGTTTACCCATTGGTGTTTTTATTATAACAACATCAGAAATAGAAACAGTGGGATTGTATCTTCAAAGTCGCTCAGACAAATATATTCGTTCCTCAAATTTATTTTCAATTCATCTTTGATTCAGAACAAATACAATAAACAAGATAAAAGTTTAGTTTGCCACATACACTGAATGTTACTATTAAAAATAAAAGTTGATTACGTTATAAAACTGGATTGTAGCTTTGTTTGTACTGAAAGCCGAAAACCGTAAAGAACGAAATGTTGGTGCCATCCTATCACTTGAAAAGCTGTCCCTTGCAAAAACGTTTCCAATGATCCTTTAATTTGCAAAAACGTTGCAAAAAAACGTTTCTAATCGCTTTTCTTGCTGTAAATAAAAAGAGAGAACGATCTCTGTTATTAACCAATTTACCACCTCTGTACACTTCAATTATTTGCAAAATGCTCTATAAAACAGCCCACATCTTATCCCCATTTCTTCAGTGCACAAAAAATCAATAATGCCACACTTCTTCTTCTTTTCCTTCCTTCTCATCCTCCATTCCACATTCTACATTTGCTCATCGTCTCCGGTCACCTCTCCAGGACTCATCGCCGACGAAGTTCACCAGTAAGTTGTACCACATTACTATTAGCTAGTACCCCTTTTCAGTAAATCGTTTAACATTGGTTTATAACTGTAAAAAACAGAGCCATCAACTCCTCCAGGCGCCAACTCGGCTACCTGTCCTGCGCGACGGGCAACCCGATCGACGACTGCTGGCGGTGCGACCCGCACTGGTCCAAGAACCGCCAACGGCTCGCCGACTGCGCGATCGGCTTCGGCAAAAACGCCATCGGCGGCAGAAACGGCAAAATCTACGTGGTGACCGACCCCACCAACGACGACCCCGTGAACCCGAAACCCGGCACCCTCCGCTACGCCGTCATCCGCGACGAACCGCTGTGGATCATATTCGCTCACGACATGACCATCAAGTTGAAAGAAGAACTCATGATGAACTCCTACAAAACGCTCGACGGGCGCGGGGCCGACGTCCACATCGCCGGCGGCCCGTGCATAACGATCCAGTACGTCAGCAACGTCATAATCCACGGACTCAGCATCCACGACTGCAAGCGTGGAGGCAATGCGTACGTGCGCGACTCCCCCGGTCATTACGGGTGGCGCACCATCTCCGACGGGGACGGGGTGTCCATCTTCGGAGGGAGCCACGTTTGGGTCGATCACTGCAGCCTCTGGAAGTGCACCGATGGGTTGGTGGACGCAATCAGAGGGTCCACCGCGATCACGGTATCGATTATTTCATTCTATATTTTAAGAAGTGTGTACCGGTTTTGCATGTTTTGGCGATTTTCAAGTCCCCTCCATCGATTACGGAGCAAGTACAAACATACGCCATAAAGACGAGTGTATTTAGCGGGAGCACATCATTTAGATCAAATGTCCACTGTCTCGGTGTGTCAAACCAATCAAAACATAAAGATTTCGCAAAAACGATCGAGTTTTTTTGCTAAACTTCGACAAATCTTTGTGCTTTGATTGGCCGTCTCACGACGACAGAGGGTATTTGGTTCAGATGATCTGCTCCATGTTTGGCATTATCATCCTCGTTAACTATTGTTCCAACAGGTATCGAACTGCTACATGAGGGATCACGACAAGGTGATGCTACTGGGGCACAGCGACGAGTACATGGCGGACAAGGGGATGCAGGTGACGGTAGCGTTCAACCACTTCGGCACCGGCTTGGTCGAACGGATGCCGAGGTGCAGGCACGGGTACTTCCACGTGGTGAACAACGACTACACGAGCTGGGAAATGTACGCGATCGGCGGCAGCGCCGGCCCGACCATCAACAGCCAGGGCAACAGGTTTCTGGCTCCGGACGACGGGGACAGCAAGGAGGTGACGAAGAGGGAGGATTGCCCGGAGAGCGAGTGGAAGCGGTGGAACTGGAGATCGGAGGGGGATCTGATGCTGAACGGAGCGTTCTTCACCGCGTCCGGGGCGGGCGCGTCGGCCAGTTACGCCAAGGCGTCCAGTTTAGGGGCCAGGCCTTCGTCCATTGTGGGATCCATTACAGTGTCGGCTGGAGCGTTGAAGTGCACAATGGGGTCCAGATGCTGACTGGTGCCTTTTTGTACATGTTTTGTGCGACTTTATGTAGTAGATGGATGTTCTGGTATATATGATCATAATGTACGTGATTATCTGAAACTGTACTAAGCGACTTTAAATATAAATGTCGGCTTATTTGGTTAGTAGTTTGAAACGATTGTTGTTCATTCACATGTGCTTTCGATATACATACAATTAGGATTGTAGTTGAGACTGTAGTTGGCCCATGTTAGACTAAAGTGGTACTAGGCTTTCTCGTGTCAGGAGATGAATAATTTGGACAGTTAACGGTATTGTAGTGGTTGGTTGCCTGACTTTAAACAAAGGTAAGAAACATTGAAAAAACAACAAAGCTACAGGGCCAGAAATAGTGGTATGAAAAATTACCCGAATCATCTTAATTTTGAAACAAGTAGTATAAGTAGGCCTGTAAACGGTTGGTCGGCCATATTCGTGCCCGAAATTATTTCCGAAAAATAGAAACATGGACAAACTTTAAAAAAAAATTGATTGAAGGACGGAAGGTTTTAATTTTTGATTAGAGGACAATGCTGGCTATAACTAGCATTTTGTATAGTGTAAAACTGAATATAATACTATTTATAACTAGTATTTTGTTTAGTATAAAAGATAAATACAATCCTAATTATAATTAGCATTTGTATTTCAGTCTAAAAATAAAAATTGATATCTGAATTTGGTTTTAAAGTTTGCCATCTTTTCCTAATTCCCGTTTAAATATTTCTACTTGGATAAAATAATAAAGGGGTTTTTAGGGTAAGACCAAAAGTTAAAAGAAAAATTTAGTTTCAAGGACAAAAATTTTGCTTTTTAGGTTCAAAAAAACTTTTTAGTATAAATCACAGAATAATAGTTACAATTATCATTTTTGTTCATCCTGAAAAATGTCCTTCAGACTGAAAAAAACAAACTTGTTGTTCTTGTGATTAAATTTTTTTGCAACTATTTCTCTGTCCCTATTTTCCTAAATAAAATAAATTACAATTATTTCCAGATCTTTTTCTCTTTTTTTAAAAAAAAAAAATCATTTTATGTTCTAAACTACAAAAAATTAACAATACTCGTGATACAAACCGGATGAATAATCATATATCTGGATAATTAATCATAGACTACATTACATTTGCAGAAAACACAGACTGAGCATTTGACAAATCGAGAGCATGTGGGTGGAGTTGTAAAAGTTGATGCTGAGGAACAATGGATAAAAGCATTTGCAATTATTTGAGCAAAGTAAAATCGTTGGTTCGAACAAAAATCATTGTATTTATTTATTTTTCTAATTGTATTTAAAATGTTACATAGTACATTAAAAACTCCAAATTTTATATTAGTAACAAATAATAATTACGTTGTAAAAACACAATTCAACACCACCGACACGGTGATATATGATAACATGGTACGATATTATGTTGATTACTTAAGAAAGCAGGCATAATAAACATGTTGCATATGTGGCTATATAAATGATATTTAGAATGCTGTCTAGTGCCTGTATAAATGATATTTGGAAACCCTTGAGAGGAGTTGTCACATCGGTCTTTCTTCCTTAGTATTGAAATTAATCAAATTTTAATGGTGGAAGACTTGTGCTAATTACGAACTATTTTAACCACATTGTTCAATACCTATCGAATTATACGCCGCCTAATTGGAAATTTGATAAAAATGAATTTTATTGATTTCCTTAAATTGTTTTTGAATACAAAATGATGATTGATATAGAATGATATTTATGCAGTCTGTATTTATGATACATAAAACATGATAACGGACTGAGAGATAAATGCCCAATAGTTTGAAGCCATTGGATGATGAAGATAAGTATCAGCCGTTGATTGTAGTTACAATACATAGGGTTATTTGATCGGCCGTATTTCATTTCTCTTATTTTCCCATTCAAACCTAACGAAGTTAGGGTTTGCGATTTTTGCTCCTTCAAAGCCGATCAAATGATTTTCAAAAAATAAGCACTCAATTTTGCAAAGCTTAGAACTTTCTGAGACTTTGTGAGATTTAAGATCTCTCTATAGAGATATTGGGTTGTAATTTGGAAGTTGAGTGCTGTTAGGATAGAATTTGAGATGATTATTTTTCCAGTGAAGAGCTTCTGCAAAATCCTTGCTTTGCATTGATTTTGTAGAAGATTTTTCGTCTTTGAATGATATTGGATATGAATCTTTGTATTTGAGCTTTAAGTTTTTGGCATGTTGATTGTTTGAGAGTTGAGCTTCTGAAAGGTCCTTGCTTTGCAACTTTCTCGTAGAGGGCTTTGCATCTCTGCTTGATGTCAGATCTGTAGCTTTGAGATAGAGCTTTACATCTTCGACGTGAAGCTCTTACTTCAATCTGAGGAAGCTTTGTTTAGACAGAGGTTTTGTTAAGATGTCTGCCTTCTGGTAAGCTGCAGGTATATGGTTTATCATCAGCTTTCCTTTCATAACTTGTTCTCTTACGAAATATAAATCCAGTTCCGTATGTTTTGTTCTTGAATGCAAAACTAGATTTGCTGCAAGTAATTTTGCACTTAGATTATCACACCAAATTATTGCTTGACCGTTAGTCTTGACTTTTAATTCACTTAGTGACGACTCAATCCACATTATCTCTGCTGTAGCACTAGCGACACTCCTATATTCAGCTTCAGTGCCTGATCTTGATATTGTGAGCTGTTTTTTTGAACACCAGGAAATAGGACTTTTGCATAAAAATATACAGTATCCACTGGTTGATTTTCTGTCATCATAGTTAGTAGCCCAATCTACATCTGCATAACCATTAATATTAAGTGTTTTGCATGATTGTAAAATTAGTCCCTGATTTACAGTTCCTTTGAGATATCTGAGAATTCTTTTAACTGCTTTCCAATGCTCATCAAGTGGTTTGTGCATGAACTGGCTAACTTTGTTTACACTGTATGTGATCTCTGGTCTTGTTATTGTGACATATTGTAGTGCTCCAACAATACTTCTGTACTGCTTATCATTAGTTATTGGATTACCTTTGTTTTTTGATAAATACAAGTTGCTTGTCATTGGTGTGCATAGAGAATTTGCCTGAAGCATCTTAGATTTGGTCAGTATGTCAATGATGTATTTGCTTTGATTTAAATGCAATGTGGTGGATGAAACTTTCTTCACTTCAATGCCATGAAAATAGTGTAAGTTTCCCAGGTCTTTGAAAGAAAATTCCTTGTCCAGATGTAGTGTGAGATTGTTTATTTCTATGGCATTGTTTCCTGTAATAATAAAATCATCGACATATATCAGGACATAAATAATAGTATCATTGCTAAATTTGGTAAACAATGAATTATCAGATTTTGTAGGATTGTAACCAAGTTTAGCTAAAGTTGATTTTAACTTGTCAAACCACATCCTTGGGGCTTGTTTAAGCCCATATATTGCCTTGTTTAGCTTACAAACACAGTTTTCATATCCTTTTGTCTGAATCCTTGAGGCTGATCCATGTAAATTTCCTCCTGCAATATACCATTTAAAAATGCATTATTTATATCTAGTTGCTTGATGATCCAATCTCTTTGCAAGACAATTGTTAGGATAATTCTAATAGATGTGGGTTTCACAACTGGTGAAAAAGTTTTATTAAAATCAACCCATGTTGTTGTGAATACCCCTTAGCTACTAATCTTACCTTGTATTTAGAGATTGAACCATCAGCATTTTTCTTTAGTCTATATGTCCACTTGCATCCTACAATATTTTTGTGGGTGGCAAAGGAACAAGTGTCCATGTTTTGTTCCTCCTAAGTGCATTATGTTCTTCTTTCATAGCAGTGACCCATCTCTCATTTTGAATGGCTTGCTGATATGTGGTTGGCTCTTCAGTTTCCAAGTCTGCATTATATATTTTTGATTTGAATATGCCACTCTTTTCCCTTGTTGTCATTTGATGACCAGCTCTTGCAGGTTGTTGACTTCTGTCATTTGATGTGGATTCATGTTGAGTATTGGTTGATTGTGCATCATCCAATACTTGATGAGAATCTGATAGAAAGTTGTTGTCTTATTGTGATGAGTGAGTTGAGCTCTTTGATGATTTGTTGGACTCTTGATTTGGTTCTGGGTTAAAGTCCCTTTGAATTGACATTGGTGTAGGTTGTTCATTCTGATTTTCATATCCTATCATTGTTTGTTCTGATGTAATTTCATCCAGTTGACTGGGTATTGGTGGTAATGAGTACTTTGGATTGTATATTTTTTGTGTGGTCTTGATCTCTGACTTGTTGAAAGGAAAAACCTGCTCATTGAAAACCACATGCCTAGATATGTAGATTCTGCCATTAGTGTCTAAGCACTTGTACCCTTTCTGATTAGTTGTATAACCCAGAAAGGTGCAAGGAGATGATCTGAAACTCAACTTGTTAGTATTATAACATCTTAAATAAGGAAAGCACAGACACCCAAATACTTTTAGTGCTTGATAATCAGGTTTAATTTTGTAAAGTAATTCTAATGGACTTTTAAATTTTAGCACTTTTGTCGGTAACCTGTTTATCAAGTATACTGAAGTTGCAAATGCATCTGGCCAGAATTTTAGTAGCATTGATGCATGAGCTAGTAGAGTGAGGCATGTCTCAACAATGTGTCTGTGCTTTCTCTCTACAAGCCCATTTTGTTCTGATGTGTATAGGCATGTCATTCTTTATGTTATACCTCTCTTTTGGAAGTACTCCTTTAATGGCATGAATTCTGAACCAACATTAGTTTGAATAACTTTTAATTGACAGTTTGTTTGTTTTTCTGCATTGACTATAAACTGTAAAACTGCATTATGAGTTTCAGACTTAGTCTTTAGGAAATATATCCACACATATCTACTGTAAGCATCAACAAAAGATATATAGTACGTACTTGTATCCATAATCAGAAGTAATTGGGGCTGGACCCCATAGATCAACAACAAATAATTCAAGTGGTTTATGGTATATAGTGTCAGAGTCTGAAAAAGGAAGCTTGTGACTTTTACCCATTTGGCAATAAGTGCAGACATAAGGTATAGAAATATTGTCAACAGAGATATTATTATCATTTAAAATTTGTCTTACAATCCTTACACTTGGATGTCCCAATTTACAGTGCCAAATATCAAATTTCTTACAGTTTTCTCTCTGTTTGATTTCTGAAACATTACACTCCTTATTTGCAGAATTTCTTGAATTAGCAACATTGAATTGATAAAGTCCCCTAACTTTTCTACCCCGCAAAAGAGTTTCCCTAGTTAGAATATCTTTGCCTAAATGGTATTTTGGGTAAAACTCAAAATAAACGTTGTTTTCTTTAGCAAATTGTGATACACTTATTAAAAAAATTCTGATTAGGGTAACTCTTAACATGTTATTAAGATAATACTGTCTCTTTCCATTTATATAAGCACATTCAGTATGAATAATAGTAATAGGTTTACCATTCCCCATATGTAAAGAATGCATACCTTTGTATTCTTTATTGCCAAGATTTAAGTTGCTGAGGTTGTTAGTCACATGATTTGTTGCTCCTGCCCTTGGATACCAGTTTTCATCCTGGATGTCCTCCATTTTTTGCACTCTTGATTATCAGAATGACTTTTTCCCTCTTGTTGAGTATTGATCATATTGACATTTGGAATAAAGTTTCTTGAATTATTGTTGGCTTGCTGTGATGGTGTATAGTTTGTGTCAAATCTAAAGTAGCACTTATTTGCACCGTGCCCATATTTTTCATAGATTTGGCATCTAAGTCTGTTATTGTTGTTGTTACTCCATCTTCCTCTCCCTCTACCTCTAAATTGCATATTTCCTCTTTGATGATTACTTGCTTGATTTTTTGCATTGGTGTTTCTTTCTTGAGTTCTGCCTTTACTGTTGCTCACAAAATTAGCAGAGAATTCTGAGATTACAGGTTTATTTTATTCAATTCTTCCCTCATGAGCAAGAAGAGTGGAGTGAACATATTGGATAGATGGAGTAACTTCCTTTGATGAAATAACAGCAACTATAGATTCATATTCTTCATCAAGCCCCCCAAGTATGCACAGAACTTGTTCTGTGTCTGAGATTTTGTGACCCACAGAAGCAAGTTGATCACGCAGAGTTTTGACCTTTGTCAGATAGTCTCTCATAGATAAGTTTTCTTTTCTGTAGCCTTGCAGTTGCCTTTTATAATACATTATTTTGGATGCAGATTGTGTATTGAATACTTGTTCAATAGTTGTCCAAATTTCATGTGCACTTTTGCACCCAATCAGTTGAGGCAATATATTTGCACTGACTGATGACAAAAGCCAAGAACTGATTAAACTGTCTTGTCTCTGATGGATTGTGTAATCTTGATTAATGACCAATCTTCCTTCTTGATTTGTGATGTATTTAGGTGGTGTGGCAAGTGTCCCAAGAACATGTTCCTCTAGACCATATCCTCCGATAGCAGTCTCAATTTGCAACTTCCAGAGCAGATAATTTGAGTCATCTAACCGAATGTTGATCAACTGGCTTTGAGGCTTGATGATAGATTTGATCAGATCTTGAGTGCTGTTGTGGGTTGTTGCGGTATTGCTTGGGGCTGAATTTTTTGAAGTATTGCTAGAGTTATCTTGATTTCCTTCTGCATAGTGTAGAGATTGAATCTTGACTTGAACAAACGGTTTCAGAGATGATATCTTGAAGGAAAAAAATGACAAACTATGCAGCCAGACTCTCTGGATGATGAAAGAGAATCTGACAGGGAGATTCTTGGCGAGGCAAGTGTCAAAATGAGACTAATCTCGATCTTGAAACAGATGAGATCAAGCAACTACACTCAATCTTGAAACAGGTATGAGAAAACTGCTTAAAGCAGTAATAAGATGATGAGAATTCTGATTCTTGAATTCTCAGATGATTCAAAAACGCAGCCTAATCTCCAAATGATGACTATAGATCTGATGGAATTAGAGGCAAGACGTTTCTTGCTGTTAGACAAGTTTTTTTAATGCTCTGATACCAAATTGGAAATTCAATAAAAATGAATTTTATTGATTTCCTTGAATTGTTTCTGAATACAAAATGATGATTGATACAGAATGATATTTATACAGTCTGTATTTATGATACATAAAACATGCTAACGGGCTGAGAGATATAAGCCCAATAGTCTGAAGCAGTTGGATCATAAAGATAAGTATCAGCCGTTGATTGTAGTTACAATACAGAGGGTTATTTGATCGGCCGCATTTCATTTCTCTTATTTCGCCTCGAAGCTCTCGACGAGATGAATCTATGAAAAGCGTCCGTTTGTCGTAAGTGCTCGAGTCAATGGCAAATCGTGGTCAAATATATCCTTGGCGAAATCCTAGCATATTGATCGAGAATTTTTGATTGGAGCAAATGATTGATGCATTTGAAAGCGTAGGATTGTAGAGACCACTGAGGGAAAACTAACGATGGTGGCCGCATAGTTTGAAACATTGTGCTGGTCGGAATTTGCAATTTAAGGTTCGGAAAACCGTAAATTTGGGCGACGGTGACTGATTGGTGCTACCAAAGGTGTCGACGGAGGTGCTAGGAGGTAGGGATGGGATGGGCAATCTGATGGAGGTCATCGCGACTGTGAGTCAGCCGAAAGTAGCTAAAATCATCAATCAAAGGGGGGCGTCGAATCTCAGTTAGACATAATTTCATTCGGTAGATAAAACTGCAGACATGCGAACATGATACAACATATTACTTATAGCATCTCCAACTCATGAAATTTTTAGATATAATATTAATTACAGATATCATGTAATTTATTTCAATTTAATAACGTTGTGATGACTTGACAAATTTTTTATTATACATTATTAAGTGCAATGTTTGCTTTTAGACATTGCACTTCACAATATGAAGTAATAAATATACATTATTAAGTATTAAATATACAATATGTTTCTACAAATACATTTACTTGAAGTAGTCTCCTTCTTTTTAACGTAATGTTTAATCTTTATAAATCACATTGAATTAACATTGTGATTTATCTTCCTACATATATGATTTAATTAACATTATAGCCTATTAGCATTGGAGATATTCTTAATCACTTAAGTAAGAAAGTAATTAAGTAGGAAAGTATAATAAGCATGTTGTGTATGTGACATTCTTAGCTATTCAAACTACATGTTTTTTTGCCTTTCCCGTTTACTTGTGTTTTTTAAGAGCGATTCTTTTTCTCTCTCCCGTTATGTCTCTGTTATTGTACTTGCTTTCTAACTTTACTATAGATTCCCTTAATGGAAATTAATTACTTTTATTTCCATCTTCTTTCATTTTGCATCAGTCATATTGTAATATCACTCGTTCCAACATCCAAAGACAAAATTCCAATTTATTGCAATCACATTTGAATTATGTTCTGGCAATAGAGATGTAATCGGTTATATATCAAATAGTTTAAGTAAACAGAGCAGCAATTTTAACAACATTAAATAAATTCATCATTACAATTCTAAATTAGTTCCATAGTCATGTCAACGCAGATGTTAAAAAATAATAAATCATAGTTAATAGTGTCATGCCAGACATATGAACATGTTGACAGGAACACTTAATACAGGGAAAACAAAATAGTTTTTATATCATCTAAGCCTTCTGTTTCTGTAACATCCCTCATTCTAAGATCCAAAGATGGAACTCTAATATGTTGCAATCACTTTGATATTATCTTTTGACGATAGAGATGGGATCGGTTATATTATATAGTCTTAAGTAAACAGAGCTAATATCAGTTTAAAAGAAAAACACTTCATTACAAATTCAAGTTTAACAATTTAGTTCCCACCGTCATGCCCACACGGGTCAAAAATATAATGCACACATAAGTAATAATGTCGTGCCTAACATAGGAAGATGCTGACACAAACATTAAGTATAGCGGAATAAAAATAAATAGAACATATCGACCCTCCTGCTCAGTCTTCGATTTCCTTTATTAGTCCATCCCCAAAACAACCTGATTAATCCCACAAACTCAACCTACTCGAATGAGTACCCTAGAATTTATGGGGAACCCAAGAATAAAAACATGTGTCATATAAAAAGTCTAGCACGGATAATATATTTGTAATAAGCCTCCTTTCTTACTACCAAAGACGACACTTAATACATCCTCAATATTCATGTGCCGATCATTTAGTCGCCCAAAAGACAGGTCATTATGAGTGAGAGAAAGAAAAGATGGAAGAGAAGAAACTAACAACACAGAATCTCACAACAACGGAACAATATATATTACTCAACATAATATATTACAAAGTCATTTCAAAATGTTACATCAGAGTCATACTAATACAAATTTTACCCTAGGACAGTTATAGCAGCATGTCCCTACCTAACTGATACCATCTATATATAATACAGCGGAAGGAAAGGTAATAACTGACTATCGATGAAGCCACCTGCTCCAAGCTCCTCCAAAATGAATCTGCAGAAAACCTAAACTGCTTGGTTGCCTATTCAAATTTGAGCAACCAACAGTTTAGGAAAATGTAAAATAAAATCCGGGTCAGACATGAGTTTAGTGTGAGTAAAGCATAAGTCTTTCACTTTACAAAAAGCTTTAAATCAAAGGCATCTTATAAGTCCATGCCGCACATAAACATGGATGGCTTTTTACCTTACGATAACCAAAACATTTGTATATAAAATCTAGTGGTATTATAATCATGTCTAGGGTTTTCAAGTAAATATTTTACATACCCGAAATTATTAAATTAACTAAATTCCACCATAATAGGTATACAACTAAGACCTAAGGCACTTATTGGGAAATGGATTCCATACAATGACTGAGCTACTAGGGTACCGCCCATCATGGTGCATCTCTAAGATAAAATAACACCGAGGACCTTGCCGGGATCCCCTACTAACATAGAAGCGGCCTACCACTTGACTAGTAGTACAAAATATGATCACCTCTTGGTTAATGGGCCCCGAAGCATACAAATGAGAGATAATATCGACTCTAGATAGGGATGATCATATCCTATTTGGGAGCGATTCACTTAGCTCTTCTACATCTCCCCTGTTTTAGTCATTTCCAGTTGATGATGCTTGTAACGAACCGGGATTTTCGACCCTTGAAAATCAACCCTAATACATCCACTATATTACATGTCGAGCAATCAAATGTCGAAGAACTCGATTGTTAGGGTAAAAAAAAGAAGAAAGAAGAAAGAAGAAATAAGCGAGAAAGAAAACTGAACAGCACAGAGTCTCACAATCACAGTGGAATAATATATAATATAATATCAATGATCTTTACACAAAAGAGAAATTGTAATCTTTAATATACATACATCAATCAGAATACAACAACTAATCACAATCATCAGCTTGGATAGTTATAACAGCCTGTCCTCACAAATGCTAATGATTTCAACAACAAAGCAGCGGAAAATAAACATATACGTGAATATGACTTGAAGACCTCTAACCCATCTCTTGAGCTCCATTGCATCCAAAGAAATCAATAAATATACTCGGTCTGACCCGACCATTATGATAAAATAACATCCGAGTCAGTTTGGAAAACCAACGCGAGAAAACATACCCAACTGGATTTTAAAGTTATACAAAACCTTTGAAAGTCAGAAGTATCTCATAAGACCACATTTCACATAAGCGCGGATGGGTTTTTACCTTACGATAACCAAAACAATTTCTACAGAAATCCATTTATATTATAATATGATGTCTAGGGATCAAAGTAAAATATGAATACAACTAAAATGCTTGCATTTCACGTTTCAGCATAGTTGCGCACAACTAAGTCTGTATGGCGCTTATTGGAGAATGGATTCCATACAATGACTGGGCTATTGTGGTACCGCCCATCAAGGTGCATCTGCAGATAAAATAATACCGAGGACCTCGCTTGGATCCCCTGCCAACACAGGACCAACCTACCACTTGACTAGTAGTACCGAATATGATCACCCCTCCGTTAATGGTCCTCGAAGCATACAAATGAGAGATAATATTGACTCTAGATAGGGATGACCATACCTTAAGCACTTCCCACTTGGAATGCTAACACTGCCTTCCATGCAATAATGCAATGCTAGTATTCATCCATACAAGTTCATTCTGGAACTGAATGAAACGCTTGAGAGTTCCGTCTTCAATTCCATCATTTTTAAGATGTCCTCAGTTCGAAACGCTAGAATTGGATCGAAGTGGTTTTCGGATAACATATCTGATCCTGGTCTCTTCGAAACAACTTTCAAAAGTTCCGGTAAACTCAACCCTGGTTCATTAGGAAATAAATAGTCAGAGATAAGAGTGGAAATCACCTCCTAACCGTTGGTAGACGGATTTCCTTATCATTGTCCTAGGAGGACAAAACGAGATTTATTCGCACAGTACAACATCATCGGAGATGACTATGCTATATAACTCACGTGTTTCTCCTAGATATTTCCAATGTTACATTTTGGGTCCAAATTTGTTAGTCGGTTATTTAACCATCAAATAAATAAACATTTAAATCAGGGATTTAAATTCCATAAGGAAAACTAACGATGGTTAAGCACACAAGCAACCACTAACCTCCTTTTAATGAATATTTCAGTAATTGTAACAACCCACCTTTCTGGACGGTTCAAATCGACAATAAACCACACATGTTAGACTCAAACCATTCAAAATGGAGGATTGTTAATGGGGTAAATAAGAAAAAATAAGAAAACAAAAGAAAAAAACACAGAATCTCGCAGCGGAACGACAAAATATAATATTCAAATAAATAGTTCATGAAGCTGTTTTACAAATAACATTTAATTACACTTTTAAAATTCAAATCAGAGTTATACATACATTAGAAATAAACAAATAATGCAGCAGAACACAAAATGCAGTGGAATAATAAATAGCAATAATATACTGAATCTTCGTCTTCGTCCTCCAGAAAATAATCTTCAATACACTGAAAAGCTCAGACTGACCCGAGCATAATGAAAAGACAAAACACTCGAGCCTGAACTAAAAGATCTTATGTAAGTCAAATCAAAACAAGTAAAATAGAAATATTAGTGCAATGGTTTCATAGATGTTATGGGATTTCATCTCCTATCAAGTGTACAACGTGAATATAATAATTTAAAGGGTTTCAAATAATTCAAAATATCAATCTTAATCATCTAATTAAAACAAATCTGAAGTTTGAATTAACTTAAACCCACTAAATAATTCAATTTCAAATAAAAGTCCAAATTCAAGAAATTATATGGGTATATGTCATTTCAACTAGTATCAAAAATCAACATTTCCAAATCAATGAAAACCGCTCGAGTTTATCATTTCAACCCATAACGATTTTCCCCTAATCTATATGATCATTTGGGTAGTATCATTTCAACCCATAGGGATAACAGAGATATAAACATAAATAACTTCCAATCATCCATAATATCAACTAATAACATCCATCCAATCACCCAAATGTCAATAATTGAACATACAACACAATCATCATTGAAATTAACCAATAACAACCAAAAATTTACTGGTTATCATTAACAGGTATTAACTGGAAATTTAAATTTCAATATTAAATAAAATAGAAATTAAATTCAATAAAAGTCAGATTTAACTTGAATGACAATTTAAAATATACTAAACAACAACCAATCAATTTCTAATCACATCATAAATTCAATTTAAATAACCTAAGAAAATCTAGTAGTTGTGAGTGTTTTCTAACCTTTCGTGGCTACGAAGGTGATGATAAAAATGGAGCAATATGGAGACTCCTAACAAAGATCCAAATGCAAAGCAAATCCAACAAAGCTTAGACACGAACACAAATCAATAAACAAGTTTCAACTTATTCCAACTTCCAAACAACCCAAGATCCAAACTACAGACAAACCTGAAACTAGGTCACAATTAAGAAAATATTCGGACTAGAATATTACTGATTCTGTAAAGGTGACTAACTAGAAAGTTGTTGCAAATTCTTTTCTCTCCACTTTCAAAAAAATAATCACTTAAAAAGCTTCTGTCTTTAGGAAGTTATGGTCAAAACAAACAGAGGTGTTTTCTGAGTTGAAAATATGAGTTCAAAAATTATGCGAAAAGATTTGAGTTTTTGGCATAGAAAATTAAGGAATTGAAGAACTAATATAAAATAAAGTTGAAGTCACTGGAAAAATAAATGGTTTGAAAAAAGAATCATATAATTTGGTTCTTCCTGAAGAAGATATGATTGATACAATATGGGGTATTTTCAGCCAACATTGGACCCGAGAAAGGACTTGAAAAAAATGGAGTTTTTGATATAGAAATATTCGTAATAGGAAGAAGGGTTCAACAACAAAGTTGTTTCCATTGAAATTATACATGGTTTCAAAAAAAGAATTATTTGATTTTAAGTTGTTTAGTGGAATATAGAAGCCATAAAAATAAGTGGACGAAAGAGGGAAAAAGGGAAGGGAAAAGGAAGGGAAAAGGAGAAAGAAGAGGAGAGGGATGGTGGGGCTTTAGCCATGGGTTACTGCCGTGTGTTGTGGGTGGTGATGGAGGTGGGCGGCAGCAAGAGGAGAGAAGTAGGCTAGGGTTTTGAAGGAGGAAGGATGGAATTTGATTGGGAGATTTAGGAGTTTCGGGGTTTTGAGTTTTCTGTAGATTTAAGCAAGAAGAAGAAGAGTACGTAGAAAGTTTCTCAAATGAGGAATTTTTGTACGTACTTGGTTTTAGTCAGAAAGGAAATAGAAGGTCAATGAGTGGGAAAAGGAAGGGTCCAAAGTCTCTTAGGGTTCCTAGGGTCTCTTGTTTTACTAAGGAGCCCATTAGTCTAAACCAAACCCAATAAGACTTAGCCAAAAAAAAGTACACAAATATATATTGCAAATGAAAGAAATAAGCTGCAAGTTATTTAATAGTTAGGAAATGAAGGTGGAGAGACAAAAATAAATGTCATGTTTTATTTTGAAAGCTTCAGGCATTAATAATGCATAAAGAAATGTACGTAGGAATGGAAAAGTTTGCAAACCAAAGGAAAGTGAAATTTGTATACGCGAAAATGAGGTGGCAAGAATTAAATACAACCTAAAAGTCTAGGCTCAAGTATTAAACAGAAGGAGAAATGAACGAATCAAGTATTAATAATGAGATAACCATTTTAAAATTTACATGCAACAATTAATAACAAAAGAAATGAAGGGACCATGTACATCGCATAACCGTTTTGAAATTCAATTTGTGAAATGTAACCAAATTAACTTCATTAACTCAAATAATATTCAAATTTGTACGCATTTAGTTTTTTTATCTATGCATAATAAATAAAATTACTTACCTTAAAAATGAAAACGTTCAATTTGGTTTTCCCGAAATGTTCTTTTATTCAAAATGATCTTTTATTTCCATTAAAACATCATTTCTGTTTAACACAAAAGGTGCGTTTCTTTTATTAAAGCTATTAATTGCAATCAACGTTACTTCCCTTCTAATTGAAATATTTCAATAACATTAATTGCAATTACTTACAAAGTTAAATTTCAAAACAGACAACTAAATGGATGAAAAAT
Organism: Allium fistulosum; assembly: GCA_030737815.1. NCBI lineage: Eukaryota > Viridiplantae > Streptophyta > Magnoliopsida > Asparagales > Amaryllidaceae > Allium > Allium fistulosum. The sequence continues at coordinate 1,094,994,359 of CM060903.1, forward strand.
AAAATAATTGTTTCCTTGGTCATTTAAGCACCTTTATAAATTTGTTGTTTATACAGCATAGTAATAATTAACTTACTTAAATTAATTATTTTCCTACTCTTATAATCCATCTGTATGCTAAAATACAGTTCAAATATACATATATTTCTTCCTTTAAATTAATCATTCTATTCTTTATTTTAATGAAATTAAACCTACATTCACAAATGAAACATTCATTTTATTTGATATAAATGTTCTTTTCATTAAATCAATTTTTCTTATATTTTCACAAAACATAAGCTACATTTAATTACACCTATTAATTTACAATTTGGTGTCCTCTCTAGCATTAATTGAAATTATTCAATTACATTAATTTCAATTGTTTACAATGGTGAATTTCAAAATGGAAAAAATAAATGTAATGAGAAATAGAACAATTATTTCCTATCCAATAGTAATTTAAACATATTTATACACTATCGGATACAAACATGAATTATACATTTCTTACCAAATAATAGTTTCTCATCTCTGCAATCAATCTTTCAACTACCAAACATTTCAAATAAATAAACATATGATTTCTTCTTTAATAAAGTAACATTTATTATTCTTTATTAACATTTATTATTCCAATCAATTGGAAATTTACATTCAGACAATTGTTAATTTCATTCAAACCAATGTTATTAAAATACACAGTAACATTTGTTATCATCCTTACATTATTGCAAACATGTGTCATTAATAGAAATTTTACATAAGCTCATAACTTGTATTATAATTTAATTTGTATCAGTAAAATCTTAATTTTTTTATTCCTAACAATTTTATTCAAAAATCTTATTTAATTTAATATTTTTAAATGTTTAAAAGTACGGGTCGTTACAATCTCCCCCACTCAGAACTTTTCGTCCCCGAAAAGAAACAAGAAGGAATCCAAAAATCTATTATATTTTATTTAAAATAGTTAATACATATTTAAGTTTAATAAAATTTGAAAATAACTCAAATTCTACAAAAAAATTCTAAGTCTTAAATTTTTGAAAAAATTTCGGCAAAGTCTCCTTTGCGCGGATACATCCGAAAAATAATGATATCAATAATTTCAATATATATATATATATCATATTTCAAAAGAAAATATCCCAAATCACAGGAAAACAATATAATATCGCTATAAAACCGTAATCCAAAAACGTACCTATTTGTCGGGCAACAAACTTTATTTATGAAACCAAAAGCAGTAGTTATTACTTCCATAACTTGTATTTCACTTATATAATCCAAAGAGTTAAAATTATGTGAAAGAATAATATTTTAGTTGTTTCAAATTAATAACACAAACAACATACAATATATCACAATCATATGTAAACAAAACTATAAAACCATCGTAGGCAACAAAGAATCCATCACACATCCATAACAACCAAAACTAATGGTTTATCAGGTTCAGAACTTTTAATAGTACGAGGGTGATAAATAAACTAATAAGTGTACCTTATGTTCAACAACCTTAGATAATTACTTAATGGATTATTCATACAACCTCAAACAATTATAAGTATTCTTTCCCAAACTTTCCATCAGGCAAACAACAAGAATTTTAAATTTACCTAAGTTTATTCTACAGTTTTTCTCTCTCATCATTTACCTTTCATTCATTTATTTATATAAAGATCAATCACTTACATAATTTGTTTTCCATTAAAGATTTAAGTCATTAATGAATCATTTCATAAAATATTACTTAAGCTCCTACCATCTTACCTAAGTTTATAACTTAATTCTGTTATAGAATACAAATTTAAGTTTTTGGTATTCGCCCTTGAAGAGAAAAGATATATTTTAGTATATCTAAAAATTTAATTAGAACATTTAACCTCATTCACTTAGTAAGAATATAAGATATACTTAAAACATCCTCATAGCATTTTGCATGGATTTTCCAAAAAGTTTAAACAATGTTAGAAGTTTATATCAAAACATTATGATATAAGCTTTTAAAAAAAATAAAGTTCCTTAAATTCAATAATTTATTAGACTCATTATTTTAAAATAAGTATAAATTCTAGATTATTAAACTGAAACTAATAGTATACTCAAATCTTACATTAAATATCCAAATCAAAGTATAAAATTTCATATCTTCATAATTAATTTTACACACTTGTTCTAAAATGAATATTCAAATCATGGAATTTTTTTTATTATGGTTTAATACAAAATTCAAATAGTAAATAAACCTATAAATTTACTATTAGTACTTCGAAACCAAGTAAATATTTCAAACCATACTTCCAAAATAGAGATTCAAATTTATTTGTCAAGTATATTACTATAAATAAACTTCGCAAATCATTTTTTTCATTTATATAATATCTTTAAATTATACATTCAAAGAAACTTATATGAATTTTACTTGAAATATTCATTTGAAAACTTTATTTGCAAATCAATCATCTTTAATACTTTAATACTTTACGAAAAAATTCATCTGTAAATTTTCTTGCTTCATTTATAAATACCATTTAAAATTTTTAAATAATGTCTTTATAAATATATGTAAACTATTTGAAAACAATTATTTACATCATTACTTATATTTAAAAAGAAGTTATCGAAAATCTTAAATACATTATTTATAAATTTTATTAGTTTTAAATCTCAAAATTCTTTTAAACATCATTAATAAGTCAATAATCATTAACTTTAAATATGTTTTATTTAATTAATAACTTCTCACAATATTTACAACACTAATAATTTACTATTAAACCATGTTGTACATAAATAAACAATATTTTAAACATTTTAAAGTATTTACAAATGAAAAAAAGACCAAATATCTTTTATATAATACTTTATCGAAATACTTTTATAACTTGATGCTTTAACAAGTTTATCCTCATTCTAGCAGACTCTAGTCATACGTTGATCAGCCGTAAGACTAGAAATCTCCAAGTACTTAGTAGACCTATTTCAACACCTAGTGAAAAATACTTAAAAAATGGTATGAGAAGTACCGCTCAAAATCTGATGTCAAACGACGATGTTACGATAGCAGTGGCCCGCTGCTGATCCAGTGTTTTTGCAATGGACACAAAACTTTCCAAAAGATCCTTCCACCTTCTGGATTCTAGAAAAATATCGTAGCCATTTCGTAAACGAGGGACCATCAACCCTGCTACAGTGGTAACTACTGATTCAATGATTTATGCAATTGATGCACTTCCTTCCTGGAAGATCCATAAACAACAGATCCCAGGATCGAAAGAGCCTCCATTGGGTAAACTAAAGAACCATCTACCCTGAAAAAAAATCGAGGAACTCATGAGTTTAAGTCCGGACAACCATATCAGTTCGAATCCATTTTTGAATTCACCCAAGTATATTAGGGTTTATCGGTCGAATCCATTCCTGGATTCCCCAAGTCCATCTGGGTCGAAGCATATCATGCTATACTTCTTTGCGGAGGGTACTTCCCATCCTCTTACTTCAAAATATAACATACCATATATAGTACCCTTTCAAAATCATAACTTCAAATATTTCACTTATATAAATTCCATTATATATAAGATTTCATTTTCAGATAAAGTACTTTCCAAAATCAATAATCTCGAATATATCAAATCATTCTTATATAAATTCCATTATATATAAGATTTATCTCTTCAGATCGAATACCTTCCAAAATCAACAGTTTTCAAAATCACCTTATACTAATATAAAGTCTGGCTTATATAAGAATCAAAATTTTTCCAAAATCAATTTCGCTGTATGAAAATCCATATGTGATTGAACATCTTTGCTTTATAAAAGGTTTTGAATTTAGAATAGTTTTGTATATAAAATTGTTTTGTGAAATATTATTGTATATAAAATAGTTTTGTAAAATGTTTGTAAATAAAATAGTTTGTAAAACAGTTTTGTAAATAAAATAGTTTGTAAAGTAGTTTTATATATAAAATAGAATAAGATAGTTTGTATAAGAAAAATAAAAGAAAATAGTTTTGTAAAATGGTTTTAAATTAATAGTAGTTTTGCATACAAGAAAAATTCCAATTTAAATTACGAAGATATCCAACCCAACAACTTTCAATTTTAGCGTCAAAGCATATCAATAATATTAGAACATAAGATGTACATATGTCATCATTTCGCAGAATCACATTCGATCGCTTACTCGATTACACAAGTTCACTTTCGAACTAGTATTTTTCATTCGACTTCCCTAATGCGGACTTCGATAAGGTTTCTTGACTAGAAACCATCATTCTCCTTGCATAGCCATATACTATGATAGAGAATTCTAGAATCAAACCAAAAATCCATATCAAATATTCACCATCAAGAATCAAATGAATGTTAATCACTATGGAGAACCGTGGTATATCTCATAAGCTGAAGTATCTGAGTGTTCCATTATATCAGTAATTTACGTGGGAATTCATCGGTCGAATTCTCGCTCGAATTCTCGCTCGATTCCGAGTTAGTATGAAGAATTTATTGTAGTATGAACAAAAAAAATAGTGGCTTCTACCTAGGCGGAGTTTAAATACGGGGATGTAATTTTCTAAGTAAAACTGTTAATCACTATTGTGAACTACGATATACGTTCATAAGCTGAAGTATCTGAATGTTCCATATTATCCATAATTTACGTGGGAGTTCATTGGTCGAAGTCTTGCCTGATTGGGAGTTAGTATGAAGAAGTTATTGCAGTCTAAACAAAAATAGAGCGGCTTCTACCAATGCAGTGTTCAAATATGGGGATGTAGCCTGTTATTTTCTAAATAAAACTGTTAGTCACTATGGAGAACTACAGTATGGGTTCACAAGATGAAGTATCCGAGTGTTCCATATTATGTGTAATTCAGGTGAGAGTTCATCGGCCGAAGTCTCGCCCGATTCCGAGTTAGTATGAAGAAGTTATTGCACTATAAACAAAAAAAATAGCAGCTTTTGCCTAGGCGGAGTTCAAATATGAGAATGTAGCCGGTTATTTTCTAAGTAAAATTGTTAATCACCATGGAGAACTAGGTATACGTTCATAAGCTGAAGTATTCGAGTGTTCCATATTTTCTGAAATTTAGGTGGGAGTTTAACGGTTGAAGTTTCGCCTTATTTCGAGTTAATATGAAGAAGTTATTGCAGCCTGAACAAATAAAATAGCGGCGTCTGCCTAGGCGGAGTTCAAATACGGGGATCTAGGCAATTATTTTCTAAGTACAACTGTTAGTCACCATGGATAACTACAGTGTGCGTTCACTAGATGAAGTACCCGAGTGTTCCATATTGTTCGTAATTCAGGGGGGAGGTCAACGGTCGAAGTCTCGCCTGATTCTGAGTTAGTATGAAGAAGTTATTGCAGTCTGAACAAAAAAAGTGCGGTTTCCGCCTAGGCGGAGTTCAATTATAGGGATGTAACATGTTATTTTCTAAGTACAACAGTTAATCACCATAGAGAACTACAATATAGGTTCATAAGATGAAGTATCCGAGTGTTCTATGTTGTCTGTAATTTAGGTGGGAGTTCATCGGTCATAGTTTTGCCCGATTCCGAGTTAGTATGAAGAAGTTATTGTAGTATGAACAAAAAAAATAGCGGCTCCTGCCCAGGCGGAGTTCAAATACGGGGATGTAGCCTGTTATTTTCTATGTACAACTGTTAATCACTATGGAGAACTGCGGTATACGTTCACTGGATGAAGTATCCAAGTGTTCCTTATTGTCTGTAATTTAGATGGGAGTTCATCGGTCGAAGTCTCGCCTGATTCCGAGTTAGTATGAAGAAGTTATTGCAGTCTGAACAAAAAAAGAGCGGCTTCTGCCTAGGGGGAGTTCAAATATGAGGATGTAGCCTGTTATTTTCTAATTAAAACCGTTAATCATCATGGGCGGTATACATTCATAAGCTGAAGTATTCGAGTGTTCCATACTGTCCGTAATTTAGATGGGAGTTTATCGGTCGAAGTTTCGCCTGATTCTGACTTAGTGTGAAGAAGTTACTGCAGTCCGAACAAAAAAATAGTGGCTTATGCTTAGGCAGAGAGCAAATACGAGGATGCTACTATCAAATCTATTTCCACAGGTACAACTAAAAGTGCACGCACATTGTGATTAAATGTAGGCCCACCTAGGCATGCATATGTACTCGTATTAATAATTTAAATAATTAACTTTTCAAAATATTGGTAACAACTTTAAAAAAATATTAATATAAATAAACAACTTTTGAAACATAAATATATATTTCCTTGATAAAAATCCATACTCAAAATTTCAACATAATCATTTTTGTATTTATTTAGCTATATTTATAAATCGCCTTCTATTTTATAAATTTTCCTTTTTATAAAATCCCTTTATTTATAAGCCCCATTTATAACTCTATCCCCTTATAAATCACACTTATCCATAAAATCTCATTTAAAACATTGATTACAATCCGTTTTGAATGTTGCTTCCATATTTATATTTTTCTTTCATAAATTCCTATCTATTTATAAAATATCGTTTAACATTCCCCAGTTTATCCCCACTTTCAACTTCCAAAATAGAATCAATTATTTTTCTAAAACAACACTCCACATCTCATTATAAGTCCACCACTGTAATTTATTTCCCAATTTATCCAATGATAAAGTTTTTCTTTATTTATAAACACCGTTTATAAATCTATTTTTTTATTAATAAAATACGATTTTGTAAATCTTCACTTTATCCGTAAAATGCCACATTTATACATTATCACATTTATAAATTCCACGTTTATAAATAAATTTTAATATATGTATGTATGTATGTGTGTGTACACACAGACATCACCTTATCTAAAACGACTAATAAATATCTATACCAAAATATTTCTTTCTTCCTTTTAAAAACATATTCCTTTATTATAAAAGACGGTCTTATTTTTAAGATTTTTTTAAATCTTTGTTCGTAGTTCAAAAATCTCTATTTTAAAATATTTTATAAAACTGTAAATTTATAATCCCTAAAAACCATACCTTTAATTTTATTTAAAATAAATTCATTCTCCTAAAAAAATTCAAGAATATTTATTAAAACATATATAATTTCCAAAACACTATGAAATCACTTTTTAAATAAAATCATTAGTTTATAATACATTAAAATACCAAAAATAAGGCCAAGTGCTACTAAAGCACTAAACAAGCAAAATCATATACATGTCATCAAATATTACAACCAACAAGTCATATATCACCATATGTATGAAAGTAAAATCAATAGTGTGAGGAATCGTGTTGTATCCCTCCAACTCGTTCCCCTGCATCACATATGGTATAAAATCAAATAATATAAATCAACTGCTTCGAGGTGGGATCATATATAAATGGTCATCTGCTCATAAACATGAATGTAATAGGTCTCATCTGCTCCAGGGGCGGGAATATGTCCAAATCAACTACTAAAATGGTAAATCATCCGAATAATCGACAATAAAATATCCGCACATCGAATAAATAAGTTCTATTGACTATATAATATTTTTGGTTAACCGAAAAAGTGAGATTAACTCACTTTGATTCCAGTAGTCGCCAAAATGCTTCGGTTCAAATTAAAATTGAATAGGCATCCAATTTTCACAAAAAACTCTACTAGCTCCAAATCCATCCAATCTAACTCCATAACGTAGATTTCCCTGATACGATCACAACGCAACTTATCACATTCAATTTGAACCTCGTATGAATAAGTTATGAATTAACAAAGTTTGGGACTGCTTAAAATAAAATTAACATAAATAAATTAAATTTAAATGTTTAAATTACCCTTTACCTTTCTATTCGTTCTTGTTTCCAAGCATCGCAACTCGAACCCAACGTTGCCGATCTCCTATCGATTGCCACGCCTCCACTACCACATCAGAGCACTATCCAACACCACCCATGCCTCTACCGCCTCACGCCGCACCTTTGACCCCAACCACGGTGTGCTCGGTCGCCCTAATCGCCCCCACGTCCAATCCTAGGTCGCATGAACGTAGCCAGATTTAGTCTGCGATTGTCGATGACTCGACGATCCATCTGTTCGTTACGTAGAGCTCGTCAGACTCTATGACTTTCCTTCACGTGCCACGGCCTTTCTTTGAGTGGATGAGGAGTAATTAAACAAGGAAGGCGGACAGGCTATTGGAATGTAAGTGGAGGCTGTGAAGTTAAGTTTTTAGGGTTTGCAGAAATAAAAAAACCAAGTCCTTTTATAGAAAAGTTTCAAAACACTATTCACACATTAAATTTTCGAACTCCAAACGAGGCATGCCACCTAGCGTTCTATACGTTATACCCCTACTCCAAACACAATGGAACTAGTCTCGAGACCTAATTCGATCATATGCAGAAGATAGCTTTTCAAACCCAGTTGTTATATTAATTCCTAAAATCAATTTCAACGCGTTTCGATCTCACACGCTTAAACGATACGTCCAATCACCATGAATTTCGATAGCATACAATAACTCACTATTACGGATCCAACGACACTAGTTTCGTCCAATTTTGAGATAGTGCCCAGGAAAGCTATTTTCACAGGTTAATTAAAACGAATTGTTATAAAAATAAAATTAATCACTTTTAAATCTAAATTAAAAGTTTACTATCTTCATTCTAATTTAAATAGAATTTTAATTCAACTTTCAAACTCATTTTTATTCACATTAAATCCAGGATTAAATTATTTAAACAATTCCAAATATTAAATTCAACAATTTAATTACCCAATAAATCGCTATATTTGAAACATAAGTTGTTTAACTTATGAAATTAACTTTTTAATATTTAAAATTAATCATGTATTTCAAATTTAAATGACTGAAATTCTGGATCGTTACAAGGCTTGAGGCTACGTTTTACCTTTTATATAGCACTATCAACTTGGAATGCCAATATTGCCCTCTGGGTAGCAATGCAATGCCGCATTCATCCATACAAGTTGTTCAGGATATGAACAAACTGAAGGCACTGCTTCCACTACATCGATTTTGGAATCACCCTTAGGATTAGTAGCAAGAAGCCCTTGCACTTCGAAGAGCTCCGTCTTCAATTCCATCATCTTCAAGATGTTTTCACTTCGAAATGCTTGAGTTGGATCAAAGTGGATTTCAGATAAAATATCCGATCCCGGTCGCTTCGAAATAACTTTTGATAGCTTCCGGTATACTCAATCTCGGTTCTTTAGGAAATAATTAGTCAAAGATAAGAGCGGAGATCACCTCCAAATCGTTAGTGGACGGATTTCCTTATCATTTGTGCTAGGAGAATGAAACAAGATTTATACGCATAGTACAACATCAGCAGAGGTGACTGTGCCATATAACTCACGTTTTTCTCCTATATATTTCGAAAGTTACATTTTGGGTCCATATTTGATAGCTGGTTATTTAACTATCAAATAAACAAACAACAACCAATTCCATTTGAGATTTATTTATCCATAACAACCGCTAAGCCTCAAATGAAATCTGTATTTAATAAATCTCTTTTCAAAACTTTTGTCTAAAAAATTCATATACTTAGCTGTCTGACATAAGTATATACAGAAAAAATTTGTATATAACTTCTTACTTCCAAATCATGTTAAAATGGATTAAACAAATGTTGTTTAATTGGAGGCAAGGACAACCCTCAACACTATTCCCTTGGTGTTAATTGTGGAACAGATGTTCCATACCACCATTTTTAAAAGGTCAGTTTAGATAAACTGGGATCTCAAATTCTTTTTACACTTTCGATAAATTCTTTTAGTCAAAACTATTTCATTTATCCAAAAACACCTTATAAATCCTTTTGGATCTCAAATGTTACTTGAAAACTCAAATCCATTTACCCAAAAACACCTTATAAATTTCCAAATTCCTTTATAAAACTCTTTATAAAAACTTCTTTTTATAACATGGAAAACCATTCCCATTAGTTAAATACATCTCTCGCAAAATCATTTGTCAAATCATTCTTTAAGTATTTTGTTCAAAACGCAATAACTTTGAAACCATTTCAAAAGGAAAATGAAATATTTACCTTACAAAATCAAACGGAGGCTTAATGACCACAATGGTGCTTTTAATTTGGTTTTACTTATCCAGTCTAACATTGCGTCATATAACAATAGGTATATAAGGGATCAACACAAAATCAATCAACTTAAGTAAATGCCCAAGTTAATTGTAATAGTAGAATGGTGTTTCTTCTGCTAATAGATGCCATTTAGTTTATGTCATCATATGGGATTACTTAAGGGTAAGCGACACAGAAATCCCTTGGTTTAAAAGTAAACTTAAAAAGAAAACAGTTTAAAACAAAACCGATTACTTAAATTCAAAGCCGTTCTAAAATAAATTAAAACCCTTGTAAATGAGAGTCAAATCCTTGTTAAATAGTAATTAAACTGTAATTAAAAATAATTAAACCTTATTAAAACATAATTAACTTTAATCAAAGATTAATTAAATAAATCCCCTTTTATTAATAATAATTAATTAATAATTATCTTAAAAAAATATTTAAATAATAATTAATTAATCCTTAATTAATAATTAAATAAAAATTAACTCTAATTAAGTAACAAATCATTATTAACTTAATTGATTAACATTTAAGTTTAAAAACCATTATTAATAAATGATTACGTACTAATTACCTTTATTAATTAATAAATTAAATAATCATTAAATAAATAATTAATTAATTAAATAATTGTTCCCTAATTACTAAATAAAAGTTAGAAAACATTTCCAAAAATAATTCTAAGTGAAAACAAGTTTAAATTAGAAATATAGTTAGATTTTCCGAAATATGCATATAGCGACTATCGTTATACGGAATCGTAATTTTCAAAACTTGAAAAATTTCTTTTCTAACTTTTAAAACTTCAACTTTGAACTTTTATCTTCTTTAAAACATGGAAATAAACTTTAGAAACTAAAAAAGTTTTAAACTTGAAAACTTTTCATTTTGAAACAAAAATCAAACTTTCGACAAAAGTGGATTTCTTCGTCGGTTTTGGTTGACGAATCGCTACCTTTGTGTCATGAACCAACATACAACACACACAACACTTAATCACAACACCACATCATAACATTATAGCACAATCATAAGCAAGAATATTACTTCACTAATACTAACCAACTTTTCCAATATTCAAGGTTAATTTTTATCGCCTACTCAAACTTTGGCATAAGCAATCAACTCTATATCAACATATATGCATGCATACACAACATATAACATTACCACATACTTAAACAACATTTTAACTCATAAGTTTTACAATTTTAAAAAGTTAGCAATTTGAGTTTTAAAAACACGAACTTTACTCACCAAAACGCTTATTAACTTAACTAGATTTGCACTAACTTCTCGAACAACACAAGAACCAAGCTTCACTATGCTAATGGCTTGATTTAGTGGACCTTAGTGGGATGCTAGGGCTCGGCCTAGGAAAATATGGGGCTCGGCCATGGTCCAAAGTGAGGAGTCGGGGTGTTTTTTTGGATGTAAGGTGATGTAGATTAGTTCTAACTTTGATTTTTGGAATATATAAACTAAATTCAACTTAAGAATTGAATTTTTGGGGCCATGAATGAATGTAGGAATTTGTGAAGAAGAGAATGGAAATGAAAATGTCATAAGAATTTTAGAAAGTGAAGATAAGTGCAAGGGTAGGGGTATTTATACTAACCAACTTTGCAAACTACCAAAAATACCCTTAATCAATGAGATGATTCCACTTGTCCCTCTCATCCTTTGATATTGCACACGTTGGTTAAGGCGCCCCTTACCTCCAAATCATGCTAGCCATGTTGTGTGTACTTGTGATGACTTTAAGGTATGGCTTAACATGGTAACTTTCTTATTTTATTTTACTTTCTTTTAAACTTTTTCATAATTAGTCACATCACTTCTTATATATATAAATATAAGCTAACGTATATAAGTGTGTTTATTAATATTAACCCTAATATCTATATGTGTGTACCTAGTGCACAAACGTGCACAACATTTCCGATGACTTTCGGGTGTCGAAAAGTCGAATTTTCGAAAAAAGGCTTTTATGTCACATTTTCTATTTTTATTTCAACTATCTATATTGGTAAACAAATTTTGAAAATTATTTTATCATCATTATTAAATAATAAAAATAGGTTTATTTGCTAATAAAAATCCGTTTACTGATTATATAAGATATATTTTAAATAGCCTATTTCAAAGTGGGAAAATTTTGGGTTGTTACAAATCTATTTTACCATCATTAGTTATCGTTTAAAAGAGTTATATTTTAATTATAAACCTATTATTTTAATATTAAAATTTATTAAATATTCGCAAATCAAGGTGGTAAAATTCCGGATCGTTACACTATTCCTCCTTAAAAGAATTTCGCCCCTGAAATTGTATCACAACCCAAATTCCCAGAAATACTTAAACTATTCATTAGTGCGTATGATGTACATAGATCATTCCAGTGTAAAATATGATTTGATCATTCACTCGAACACATAACTTCACTTTTGAACTAGTATCACTCACCCGATTTCCTAATGCGGACTTTGACCAGGCCTCTTAATTAGAAACCTCTGTTCTCCTTGCATAACCATAAACTATGGTAGACAACATTTGGTTCCACGTAAGATCCCAAACCTGCTCGTCTTCAAAAATCGAGTGATAAATCCTTATTTGGAATGGTGTAAAACACCTCCAGTCATATACTCGAATCTAGGATCGAGAACTATGTGAAAAAGAGAAATGATATTCATACAACCTACGTACCAATCTAACAATTCTTACTATTTAACTACTTTCTACCCTCCCACCATGCGTCATAAGAATCAATTTTTAAATTTATAAACTTATATAATACTCTTCTACATCCTAAGAGTTTATACAAACATCGAATTTTTAATTCTATTTAATTTTAACTATTAGATGTAGGCCAAATATTATCATATACCCCTTTACTAAGAAGGGTAATGCTCAAGGGAAGTCCTTGCCGTCCGAACACATCTCTTACCAATTTTTAGTCATTTCCGAGACACTTAGACTAATTAATAAAAATGTTTCTTCTTTTTCCAAATTTCTTCTTGAAACAATAATATTTATAGACAAATAGTTTTTAACAAAATCATCCAATTGCTTTGGACTCATTAGGATTTGAACTTGTCTCGATTTTTACAATGATAAAGAGAATAATTTACTAAGTGCACCATCATATCTGCCTAAGAAAACATTAGATTGTCACTTAGAAGATAATTCTAATCATCCAAAATGGATCAAGACTTATTCCCGAACAATCCAAAGAAAACTTTACTCTCAAACTTTATTTTAAAATATCTATATCTTGAAATATCCTTAAGAAAGATTACTACTATTTTTCAAAATCAATTGGGATTTATCAAAGCCACTGGGATTTAACATTCTCAAAACCCTTTTCATTTATAGAACACATCTAATAGTTCTGATTTGTAAAATCATCTCTCTTAATTCATCTTATTAAACTATATAAAGATTTTCTTTTAATAAACACCTTTATTAAAATAATTTTTTTTAACCCTACATATTGTCGAACCCCTCATAGTCAAATTGTGAAACTTAATGCACAAGGTGGTCGATTCAATGTTCCTACAAATTCTATCTAGCAAACCAATGATGGAAAAAGAAAATCTACTATTAAATCTGACATTAGTCAATGCTCAAAATTGGACGAGCATGACTAAGTAAACCCTAAATGCTAATAATTTAAATATTATTAACTCTTAACCCAATCTCCTCATAGATAACTACATAGATTTTGAAAATCATCCCTTTTTATATATAGAAAATATATTTCTAGGTAAACTTATTTCATTTACCAATTTTAAAACAATATTATGTCAATTTAACTTATTCAAGTGTTTAGGAAATCCCTAACGATAACGTTGATCAAGCGCATCGACTAATATTCTTAGGCTACTCAATATGTCAAACAACACAATATAAAACATTTTTATTCATTAAAAAAATACGCGCTCATATTTATACATATATATTACACTCAGACTCATTGTAGGGCGCTGTTGACCCTATCTATAATGAGTTTAACCTACCAAAGCCTAGGTGTTCGCTTAACCTAAGCTCTGATACCAAATGTAACAAACCGCCTTTCTTATTACCAAAGATGACACTTAATACATCCTCAATATTTGTGCGTCAATCATTTAGTTGTCAGAAAGACATGTCATTAGGGGTGAAAGAAAGAAACGATAGAAAAGAAAAAACTAACAACATAGAATCTCACAACGCAATGGAACAATATATATTACTCAATACAATATATTACAAAGTCATTTCAAAAATGTTACATCAGATTCATACTAATACGAATTCTACCCTAGGATAGTTATAACAGTCTGTCCCTACCTAACGGATATCATATACATATAATACAACGAAAGACAAGGTAATAACTAGCTATTGATGAAGCCACCTGCTCCAAGCTCTTCCAAAATGAATTTGTGGAAAACCTGAACTACTTGGCTGCTCATTCAAATTTGAGCATCTAAGAGTTTAGGAAAAGGGAAAATAAACTCCAGATCAAACATGGGTCTGGTGTGAGTAAAGCATAAGTCTTTAACTTTATAAAAACCTTTAAATCAAAGGCTTCTCGTAAGACCACACCGCACATAAACACAGATGGGTTTTTACCTCACGATAACCAAAACATTTGTATATAAAATCCGGTGATATTATAATTATGTCTAGTGTTTTCAAATAAATAATTAACATAGCCGAAATTGTTACATTAGTTAAATTCTAGCATAATAGGTATACAACTAAGACCGACGACACTTATTGGGAAATGGATTCCATTCAATGACTGGGCTGCTAGAGTACCGCCCGTCATGGTGCATCTCAAGATTAAATAACACCGAGGATCTCGTCGGGATCGCCTGCCAAACAAATTCGGCCTACCACTTGACTAGTAGTACCGAATATGATCACCCCTTAGTTAATAGGCCCTGAAGCATACAAATGAAAGATAATATCGACTCCAAATAGGAATGATTATACTCTATTCAGGAGCGACCCACTTAGCCCTACTGCATCTCCCTTGTTTTAGTCATTCCCAGTTGATGAGGCTTGAGGCTACGTTTTACCTTTTGTATAGCACTTTCCACTTGGAATGCTAACACTTCCCTCAAGGCACCAATGCAATGCCAACATTCATCCATACAAGTTGTTCAGGGTATAAACAAACCTAAGGCACTATTTCTACTACATCCATTTTGGAATCACCCTCAGGATTAGTAGCAAGCATCCCTTGCACTTCAAAGAGCTTCGTCTTCAATTCCATCGTATTAAGGATGTTTTCACTTCGAAACGCTTAAGTTGGATCGAAGTGGTTTGCGGATAACATATCTATTCCCGGTCTCTTCGAAACAACATTTGACAGCTTCCCGTAAAATCAACCCTGGTTCTTTAGGAAATAAATAGTCAAAGATAAGTGCGGAGATCACCTCCTAACCGTTAGTGGATAGATTTCCTTATCATTTGTCCTAGGAGAATAAAACAAGATTTATACTCACAGTACAACATCATTGGATATAACTGTGCCATATAACTCACATGTTTCTCCTAGATATTTCCAAAGTTACGTTTTGGGTCCATATTTGATATTCAGTTATTTAACTATCAAATAAATAAACAACAACCGATTCCATATGAGATTTATTTATCCATAGCAACTAGTAAGCCTCAAAACAAATCTTTATTTAAATAAATCTCTTGTTAAAACGTTTGTCTAAAACAATCATATACTTATCTCTCTAACATAAGTACACACACAAAACATTTGTGAATAACTTCTTACTTCCAAATCATGTTAAAAAAAAATTAAACAAATGCTACTTAAATTGGAGGTAAGGACAACCCTCAACACTATTCTCTCGGTGTTAAATGTGGAACAGATGTTCCTTACCACCATTTTTATAAAGTCAGTTTAAAGAAACCTATATCTCAAATTCTTTTTATACTTCTTTAGATAAATCTTTTTAATCAAAACTATTTCATTCATGAAATCTATTTTACTTGAAAACTCAAATCCATTTACCCATAAACACCTTATAAATTTCAAAATTCCTTTATAAAACTCTTTATTAAAACTTCTTTTTATAACATGGAAAACCATTCCCATTAGTTAAACATCTTTAGTAAAACCATTTGTTAAATCATTTTTTAAATTTATTATTCAAAATGCAATAACTTTGAAACCATTTCAAAAAGAAAAATAAATATTTATCCTTACAAAATCAAACGAAGGCTTAATGACTATAATGGTGCTTTTAATTTGGTTTTACTTATCCAGTCTAACATGACATCACATAACAATAGGTATATAAGGGATTGACATATAACAATCAATCAACTTAAGTAAATACCCAAGTTAATTGTAATAGCAGAATTGTGTTTTGCTCTGCTAATAGATGTCATTTAGTTTTTCTCATCATATGGGGTTACTTAAGGGTAAGCGATACAGAAATCCCTTGGTTTAAAAACAAACTTGAAAAGAAAACAGTTTAAAACAAAACTGATTACTTAAATTCAAAGTGATTTTAAAATAAATTAAAACCCTTGTAAATGAGAGTCAAATTCTTGTTAAATAGTAATTAAACTCTAATTAAAAATAATTAACCCTTACTAAAACATAATTAATTTTAATCAAAGGTTAATTAAATAAAGTGAATATTAGGCTCAGGTCCCTAGTAAGTTTCAAAATACACAAAAACCCCAGTAAAAAAAAGTGTGTAAATTAGGTCCCTAGAATTAAGTTACTAAGTAATTGCATATAGTTATGCAATTTTTTTGGTGAATAATTGCAGAATTTTCCGCAACTTTTTGAAAAAATTGCGTAAATTTCCGCAATTTTTTGGGTGAATAATTGCGGAATTTTCCGCAATTTTTTGAAAAAATTGCGTAAATTTCTGCAATTTTTTGGATGAATAATTGCGGAATTTTCCACAATTTTTTGATATAATTGCATAAATGTCTGCAATTATTCACTGAATAATTGCATAAGTGTATGTCATTATTCAATAACTTAATTCTAGGGACCTAATTTACAAACTTTATTTTACTGGGGTTTTTGTGTATTTTGAAACTTATTAGGGACCTGTGCCAAACTGTCCCTTAAATAAAACCCTTTTTTAATTAACAATTAATTAATAATTATCCAAAATAAATAATTAAATAATAATTAATTAATCCCTAATTAATAATTAAATAAAAATTAACTTTAAATAAGTAACAAATCATGATTAACTTAATTGATTAACATTTAATTTTAAAAACCATTATTAACAAATGATTAAGCACTAATTACCTTTATTAATTAATTAATTAATCATTAAATAATTAAATAATTAAATAATTGTTCTCTAATTACTAAATTAAAGTTAGAAAACATTTCGAAAAAGATTTCTTAGTGAAAACAAGTTTAGATTAGAAAAATATTTAGATTTTCCAAACTGCGCGCATAGCGACTATCGCTATATGGACCCGTAATTTTCAAACTTGAAATTTTGCTTTTCTAACTTTTAAAACTTCAACATTGGTCTCCTGTCTTCTTTAAAACATGAAAATTAACTTTTGAAACCAAAATCAAATTTTTAAACTTGAAAACTTTTCACTTTGAACAGAAATCAAACTTTCGACAAAAGTGGATTTCTATGTCGCTTTTGGTTAACGAATCACTACCTTTGTGTCATGAACCCATATACAACACATACAACACTCAATCACAATACCACATCATAACATTATAGCACAATCATATACAAGAATATTAATTCACAAATACCGACCAACTTTTCCAATATTCAAGGTGTAATCTTTATCGCATACTAAAACTTCGGCATAAGCAATCAACTCCATATCAACATATATGCATGCATACACAACATATAACATTACCACATACTTAAGCAACATTTTCACTCATAAATTATACAACTTTGAAAAGTTTGTAACCTAAGTTTTAAAAACACGAACTTTACTCACCAAAACGCTTATTAACTTAACCGAATTTGCACTAACTTCTCGAACAACACAAGAACCAAGCTTCACTATGCTAATGGCTTGATTTAATGGACCTTGGTGGGATGCTAGGGCTCGGCCTAGGAAAATATGGGGCTCGGCCATGGTCTAAAGTGAGGAGTTAGGGTGTTGTTTTGGATGTAAGGTGATGTAGAGTAGTTCTAAATTTGATTTTTGGAATATATAAACTAGTTTCAACTTAGGAATTGAATTTTTAGAGCCATGAATGGATGTAGAAATCTATGAAGAAGAGAATGGAAATGAAAATGTCTTAGGATTTTAGAAAGTGAAGAAAAGTGTGGGGGTATTTATACTAACCAACTTTGCAAACTACCAAAATACCCTTAACCAATGAGATGTTTCCACTTGTCCCTCCCGTCCTCTCATGTTGCACACGTTGGTTAAGGCCCCCCTACCCCCAAATCAATCTAGCCATGTTGTGTGTACTTGTGATGACTTTAAAGTATGGCTTAACATGATAAGTTTCTTATTTTGTTTTACTTTCTTTTAAACTTTTCATAATTAGTCACATCATTTTTATATGTATATAAATATAAGTTAACATATATAAGTGTGTTTATTAATAATAATCCTAACATCTATATGTGTGTACATGGTGCATGAACGTGCACAACGTTTTTGGTGACTTTTGGATGTCGAAAATTCGAATTTTCGGAAAATGCTTTTTGGTTACATTTTCTATTTTTATTTGAACTATCCATATTGGTAAACAAATTTTAAAAACTATTTTATCATCATTATATTAAATAATTAAAATAGGTTTATTCACTTATAAAAATTCATTTATTGATTTTATAGGATATATTATAAACATCCTATTTGAACGTGGCAAAATCCTAGGTCGTTACAAATCTATTTTACCATCATTAGTTATCATTTAAAAGATTATATTTTAATTATAAACCTATTATTTTAATATTAAAATTTATTAAATGTTCGAAAATCAAGGTGATAAAATTCTGGGTCATTACAATATTACCCTAAGTACAACATTACAGTGAGACCACAACGCTAAATCATAGAACTGGTTTTACCTCACTATTCAACAAATATAATTTAACAACCTAAATAGCAGCACTAGTCATATCATATATTAAGTGTTCCCTACAACTCTTACTATTTCAAGCCCAGGGTTAAATTTAGTCCTTTGTCTTGCCACTCGGACCTCACATATTACATAGGAATATCAAGGTAAATTTACTTTTAGCTGCCACAAAGGCCTTATGCCTTTACCATACTTAATGTTATATTTACTTTACTTTCGGCTACCACTACGTTATTATGCCTTATACCAAGGTTAACAATAATGTTCCTAGCATTCAGCTGCTACTAAGGCCTTATGCCTTCACTATCGTACTTGGCTGCCACCCTCAGCCATATACCTATTTTTCTTTCATATTTTGGGTGCCATCTCAGGCCTTACTCCTACTTCACTTACATATTTCAAATTCCACCCCAGGCCTTACTTCTACTCCATTCTCGGATTCTTGACTGCCCCTCTCTGCCTTAAGTCTTCCTTTGTTCCGTTGGCGGCCACTTTTTGTGCATTACACAAAATTTTTTCATAGCCCAAATGGTTACCTCTTAAGACCTTACACCAACGTTTACGTGTTCTAGATGCCATATTGGCCTTACTCATTTGCTTTTGGTTTTAAGTTACATACATGCCTTACTCCTTCACTTTCAGTCCCTTCACTACCCCAAAGGCCTTACAACAACTACCGTACTTACCACCAAACTGTTCACTATTAGGCTTTTTTCTTTTGCTATTTATTTGGCTAATGTTTTGTATAACCATCTCAATGTTAACCATATTACTTACTACATTACAATCAATGTTCCAGTATAGTTTTGGCTTTCTTAAGCCTTAACATTCATTCTATCTTTTGAAGTTACCAGTTTTTGTTTACATACTTTACTGAGAGTTACACTACTCTTGGCAATCATTAAACTCGGTCATGTTTAGGAAAGCCTGCTTTAGTTTATCTTTATTGACTTATGAAATTTAATCTTTAAATTTTTGAAACCCTCTCCACTTTCCACAACTCCACAATTAACAGACCTCGTACCCTCGGTCTTCGAACTAGGAATACCTATGATTATTTATGACAAATCTAACATTAAGGTTCTGAAATCAAACTCGTCCACACTAGGCAATTTTAGTCCCTTTTGTACCGTCATCCGCCTTCGGTCCTTTGATACGCTTCCGAATATGGTCTTATGCGTTTACTACTTAGCTTTCTTATTTGTTTAAATTTCGGTTTAGCACTCTCGTTTCGACACAAGTTAGGAACCGCCTTTGCACATCCAACAGTTGCCTTACACGTGTCATTTTCTTATTCATTTAACTTAGTCTTTTCGGACCATTATTTAGTAATTTGCTAACATATTCAGAATAAAATATGGATCTGGTCTATCACTCAATTAATTAACATTTTATATAATTAGTTACCTTCTGGACTCCACTAATTTTCTTTTGGTTCATTATTAAAATCATTCAACTAAGCATATTTCCTTTCAAAAATTACATAGTTTGTTTCTTGGAATTTATACTAAAATTAATCACGTATGTTTTTACTCATAAAAACTATTTTTCCTAACATACAGATCTTAATTAATTCATAACAATTTACTTACTCAAGGTTAAATTCTACCAATCAAAGCCATTCTCTAAAAATGATGTTCTTAACCTCATGCAATCCACAACTCTGTTATATCTAATAATTTTCCTTTCGTATGGTTCTTAATCATATCTTGTCAATAAATTAGCTTAAGGTAATACTCTATAAATCAAAACCCATGTCAAATAAATTGTTCTCTTCATCGTTTCACATGGTTGGATGACAATATCATAAGAAATCATCAATAACTAATTCAACCGTGACAAATTTAGGAGTGAAAAAAAGATTAAAAAAATATATTACTTACCTGAATTACTTGTTGAGCTTTGAGCTTTAAGTGCTCTATGTTTTCCTCAACTTCTTTATCCTTTCTTCTTCTTCTTCTTTTCTTAATAATGGAGGTTGATTATATTTTCTTTTGTTTTAATTTAAGGAGAAAGAGGAAATAAGGTAGTGGATATGTTTAGTGGCATTTATATAGTAAGGGTTTTGGGCCTTCTTATCCTATTTCATTAATTTGTTTACTCTTTATAATGTCCTTTCATTTCAAGATTGGCTGCATTTTAATTATTTCTCATATCCCCTTAAGTATCAACTCCTCATTATTCACGTATTTAAATATATTCCCATTATACATAGCCAAATTTAATTACATGCAATTACCTTTAATATAAGATCTCTTATATTCAATCTTTCCTTACCTAATTTATTTTCCTTGGTAAATATTCTTCATTCAAATGTCTATATTTCTATTTATTCATACCATTGAATATAACTATATTTCATTAGTAAGATTCCCAACATTTTCATTCAATAAATTCGCTTTTTTAATTTTGATCCAATATTCATAAAGTAAATAAATGTCTCTCATATGTTTACCTTGTTTAATTTATTCATTTTGTTATTTATTCTTTAACAAAATAAATTATACTTTATTTTTGTAATTAATTTCCTTGATTAATTATTTGTTAATTTATGTACCATTATAGGCTTCTCCCCTTATAGGGCCCCCGAAATTCAAGTAAAGTACGGTAGTGATTCTAAAACTTCCCCATGCCTACTCTGGCATAAACACACAAGTTTTCAACCCATGTGTCAATAAATATACTAGTACATCTACCAATACATAATAGAATCAACCATAATAACATAAACTCATATATATGATTCATAACAAAACATAGAAAACACATATGCTAAGCATAAATAAACAACTCGTTATCTTCCATTTCCTAAGTACAATCCTCTCGATCCTTACTATATTGAACTTGTGCAGGCTTCACTTTCTTATTCCAAAGCTTTCTTACATCTCAATCTGAATGGGATTCCTAACATAAGTAAAATTCGGCTCAATAACCAAGTCCTCCATATTTCTCGGTCTTACTATATCATTTGGGTCCCAGATACACTTCCTTATATGTGATACATGAAACACATTATGGACCCTCAAATGCATTTAGTAACTCTTTCTTATAGGCTACTTTATTGATCCTCTTTAATATCAGAAATAGGCCAACACAACTTGGCATTAATTATCCATCCTTTCCATATTCCATAGTGCATTTTATCGGCAGAACCTTAACAAATATATGATCTCCCTAATCAAGCTTCTAGTAATCTACCTCAATTGAGCTTGCATCATTCTTTGCTAAATCAACTACTCAACCTTTTCCAATGCTTTTCTTCAAGTCTTGGTACATCTTAGTACCTCCTGGATAAATATCATACTTCGAATGGTGAAATTCATTCAAGACTTCTTTTCGAAAGTCACTTATTTTTGGGACATACAACTTTCTTTTCTTTTGAAGCTAACCTCTTTTATCAACTTCAAATCCCATTAGCAATTTGGTCTCTGCACCAGTCCTTAGGCACATAATATTTTAAGTACATTGTGAATCCTCTCTTGATTTCTCGACAATCCTTTCCAAGAGAGCCGCCCGAACTTCCAAGCACAATGGTGTACCGGAAGTTCTTCTCGAATCAACACTCGACTAAAAGTGCATATTTTAGGAAGCCAATGTTTACAAAACATTCCACTCTTCTATCACAACCAAAAAAAAATTCTACGATCTTTGGCTTATGGCATCAAAAATCTTACCCCTTTCCCTAGGGTATAATCAATGTCAAAACCATATGATACCAAAAACTCTAACCACCTCTACTGCTTCATGTACAACTCCCCTTTTGAGTGAACAAACGTCCCAAGGACTTGCGTTCAATAAATAGCTCAAACCTTTCTCCAAAAGCTAGTATCTCCAAATATTCAATGTGAAGATGACAGCCACAAACCTCAAGTCATGCATCAGATATTGAACCTCATGGGGTCGCAACTAACTAGATGCATAAACTGTTATTTTGCCTTTTTGCATCAACACTGCTCTGAACTCTAAACCTAAATCATCGGCATACACAATCATATCTTTTCCCTTTGGGTATAACTAAATTTGGATTATTCGTCAACCTTAGCTTCAATTCTCGGAATGACATCTCTCACTCCTTTGTCTAAACATACTTATCGTTCTTTCGAGTAATACTCATTTCGATGCTGCTATATGAAAGGAGTTCCTAATGAATCTCCAATAGTAATTTGCTAATCTTGGAAACCTCAAACCTCCGTAATAGTCTCGGATCTCTTCCATTCATTCACTACTTCAACCTTCAAAGGTTCGATGATCAAGTCTCTCTCTGAAAAATCATGACCTAGGAACTTATTTTCCCTTCTCCAAAAATAACACTTAGAAAATTTATCCTTTAACTTATATTGTCTCAGCACTCCAACATAAGCCTTAAGTGAACCTTATGCTCTTTCTTATCCTTTGAGTATACCCATCCGACTTGTTCACAAATATAGTTGAAGCTCCTTATGGTGAACTACTCGGTCTATTGAAGCACTTTCTTTCCATCTCCACTAGTTGCTTTTCAGTTCCTTCATCTCCTTCAGAGGCATTCTACTAAGGGGTTGACTAAGTGGTTCCGATCCCGATATTAACTCAATATGAAAATCCACCACTTTTGGGAGCAATCCTAAAACTGGTTCAAACAAATTTAGGAACTCTCTAACTACTCATACTTCTCCAATACCTTCCTCTTCGGAAGCTAAAGCAACCACTATACATTTGTACCTCGATTTAGGCTTTTCTAAAACTACAAGTACTCTTTCATTTCGTTCTAGGTGGCATAATATATTCTAACACCATAATTTCCGAACCAATCCAACCTTAAAATAACTTTAAAGCCTACGAAGTCAATAACATAGGGATTACACAAAAAATTCTACCTACCAAACTCTACCTCTAAATTAGTGCATCTAAACCTGAGAGTGGCATATCCCCATGTTAAACCAGTTTTCAATCGAACATCAAAATATTTTGTATGATATATAATTCAAATACAATTTCAAATATGCCTATATTTTAAATAATATATATCTAAATTGTCCATGGTTCAAGTCAATTTTCTTCCGTATGCAAGTGATATCAAATTTGAGTAAATAAATTATTCAATGATTGATATGCAAAAAGTACAAGTCATCTTCTTCATTGTAGTCATTATATCAAGGATGGAGTCAATATGCAATTTTATATTTCTAAAAGTCCTTATGTTCAAAAGTTCGAGTCGTCTTCTCCTTCGTCGACCACTAGAGAAGCTCTCAAGCTCTAAGAGAGCTTATAGATGTCATATCCCAAAAAATGATTTATGCCAAGAAAAAGAAAGAAAAAAGGCACCCCTTCTCATGTGGGGGCAGGTATCTATTTATATTGGTTGGAGAGTGGCATGGCTTACTTGTATTGGTTGATTGAAGTTAATATAGATCGATGACTTAGTAAGGTGGATGGTCTTGATGGTGTCATATGTCATAATCTCAGGATTTGAGTAGTTCACATGGATTACCATCTTAGCCATGACATTAACAAAGGTGGCATGGTTGTATGGAGATGCCTTAGAGCTTTGCTATATTGATTTTTCTTCATATTGATGTACTTCCTCTTTACATAATTTATTTCTATTCATTTATGTTGAATGTCCCCCATATCTTTTTTTGGCATATCCTTGAACTGATTTCTGATATAGGAACACCAATATACTTTAGTGAGTACATCTTACTGTAGCATCCTTAAATTCTCCATTTCTTTAATATTTTTCTCTAGTTTAATAACATTTCTGTCTACATTTTCAATAGCTCTTTTATATTGATGTTAACTTCATTTTCCAACATGCAGTAGCAATATGGATCTCATTATGCGATAGCTCTTTATCATCTCATTATAGTTTGCCTTTATCAACTTGCGTTAGCATTCTGTCATCAACTTATGATAGCCTTGAATCATCAACTTGAAATAGCCTTCTATGGTGTAAACTTGCTACGGCCTTGACCATAACAACTTACGATAGCCTAGCTGCTTCATCTTGTGATAGCGCATTGCTTCAACTTGAGATACCTTATGGCTATCAACTTGTGATAGCTCCTAACTATCAACTTGCCATAGCTTGCTGCTTCAACTTGCGGTATCTTATGACTATCAAATTGCGATAGCTTATTGATATCAACTTCAGACAACTCATTGCTTGTCCACTTGCGATAGCTCTGCTTCTCAATGCTTAATGGCTTATTCTCAATGTTCAATAGCCTTCATTCCTAAATGTGCGATAACTATCATTGTGTGATAGCTTCAATGTGCGATAGCTCCATACCGCCGACCTTCCGTGGTTTCATTTGTTATCCATTCTTGGAAATTTTTGGTGTAACACCCCTTATCGGCTTAACTACATGTATGAAAGTGACCGAACATGTAACTCTTAACTCAAGCTTAGCAACCAAATCTTTGGTTAGAAATGAATATGTAGCATCAGTATCAAGTAGTACTCTAACTAAAATTACAAAAGTAAAAGTCATAACTTCCAAAACAGCATTCTTGCCTTTCTCTTTGGCATATGGTCCTTCCCTTGATCTCTCCAAACTAAACACTCTAGGCCACAACTCTGGGCAGTCTTTCTTCTAATGATCTACTTTGTTGTAGTCAGAACACTTCATCTAACCCTAGGTTCTCGGCATTGGACACTTAAATGCATAGTTCCCCTTCATCCCATAATTAAAACAAGCAAATTTGGTAATAGTAGTACCAGCATTCTTTCTTTCAGCATGGTCTTCTTACCCTTAGCATAAGGTGTGAACTTCTTCTCTTGTACCGCCTCAAGCCTTGTCTCAACTCTCCTCCTTTCTTGATACATTCCATCCTACCTTTGGGACATATCCACAACAAATTCAAAAGGACATGTTAAGTGTTCCATGACCTTATGGTCCAGACCCTGCTTCAAACCTCGGATGAACTTCTCACTTTTCTTTAGTGGGGTATTAATTATCTCTCGATCCTACTTAGCCCAAGAGGTGAACCTCTAAATATATTTTTCAATAGATAGGTTCGTAGATTGAGATTGATAAATTCTCTAAACAAGTCACTCCTCTGAGGCTTAGAAATAAACCGAGGCTCACCCTAAACTACTTCTAATCGATTTCCTATTCAGAATTCTTTACTCTCATTATCTCCCACCAATCTAACGCATCTACATGCAGCTGTCGGGAGACTAACCTTATCTTCTATGCATAATCTAATCCCAAGTCTAGGAAGCTGTGCTCACTTACGTTTAGCCAATTCAATACCTCCACACCCGACTCTCTTTCGGAAAACTTCTTACCCCCAATGTTCCTGTAGTCCAGGCTTAACTTAGAGAAATCCACCTGAGCTATTGATCTCGACAATACTTCTACTAGCATATTATCCCTCAACATATGAGTCATAAATTGCCAAAATAAGATGTTTACATCCATCCCCCAAATGGGTGTGACTTCCTCACTCACTACAACCTGGTGTACTTCTCCACCACTGCATTCGACAGTTTGAGTACCATCATTATATCTCCTAACATTTGTTCCTCTTATGGTACTGTTAGGTCAAAATTTGGTTCGAACCTTTATTCTTGGTAAAAGAGTTCCAATGGTATTTAGTAAGAGGTAAGTCCCTTGGGAAAGTATGCTTGTCCAAAATCCTCAGAAATTACCTTTGCAAATAGGAAATTGTTCATATCCCTGGTTACAAATTCTTAATTTCGATTTGACCTAACACCATTAAAGTTATAATTCCAAGCTTTATTTATGCTTTAAGAAAAATGAGGAAGAAGTATAATTGAAATTCGTCCCCTTTTAGTAAAGGGGTACATACCTATTTGTTAGGAACTGAGATGTTGGTTTTGATGACAACAACCTTTTTTACTTATCTTGTTATAAAATATATACTAACACTATTGTCTAGATATATATGTATATGCTGGATATATATATATATATATATATATATGCAGGTATTGATTACTGAAGACTGGTCAATATAAAGACTCAAGACTCAAGATTCAAGATTGAAGACTCTAGAGTATCAAGATCAAGATTTCAAGATATGTGTCTAGTTTATTGTTAAAACTTCATAGTAGCACGGAAATCTACATTCCAAATTTCATTTGGGATGGAACCCATTTCTATCTTCTTAGTGGCTTACAAACCCACGGCAAGTAGCTTACAAACCTACAACAAGTGGCTTACAAACCCACAAACATCCTGGTTTTGTACAAGTTCTCGAGTTGTGATGCGATGAGATATTCTGCAGGAAGAAGCTTGCAAAACTACTTCAAAATGGTTTTTCAAAATGATTTTCAAAACTTCTTTTCGAAATGTTTTAACATTAAAAATTATCTTTTCAAATGATTTTCAAAAAGATGTTTTAGCCTTAAAATATTCTTTGTTTTTGTTTTTAAATAAACTCATGTTTTAAACTTCGTTTGTTTTTTAAACTATCTTCTGACTTTTAAATATTCTCTTATACTATATATATACTTGAGATTTCAAATAAAATTTATATATACATTCTAAAAATATATTTTTCTACTCTTCTTTATTTTAAAACATAGGGAAATTAGTTTATTTTACTCCAGAATCATTTCATCTTGTTTTCCTTTCAATACCATTTTCAAAACAAATTTTACATTATTTTTAACTAGGGTATGTCGACATCA
Organism: Allium fistulosum; assembly: GCA_030737815.1. Classification (NCBI taxonomy): domain Eukaryota; kingdom Viridiplantae; phylum Streptophyta; class Magnoliopsida; order Asparagales; family Amaryllidaceae; genus Allium; species Allium fistulosum. The sequence goes on from CM060903.1 coordinate 1,095,022,152, forward strand.
TGGGATACCCCATGTCGACATGGTGGCCGTTAAATTCAAAAGTTTTAATTTTCAAGATAAGTGTCTATTTGTTTAAATCTCTTCACGAATGGATATGACCGTTACTGGTCTATAAATAGCCTTCACAAACGAATTTTTTAACTAACTATTTTCTTATTTTCTTCACTCCTTCTCCACAAAACCATATTCTAAAATTTTCATATTTTTAAGATCGTGCTGAAGTTCTGCTGAATTCTCAAGTGAATCAAATTAGAATCTCTTCTTGTTTGGTTCTCTACCCTCTCTCGAAGATCAAAGTGCTATTCAGAGTTGTAGGATCAATTCTAATCAAAAGTTTATTGAGTCTCTCTATAAGGTGTGGTTGTGCCTGGAAATCAATTGGGTAATCTTGTGGCCCGTAAATCAAGAGAGTTTGCCCCGGACTCGTGAGACAGGAGGGTACCTCAAGGCCTTTAGAAACCGAGGATTGTAATCCTGACATTGGTATAATAAAATTCTGTATGAGGTGTTTTGCCTTGGTACAGGACTGGATGTAGGGTAACTCCGAACCAGTATAAAATCCGGTGTGTTCTTTCCTTTTACTACTTTTTATTTACTTTTTGCATCTGTGTTTGATTCTGTTATTGTTCTATGATTAAGTTCTGCATTTGTTTGTGTCATTATTTTAATTTAGTCCGTATAATTCTTAGAATCCATTAAACACTATTCACCCCCCCTCTAGTGTTAAATTAGCCTTAAGATCCTTAATCCGCACTCCCTTTCAATTGGTATAAGAGCATAGGTTTTCATAGTTTTCATAATTTGAAACTTGAAAAAAAATTTAATGGCTACCAACACTGGTATTGTCAACTCTGGCACTAGTTCTATTGACACTAACACTAGTTCATTAGTAGAAGGTCAGTCTACTATCATACCACCATTTTTCAATGGCATTAATTATGCATATTGGGCTTGTAGAATGAAAATTTATTTACAATCAGTAGGATTAGACACTTGGAATATCACACAAACTGAGTATGTTGTACCAACTACCGATTTTGCCTATGGGCACTACTGAGCAAAAGAATGTTGCACAAAATAACTCAAAGGCCATGAATATATTATTTTGTTCACTAGATAGGAATGAGTTTAATAGAGTGTCTGTTTGTAAGTCTGCATTTGAAATCTGGAAAACTTTGCAAGTTACTCATGAAGGAACAAGTAAAGTTAAACAGACTAAAATTTCCATATTAACTAATTAGTTTCAATTGTTTAAAATGCATGCAAATGAGTCCATTTCCGACATGTATTGTCGATTTCAAGATATTTTCCATTCATTAATTGCACTAGGAAAAAGCTTTTCGGAGGAAGACCAAGTTAGAAAAACTCTAAATTCACTCACTCCAGAATGGGATCAAAAGACACTTGCAATCAAAGAAGCAAATGATATCAGTCTAATGAAAATAGAAGAATTGATTGGGAATTTGATGTCTTTTGAAGTTCAACTGTTTGCACAAAAAATGGGCAAACACCTCCAAGTCGTATGATTTAGTTGATTTTATGTTGTTTTTCGTGTTCTGGATGAATTATGCAAATATGTAACAAAATAGGGACTAAACTGTAAAAGACACACAGATTTATAGTGGTTCAGCCAGAACGTGCCTACGTCCACTTTATATATTATTTCTCCTTTCTTGTTCAGATTACAAGTACAAAGCTTTGGTACAAGTATATGAAAGTTGTTTGAAAGTTCTATCCGTGCTTGAGCTCTCAAACTTGTCCCCCATTGTTGTACCCCTGCCCCTCTATTTATAGAGTGAGGCTGGGGGTAGGGGTCTTGGATGTATATAGCTGCTGGTGGGCCTGGGCTGATGCAATCTGGCCGGGCAAGGTTGGTTCGGTACGTCTTGGTCTGGGGGAACTTGGTTTGGCGATGGGTGGAGTAGGTTGGTTTGGTAGGAGGCGGTATGTTGTGTGGACTGGTAGTAGGTGGAGTGTGGGTTGGTTTGGTAGGAGGTGGTATGTTGTTTGGACCGGTAGTAGGTGGAGTGTGGGTTGGTTCGGTAGTATGTGGTTCGGTAGTTAGGGGATTTGGACCGGTGGTAGCTTGGGAGAGAGCTGGTTCGGTGGCATGGGATGGAGCCGGTCTAGTGAGACGTTGATTCGGTGGTAGGGAAGGAGCCGGTCGAAACACACCCAACATTTGCCCCCCAAAGTAGGTCATATGCCTGTATATGGCGTGCTTTGTTTTAAGCCATTCATGCTATCATCCGGTCTCTAGTGCCGAACCAACTGGTCCGATCATTGATATTTGCTTATAAGTAGGGGCCTAATGCTTCCGTTTTTTTATCAGTCGAACCGAACCCCTGTCTTTGCCGAATCAAACTCTCATCTCCGCCGAATCAAACGTGTTAGCCGAACCAGAATCTTACTTTTGCCGAACCAGGTGAGATCCTTTTCTACTGAATGTGTTTTCGTTCTGGATTACCGAATGGTTTTGGGGACTCGACTCACCGAATGAACTTCGTGGGGTATAAGTGCCGAATGAACTTATATACTTGGATTACCGGATGAACTCAAATCTTGGGTTTTTTATATGTCTACATCCTTTGTTCTAACAACGTGCTTTTTTGTGTTTGCAGATAAATGTCTCATAAGGTGGAAACTCGATCAGAAAAGAAGAAATCACAGGACAGAGAAGAGCCTTTCACAGTGCCCTCAGCTCAGTCTGGATCTGTCCGTCATGGGCCCGCCCCGAGATCACTAGTAGATGGGTACGACCCTTAGGAGCTCCTGAACTCACCTCCTGATTGTTTCCCTAGCTTACTCAAAGGCGAGCAGCTTGATGTCATTTCTCGCTCCTTTGGGATTGACACAGCACGCATGCTATTGCCGGGGGAAGGAGTGATGCCGTATGACCCCCCTAAAGGCTACTTTGCTTACAGCAGGTATCACTGTATGTGTGGCGCCATCCCGCCTCTCAATGCCTGGATAGTCAACTTCGTCACATACCTGAAGGTGGCTCCACTTCAGCTTCAGCCTAACTCCTATGCCATTCTGGTGAGCCTTTTTGTCATCTTTCAGAGGAGATACGGGCGTCCTCCTTCCAACCGGGAGATTCGGTATTTGTACAACTTGAGGGGCTATAAGAAGGGATCTCCATACATCAGCTTGGAATCGGCCGTATCCTTCAAGCCAGTCCTGGACTTGTACTCGAAGTACAGCATGTTTAAAAAGGAATGGTTTTTTGTCAGGGACGACTCTGTTTCTATCCGTCGCTTCACCTCCGGATGTAAGTCCAAGCTTATTTACAATTTCCGCTCTGGTTGCAATGCTTCTTCTTATGTGTTTTTATTTCTTGCTAGCGACAGGTGGTTTTGCGGTCGTGGAGAATGATCGCCTGGTTCAGATGGCAGCGGAGATAGAAGCTATTTCAGGAAGGGATAGGTCGGCTGCTTACTTGATCAGGAACGCTACACTTTTGGGGCATAACCTGATCTTACCACATCAGTCCGTGGTCAAGTAGAGGGATACGGCGGAAGAGAAGGCTGCCCAAGCTAAAGGAGGGGCTGCGTCGAAGAGTAGCAAAAGGAGACCCTTTTCGATATCTCCAGCTGTCGGGGGAAAGAAACTTAAGAAGTCTGACGGTCCCTCTCCCAGTACATGTCCCGACATTCCGGAGGAGGGAGATGTGGACGAGGGGAAAGGCGGAGATGAAGGAGGTGAGAGCGGAAGTAAAGGAGGAGGTGATGGTGGTGGTGATGGCACCAGGGCTTTGTCTTCTGGGCAAGTAGGCGAGATGCAAGAGTGGACGGATGACGCTTTTCGCCAAGCCTTCGAAGGTTTAGAGGAAGAACCGGCTTTGGCGGAGAATCCCGAGAAAGTCGACAAGGCTGGGACTGGTGCCGATTTACCTTCCGGGAGTGCTTCGGCTGAGGCGACTTCTGCGACTCCAGGTGAATTCTGATTCTCCCTAACTCGATACATTTCCTGAGTTATGGTTCAACGTATGCTTGTGACACTTACTTTTTATTCTAGGAGCGGGCAAAAATGCCAAGACTTCAGATCTTCGGCACAGGCTTGAACAATATAGACTTCTTCAAGCTTCTACCAAACCGAAACCCCCTACTACCCGCCCTGGAGACGTGGTCGGTTATCGTCCTCTTCTCGGAGTTATTGAAGAAGACATTCAAAAGAGGAAGAGGCGCCGATCTGCTTTCGAATCTTTGCCTGGCCCTCAACCCCCACTCCAGCCTGTTCATGATATTACGGAGGAGGATACTGAGTTTAGGCCTTCCCCCCATCCGTCTGAGAATCCAACCGTCATCCCGATAGATCGCTCTGGCTTAGCTCGTAATCCGTTTGCGGGTCATCCAGATCTGGACTCGGCCTCTCATGACATTTCCTTCGATGAGGTTACTGGTGAGCATCTTCTCCCTCGCAATCCTATGGTTCAGGTGCTTGATGAGGCTAAGTCCCTGGACCTCGATTTGCTTACTAACCGGGTTGTGACTCTGGGGGATGAGGCTAAGGCGAACATCGACCGGGTCGCCGAGGAGACCAGGAAATTGATGGGGCACCACGCCCGACTGGTCCAGGCTGGGGAAGAGATAGGGAGCGCCAACATTCGGCTACGGTTGATGGTTTCCGACCAGGCTAAACAACTTGCCGACCAAGCCATCCGAATCTCTCATCATGAGGCCGCATCCAGACAATTGAGGAAGACTGTGGAATAGGCCGGTAGGGCAGAGTTGCGGAAGATGGAGGCCGTTTGTAAGGAGCGGATTGACATGGCCATTGCCACGGTGGATGAGGTTTGGCAAGCGGACCTCGAGTGGGTAGAGGAACTATCTAGGAGACTTGAGGCCGCGGAGCTTGCTCAGGCCCAGTTGAAGGAGGAGACGTAGGCGATGAGGAGGTCCCTTCAGGTTGACCGTTTACGATATCGATCGGAGAGGGATGCTGTCATTGCAAAGCTGCGAGATTCTGAGGTCTGAATGAGGGAGTTGGAGGAGAACGAGGGGATGATGGATGAGATGCTCCAGGATATGTACTTCCGCACTTGGAGGCAGGATAACTTGTCCTAGATGGATGATTACCCCCGGGTTATGGCCAGGATCTATCTCAGGGCTCTAGAGGAGGCCAAGGCTGAGACGGATAAGGAGGGTGGCGTGGCCTTCAGGATGGATGTGGTTACTGCCCAGTTTACGGAGGAGGAGAAGGTGGCCGTGAAGGAGGGTATGCGGCTGCTTGTTGCTGAGGAGGCAGGTGTGCAAGTAGAGGATGATGACCAGGATGGTCAGGAAGCAGGTGCTGGTAAGTCTTCCTTTCTAGTCTTTCCGTTAACTTGGTTGCTTATCATTAATGAATTCTTTCTTTGACCGGACAGGTGGGCAACATGACAAGGATAAAACTCCGATGCAGCCGGCTCCTTGATTTGACCTGGATATCTTTTTGTGAACTTGACATTGTTGTGTATGTTAGTCTCAGAACAATAACGTAACTCTTAGGCTGTAATTATGCTACTTGTAATAAGCGACATTATTCTTGACGTATAATCTTTTAACTTAAGTTGATTCTATCATATTTGAATACTTTTGTTATTTTTGACATGTTATATAAGAAATATAGCTATGCATATGCTTGTGATTCAATAGTGTTTGATGTCAAGTTCTTGCTTAAAACATAATTTCATGTCTTGCAATGTTAGTGTGATGTGTGAATAAATTATAGCCACATGTTTATACATGAAAGAAGAGAATACCGCCCTTCATATTTCACTTGTAGATGGCATCTTTGTATGTCTTACGTGACTGAGTGTGGAATGCGGTCTAGTGTCTTGCTGTGAGTATCCGCTTCCATTAGTGAATGTCTCCTATTCTGTGTCCTGTACTTTAGGGATTGTTATAGAGGATAGGAGAAAAGTTTTTTAAATAAAATTGAAATATGAGAAACAGTAAAACTTCCAATCACGGAAGGCCTTCGATGTGCTTAAGTTCATGGCAAACGGGCTTTGTAGTCACTTTCCCTAGCTGTGGGTCTTGGAGACATTTGTCACCCATCTTACGCCTCCGCGGGGAGTTAATCTTTTTTACTACAGCCGTACTTAAGACACATCGGAGCCGAGATCGCGCACAGTAACTACCCGGGCCATTATGGCCCGTAATCGTGGGTATTATTCGATTTACTGTGGCCGGCTAGCGTGGGTGCCGAGTGTCAACCGTGAACTACCCCTGGCTGGCCACACCTTATGTTGGGGCTTAAAGTAGGTTCACAGTTGCCGACGAGCCGAACGCCGTAATGAGCTGCCTTAGCTATAGTCGGCCTTCTCGGTGGCTTATAATCGGCTCATTACAGTTGGCTTTAAGGGCCGTCGCGAGCAATGAGTTAACCCACAGCAGAGGGATGCCGGAGCAAAAGTGTCTCATTGGCGAGGGCATAGATTCGCATAGTACCTGTTAGGTCTTGTCCAGGTGAAGTCGCGCTGTGGAGTGCTTGAATGGAAATGCTACATGCACAGGATTTTGTTCAACAGAAAAGGATAAAGTTAACAAGCAGCCAAGATATAAAGGAACAGTTAAAAAAGAGACAAGGTTTTTTAAAGTGGTTCGGCACGAAAATGCCTACGTCCACTGATTCTCTTTGTTAAATCACTTCATATGGGCAGTACAAGTTAATAAAAGTATCGACGGAGGTGTTGAATGTTCCATGCCCTCTGGAACACCTCTCCGTCCACTGTTGACAAAATATAAGCTCCATTGTGGAGATCTTTATGAATTACATATGGTCCATCCCAGATTGGATCTAGTGCCCCGGGGCGAGGGAAAATTCGCTTGAGGACAAGATCTCCTTCTTGTAAGGTACGATGCCTGACTTTGGAGTTGTATTGTGCTGCCACTTTTTGCTTGTGGGCTGCTGCTTTGAGGGCTGCATCATTTCTTCTCTCCTTAATTAGATCCAAAGACATGTGAAGGAGTTCTTCGTTCTCTTCTGGGTTATAGTGGATCCTACGGTGGGAAGGCACGATGGTTTCAACTGGGAGCATAGCCTCTGATCCATATGCCAAAGAGAAAGTGGTATGCCCTATTGATGTTCTGAAAGATGTGCGATAGGCCCATAGTGCCGTAGGGAGTTCATCCACCCAAGCGCCCTTTGACTTCTCGAGCTTCTTTTTTATTAGAGTTTTCAGAATCTTGTTGACGGCTTCGACTTGTCCGTTTGCCTGAGGATAAGCTACGGATGAGAAACTCTTGTGAATTCCGTGCTCTTGGCACCAGTTGGCGAACTCCTCGCTGTCAAACTGAAGTCCATTGTCCGATATGATTTTGAATCGGACCCCGTACCTGCATAGAACATTTTTGATCAAGAAGTTAATAACTTTTGCTGAAGATACTTTATTTAGGGGTTCTGCTTCCACCCATTTGGTGAAATAGTCGACTGCCACTACAGCATATTTGGCCCCGCCTCGACCCATTGGCAGTTCGCCAATCAAGTCAATTCCCCATACTGCAAAGGGCCAGGGGCTGGTCATTTGAGTAATCTCAGTTGTTGGTAGCCGTGGAATTTTAGCAAACTTCTGACATCTGTCACATTTTCTGACGAAATCTAAGGCGTCCTTGCTTAAGGTGGGCCAGAAATATCCATATCGGAGTATCTTTTTTGCCAAAGTCTGCCCTCCGGTGTGATCTCCGCAGCTTTCTTGATGAATGTTGGATAAGATTTCCTTGGTTTCCCTTCCAGCGACACACCTTAATAAGGGGTTAGAGAAGCCGCGTCGATAGAGGGTGTTCTCTTGTATTGTGTAGCGGGAAGCTTTCCTCAAGATTTTCTTTACTTCGTTGCGCCCGTCGGGTAGTGTGCCATTTTGTAAGTAGTCTTGGATGGGAGTCATCCAAGTTGCTTCTTCGGTTGCAGCTATCAGGTTCACTTGCTCAAAACTTGGGGTCAGTTGCTTTGAGATGGCTACTGCTCCGGAAATAGCACCGTCTTTCATGCTGGCTTGCTTCGCCAATTCGTCGGCCTCTTGGTTCTCTTCCCGAGGGATGTGTTTGACTAAGTAGTGGTCCAATCGACTGAGAAGTAACTTGGTCTTCTTTAAGTCATTCTTCTCGAGCCTGAAATTCTCCTAGTATTTGATTAACAATAAGTTGAGAATCGCTATGAAGACACAAAGAATTGGCTCCGATTTCTAAGGCAAGTTCTAATCCAGCTATCACTGCTTCATACTCTGCATCGTTGGTGGTAGCGAATTCCAACCTTATAGCATGGTGCAGCTTATTTCCCCTGGGAGTAATTATTACCACACCTGCCCCCGAGCCTTGTTCATTTGATGCACCATCCACAAAGAGGTTCCACTTGATGTCTTCTGCTATTTCTGATTGCTCCTCACCTTTACTGGTAGTGAATTCGGCAATGAAATCGGCCATGGCTTGCCCCTTGATGGCGGTGCGAGGATGGTTGGTGATATCATATTGACTTAGTTCAATGCACCATTTAAATAGTCGCCCAGAAGTGTCGGGACGATGGAGTACCTGCCTCAGCGGTTGATCGGTCAGAACTCTGATGGAATGGGATTGAAAATAATGTCGCAGTTTTCGTGATGTGATTAGTAGACAGTATGCTAGCTTCTCAAGTTTAGGATATCTGACTTCTGCCCCTGTAAACCTCTTACTTACAAAGTTTACTGGCCGCTGCGTGCGGTTGTCTTCTTTTACCAAAGCAGCGCTTAGAGCATGAGATGATACAGCAAGGTATATGTATAACTCTTCGCCTTCGTTTGGAGTCGAGAGTACCAGCGGTTTCTGGAGGTGTTCAATGAAAGCTGCTAAGCATTCGTCAGTCCATTCGAACTTTCCTTTGTCTTTCTTTAGAGCTTCGAAGAAGGGGACGCACTTGTCCGTTGCTTTGGAGATGAATCGGCTTAGGGCGGCCACTTTCCCATTCAGGCTTTGCATTTCCTTTCGAGTGGAAGGTATTTTGATATCTTTTAGAGCTCGGACTTGTTCAAGGTTTGCTTCAATCCCTCTGGCATGGACGATGAATCCCAAGAACTTTCCTGATGATACTCCGAAGGAGCATTTTAGAGGATTAAGTTTCATTCCATATTGGCAAAGTACCCGAAACATCTCGTCCAGGTGGTTTACGTGGTCGTTGGCTTTCCTTGACTTCACCAGCATGTCATCCACATACACTTCCATAGTTCGTCCTATTAGCCCTGCAAACATCTTGTGGACGATGTGCTAGTAGGTGGCTCCTGCGTTTTTAAGTCCGGAAGGCATTACCTTGTAGCAGTACAATCCCCGGTCAGTGATGAAACTAGTGTGGTCATGATCGGGAGCATGCATGGGAATTTGGTTGTATCCTGAGTACACGTCCATGAAAGATAAGAGTTCGTGCCCGACTGTGCTGTCTACAAGTTGATCGATTCGGGGAAGTGGGAAGCAATCCTTCAGGAAGGCGTCATTTAAGTTGGAGAAGTCAATGCATGTTCGCCACTTCCCATTAGCCTTCTTTACCAGCACCGGGTTGGCGATCCACTCTGGGTAGATGGCTTCTCATATGAAGTCATTGGCAAGTAGATTCCTTACTTCTTCATCGAGGGCTGCTGATCGTTCTGCCCCCATGCTTCTCTTTCTTTGTTTACGGGCGCCTTGGTAGGATCAATGTTTAGTACGTGGCATGCTATGTCAGGGGAGATTCTGGTCATGTGAGCATGTGACCATGCAAATACATCCAAGTTGTGGCAGAGAAAGTCAATGAGTTGTTCCTTCAATTCTGCTTTTAGTTGGGACCCGATTTTCAATAGTCTACTCGAGTCATGTTTGTCTACAGATACAAATTCCATAGCCTCTGCAGGCTCGGCGGTGGCCTCCTCCTCTTTGTCCCTGGGGTCTAATTCATTGAAAGGGTCGCTAGTATATCGAAGAGGAGGGGCTTTCTTTAGTTGCTATGCTTTCAAACTTTTTGTGCAGAGGGCAACTTCTACACTTTTCCCTTTATCCTTCCTGTGGTTGTTGCGAAGTTCAGTTACAAAGCAGTCTCGAGCAACGTCTTGGTCTCCCTCTACTTCCCCTACTCCATTGTCCGTTGGAAATTTCATCTTTAGGCACCATGGGGCCAGGACGATTTGGAAGTCAGACAAGGCTGGCCTTCCTAAGAAGGCGTTGTAGGCCGAGTGGTTTTCTATCAGCACAAATGTTTGTTTCCGTACAACGGATCGGGGATGACTTCCAATTTCAACAAAGAGGTCCAATTGCCCGAGGGGCATCTTCGCGTCTCCAGTGAAACCGTGTAGTGGTTTATTACAGGGAGAAACGTCCTTTATCGATAGTTTCATTTTGTCGAATGCATGCTTGAATAGGATATTTACTGAACTTCCAGTGTCTATTAGAATTCGGAAAACTTCGGCTGGACCGAGCCGGGAAGAGATAACCATGGGATCCATGTGAGGGTACTGCCTTCCTTCTAGGTCACGCCTACTGAATGTGATGTCACCACTCTCTTTTCGCTTTGGGTGGCGTTCTTCTATAACAGAATTAACGTAGTCTTCATTGTTTCTAAGTGACTCCCCATATCTTTCCATCTCTGCCCAGCTTCTGCTGGCGATGTGTGGTCCTCCCGAGATGGTATGGACCACTATCTTCTCTTGACTAGAGCCGCTGGTGTTGCGATTTCCTCTGCCTATTTCTGGGGAGGGTAGCCTCGGGTTCTCATTGGCAGGAACTGGAGTCCTATTCTGACCTTTTACATAGCGTTCCAGTCTCCTTCTTCTGATGTGTTCTTCAATCAAGTCCCGGAGATGATGGCATTCATTGGTATCATGCCCATGGGATTCGTGGAAGCGGCAGAATTTTCCAGAATTAATCGCGTTATCTGATTCCTTCTTGTGCGGGGGGCATTTGTATTTAACTTCATCTTGAGTGGCCAGGAAGATGTTTTCGATCGTTTCATTCAGAGGGGTGTAAGCGTCAAATCTCGGTCCCGGCCGATATAGACACTTTTCTCCCTTCTTGCCCCCGGCATTATCCCTAGAGTCATATCTTCGAAGGTCCTTTGCTACAGCGGGCGTATTGCCGTGAGCTGCCTTATTTTGTTGCCCTGACTGCCCCTCAGTGGCACCGTCTTCAAGTCTCATATATTTTCCAGCTTCATGGAAGAAATCGGGTAAAGTAGCTGGTTTTTCTTTTGTCAACCTTCTAGCAAATTTAGTATCCGGATGCACACTACTACAGAGGGCCATTAAGATAAGCTTCTCATCGGCATCTTGGACTGCGGCCGCTGCGGCATTGAATCGGGTTAGGTATTGCTGCAGCTTCTCTCCAGGTTTCTGTTTGACACTAGATAAGGAATAAGCGTCCTTGGGTTGTTCCACATGAATGCGGAACTGGCTGATAAACTTTTCTTTCAGCATCCCCCACGAGCTGATGGATCCTTGGGGTAGATGACAGAACCAGGAGGTAGCTAGATCTGCTAAGAATAGTGGGAAGCATTTGCACAGTACTCCCTCTGTTGCTCCACTCATGAGCATATGCTGTGTGTATCTCTGTAAGTGTACAACGGGGTCGGAGGTTCCTTTGTAAGGTTCCATTGTTGGCATTTTCCATTCTCGGGGGTGATAGCAATTTCGATATTGCGGGCGAAAGGGCTGGTTACTCTAGCGCCTATCCCTCGGTTTCTCTGATCCCATTGGACGCACTCTCTGAACAAGCATGCCATCCTTTCATCAGAATTTGGAGCAGATAGAAATGAGTTCAGTTCTGTTCTGTGGGATTGATTCCGTCCAGATGACCTGTAGGGATGGTATCGCCTATCGTTCCTAATATTTTCCAGTGGTTGCCTTTGGTCTTCTGGGAGCATGCTAGGGTCAGCTACAGTTGGCCCTTGCCTTGATCTTCCCCTGCCGGGTTCTGATCTAAGCACTTCCTCGGGTCCAACTTCGGGCTGGACTCTAGCTCGGCCCCGTTCATTGGTGTTTCCATGGTTAGGCAGTATGACAGGCTCAGCTACAGTTGGCCTCCGTTCGGCACCTCCCCCGTTGGGTTCGGTTCCAAGCGTTTCCTCAGGCCTAACTTCGGGCTGAGCTCAGCCTCGGCTCCTACCCTGGCTGCTTCTGTCGTTTGCTCCTTCGAAGAAGGAAGATCTTTGTTGTCTCTAAGATCCTCCAGACTGGGACTCACCCCATGATTCAGTGTTGCGGTTGGACTCTTCAGCATCCCTTAAGCGTGACATGAGATGGTCCACCAAGGCTTCCTGCTGGGACGTGAAGCGGTTAGTTACTTCAGCCACAACCCTGTCTAGATCTGCTCTAGTAATTGCTGCCGGCTGTTCTGCGGCAGGGGTGGTCGGATTTTCCTGACCTTCATTTGGTACTGCTGCTGGAGGGGGACGATTTACTTGATCTGTGACCACTGGATCTGGATGACTGCTGGTTGCGATGTTTTTTCCTTTGTTAACATCTTTCTTCTGCTTGGGAGGCATGTTTTCCAAGCAATGAACGATGCTGTTAGGAAGAAGGTTAAGTGGAAGAAGCTGGAGCTTCGAGCTTCTTGATTCTCAGTGAAAGCACCAAAAATGTTTGCACAAAAAATGGGCAAACACCTCCAAGTCGTATGATTTAGTTGATTTTATGTTGTTTTTCGTGTTCTGGATGAATTATGCAAATATGTAAAAAAAAATAGGGACTAAACTGTAAAAGACACACAGATTTATAGTGGTTCAGCCAAAACACGTCCACTTTATATATTATTTCTCCTTTCTTGTTAAGATTACAAGTACAAAGCTTTGGTACAAGTATATGAAAGTTGTTTGAAAGTTCTATCCGTGCTTGAGCTCTCAAACTTGTCCCCCATTGTTGTACCCCTGCCCCTCTATTTATAGAGTGAGGCTGGGGGTAGGGGTCTTGGATGTATATAGCTGCTGGTGGGCCTGGGCTGATGCAATCTGGCCGGGCAAGGTTGGTCCGGTACGTCTTGGTCCGGGGGAACTTGGTTTGGCGATGGGTGGAGTAGGTTGGTTTGGTAGGAGGTGGTATGTTGTTTGGACCGGTAGTAGGTGGAGTGTGGGTTGGTTTGGTAGGAGGTGGTATGTTGTTTGGACCGGTAGTAGGTGGAGTGTGGGTTGGTTCGGTAGTATGTGGTTCGGTAGTTAGGGGATTTGGACCGGTGGTAGCTTGGGAGAGAGCTGGTTCGGTGGCATAGGATGGAGCCGGTCCAGTGAGACATTGATTCGGTGGTAGGGAAGGAGCCGGTCGAAACACACCCACATCAACTACAAGGAAGAAGAGAAAACAAGGTTACAGAAAGGAAGTCATTAGCATTCAATGCAACAACTGAAGATTCGGAACCAGACAGTGATGAAGAGATTGCTTTCATGACAAGAAACTTTCGGAAATTCCTTAAATATAGAAAATTGAATAATTACAAAAGAAATGATCAAAGGAATTCCAGAAATAATACGGAGAACGTCAACAATGATAGATGCTACAATTGCAATAAAGTCGGGCATCATAGGAAAGATTGTCCGTATCCAGATAAACAATTGTTCCCTCCAAACAAAGATTCATCAAGGAAAAGAAAGAAAGCATACACAGCAACTCTTGATGACTCAGACTCATCATCCAGTGACGATGAAAAGAAGATGGATAATTCAAATCCGTGTTTCACTGCTATTCAAGAATCAGACGACGATGGGAGTATGGATCTAAAATAGGTACGCATTTACATTATTTTTAATTTTCATTTTCGAATGGATGTTTGTTTGTTTGCTTGATTTTTTTTAATTTCCTTGAATTTTAAATTCAAATTTATCCCTTGAAATTTGAATTTTAAATTCAAAAATAATATTATTTAAAAATATTTTAAATATTAAATTATTAATATTTAAGTATTATTATATTTAATGTTATCACAGGAATTATATAAGGAGAATATAGGAAATAATATATACATTCATTAGAAATTAGGAATAGTCACTTGTCCTTTGATTCAATAGGCACATGTTGACATACCGGGATACCCCATGTCGACATGCCTCTCAGAAATTTGATTTCAAAATTTGAATTCAAACTTTTGAATTTCCCTCCACCTTTTCACCAACTTCAATGCTCTGGAAAGATGCCTCTTGACCAGAGAACGTGTCTATAGAATCTCTATTTAATTTACTCTCTTTATCATCACTTTTCACTTTTATTTCAAATTTCAAATTTATCTTCATTATCTTCAACTCCTCTCAAACTTCTTCAATGGCCTCTTCAAGCACTCCTAACACCATTAGACTTCCAAAATCTATCAAAAACTTTCTCTTTAATGACCCAGAAGCTATCAAAGCTTACATCAACTATGTAAACTTTGGTAAAATACATACGGGGAAATTTGCTATTTTTGAAGATTTTCCTTCTTATGAAATTGAAAATCTTTTTCAACAATGTTCTATTCTCAGTGTAGTAGATAACAAACAAAATGATTTTGTATGTTATCCAAACCTTGTTAAGATGTTTTATAGCAACTGTAACGACCCGGAATTTTCGACCCCGAAAATCCCGGATAGTTAAAGAAAGAAGAAGAAAGAGGTAGAAGAAGAATAGAAAACAAAAACACCAAAACACAGATTCTCACATTCGCAGCGGATAAAGTATAATATCAAATAATAGCATTTATACGTGAATTTAAATCGTGGTTTTTATGATGGGCAAGATGGACAAATTTGGAGTAGTGTTAAAGGAACACAAATAGTTTTGGATTGTGAAATTTTCAGAAATTTTTTGGGATGCAAGTATATTGGAATGAATCTCTCAGAATTTCAAATAAATGAAAATGATCGAGAGACATTTCATCACATCTTTGAAGGGGATGACAATTTTGAATTGAAAAATCGTTATTTTCATCCAAAAGAAAGAATTATTAACCTTCTTATTCAACACATCCTTATACCAAGATCGGGAAACTACAACAACCCAACTTTGAAAGTTTGCAAAGCTCTTTTTGAAATTTTTGAAAATTATGATATCAGTTGGGCTCAAGTTATTTTGGATGAGCTAAGGCCCAAGAATTTTACTATGGGAGAAAACACATTATATCATGGAATTTATCTCACTCGTATTTTTAATTACTTTGGAGTTGATTTCAAAAGGGAAGAATTTATAACTAGAAAAGTGTTCAACCATGGAAACATTTCCCTTATGCAAATTCCATTAGTGTTTCAACCATATGAAACACTTATGGAAAAGGAAGAAAGGCTTGCTCACGAAGAGATGGAAGAAATGGTGGAAGAAGAAGAAGAGGAAGAGGAAGGAATGGAAATTGAAGAGGAAGAAGAGGAAGATCAAGAAACTTCCTTAGAAAGTATTGAATATCCTACTAATCTCGCTAATCCATCCAATAAGACCATTCTCAAAAATCAAAGAATTATAGTGGAAAATCAAAAGACACTTAAAAGATCAATGAGTAAGAAAATGGATAAGATTTCCACTAAAATCGATAAGTTCTTCGGGAAAGTTAGTAGAAAACTTGGACTATAATCTTCTTCATCTTCATCTAATTAGTTTTAGTTCATGTTATCTTGTTTGTTTCAAGTTATATCCATGTATTTTCCTTTATTTTATTTAATATTATATTAGTTTATGTAATGTTGACTAGAATCATCAATGAAATCTTTTATTCAACTTCACTTGTCTCTGCATTTGCTTGTTTTTATATTATACAAATTATAGTTGCATATATTTGTTCATAATATTCAAAACAAAGCAAATTGTCACTTTAGATAGAGGCATGTCGACATCTCCCATCCCCCCATGTCGACATACAACGGGTAGAAAGTAGTTACACTTTCAAATTTTTATTTCATGTAACAACTTGTGTCTATTCATTTTAAACGACTTTCTACCCATATTTATACCTGTTTCTTCTAGAATAATTTATCAAATCACATTTTTAATCACTCTCTTTCATATTTCTTCCTACTTCTTGAATTATGGCCTCTCCGATTAAGAATCTAAGTGATAATATTGAGGAAACTCTCACTTCATTCAAGAATATCCTTACATTCATACTTCGTAATCAGCGTCACTTAGAATTGAGTCAAATACAGATTATCAAGGAGCAAGAGAGACATTTCGACTCCCTTCGTTGGATGATCTTAGCCCTTAACAAGGACGACCTCGAAGGAAATCCACCAGTCACTCTCGAAAAAGATAAAGAAGAATGGGATGCCATCAAAGCAGACCCTATATTTGGAGAAGATGGATGGGTGGAAGTACCAAGGAATGTCTAGTCATTCTATATGTTATTGGTGTGTTTTAAACTTGATTGACTTGACTTATTTAAAACATTTGGTGTGGTTTGTATATATGATTGATCGAATAAGTACTGTAAATATGATTGGATGATGATTGATTTACTGTTGGATTACACTTATGATCACACTCATGATCACATTTCACAATTATGATCACATTTCATACTTATGATCACAATTAGCATTTATTACACTTATATATGGATTACTCAAGTTTGTATTATGGTTGATCATCTTATATCAAGTTCAGGGAATTTATTAGTAAGAAGTTTTTGTTGATGACAAAGGGGGAGAAGTTATAAAATAGTAGTTGGCTTGGAGTAAGGGGGAGTTATGATTGGAGTAAGGGGGAATAATGGAGTAAGGGGGAGTTATGATTGGAATTATGGTAAGGTAAGCATATTTTATAAATACAGGTTGTCATCATCAAAAAAGGGGAGATTGTTAGGAACTGAGATGTTGGTTTTGATGACAACAACCTTTTTAACTTATCTTATTATAAAATATATACTAACACTATTGTCTAGATATATATGTATATGCAGAATATATATATATATATATATATATGTAGGTATTGATTATTGAAGACTGATCAGTATAAAGACTCAAGACTCAAGATTCAAGATTGAAGACTCTAGAGTATCAAGATCAAGATTTCAAGATATGTGTCTAGTTTATTGTTAAAACTTCATAATAGCACGGAAATCTTCATTCCAAATTTCATTTGGGATGGAACCCATTTCTATCTTCTTAGTGGCTTACAAACCCACGACAAGTAGCTTACAAACCTACGACAAGTTGCTTACAAACCCACGAACATCCTGGTTTTGAACAAGTTCTTGAGTCCTGATGTGATGAGATATTCTGCAGGAAGGAGCTTGCAAAAATATTTCAAAATGGTTTTTCAAAATGATTTTCAAAACTGCTTTTCAAAATGTTTTAGCCTTAAAAATTATCTTTTCAAATGATTTTCAAAAAGATGTTTTAGCCTTAAAATATTCTTTGTTTTTGTTTTTAAATAAACTCTTGTTTTAAACTTCGTTTGTTTTTTAAACTATCTTCTGACTTTTAAATATTCTCTTATAATATATATATACTTGAGATTTAAAATCAAATTTATATATACATTCTAAAAATATATTTTTCTACTCTTCTTTATTTTAAAACATAGGGAAATTAGTTTATTTTACTCCAGAATCATTTCATCTTGTTTTCCTTTCAATACCATTTTCAAAAAAAATTTACATTATTTTTAACTAGGGTATGTTGACATCATGGGATACCCCATGTCGACATGGTGGCCGTTAAATTCAAAAGTTTTAATTTTCAAAAGAAGTTTCTATTCGTTTAAATCTCTTCACGAATGGTTATGACCGTTACTGGTCTATAAATAGCCTTCACGAACGAATTTTTTAACTAACTATTTTCTTATTTTCTTCACTCCTTCTTCTCCACAAAACCATATTCTAAAATTTTCATATTTTTAAGATCGTGCCGAAATTCTCAAGTGAATCAAATTAGAATCTCATTCTTGTTTGGTTCTCTACCCTCTCCCGAAGATCAAAGTGCTATTCAGAGTTATAGGATCAATTTGTAATCAAATTAGAATCTCATTCTTGTTTGGTTCTCTATAAAGTGTGGTTGTGCCTGGAAATCAATTGGGTAATCTTGTAGCCCGTAAATCAAGAGAGTTTGCCCCGGACTCGTGAGACAGGAGGGTACCTCAAGGCCTTTTGAAACTGAGGATTGTAATCTCGACATTGGTATAATAAAAATCTGTATGAGGTGTTTTGCCTTGGTACAGGACTGGATGTAGGGTAACTCCGAACCAGTATAAAATCCGGTTTGTTCTTTCCTTTTACTTCTTTTTATTTACTTTCTACATTTGTGTTTGATTCTGTTATTGTTCTGTGATTAAGTTCTGCATTTGTTTGTGTCATAATTTTAATTTAGTCCATACAAGTCTTAGAATCCATTAAACACTATTCACCCCCCTCTACTATTAAATTAGCCTTAAGATCCTTAATCCGCACTCCCTTTCACTATTTACATAAAATTCAGGCTCTTGTAATTTTGACACGTGACACTTGTAAAAAATGAAAGGTCATGATTTTTTGATGTGACACATGCTCGATTAAATATATGACAAGTTCACCCCTAATTTCTCCATGGTGATGTGGCATTGCTAATCCAATTAGACAATGGCTAACTGGAATATTGATTAGAAATTTTTTTCAACATGCGATAACTTTAATTATCATCAGTGATAGCCTCATACATCAATCTTTGTTAGCCACGATTGTCATCATGTGATAGATATAGTCATTGATTTGCAATAGCTTTGACCATCAACATGCGACGACTATTTTGTTAGCAACTTACAATAGCTTTATGTAATCGACCTGCGATAGCTTCATTGATATTAAGTTGCACTAGCTTCATCAATATCATCAAATTGCAATGGCTCATCCACTTGAGACGACTTCATTGGTATCAAATTGCGATAGCTTCTCACTACAGCAAGTTGCGATAACTTCCCATTACATCAGCTTGCGATAGGTTCCTATTACACCAGCTTCAATAGCTTCCTACTACATCATCTTGCGACAGCTTCCTGTTACATCAACTTGTGACAACTTCTTGTTACATCAACTTGCGATGGCTCATATTACATCAACTTGCGATAGCCTCCTATTACATCATCTCACGATAGCTTCCTACTAAATTAACTTGCGATGGCTCCTATTATATCAACTTGCGACGGCTTCGTATTATATCAACTTGTGACAAGCTTCTATTACATCAACTTACAACAACTTCTCAGTACATAAAATTGCGATGGCTTCATTCACCTTAAATTTCGATAGCTTTTGGCAACCATCAACTTGCGATAGCTTTTCCTCAATCTATGGCAGCTTCAATTTTCTTTGATATAACATTTACCCCACCCTCTTTTTAATGGAAGCATTTTGTACTTTAGTATAAATACTCATGCTTTTGTTCTTTATCTTATTAATCTCTTCATATCCTTTGAATTCGTTATCTTAGCCAAAGAAGTTTTTCCAATTATAATTTTATGGTTGGATTGTTTGTTTCCTTTCCTATAAATAGTTTTCCTCTTCCTCTTTTACCTTCAATAGTTACCTTAAAACTATCGATTCAGAATCAAACCTTCCTTGAAAAATTTTAACTCTCAAATTAAATTTTTATGGTAAGTAGTTTCGTTTATCATCATTATTTTTATTTTTTGATTTTCAGTTTCGATATTATATATTTTTGTTAATTAAGGCTTTTCAAAACCATTGATTTTAAACATTCATAGGGATTTCATCGAGCTTCTTAACCGTTTTTGTTTTGATCTTTTATTGCTATAGTTTTAGTTATTTGCTTTTATTGGGTTTCAATTCCAATTTTCCAATACCTACTTTATTTTAAGCACTTTACAACTGTAGTTTGTTTTCATTATAACTCATCATTTGATTATGCGATAGCTTGTTTATTCATTCAACATGCACTGGCCTACCTTTTCAGTTTGTGATAACCTGTATACTTATTCAATATGTGATAGCGTATTTATCCACTCAACATGCAATAGCCTATTTATTTACTGAACGTGCAGTCGCCTATTTTTCCACTAAACATGCGCTAGCACATTTACCTACTCAAT
Source organism: Allium fistulosum (assembly GCA_030737815.1). Taxonomy (NCBI): domain Eukaryota; kingdom Viridiplantae; phylum Streptophyta; class Magnoliopsida; order Asparagales; family Amaryllidaceae; genus Allium; species Allium fistulosum. The sequence goes on from CM060903.1 coordinate 1,095,042,091, forward strand.
ATGCAGTGCCTTGTTGTCCACTCAATATGCAATAACATGTTTACCTACTCAATACACGATAGCCTATTTTGTCCACTCAACATGTGATAACATATTTACCTACTCAATATGCGATAACATGTTTACTTACTCAACATGCGATAACCTTATCATGCGATAACTTACTTATTTATTCAACTTGTGATAGATTTGTTCAATCGCTCTCTTTGTTTTATTACTTGAAAATTTACTAGCTTAGTTATGTAAAGTTATTACATGGTGTCAATATGTAGTAGCTGTTATTATTAACACATAAGTTTTGAAAGTTATGCGAAAAGGTTCCTAACTGATATGTTAATTGAGACATAACTTATGATTGACTAGCAATCATATTCCTAAGAATATCTTCAACACTCACCCTTTTTCTTATTTATTATCGAATAGTGTAAGTAAAATCGAAGTAATATCTATGTTCTGACTTCTTTTTAGCTTAACTGTTAGTTGGGTATTTGTTAAGCTATCATTATGATATCCATATTAATATTTTTTAACTTAAGTAACATGGCTGGAAATAAGAATGGATCTTCTAAAGCATCTCCAAGTACTCCCGAGCTCAAGAAGCCTTCTAAGGAGAAGCTCTACACTAACTGCCAATCATTTCTCAAAGCAAGAACATATATATTCTTTTGCTTCATCACTTTGGAATTTATGGAACCGAAACTAGAGTTCCTGGCACTTCTAAGAGGATTAATACCCCACTCGAGGGATTTCTTGCCTTCACTCCTATTATTATCCAGCACTCCTGCTACCTTCACTTCAATGATATCATCATTAAGACTCTTTCCTTTCTTGGATTACTCATATTCATCTTGCTCCAAACTCTATAGCTACATTCATTATCGTTTCATGCTATTTAAGGAACTCAAGCTAGAAGACTTGACCCCTTCGACCTTATGTTCACCTATCAATGTCCAAAAAGTAAAATACTTACCCGATGGTTTTATATTTTGTCATGTTCTACTAATAGTGAGTTAATTTCTAACCCTGTTAACAAGACCAAGGGCCGGAGCCATCAATTCTTTATGTGTGTTGCTTGTATCTTGAGATCTCTGGAAAATTCTCCATTCCTTGTACTTAGTCGAATTTATATTTTCTTTACTATTTTTTTGCCACAATATGCTGACTTTTATCTTCTAGATTCTGTTTCAAAAGAGTATGATTCCAAAGTTTTGGCAAAAATCGACAAGCTCAGGGATGCTGCAAAATACTCAAGGAGTCGATTGAGACTTCTTACCAAGGAGAAGCCAAGGAAATATTCATTGGTTCAAACTTTTCATCAAGTTCTGGGAGAGCCTCCTATCATCAAAAGGAACAAATACAACTCTTCATCCCTTGCCGTCACAAAGATCAATGTCTTTTCGATTAATTCTCTGAGCTAGCACTTGTTCTCCTATGTATTTGGATATTCGCTAAGTTTTATTCCTTCTAATTTTATTTTGAAGAATAATGATTTCTTTTACTTAACTATCTATGCTTTCTATTATCTCATATATTAGCTTAGTTGATCTAGCTCTTTCATTGTTGAGCAAGAATCCTTCAAATTTTATCTTCTTCTCTGGAAGCTCTTGGCAAACTACCTTTGCCTCCTACCTCAAAATGTGGCTCAACATCTCTTACTACCATAATGGGAGATACCTTTTTATGGGTTAAAATTAAGAAGCATAAGGAATCTATTAGCTCACAAGTATCTTTTGAACCTCCTCTTAAAAATCCTAGAGAGTTTAACCTCAATTTGGCTCGACTATGGTTCCTTTCTCTGACATCGTCACAACTACCATTCCTTCTACACTTCCCATTCAGAGCCCAATAATTAATGTCACGAGTTCGCCACTGGAAGATTCTCTGGCTTTCCTACAATAGCAACTGGTCCTTCACTTACCACTTTTTCTGGATGCTTCTCCATCAGGTTCTACTGTTGGGGATTCTCGCACCTTGAATTTTGAAGAACTCATAACACCTATCCTTCAACCCCTACTTTCACTTCTTTGGTTCCATTCGATTCTCCCTTCCCTTTTTCAATAGTTGTCTTTATTTTCCTTCTGTAGCAACTGATTTTGGTATGCTTTATTCTCTTTAACATGTTAAGTTAATTAGTTTGATATGATTTTGACGTATACGATTTTTTTTGAATGGAAAACATTTGTTCCTTCTACAGTAATCATCTCCATCCTCTTCTCAAGACGCATCATCACTGCAAGAGCTAAATTCTTCTCTATCTGAGAATATAAAAACTATAGAAAATGAAGTTAAGAGTCTCCAAACTAACAACTACTCTCTTTCCTTTGAAAACTCGTAGTTCATGTGTTCACTGGATTTAGAGAATGAAAAAAACCATGAATTGGAAAAAGTTAATGCTTCTAGAGCAGGAACTTTCATTGAGTCATGAGGAGACAAAGTAAGCTCAGCCTGAGGCTTTTAACCTAAAAAAGAATTCAAGTTAAAGTTCTAATCCTAGAAAAGGAATTAACAAAGAAGAGCCTCTTGCTTAGGAAATCGAATGCATCCTTACATGACATCAAAACCAGGGTCTTTTCTTTTTTGCATGAAGCTCTTTCCCATTTGAAGGACTAAATATCTGAAGTTTCCTTATTTATCGATTACAAAGAAAACATCGACTAATGCCCAAATTTGGATTTTCCTTCTCTTTGCTTCATGGAGGTTAATTATAAAAGGACACTCGACATCATTCATGATTGCATCCGTGGAGATTTTTTTGAATTTGGGGACGATGACCCTGTCGATCCCAAAAAATATTTGGCTTTTGACGATCTTTTATTCGGTGGTGATGAACCAGAGAATGAGGAGGAAGACAAATTTGATGATGATAATAACGACAATGATGATAATAATAGATACGATGCTGTCGAGGATCATGCCAAAGATGTCTTGTTTAGAAAAGATGGAGATGTGATTCAGGGAACAGTGGCCATGGTGGATCAGGGCTCCTTAGAAGTTAGGTCATGCCACTGACTTTCTTTCTCCAAGTGCTAACCATGGAACTAGTGATACACCGCTACCAAAAGCCCCTTCTGGTGGTCCTTCTTTGTCTATCCCAAGCAAGTTTTGTTAGTCAATTTCTGGTATTCAAAATGCCTAATCCTTCGAGCCAAGACCTTCAACAACCCACCTTAGGTGAATTACTTTTTGAATCATGTTTCTCATTTCGAATTATCTTTATAGGGTCTTAATTTTTTTATTCTAATTACTAATATAGGAAGAAAAGCAAAAATTATTTTGAGATCTTGCTAGATAAAAATAGAGATGAAGTTTTAAGACTCGGAAGATAAATGGAAAGGCTATGCAAGGATTTGAATGAGTCGAACGATAGATATATGAGACTCCTAAAATGCCTCAAGTACTTAGAATACTTTAGGAATTAGTGATTCGTACCCCTGCTTCGAAAATCCCATTTCCATCGATCAAAATTTCGTAAGGAAAATGAATAGCTTAATTCCCTCTTTTTGATGCTGATTGAAGATAGAACCAAACTAATGGAGTGCCTCTACTTAGTTTACATCAGATTTCCCATGATTGGTTGTACTTTTCTGGGCAATGACCATGCTGGCCTAACTAGGCTGCTTCACAAGAGGTATCTTGATGATCGTGGATCAGATCCATATCCTATAGAATGTTGGAACTTACCCAAAGTCTACGCTACGCCCTTTACTATTGATTCACTTCCTCTAGATAAAGTCAAGTTTAATAAGGACAAATTCATTTTTGAATATTATAAGGAGTCAATCCTTTATGAGCCTTCGTGATATTTGTTGTTGTAACAACCCGCACCTTAATGGGTCTAAATTTCAACTAAATCGAAACCCAAGTCCATGTGAGTATGTATCGTTAGTTTTGGTAACTTGTAATAAACATAGGTATATCACATAGTGATCCATATAAACTCACAACGAACATAAGAATATAATAGTATATATGTACTAACTAAGGCTATTACCTTGGAATCAATTTATTCCTTGAGTACTTGTTTGCCTTGCTAGCACATAGCATGAAAGAGAAGACTTCACCATCTACCATTCCCTCCATGAACCAGTAGCCTATCCCTCTAAATGTATCCTATGGAGTGTAGTGAGGAGGGGGGGGGGTCAGAACAACGTTCCAGTGATAGGAAAATTACATACTTACCCATAACACTAGTTTATGCCAATAGATTTTCATTTAAGTGTTATATATATTATTCACGATCAATAATTCAGTCCTATATGTGTGTACAATATGCTTAATTTCCTCCGAGGTATAACCATATATATGCCTACATATATTTTGAAAGTGAGTAAAATTTTATTAGGAATATTTCAGCCCAAAAGGATTGGCCCAAACAACCATTACATACTCAAGCAATAGATAGGTATAGCTGTACAAAACAAAACCCACTTTACAAAAGGTAACAAGATTAGAGAACAATGAATTAAAGTGAAAACATTCCAAATCTATCTTCTCTTGTCTTCAGTAAGCGAAGTCATGGAGGTTGAGAACTTTCGGTGTTTGTAGTAGGATTCCTGCTTGTTCAAGCCGACAATCCGCTTCTACAAACACGTCTTCTGCTTGTGCCAAGTTGTTGGTGAGAAATTTTTGCTCGATTCTCTTACTAGTGATATTCATGTTGTTAATAGTTAGCTTACTGACTTCAGAAGCATTTCTAACTCTATTTTGAAACACACAATTTCTATCCAAATGCTCCAAAAAAAGGATGTCAAGGCAATTCTTTTCAGTGCGGCTTCTAGGTTTTTAGTGTAGTCACACAGTTAATTGATAATTTCTATTAAGTTATTGCAAGAGCTAGTGAATTTAATCGCAAGCTTGCAATTTTCTCAAACTTGATTTGCAAATTAACACTCAAAGAACAGATGCATGTGACTTTCCTTTGCATTATTGCATGAAACACACATTTTTCCTACGTTATACTCAATTTTTACAGTCTATCATGTGTAGGGAATCTGCCTAAAATTGCTTTGTAAGTAGCCAAAGCCATTTTATGATAGTTAGTATGATCGCACACAATTTTCCTCTATATAGTTTTGTGGTATTTTGTTCAAATTGCATTCCAAGCACATTTAGTAGTGAAGTCCCTACTTTAATGTTTCCAGCCCCAAATATCACTTTCCCTGCCTGAATAAAGTGGCATAGCTTCGATTTTCTTCTTTTGAACCCAACTATAAGGAATCCTATGACAATTCCATTTATTTTCCTGAATTATTGATTCCACTTTACTTGTCGGACAACCATATACCGAATATGTGTTCGACCCTAAAATATTAATCAAAGATTCACCATCTATCCAAGGGTCATACCATAAATCTATCTCTCTCCCTCTTGCTATTTCTCAAGAACGATTGGCAACCAGTTTCTCTTTGATTTTCAAAATAGCCTTCCAAGTTGGCGATGAATTATTATCAACAGCCATTTACCAAAAGTTTTGCTTAATGTACCGTTGTCTCAACCATCTAGTCCATAGTCCATTCAAATTTATGATCTTCCATCCTTTCTACAAAGTAAACACATCTCTCATTTCTATAAGATTTCTAAGACCTACTCCCCCCTTTTTTCTCAGTTTACAAAGATCATGATATTTAATTTTATATAATCCTCCTTTCCAAATAAAATCTACACAGGCACTTTCAATCTTGGGAATAGAAGCATCAGGTAACTGAAATGTTTGCAGCTAAAAATTAACTTTAGCTCGAATCGCTGTGTGCACCAATTATATTTGGCTAGCAAATGATAGAAGCCTCGAACTCAATCCTTGCAACTTCTCTCTGATTTTTGTAACCAATTCTGCATATTCTATATCTGCTATTTTATTAGATGATAGTGGAACCCCTAAATATTTAATAGATGACTCCTCTTCCTTTACTCCCAAAATCTCAAGCACTATAGTTTTATCTCTACAAAACTTGTTAAAGTGGAATTTTGTCTTAAGTACATTCACTTTAAGGCTCAAAAACTCTTCCAACTTACAAAAAATATCTTTAATAGTGTTAGCTACTTCAATACTCGATTTTATGCAAATTATTAGGTCATCATCATATAGGAGGCGGCTCACATTAGGTTGGAAATTGTGTGTAGTCTGGAATAGCTTATTTTGTTCAGAAGTCTCCATTTGGAGGGAAAAAACCACCATTACAACAACAAAAAGGTAAGGAGATAGGGGTCTCCTTGTTTGATGTTCCTATTACTGCTAATGTGGCCTTTGGGAAAGTCATTCACTAATATAAAAAAGGTAGGAGTGGTAATGCAATCACTGATTAATTCCACAAATTTATTTGGGAACCCCATGCTTCTAAGCATACATAGGAGGAACTGTCTATTTATCTTATCATGTGCTTTGTGGAGGTCAACCTTTAGACAAAATTTATCGGCTCCTTACTTATTAAAATTTCTAATCAGTTCATGTGCCAATAATGAGTTTTCAGATATGCTCCTCCCCTTAATAAATTCACTTTAGCATTCAGCAATAGTGTCAGGTAATTTTTTTTCATTCTATTGCATATGGCTTTGAAAATCTTATAGATAATATCAAGCAATGGGTCTATAATATTTAATTCTCCATGATTATCTTTTTTTGGTATTAGGCATAAAAAAGTATGATTTACCTCTTTTAAGATTTTACCAGGATCGAAGGATTCTTGGATTGCCGGTAGTATATGATGTTTTAGGTGACTCCAATGTTGTTTGAAGGAGGTGGATCCCAAACCGTCAAGACTATGGCTGGAGTCCCCATGTAACGAGGCCAAATCTTCCTAAATTTCAACTTCGAACACTCTCCTGCACAACAAAGGTCTGCCACTGGAATTCATGAGCCTCCTACCTTCAATATGGAGTAAGTTAATTTCACACGTGCTATTGTAAAGTTCGTGATAATAAGTGATAGCTTCCTGTTCCATCCTTTGTCGATCATTTAGCACCACTCCTTCTTGATCTAGGCATTGTAGGTTGTAATTTTTGTTTTTTCCTATATTGCATCTTTGTATAAAAGAATTTTGTGCACTCATCCCCTTTTGTGGTCCACTTCTTTTTAGCCTATTGTTTTAGTTCTGATACTTTAGTCTTCAATGCTTCTTTGAATTGATTTTGAGCATCATAATGTGCTTGCCAACCTTCACCATTACCTGGATTAACATCAATCTAACTAAAATAATTCTAACAAAGCTTTTGTAATTAATCAATCTTGCAATTATCTTTGAGTCTACAACCGTTCCACTCTTTTAGTCATTGTTTAGTAAACTTAAGCATATAAATGAGTTTATAAAATTAACAGCCCTCCACTTGGAAATGGAGATCAAAATTTACAGCTTCACTATAACCACTCTGTCTAATCCAATCATTAACATAACGAAAAGGCTTGCCTATCTCATAATTATAATGTTCAGTTAACAAAATGTGTAAAGGGCTATGATCACTAGTGGAGTTTGGAAGAATATTGACCTTGATGTCTGAAAATAGGTTCATGCATTCTGAATTAATTAGGACTCTATCTAACTTGCATGAGAGTTTCTTATTCTCATAACTTCTCCATGTATATTTTAGGCTAGAGTGGACCAGCTTTAGCAATTCTATGGCGACTTTACAGCTATTAAATTCTGCAAGCTGGGAGACTTTCAGCATAAGACCACCTTTCCTCTTTTTTGCTTTAGAACTGCATTAAACTTACCTATGACAAGCCAAGGATTTTGAATTTTCTTCACCAGATCTCTTAGTTTGTACCATAGGGTAGTTCTACTTGAAGCTGGGTTACTAGCATAAACACATGTTACACGCATTATCAAACCTCCAAAATTCTGAGCACTCGCTGATATTTGCCGATCATGTTTACCAATAACCAGCACTTGACAAACAACCTTATTCCACTTAATCAGTATTCTACCTTTTCCACCTATATCATTATTATGAATGAACTCGCAATCATCACCAGTAGTGAGGGAAAAGAAATTAAGGCTATGACCATTAAATTTATTCTCTAGTGTACCCATAATAGTAGCAAAATATGTCCTTTTAAGATTAAAGAGGTCTAATATTTGGGTATCACTATTTAAACCTCTCACATTCTAGTTGATTACAAACATTTAGAATTAAGGGAACTACTCCTCAATTTCCTAGGAGAAATTCCTTATGAGCTACTCGCCTTTATCTATTTCTCTACCCTGTTGAATCGTTTGTTATAATTCTGATTGGGTTTGGTATAAGATTTGGAACTATTTACCTCTACTTCTTCTTTCTCCGCATTAGTTAGTTCTATGTTTATATTTTCCAGATCTGCTATTGTTTAAAGGAGCTGATCACCACCCTCTTCAATAAGGCTTGGGTCTAGTGTCACCCCTGGGTTATCCTAAAATGTCTTATCAAGCTCCGGCATTGCATCAGCTTTTCTCTCCTCATGGCCAGACTAATCCTTCTCATCCTGATATGTAGGATTGTCTATATTATGAAATGACCATATATATGTAGCTTTTTGGCTTGTAGTGTTATTGCTGGTCTCTAAATCCTCTACTATAAGGGATTTGTCTTTGTTAGTTTGATCACTTATGGGTGTACATAAACCGCTGTCTGAATGAGCACTACCAGATGTTTGTGAGTCCTCCAAATTGTTTTAACATATGGAAGAACAGTGGAACATTGCACATCAAAGTGGCCAAAGCAATTGCATTGCTTATAGATTGGATGTATAAATTCATACTCAATGTCCTGAATATAAACATTACCCTTCCCGTCCTTTGCTCTAACTTGCTTTTTTAGTTCATTACGAGCTATGATATCTATTAAAACTCTAACAGACTTTAATCTCTTTACATTTCTAGTAAAATCATCCACAGTCAGCAGTGTCTCAATCAAACTAACTATCTTTCTAATCCCTCTAGCATTCCATGGTGATAGGTCTAAATTTAACATTTGTACCCAGATTGAATAGGAATCAAGCATATCCTTTTCCAATCTCAAATTTGGTGCCCATTTTTTGATAAGGACCAGCTTGCTATCCATGAACCATGGATCACTATGTAATATTTTTTTACAATCTTGTTCATTAGAAAATTTAATCAGATAAAACCCATTCTCACGAGCAAAGACATCCCAAGAACTAGTTGGTTTCAATTCATGCTTAATATAAATATTTAAGTGAACGTAATATGGTCTCTTACCAGCCAAATAAATGTATATAGAATTATTCAACATCTTAGTAGCATCATCAAAAATCAGATCATCCATATCTCTAAATTCTCCCTCATCGTCATTTGCTTTTTCAAGTCATTCAACCCCACCATTAATACGTGTATTTCCAGTTGTAGCCTCGACCCATGTGCGACTTCCCAATTTGAATTGATGCTAGGACCTCAATCCCTGATTCTTTGGCTTGTTATTTAGTGCAGTTGTAACTCTAATTTTTATAACTTTCCTATTTCTAACCTCTTGTTAACCCATATCGTTAATTTCATCATCTTCAACACGAATAGGTTTCTTGTAATCACTAGGGTCTTTGTTGTTCGGAGCAGCACCAGCCATTTTCTTTATGAGAATATATATATATATATATATATATACATATATGTATATAAACATGTTATACTACCCAAAAACCCCGACCACTTAATACTTCTTAAATAGGGAGGAGACAGACCTAACAATAATTTAATACTTCAACTTCGAAGCGATCCCTTCGCAACAAAAATGCTAGTCAATCAGTCCTAGCTACAGAGACCGATTACCCCTAGATATGGTTTTATAATTTAATTACCGTATTACCAACGCATCTCAAAGACTCATCTAAGGCTTAACTAGACGAACTTCGCAAAACAAACAACAAAACAACAATTAAATAAAACTTTGAGGTCTTTGTGTATCCTATACAGATTCTACACTAGTAGGAAGCAAAATCCATCAGGGCATAACCCAAGTCTTTGCTAATGACCACACAGGACTGTTGTTGGTCAAAGCCTATATGCTAGCCCTACTACTAAATACCGGTCTAACAATAACACTGACATAGCCTATCGACCTACCACAGTCGAAATCCCATTTAGACTAACCTAATATAAGTCAAGGAAATATATCCATCCTAGTTACATAATACCTTTTATTAGAAAGAAAGAAGACGCCATTTCCTTGTTAGACACCGTCATAGGTTATTTAAGACTTATATATATAGAGAAGGCAGACCGAATGGCTAGTTAATACCTTAGCCCAGAAATAAACCCCTTAACATCCCTAAAGGTACCGAGCCATTTAATACTTCAAATCTAAGGCAAACCCTCGGTATATTTTCCCCTACATATACGCAAACGTATATCCCTTCCCCACGGGTCCTATGGTTGGAGATGTATCACATCAATAGGAAGTATACATAACTGCCGGTAGCCTCTAGGTGAAGGGCAAACTTCTACTGTCTAACTCTATTGACCTCGCTTCCCAACCGCTAAACTAAACCAATCATTCTAAGCCTAAATGTTGGGCCAGGCCCACTAATTCACACTCGTTTTAAATATATAAATAACACTATATAATTTCCAACTATGAAAATTATTTTTTCAATTCTACTTGCATTCACTTGTATTAACACCTACTTGTTTACTGCGTAATTATTCCTAATTTATACGCTTAATTCCTATATTCCTCGTTTCTAACTTATATCTAATAAATGTCTATTGTTCGAAATGAATGGTCATTAGTAATAAAATTGGACAATCTCTAATGGCATTTATTTACTCGTCCTAATTCGATCCTATTATGCCTATTTCATTTACTCATAAATGACATATAAATTTTCTAATCAGTTGACATTTAATTCCTTTAACTCCCTATTAACTACATTTATTGCCCACTAATTTTGTAGTTATTGCCAATAGATTTTGGAACTACCATTCCTTCATTTTTCAATCTCATAATCCTATAATTAATACATTATTAATAACTAGTTATCCTAATTGTAACTAATACGAATGCCTATGCAAATTATTAATCACGCTATAAATATTTACTACTAATCGAAAGACGCAATTATACGTATGTATATATGTGTGTGTGTGTACACACACATACACATATATATATATTCCTATCATAATAAATCCCATACTTAAGAATTCCAAAACACACATTTGCATGTAGATTATGTGAAGAACATAAATTCCTATATTTTAACTTATTAGAGTTATCCCCGCAAAAAGGATTACCATTATAAATTTCCATAAATTACCCAAAATGAGACCGACTCCGTTTGAATTTACAAAGAGTTATCTATTTTTCTTTTTATTGAAATGGATAGTGTAAATTACGAAGAAGAAAATCTGTACTTTACACTTCTCTTTCATTTTTAGTATATTCCTTAGATACCAAAATGTAAATTTCACAAATTTTATGGAATTGGATAATTCATAGAGATTACACAGAAATATATATAACTGAATTGTACCCCGCTCCTAATAAATTAAAACATAATTCACATTCCAAGTCAACTAAGGCAACCTAATTTACAATCCAATTATAAATCTAGATTGAACTTTACAACATACAAACATTCTACAATAATAAATATTTAGGACTGATTTCAAATTTTCAAATTAGGTTGTACATACTATTCAAATTTCTTAACTTACGGAGTACGTTGGCAGTGTTTCAACTGAATACGTTCGTTTAAGCTTACAACTCAATAAATCTGACATAGACATAATAATTAAACAAAACTCAACGATATAAATTACAATATTATAAATAAACTGTTTAATTTCCCACTCAGTTTTCAATCTTTTCAAACTCTTAAATTTGAATCCATTCCTTTGGTTTGACTCCTTTTCCATTCTTATCAAAAGAATATGTATAACAAAGTATACACATACTATTATAATTATATATTTAAGAAGAGATTTGGATTAAGGGGAATATAGATTTATAACTACAGAAATTTTTTCTTTTCTTTTGCAATGTTGATTTGCTTCTTCTATTCTTTTCTTTTATTTTCCACACTTCTCCAATTTGTATAAATATAAAATATTTTATAATTTCTAGAAATAGTGAAAAAGTTAAAATGGTAGAGCTTCGTTGCATTGATCAGAAAATATAAGAAGAGAAGTAAGGGGTTAGGTCTGTATTTTTAGATGCTCGAATCAACCACATCTGTTAGACTAAAATTATTAAATCCAGACCCTTTGGCCAAGATTCAAACCATAGCTGTCACTATATGACCCGTTGACCTCTCCCCTATAGCCGATCGACCGTTAATCGTCGTTCTACCAAAGGAGGGGGGGTCAACCGGTGGAGTCTGCATTTAATTTAATTTATTTCTATTTTTTTAATTATTTTCACTCTAAAAACTACAAACGCTAATAACTTCTTTATTTGAACTCTGATGGCAAACTCTAAATATGAAAATTACTCATAAAATCACCATAGTGGTGTAGGTTTCATGGCTAAATTCCATTGTTTTCTCAAATTCCGCTTATAAGCTTTATTAATTATCGTTAATTTTTAGGGAGTGTTACATTTGTATAATACTAATTTGCACTTTTTTAATGTAGTAATAACTTTTATTTAAAATCTGTATTTGGCACTTTCTTTTGTTATGCCATTGGTATGAAGGTTTACGAGTTTGTTTCTATTTCTTCTCTATCTTCTGTCCCTAAGTCAAAAATATCCTAAACTCTATATATTACGAAAATGGTACTAGGTTACACCCTTTCTAATTTTTCGATTATTTTATCAAATTCAACAAGCTATATATTTTTTCTGATAGTAAACAACATTCAAGGTGCAACAAGATTGTTGCCCAAATGTAATTCCATTTTCTACAAAAATTTAATATTTTTCCTTAATGTAAAATTATGATCTTACCCTTTTAGTTCAATTATTTAGTTACATAAACTTTATGGGTGTTATAGTCGACTTCCATTGTTTGTTGGTGTTTGCACCAAAAATGGTTACAAACCCCAAATATTGTGAAAGCACTAGTGTATGAACACAGATCAGCAATAAATGATCACAAATCACAGATCTAAGTAATGTAGAGGATAAAAAATGAAGAATAATAAACTTAAAACGGACAGAAAAAGACAAAGACACAAGCTTTTAGAGTGGTTCGGCGTATTGCCTACGTCCACTATGAAATTGATCGCTTTATTGATGTTTCTTTGATGATTACAATTGATTGCAGCGGATTACAGTGAATTAAAGTTATGAGATTCGAGTACAACAACAGTAATGGAGTTTAGAGTTGAATCCGGTAGAGTCTCGGCGTTGGAGCGTCAAAAAGATCCTTTTTCTATAGGCATTGGGGCTCTATTTATAGGCGTAGGAGGCTGGTATCTCGCTTTGATCTCAGGAGACTTCTTCTGGCACATAGGTGGGCCCACGCGATCGATCCCATGAAGTTTCGGCTCGATCCGTGATCGATACGAACGAATTTCGTATCGATCGAGATTTGATCCAATCGAGTCGAAACTTGGCATGGACCTTCCTTAGGTCGTACGTAAGCTCCTATGAAAATTTCATAGCATTTTGACTTGTGGATTATGAGCTATGATCGATGCAAACTTGGGTTTCGGGAATGCTGCTCTGTTCGAATCGATGCTTTTCGAATCGATTACTTCGAATCGGTTGTGGGCACGTGTTCAGGAGATGACGTGGCACATGATTTCTAGATCAATCCACTTTCGATGCCGAGTTGACCGAGTCGTTCCAAAACTTTTGCCTCGTTCGTATCGATAGCAACTACCGTGTTCGTATCGAAGGAAGTGGTTCCATTCGTGTCGATTGATGTGTCTCTCTTCGAACCGATCATTGTGGCTCTGTTCGTATCGATCAATGTGGCTCTGTTCGTATCGATTTATGTGGCTCTATTCGTATCGATTGTGTGGCCTTGTTCGTATCGATCGAAGTGTTCCAACTTGGTGGATACGAATAAATAGGCAATGAATGGATACGAACAGTGGTTGTTCGATGGATACGAACAATGACTGTTTGATGGATACGAACAGTGATTCTCTGATTGATACGAACGGTGACGCCTGATGGACACAGACTACTGTTGCTCGATGGATTCGAACAAGGCTCTTCAACCGATGGATACAAAATGGTGTGTTCTAGATCGATGCGAACAACGGATGATGCCGAGACTTGATGGATGCGAACCGAGGGATGCGAAATGGTGGATGCGATTATGCTAATTTTCTTTGACTTGTATCGATCATATCTTGAGCATACGAACTCGGATTCACTTGAAATTTGGAACGTTGGCTTTTACAGCTTTTCTTGTTATGTATTTTCAATTGTAGCCTGATCCGAACTCGGAAAAAATTTATCGACATCCATAGCAAACTTGCGCATACTCAACATTCGGAATGAGCGATCCTTGGTTTCCAGTCAAATCCTTGATATCTCGGCCTTGCCAAAAGGCGGGATAACATTTGCCTCCCAAAACATACCTTGCGGTAGGAAGGTTTGTTTTGTAATTCCATAAGCTGGATGTTCGTATCCTGTTAATATCCTGCAAAGAGATTGATAATCTTTCCTAACTGTGAATGTCGACCGTTTGGGATCGTATATCATTCGGGGTAGCATGTGACCGTTCGAGGTCGAACCCCGTTCGCGATGAATGGTGACCATTCGCGGTCAGGATGCCGTTCGAAGCAATTTGTGATCGTTCACGATCGGGTGCCGTTCGCGGCGAATTGTGACCGTTCGCGGTCGGGTGCCGTTCGCGGCGAATTGTGACCGTTCGCGGTCGGGTGCCGTTCGTGGCGAATTGTGATCGTTCGCGGTCGGGTGCCGTTCGCGGCGATTTGTAACCGTTCGCGGTCTGGTGCCGTTCGTGGCGATTTGTGACCGTTCGCGGTCGGGTGCCATTCGTGGCGATTTGTGTATGCTCGGGGGCGGGGGGGACTTAGTATCATTAACGCCAGATTTCACGTTCGAGTGAGTTTTCTGAACTGTTTGTTACGACGGTTTATCGCCATCTCAGAGCATGCCTAAGGACCATTCGCGACCACGTGCATGTGTAAGTGGCTTCGCCGTTATGGAATCACAAATAGCAGGTTTACATTCAAAATGAGTCTTCCAACAGAAATGTCCAATAAAGTCAATTCCAAACATATGAAATGGAAAACAGAAACAAAACAGGGATGTCAAAGTGCAAACACCTACATTGATGCGATTTATAGTCATATCAGAGCGTGCCTAAGGATCGTTCGTGGTCCTGTACATGTGCAAATGACTTAATCACATTGGTGTGAAGTTTTCCACTTATTCGTCATTATTCCAATTAATTGATGACAAGATGACACCCTGATCCTGAGCCGTTCCCAGTTGATGCAGGTGGTGGCCGCTCTCGTTCCACCGTAGTTGTTCCCCTTCTCACATATTGTGATAGTAGACTATTCCGGATATGTCCTTCAACCTCATCCTTCAAGTGTCTGCAATCATTTGTGTTATGACCATTCAACTTGTGGAATAAGCAATACTTGTCGGATCTCCTTTCTTTGCTGGTCGGATCCCTCCTCATTGGTTTTCGTAAGGAATCTGCCCCCGGTATCCTGGTAGATTCGCTCCAAAGTTTCATTCAGCTCCATATAAGAGGTGAATCTGGGTTCCTTTCGCGGTCGCTTTGGTCCATCATCATTATCCTCGGCTTTCCGTTTCCCTTTATCGTTGCCTGAATCTTTTCTGGGAGGGTCTCCACCTTTGACTGCATAAACTCCAACTTCGTCTCCTTCCTCTCTTTCAGCATTTACGTCCTCTAATCGCAGAAATCCTTCGGCATAATGATAAAATTATCCCAAATCCATAGGTGGATCCCTTGTCAATGAGTTCTTAAATTCTATGCCATCAGCTATGCCAGATACGGCTGCCATCAAAACCATGGATGGATCTGGTCGATCCACCGATGCTGCCGCTGCATTGAATTGCGTTAGAAAGTTCCTCAAAGATTCCCCGGTCCTTTGCTTTAGTGCTGCCAAACTCATCACATTCTTGGGTCTCGAAATGTGAACTCTGAATTGCCTCATAAACTTCTTGGTCAAATCGGTCCATGTTCCAATGGAGCCACTCTCCAGCTGTCTAAACCATAGCACTGCAATGTCTGTCAAATACAATGGGAAACACCGGGCCATGACCTCCTCCGAAGCCCCCAGTACCTCCATATGCTTCATGTATCGTGTCATATGAACTGCAGGATCGGTCCTTCCATAGTACGTCTCTAATGTTGGTAGCTTGAATTCTGGTGGATTCCTAGCTTGCCTGATCGTAGGAGCAAAGGGACTCCTATTAACATCTTCCATATCTCTATTCACTAGTCCACCTCTTATGGCTCGTCTGACCATCTCCGCCAATCTATCACTATCGCCAAGCTGTAGCCTTTGTCTGTTGCCTCCGATCTGCCCCCTGGGTTCACGAGGGAAGCCTGGAATCTATTCTCGTGGACGGGCGTCCATTTCTCTATCAATGCCATGTTGCTTGGGTCCACCTGATGCTCTTTTCGGGATTGGGCCAACATGCTCTGCGTAAGCGCCCCCTAGTTCTGGGGCTGTACTAGACGGTCCTGCTCCATTTTGAATTCTGGTTGTTTCATGCTCCCGATACCTATCTCCAGCATCTCCTGCAGTTGAGTTCCACTGATTTTGTACTCCAACTTGTCCAACTTGTCGAAGTAGATTCTGCATCATCTCCTCTTGTCTCTTGAACATCGTTTCCATCTCGTCCCTAGTGATGAAGATCAACGTTTGATTCGCTCCTGAGGAAGCCTCCTGACTTCCTTCTGTAACGACCCTGAATTTTTGACATTTGAAAAGTGAACATTTAATTGAGTTTAAATTTTCGAATGATAGTTTAATTTGAAATTCAAATATCAGAATGAATTTGGCGATTAAATTTTCGAATTTAATTATTGTAACTGGGTAAAAATTTGAATCTTCAGTTTTGAGCTGATTAAAAATAATCTGAAGGCTTGGAAAATTCATATTGATTATACTGAAGATAATAAAAGCTTCAGAATCGAATTTGGAACTGTTTTGTTCAGTTTTGAAATTTAGTTTAAATTGAATTTAAAAATAACGTTCCGAGGCATAGTCTCGGAATTCGACGAAACCAATTCCATTGGATCTGTAATATTGTATTATTATCGGATTTCAATTTTCATAGTGATCAGAGTTATTGTGTGATCGTATGATAAGCAAACGCGCTGATATAATATAACAAGATATTTTTGAATATTAAAATATAAAATATAAAGGTTAAATCAGCAGCCACCCTAGCATCTGATTTCTGTCGACCTAGTTGACCCCTCTTCTCGTTTAAAGCACGCTACCTTGTCTTCCTTTTTCAGAGCAATGTCGATCGAAAAGAAAAATAAAACGAACTAAACAATATTCTCGTTCCCCATTATCTCGTTCAAAACAATATTAATGGCTGAGCCTCGTATAAATCTCGTTCTCCTCAAATCGAACAGAGTAAATCTATTTCACTCCCATTCCCTTATCGAGAGAATCAAATTCGTTATTCATTTGAAAATCGAGCCCCATCAAACAATAAGAAAAGAATTCATGGAAGCCTCGTTTGAATCTCGATCAGGCTCGAGAAGTCTGGAGCTCGCAAGGGGTCGTGATGGCGATGTGGGGCCGAGTTTGGCGATCACGATTCAAAGCATTGCTGTTAATGGGGCGATTTCGTGCACGCGTGGGAGGCTGGACGATGTCATCGAGGCAATGAGGTATCGACGTGGTCAGGCGCGTGGGTTTCGATCGAGTGGTGGAGCTCACGAAAAGTCGTGGGGCTCGAGTTGATGATGAAATTGCGTACGAAGTCGTGGCAGGCATTCTAGGGTTGGGCTCACGTGGGTTTCGATCGCGATGAAAGGAAGTGGCAAACTTCAGCTATGGCGATGGGTTTATGCTTGTCGATGAACAGTAAGGTATAACCTATTTTCGTTTAATTCTGAACATATGTACATTCAGTCAAAAGAAAAATATTGAAGAAGTTTATAAAGATTTGATTTTTAATATGTATAAGTAAAGCCGATATATATATACTTTTAGTAAAGAATGTTTACTGTAATCAAGTTTAAACTGGAATTTAAAAAGGAAGTTATATTGCTATTACAGAAAATAAAACATAAAGGTATTGTCTAATTGACTTATCTAAAACTATTTAAATTAATAAAGAAAATTTATTCAAGGAAATTTAGTTTCAAATTAAATTTTTAGTTAAATAAATTTGTTAAAAGAAATTGATTTAAAATAAGATCATTGGATATAAAAAATCACTAAACGAAAAGTGATTATCCGATTATTTCGAATATTAACGAATTGTATAATTAATTATACAAGGTCAAATACAATGATGAAATTAAGCCGGAATGGAAATGGACTGCAAAATAAATAGCAAAGGTGAGATCTTCTCACTCAAAAGGAAAATTTGATTTTTGCAGTTATTGATTGATTGCTGTTTGGATGTGATATTAGATCTAGTAGGATATATCTATATATATAGCAATATATATATATATAGCAATATATATATATATATATATATTGGCATATGTATATATTGCAGTTGTGATTTCCCGCATTATATAGCGGATGAGACCCTATGCGCCGCATAATAGCGGATGATATTTTATACCGCGATATTCCACCTCGAAGTGGAATTGGTATTGTGCTAACATCTTTGGATGCAGGGAAACAGGTTGGAGGGATCCAACTGGATTCCTCAAATTGTTTGAATATTATTGCATATGTGAATGATGTGATTTATTGATAATCTGTGGATGATTTATTGATAATTGAAATTGTTGAAGGCTAAAATTTAGCCGAATGTATTTTTGGTATCGTTGGATACCAGAAATGAAAATAAATTGGATTTTGAAATTTAAGTGGAAAACTTTAAGTGAATTTATTTTTAAGAATTGAATTTATTGAAAGAAGGAATTTTAAAGTATAAAAATTGATTTTTTTGAAATCTTACCGAATAAATTCTGAAATATGGGAAAAGATATTAATAAATGAGTTTTGAATAAAAAGTTGAAGAATTCATTTAAAAATGGAATTTTGAATAATTTGGAAAGAACAAAGGAATTTATCTAAAAGTGATAAATTTTTAGAAATCAATTTGTAATTGATTTGGTATTTGAAAATGAATCTTTGGGAAATCGATTTGGAAATTTATTTCGAGTTGAAATAAATTTAGAAATCAAATTTGTAATTAATTTGGTGATGGAAAATAAATCATTGGAAAATTTATTTGAAATTGATTTAGTGTTTGAAAAATAAATTTGGAAGTCGATTTGCAAATGATTTGTTATTTGGAAATAAATTTAGAAATAAATTTGCAATGTTTTGTTCTATTGAAATTAAACTTAGAAATCAATTTGTAATTGATTCGATATTGAAATAAAATTAGAAATCAATTTGGAATTTGATTTTGGGGTTAAAAGTGAATTTTTGGGAATGTAAATTCAAAATGGAATTTATGAAATGAAAGGGAAATTTGTTTTAAAAATAAACGTTGATTTATTTTTAAAGTGTGAAAGTAAATTTACGGATTTGGAACGAAAATTTAAAATAAATCGAAAAAGATTTATTAAATTGGTTTAAATGGACCATTTTGAAATGGAAGTGTATTTTCCTTGAAAAACCGAGTATATTCCAAAGTAGCTTTTAAAAATATAAATTAAAAGTTCTAAAGTTGGGTTTTAAAGGATATATTTGGAAATATATTCCGTGTAAGGAAATTGATTTGAAATTTATTTTCAAAAGCTGAAAGGTGAAAAATGATTTGAAATTGGTTTTCAAAGTGATGAAGTGTGGAAATAAATTTACTGATTGGGATGTAAATTTGAAATAAATCGATAAGGATTTATTTAATTGGTAAATGAATGTGATTTGAAATTTGTTTTCAAATGGTTGAAGTATAAACCATATATCGGGAAGATATTTTAAATTTAATAATTTTGGGAAAATTATTTATATTGGTTAATTGTTGTGAATGTTGTTGATAGTTAAATAACCGACTATCAATATTTACCTTTGAAATGGCACTTGATTTGTTTTTTAAATAAACGCTTATTATTCGGTTTAGCCGGGAAATGACCTTTGTGTCAGATAACCCATTCCGAATAATAATACGACGATATGGATCGTATTGAAGACCGGTGGTGAAGACCGGGTATTTTCAAAAATGAAAGGACAACCTGTCGAATGTCTCTGCACCGAGTTGCTCCGGTATAGAGATTTATATCACTCTTTTTGTGATGGGAAGTCCGATCGGGATTGTGAATACCCGGATTGCAAGGGCTTCTTTGGAAGTGCCTTCGGTTCTGTTCGAACCCGGAACAGACTTGTATGGTTACATGTCTGACATTACATTTTGAGATATAAAGCTGATTTCTTTCAAATACATTTCTGTTGGTGGCGGAGAATTTATTCTCTTAGCTTAACACCCTTCTCTGAGACGTACGAGCTCAGAGGTTATGTAGTTGAAATTTATTAGCGATATATTCCTAATATGGTAATGTGGCATGCTGAGTGTTGCTGTGTGTTGATCATTTATTGACCAATTGTGATCAAAGCGTGGCTTTGTGGACGAGACTTCGTCAGACCTCACTCCCCGGAAATGGTCGAAACAGGAATATGCGGCAAGGTTACGAGGGTCGCGCCCTTTAGGGTATGTCATTTCCTTTTGGAAAAGGGTGGTATCAGGTATGGAGCCCTGGTATTTAACCTATGTGGATACTCCGATCTCATTTATTGTGTGATTGTGTGTTTATTGAGGTGCCTCGGATAAAGGTCCCAAAGGACCGGGGGATGGCATATTCATGAGTTACCTAGTTACAGGGGTAACCCGGCCTTGTGTTGGCAGAGAGCAGTTGTCTCTCGGGACGTCCAGCCAGAGGCGATCCCATGTGGCGGTTGGTAAGGAAGTTCCTTAGCCTGACCATTTGTTTGAAATCCATTTCCCAATACGGAACTTGTACAGTTTTAGTTGTAGAACCTGCCATTTACTTATGGTGGTCACCACTGTTTAGATGGTAGCTATAGTACGCATACAATACTGGTCGTATGCTGGCTAAGATTAATATTATACTTTCGAAATGTTTTCCATACTAGACATTAATAATAATAATCCAATGATTTTCGTATTAAGCATCTTTGACTATCATAAGAAGAAATCTCCTCCAATTTTGCGTTTGCATTGTGTGTGTGGCGGGAGGTCTTATGGTAGTTTCATTTTCCAAAAGCATTGCGAATTAATTTTATTTTCTTTGTGAAATTAACTGTTTTACGATTGTTAACGCTAAAAGTTGAACGCTAACACCCGGTGTGTATAGTAAGGTTGTGAAAGCACCACCCGTGATATGGGAACAAGAAATAAGCAGTAAAATGGCAGAAAACGGTAAAAGACAACGATTTTATAGTGGTTCGGCTTAAGATCAAGCCTACGTCCACTTTGAATTCTTTTATTGCTGATTTCGATTACAAGTTGATACAATGCACTTGAAATACAATTCACTTTGATCACAAAAACACTTCAGACTAGTAGATCAAACTTCGATGTGAAAGATCTCCTCGAATTCATGTTGAATGTGGTAGATTTCTTTCAGAGCTTGTTGTAGTGTCTTGAATGTTTGGAGTTCTTCAAGTGTTGAATGAGTTATCAATTCTGCAGAGTAACGGTGCTTCAGAGAATGATCGAAAAAAGTCCCCTCATTGTTGGAGTTAGGGGGGTATTTATAGGAATGATTCTGGGCGGAATTTAATCACACAAGTCCTAGGTCGTTCACGACATAAAGTAGGTCGTAAGTCGGCGCTCAGCTTCTTCTGAGCAAATTAATAGGTCGTGCGCGACCTAATATAAGTCGTAGGTCGTTAAGACCACTTCTGTTAGTTAGGTCGCTAACTTTTTAACTTGGTAGGTCGTAACTTCTCATAGGTCGTTAGGTCTTAACTTCCCATAGGTCGTTAGGTCGTAACTTCCCATAGGTCGTTAGCTTCTTAGGTCGTGGCATATCTTAGGTCGGCAGCTTTTTAGGTCGGCATGCTTTTTAGGTCGGCATGCTTTTTAGGTTGGCAGGTCGCGAATCAAAAGAGGGTTAACATTTGCCCCTCGAAGTATACGCCTAGGTCATAGGTCGTGTGCTTCGATTTCCTTAGTTCGCTCTTTGATGAGTTTGTTAGGTCATGAGCGACTTAAGATAGGTCGTAGGTCGTAGGTCGTGGATCGTGTGTGTCGATTCGCCTTTCACTACCCCAGTGTATAAATAGCTTAGGTCGTTCCCTCTTTTCCTTCACCTGCTCTATCATTCCATCTGCCATTAGCAAGTACTCAAGCTCTCGAAGACGAATTCAATTACTCGATCATCAGTTATCCTTAACATTACATTGCGTAAGTGAATCTGTTATCTATTCAATCCTCGATTGTCACTGAAGCATGAATCCCATTTTTCATCTTCGACCCACTTTTATGCCGCGCTTCATCACGATCCATGTTTTAATCGATCGCTGATGGATTCGAGGTGGTTTTGTCCTGGCTTCAGACAGTTTGTGAGAACAAGGTGATAGGTTACGGCGCCTTTAGGTTAACTGATTCGTGACTTTAGAGGAGATGAGGGAATTGTTAACGGGTTATTGGATTTACGGATTTCGAATTGGCTGATTGGCGAGTTACTGAACTTCTCAGTGGAGAGGAAGGTAATTGGTGAAAGGAGGTGAGGTTTTGGTTCGAGCAGGAGATAGCTCGAGATTCTATCGGAGACGACCTAAAACATTCACGATCTAACAACTTGTCTGGTTCAAGAACTCTTGCGACCTAACCAATTGATCGACCCAACTTTTTCTACGACTTAACTCTCCTGCGACCTAATTATCTTGCGGCATAGGCCTTATGTCGCGGCCGAGCTAGGACTTAGTGAAATTCGTGCTGTTCTGACTTGAGACCTTTTATATGCATTACGACTTAAGAGGTCGACGACTTAACTTAACTCGTAGCTCATCCTTTAGATCGTGGACGAGCTAATACTTGAATGAACTGCCTAAACTTGAATTCTCAACTTGAAGCATAATTCCGACCTGAATTCTCAACTTGAATTGCCAGAATATACTGCCTAAATTTTGAACTGTTTGAACTTCTTTGCAGATTATCTCTAATGCTAATAACCTGTTAAACACAATATTCGCAGAAAACTGGGACGAATATACTGCCATTGACTGCCCACATCGAATGACAGATTAGTCGATAAAAAAAATCAACTTAAATGAACTGTGTGAACGAAATGCTGTAAACTAACCGATTCAAGTGAAGTATTAAAGCAAAACTATAATGGTTAACTGAAGCTGATTTGTTTGCATTAACACTGCACTTAAGTTTTTAAATTAACAAGTCCTGAAATCTTGTAATCGACCAATTGCCAACTAGTTTAATTTCAGTTATGTTTGCTTTCTATTTTTATTAGTTCTGCACAACACTTCACACTTTTTAGGAAACGTGCATCTTCACATTTGAACATCCAGTTGATTGTGTAGAATGAATTCTCAACAAGAAGAAGTAACAGTTCAAGCTGGAGAGGCTATTCCTATTCCCGCTCCATTAGCTATTCCTCCAGAAAGAATCTCGACCACACTATCATATAAAGTTTTCCGCCAACTGTGCACTCAGTTCGGGATTGCTGAAGCAGATGCCATACTTCCTGAGAAAAACGACACTGCTGACATACCACCTCACGGTTTCGTCGCCGTTAATCGCCAAATGTGCATGAACGGAGCCATTCCTCCTTTTAACGATTTCCTTCAGCAGCTTCTTCTTCGACTATCTATTTCTCCCTTTCAGTTACATCCCAATGGCTACGCCATCCTGATGGGACTATGTGTGCTATTTAGGAGGACGCTGGATCGTCTTCCGAGTTTCGACGAAGTTTGTTATCTGTGCTCTTTTGCCAATAATAAAGACCATCCTTCCATCACACTTGTGAGAAGTGCTAGGAACCGCAAACTGATCATTGGTCTTTCTGACAGTGTTCACGGGTTTCTGAGTCAGTTTTTCTACGTTCGTTGTCCTCCGGGATTTTATGCTATTTGGAGAGTGGGAAGTATGATCATTTATCCTTTTCCTTTCCTTATGTTTCCTGAACTTTTTGAAGCCCGAATTGTCAAGTGTTAACTTCGCTCTTTACTTTTTCAGCGCTTCCTCCTCCTTCTAGGGATCCTGGTCACAAACCAACTTTTGAGAGGCTCATGGCTGTGCCAGTTGAGGAGAGGAGTATCCAATTTTTGTTGAAAGACGAGTTTTTTCATCAATTCAGACTCCTACATCCTTCCCGTTCTATTCAGCCTCATGAAGTCCCTGATTCTCTAGTAAAGACATCAAATGCCCCAGCTCCTGCTGAAGAACTTACACCGAAAGAACCTACCACTGAGACCTCACTGGTGAAGTGTTCTACTTCTATTGACATTGCGAGGTCGTTCGGCAAATTTGCACTTGCCCCGGTTATTGAGGAAGAAGAAACTCCTCGTCCTTCTGAAAAAACGGCTGGCGTAGAAGCTTAAAAAGAAAGTTCTGCCCGGCATAACGGCGATGACACCTTTGATGGGTTGAGCGATCTGATGATAACTTCATAGGAGCTTTTCAAAGATGACATTTCAAAAGCTATTTTTCCTGTTGTCGAGGCAACTTCCTCTTTACAACAAATTACAACACCTACTACACAAGCGTCACCATTCCCATATCAAAGAGTGGTTTGTAGTCTGACGCGCGTAGTTTGCACGTCGCACACACTTAGGATGCTTAGCATTTTTATTCACTTAACTCTTCTACTTTGAAGATTTCTAAGACTTGACTTTTATTCAATTTCAGGTTCTCTGATGGGGCGAAGTGGCTCGTACTACGACAATTTCCAGCGCCATGGAAGCCTCGATACTTATGATTATAGGCGCTATCTCACTGCCCATAGGGAAACCGATGAAGAGAGAGCCGCTAGGAAGGCTTAAGAAAGGAGAGCTCACGAGCAGCAATTTGGGAGAAGGGACGACTGATATGACTCTTCTCACAGAAGCGATGATTCTTATAAAAGGAAATCCTATGATGATAAGGGGAAGAGTCACATTGCTGATGATTCGAGCAAACGGGTCAAACTTAGCGAGAAGGACGCATCTGCAATTTCTAAAAAGACCCCTGCTCCTACCTCTCTTGACATTCCCTCCGATTCTCCTGCTCTTAAGAAATCTGACATTCAGACCATTATCAATAGGCCTCAGTATCAAGTCAAAGATGCTCCGCCTAAACTTCAAAGCCGATTCCCAAATTGGTGTCTAAAAGGAGTTCGCTTTGACTTAGACTTGGTTCCCATCGATAAGCAGGCCATGCTGAAGAATCTCGATGCTGTTAAGCTTGACATTGAGAGAATGTCTGGATGGCAGAAACTAGTTGACGAGCTTCAAAGAGTTAATCACATGAACCTTGAAGCCATGCTAACTATGGAGAATGACAAGTCTGAGTGGGATAAAATTTGTAAGCAACATGATGCAGAGATGGCGAGCATTGCTGACGATAATGCGAGACTTGAGCCCGAAGTCAAGAAACTCAAGGAAGATCTCGCCACTTCTTCCGCTTCGCACTCTCAAAAAGAAGAAGTGTTTCAAAAACAAGTGAGAGATGCTCATGCTGCTCAAAGAGATGCTGAGATGAAACTTGAGGCAGAGCAGCATGTTACTGAAAAATATCGCAAGGATACCGCTCAGCTGCGGGAAAGAGTTAGCTCGCAAGATCTGGAAATTGCAGCGTTAAAAGCTCGACTTCTTAAAGTTGAAAAAGAGCGGTACGAGGCGGTTGCCGGCCAAGTTGCTGCCATTGCCGAAAAAGAAGCAGCTGAGCAGTCGCACGAGGCGACGAAGGCAAAAATCAGCTCAACTTTATTTGACTTTTATATCCATAGCGTCTTGGGGCGCGGGAGTCTCTCGTTTCTTGGACCAACATATGAAATTACTTTGGCTGAAGTGTGGTAGGTGATAATTGACATGTTTGGAGGCGCTGGCTATGTAGAAGCAGATCTCGAGGTGACTTATCTGGATGATGAAGCACGCACCGCCCTTGCCTGGGGCAAAGAGCAGCTTGTTAGGGAGCGAGCCGAAGCAGCAGGAGGAGAGCATTTTGAGAAAGCGACTGTAACTGACCCCGCTCGTCCTCCGGCTTCGGTCGACCCTGATAACATTGGCTCTAGTTCCTATTCTTCACCTCCTGTAGAAACCGAAGTCAAAATCGTGACTACTGAGCCTCCCACTGTCGAAGTCGAGGAGAAGTCCCAGGATGACGCTGAAGTTGAAAGATTTAAAATTGATGTGATTAAGCCGACTTCTCCAGGTAACTTCACTGTTGATCCAAGTCGAGCGGATTGCTTGCTTGCTTCACCTGATTTTGATGAATTTCTCGCTGATTACTTAAGTCTCAATGAACCAATATCTTCTCTTTTTTCTAAGAATACTGATTTTAACTTCTTTTCTTCTGTAGCGGAAGCACCGAGCGCTGTGCACTCTTCTCCTCTTCCAGCTGTTCCTCCTCCATCCCTTCAAGTCACTCCTGCTTCTCAGCTAGGGTCGTAGGAAGAACAATTAGAAGCCCTTCAAGGCTTGGAGGATCCACCCGCTTCACAAGAGCAGAAGGCGGAAGATCTTGAGGACAGTGAGAAGACCCCGGAGCAGTCTCTCATTGATGACACAAAGCTTTCTGTGTTGTTTACTCCGGGAAATGAGTCTTCTTCGAAGAGGAAAGGGAAGCGCGCAATGAAGAAGAAGAAGAAAAGTGCTTCAGCTGATGAAGAAAAAGTTGAAGAAGATCCAGTTGCGCCTCCTTCTCCTTCTTCCCCGACCCGTCCACGCCGGACTCAGAAGTTAATCATCAGGCCAGGCAAGGGTTCTAAAGGTGGCGGGAAGAAGGAGTAGTGAGCTAGTCTTTATGCTTCTTGTTTTTTGCTTGTATTGACCGGAGATTGTGCGGGTACCGGTCTCTGCTTTTTTGAGATCTGCACATGTAAAAAATTTCATAATATTGAATAAAATAATTCTTTCACTTGTACAAATTCTTGTGTATGTAAGAATGCATTTATTTCTCATTTTAGTGTAGAATAAATGATTCTTTTTACTTGTACAAATTTTTTTGTCTGTGTTTGAGAATGCATTTATTCTACATATTTTTTGCGTGATATTTGTAATGAACTTGTGGTATGTTGTTTGAATACTACTTTTATTGATGTAGCTATATTATATGGTGTTGCCCCCATACTACAAGTGCATTGTAATATCTTTTGCTTTAACGAGACTTGTACTCTTATTTTGGAGAATAACTATTCCATTTTTGAGGAAAAATTATTCTGCTTTAATGGAGCGTGTCTCGTTTTTTTTTGGAGAAGTTGTACGCTTCAACCTTCGGAGATAGTTACTTCATATTTTTGAGAAGTGAATTCTCCTACGCGGTAAAGCGGACCTCTGAAGAGGGCTTTTTTTTTGACTCGCTTGAAATTACTTCCTCGCAATTGAACAGACAATTGGGGCGGACACAAACTGCCCGATCGGATGTTCGTTTGTATGAACGATCGCGACCAGTTAGCAAGAGTCTTGTTCCTTCTGCTTGGGAAAGTGTCCCTATAGTGGTTCCGTTATTTTTGTTGTTTGAGAAGAGCATTTCATTTTTGGGACGTGCCTCCGAAGAGGTCTTGTGCCTCCGGAGAGGTCTTGTGCCTCCGGAGAGGTCTTGTGTGCCTCGGGGAAGGTCTTCTGCCTCCGGAGAGGGCAGTATGTGCCTTTGGGGTAGGCTTGTGCCTCGTAAGAGGGCTTGTAGTGCCTCGGGAGAGGTCTTCTGCCTCCGAAGAGGGCAGCGTGCCTCCGAAGAGGTCTTGTGCCTCCGTGGAGGTCTTTATTTGATTGCCTGAAAGTTACTTTCTCACAGTTAAATGGTTCCACGGGGCGGACGCAAGTTACATAATTGGATCTTCGTTCGCACAAACGATCGCAACTAGTTAACAAAGGCCCTGTGCCTTCCACTTAGGAAGGTGCCCTTTTTGGTGGTTCCACCAACCTCTTTGTTGAGAAGAGCACTCCCATTTTTTGGCGTGCCTCCGTAGAGGTGTTTTATCCTCTGAAGAGTTGCGCCTCCGAAGAGGTCTTGTGCCTCCGAAGAGGGCTTTTGTTGATTGGCTCGCCCATGTCTCTTCGTTGTTTGCTCATTAGTGGTCCCCTATTATTGTCTCCGAGCCCATGTTCCTTTCTTTTGCAAGCAGTTTGCTTTATCCGATGGAGTGTACTTCACTGTTAAGTGATTTCACGGGACAGGCCCAAGTTGTCTAATCAGATGTCTGTTTATGTAGACGATCGTGATTAGTTAACAAGTGTCTGGTTCCTTTTCTTTGGAAAAGTGTCCCTTTGGTGGAATCATCAACTTTTTGTGTGAAGTTCGTTTATTGAGTGATTTGCGGGGCCCACTTGGCCTTGTGACGGGTAAGCTTTGTTTTAATGTCCTGCAATATTAAATCGATATTTTAGCAATACATTTAGAGTATTTACACATCGAAATGAAACGGGCATTTTATAATAATAAAGAACACAG
This sequence comes from Allium fistulosum, assembly GCA_030737815.1. Taxonomy (NCBI): domain Eukaryota; kingdom Viridiplantae; phylum Streptophyta; class Magnoliopsida; order Asparagales; family Amaryllidaceae; genus Allium; species Allium fistulosum. The sequence continues at coordinate 1,095,070,702 of CM060903.1, forward strand.
AATTTATAGTGGTTCGGCCAAGAACTGGGCCTACATCCACTTTATAGCTCTTTTATTGATCATCACTGATTTTACAATGGTTCACAATACAATTGATACATCCATCATCATTTTACAATTTCAAGCATTGCTTCTAAGTAAAATATGGACGCAAGTGATTGCTGTTCCAGGCTCTCGGTATTGGATCTCCTTCAACAGTCGTGAGTTTGAAAGTGCCATTGAGAAGTTTATTGCCTATGACATATGGTCCTTCCCAATTTGGTCCAAACACTCCAGTTGCTGTCATGATCCTCTTCAAGACTAAGTCCCCGATTTCAAAGCTTCGTTGACGGACTTTAGAGTTGAAGTGCCTTGCTATCCTTTGTTGATGGGCCGCAACTCTGAGTCTAGCTTCTTCCCTTCTTTCATCAAGGAAGTCAAGTGCTTCGAGTTGTAGTTTTTCGTTTTCAGCCTGGTTGAAATGAATTCTCCTGTGTGAATGGACTTCTAATTCTACCGGAATCATCGCTTCTGATCCGTATGCCAATGAGAATGAAGTGTGCCCAGTCGCAGTTTTATGAGTTGTTCTGTATGCCCATAGTGCTAGTGGTAGCTTATCAACCCATCCCCCTTTTGCTTTTTCAAGCTGTTTTTTGATGGTTGACTTGATAATTTTGTTTACTGCCTCCACTTGCCCGTTTGCCTGCGGATGAGCCACTGCTGAGAAGCTTTTTCGGATTTTGAATTGCTTGCAAAAGTCCTGGAACTCTTCGCTTTCGAATTGAGTACCGTTGTCTGTGATTATCTTCTGTAGCACACCATACCTACAAATGATATTTTTAGTCACAAAATTTATCATCTTTTTAGAGGTAATAGTAGCCAAAGGTTCAGCTTCAACCCATTTAGTGAAATAATCAACAGCAACAATAGCATATTTGATCCCTGACTTGGCAATTGGTAAAGGTCCGATTAGATCTATCCCCCAAATGGCGAATGGCCAAGGACTGACCATCTGTGTTAATTCGGTGGAAGGTGCTCTTGGGATTTTTGCAAATCTCTGGCACTTGTCGCATTTTCGGGAATAGATAGCAGCATCTCGATTAATATCTGGCCAAAAATACCCATACCGGAGAACTTTCTTGGCAAGAGTTTGGCCACCTGAATGGTCCCCACATTCTCCTCCGTGCACCTCTGCTAAAATTGTCTTAGCTTCTTCCTTGATTACACATCGGAGTAATGGCATTGAGAATCCCCGCCTGTATAACCGACCGTCTTGAATTACATATCTTGATGCTTTTCTTAACAGTTTTCGGCGTTCTTTAGAATTTTCTAGCAAGGAACCGTTGAGTAGATATTCTCTGATTGGGGTCATCCATGACTCTTGTTCTTGAGATACAGCCATGATCCAGTCGATATCCATTTCATCAGTGCTTGGGGCTGACAAGACCTCCACAGGAACCAATCCCAATAATTGAGCCTCTCCGAAACTTGAATACTTTGCGAGAGAATCTGCCTTCATATTTTCCTCTCGAGGTATGTGGCTTATCGAATAGTGATTGAAATCATCGAGAAGCTAAGAAGTCTTTGACAAGTAAGCAGGCAGATTTCCTCCTTTAGCTTGAAACTCCTTCTTGACTTGACATACTATGAGCTGAGAATCACTGAAGATCTGCAATGTTTTGATGTTCAATTCCTTTGCAATCTTTAATCCAGCAATTAGAGCTTCATATTCTGCTTCATTGTTTGTAGAAGGAAATTCCAATCTTAATGCGTAACATAATGATCGCCCTTCGGGGGTTTCAAGCACAACCCCAGCCCAAGAACAGTAATCATTTCTTGAGCCATCAACATATAACTTCCATTTGGTCGGGATGTCAACTGTGACCTCTTCCTCACTATCACCCTTATCAGTGTACTCTGCAATGAAATCTGCTAAAGCTTGTCCATTGATCGCTCTTGGGGGATGATAAGCGATATCATATTGGCTAAGTTCAATATTCCATTTCAGAAGGCGGCCCGAAGTTTCAGGGCGAAATAGGACTTGCTTTAGGGGATAATCAGTGAGAACTTTAATAGGGTGAGCTTGAAAATACGGCCTCAACTTTCTGGAAGCAATCAGTAAACAAAAGGCGAGCTTTTCTAGCTTTGAATAATTCATTTATGCCCCAGTGAATCTTTTGCTGATATAGTAGACCGGGCGTTGAACTTTTGCATCTTCTCGCACAAATGCTGCACTCAGGGCATGAGACGAAACTGCCAAATATAAGAAAAGGTCTTCGCCGTTGTTGGGCTTAGAAAGTATTGGAGGCGCTTCCATGTGACGGATTAGTTCATCGAAAGCTTTCTAGCATTCAGGAGTCCATTCGAAGTTTTTCTTTCCTTTCTTTAGAGCGTCGAAGAAGGGAATGCATTTATCAATGGCTTTGGAGATAAAATGACTTAAAGCAGCAACTTTCCCATTGAGGCTCTGCAGTTCCTTCTTCGTCCTAGGGGCCTTGACTTCTCTCAGAGCAGTAATTTGAGCAGGATTAGCTTCAATGCCCCTAGCGCTCACGATAAATCCCAAGAATTTTCCGGATTCCACTTTGAATGAACATTTCAAAGGGTTGAGCTTCATTCCATACTTTCGGAGAATTGTAACCATTTCTGCTAGGTGATCCATATGGTCAACTGCTTTCTTTGATTTCACTAACATATCATCAACATAGACTTCCATAGTTTTTCCAAGCTGTGATTTGAACATTGCATTAACGAGCCTCTGATATGTTGCCCCTGCATTCTTCAGTCCGAAGGGCATGACTTTGTAGCAGTAAAGACCAACATCGGTGACGAAGCTCGTATCTTCTTGATCCGACTCATGCATCATAATCTGGTTATATCCATAGTAAGCATCCATAAAAGACAACAATTCGTGCCCGGCTGTTCCATCTACTAGTTGATCAATCCTTGGCAACGGGAAGCAGTCTTTCGGACAAGCTTTGTTTAAATCTGAGAAATCGATGCATACTCTCCATTTTCCATTTGCTTTTTTAACCAGTACTGGATTTGAAACCCAATTCAGATAGGTGGACTCTTTGATGAAACCGTTTTCCATGAGCCGATCAACTTCTTCCTTCAGCGCTGCTAACCGTTCTGGACCTTGGGTTCTCCTTTTCTGTTTCACAGGTGTGAATTTCGGATCAATATTTAGAGTGTGTACAGCAATCTATGGAGATATTCCACACATATCGGCGTGACTCAACGCGAATACGTCCAGATTTGCTTTCAAAAATGATATCAGCGTATTTTGGACTGTTACACTTAGTTGCGAACCCACATTTAGCACTTTGTTCGGGTCTTTAAGGTCGACGGGTACTGGTACCGTTACTTCCATCGGCACCACTCTATTCTCCCCTACACTGGCTTTTCTGGGATCCATTTCTCTTCTTGCACCACTATGCTCGCCAGTGCAGGGGCCACCCTGTACTTGCTACAAGGTTGGCTTTTTGATGCGGAGCGAAGCTGCCGCATCTTTTCCCATCTCTCTCTTTCTTGCTTCTCGAAGTTCTATCAGATAACACTCCCGCCCAGCGTTTTGATCCCCTTTAATGACACCAACACCATTATCTGTAGGGAATTTCATAGTTAGGCACCATGGGGCGAGAATGACTTTGAACGCAGCTAAAGTTGGCCGGCCTAGGAAGGCATTATAGGCAGAAAATCCGTCAACAATTACAAAAGTCAATTTCCGAACCACCTTTTACTGTCCATCTTCAAGTTCCACAAACAAATCGACAGTTCCAATTAGCTGCTGCGGTTCCCCAGTAAACCCAACAATCTTCTACGATGAAGCCTGAACGTTAGTCATTGGAATCTTCATTTGATCAAACATCTTCTTGAAGAGTATATTGCAAGAGGTGCCGCAATCAAGAAGCACCCGCCTTACAATAGCTGGCCCAATTCCTGCAGAAATGACCAAGGGATCTATGGTTGGAGCTTCAATACCCATAGAATCCCTAGCTTTAAACATAATGTCTTCATTAGAAGTTCTCTGCTGTTTCAGGGGTGCAGCGTCTTCCAAAACAAAAACATCTTCCTCCGCTGGAGTATATTTCAAAGCACGAGCATATCTTTCCATTTCACCCCAGCTTCTGCCCGCTGGGTGTGGGCCTCCTGTGACTACATTGATAACAGGCCTTTCAGATTTATGCGCCGTAGTACCCTCACCTGAGCCAGATGGGTGAGTAGGGGGTTGCTGCCCCTGAGCAGATGAAGTTGGGTCATTCCTGTTCTTCTTAACATACTGTTGCGGTTTATTTTCTCTTAGCAATTCTTCAATCAAGCTCTTCAAATGACGACATTCGTTGTTATCATGGCCGGGTTGGTTATGAAACCGTCAAAATTTTCCATTCCGCACAGCACCTTTTCCAGGTTTTATCTCAGCTGGTTTAGGATAATCCACGGCATCTTTAGTGGCAAAGAAGATATTCTCCGGAGTGTCGGTTAAAGGAGTGAAATATGAGGGTTTAAAGAAACGAGGTTTCTTTATATCCTTTTGTTTCTTCCCATCATTATTCTCCCTCTTCTGACCTCCGGAATCTTTCTTAGATGAAGTAGGAATGCTATTCTCCACTCTTGTTGCCACCACTTTCATTGATGCAGGAAGATTTTCCAAGCGTATGAACTCGTCAGCTTTCTTATAAAACTTCTCGAGTGAATTCGGCTCCTTCATTTTCAGCCATTTACCAAATTCACTTGACTTATCGATTGCCTGCATCAGATAAGTCAAAATCATCCGTGGCTCCGCATTGTCGACTTCAGCCAGAGCTTTGTTGAAACGATTCAAGAAGGACTTAATAGACTCTCCCGGATTCTGCTCAAGACTGGACAATGACATGATGTCCTTTGCCTTTGAAGCGTACAGTCGGAATTGCTCTTTAAACTTCCTAGTTAAATCAGAAAACTGGTCTATAGATTGGGCAGGCAGTTTAGTAAACCAGAGTAGTGCCACTCCTTCCAAGTATACCGGGAAGTACCGGCATTTAATTTCATCCGTCGACCTAGCGCCCGTCATGTGCCAGTCGTATTTGTACAGAAATTGATTGGGGTCGCTTGTCCCTCGGTAAGCTGGAATGGTCGGAGGAACAAACTTTCTTGGGAATTCAGCTTTCATAATTTTCTCAGTGAACAAAGTCTTACTTGGAGCGAACCCCCAGTCGTTCTCATCTTCATTTCTTTACATGCTCTCTTTCATGATTTGCCGTATCATTTCTGAGAGGTATTCCTCGTTGTTCAGAGGCTCTGTGGGGGCAATCATCAGCCATTTTCTCAGAAGTTTGCTTAAACAAACTTTCATGGAGAGTCGGTTGCGACCTTGTTACTCTGGCTTGGGGAGGTGCCCCTTCGGCAGTGCCAGCTGCCCTTTGAGGAATGTTTCTCCCTTCAGAGTTGTGAACAGCATCAGCAAAGTTTTCCTCATTATTCACTGGTTGATGGTTAGCTCCGAGCATAGCATTCAACCTTTCTAGCATTAAGGTGTTCTGGGTTTCAATCTACTGATATAACCCATATACAGCAGCATCTAACTCCACTCGTGTCACTCCAATGCTTGGAGCTGCTTGACTTGATGCAGGAGAAGTAGCAGTGTTATCATGAGTATCAATGGATCTTGTAAACTTGCGCCTTCTTCGGGAGCCATTATTTCCGACAAACTTCTGGTTCTCAAAGAAACTTTTTCCACAAACTCTCGTGAAGCAATGATGACAATATTCCTGAGTTCAATTCTCGGTGAAAGCACCAAAATGTTAACGCTAAAAATTGAACGCTAACACCCGGTGTGTGTAGTAAGGTTGTGAAAGCACCACCCGTGATACGGGAACAAGAAATAAGCAGTAAAATGGCAGAAAACGGTAAAAGACAGCGATTTTATAGTGGTTCGGCTTAAGATCAAGCCTACGTCCACTTTGAATTCTTTTATTGCTGATTTCGATTACAAGTTGATACAATGCACTTGAAATACAATTCACTTTGATCACAAAAACACTTCAGACTAGTAGATCAAACTTCGATGTGAATGATCTCCTCGAATTCATGTTGAATGTGGTAGATTTCTTTCAGAGCTTGTTGTAGTGTCTTGAATGTTTGGAGTTCTTCAAGTGTTGAATGAGTTATCAATTCTGCAGAGTAACGGTGCTTCAGAGAATGATCGAAAAAAGTCCCCTCATTGTTGGAGTTAGGGGGTATTTATAGGAATGATTCTAGGCGGAATTTAATCACACAAGTCCTAGGTCGTTCACGACCTAAAGTAGGTCGTAAGTCGGCGAGCAAATTAATAGGTCGCGCGCGACCTAATATAAGTCGTAGGTCGTTAAGACCACTTCTGTTAGTTAGGTCGCTAACTTTTTAACTCGGTAGGTCGTAACTTCTCATAGGTCGTTAGGTCGTAACTTCTCATAGGTCGTTAGGTCGTAACTTCCCATAGGTCGTTAGGTCGTAACTTCCCATAGGTCGTGGCATATCTTAGGTCGGTAGCTTTTTAGGTCGGCATGCTTTTTAGGTCGGCATGCTTTTTAGGTCAGCATGCTTTTTAGGTCGGCAGGTCGCGAATCAAAAGAGGGTTAACAACAATCTCACACCAGTCACCATGACTGACTCGGAGTTTATTATTTCCTTTCTAAACTCTGGGTGCCCATAATTTTCCACACGGGCAGCCTAGAGTTATGTTATCAGGATATTCTGGATATTCTGGAGCTTTGGAAGCAAGCTGGATGGCGAGACGTACTCCCGTACTTGTTTATTTATTCCGCTGTGTATTCTGTATGAGGACAAGTTTATATAACTGTCCATTGCTATATTGAGTTGTGTATTGACTCTGATTGATTTATGTATAAACTGATATAGTCTTTTGTTGTAAAGATTATTGATTTATCTATTATATATTGTTCCGCTGCGATATGTGAGATTCTGATGTTGTTCTGTTTCTGTTTTTCTATTCTTTCTTTTCTTCTGTCTACTTCTACCTCTTCTTTTTAACCCTAATGGTTTGGTTTTCCGGCATTTGATTGCGCGGCATTTGATACAGTGGACGTATTAATGTCGACTTTCGAGCGTAGAAAAATCGTGACTGTTACAAGTGGTATTAGAGCATCCGGTTAAGCGATAACCTTGGCTCTGTTTGGTGTTACTCATTAGAAATAGAGTCAGTAGTACTCTAGAATGAGTGTGAGTGTAATAATAGATATAAGAGCATATTTGTTAGTGAATACAAAATTTGTTTTGTATTGTGATGACTTATCGGTTGATTGTTTATAGATTCTGGTCGGTACAGTCTGGCCAACTGTAATCGATAGGGGTTTCTAAACTCTTAAACAAGATAAACTGACACAGTATTGTTTTAAAATAGGGTAAATGAAATAATTTTACCCAAAACTATTTTTGTGTAGAAAGGAAATGATTTTCTATAAATTATTATAGTATATGGATGCTTGGTTGTTAGGAAGAGATAATATTGAATTATTATCATTGTTATATGGAAATTGAATAAGGAAAAATTGGTATAACCAAAGATTTGGAGATAAATTCAATTAACAAATGAAATTTATAAATATGAATTGAAAGATAAGGAAATAAAATTCATATACGAATGGGATAAATAAAATTCCAAGAAAATATTTGAAATAAAATTCATTTATGGAATGAAATTAGTGATGTGAATTTATAAAGGAGTTTTATAAATGAATGAAATTTGATTTGAATCAATTCGATAAAAATCCAAACTTGGGAAAAAATAAAATAAAGTAGTTTAAATTCAAGTAAATAAACTTGATAATGTATTAATTCATGAAATAATGAATTGGAGATTGAATTGGTTAATTTAAAGTTGAATTGTGAATAAATAATAAAGATTGGAAATGAAGCTTGAGTTATAAATAGGAATTCAACTTGGAATGGTAAGCGGATTAAATAGGAATTGAAGTTGTATGGAGATTGGATTAAAATAAAAGAAGTGAGATGAAAATAAATCCAATTCTTGTGTGAATAAATTAAATATGGCTTTGGATATTCTATTAAGAGAATATCGTTGAATTTGCATAGAAATGGTTGTCGTTTGACGTAAACGAATATGTATAAATTCTATGAGTTAATAAAAGCATATAGAATTGATTTTTGAATCAATTAAAATGGGTTTGAGTTCATTTCGTTTAAAAATGAATAGAATTTGTTTGGTTAATGAAATAAACCGAATGTGAATATAGAATGCAAATTGAATTGAATGGAATAAATTAAAAATGAATTGAATGAAATTAATTGGCAATGCAAATTGAAAATCAAGTGGAATTAAAATAAATTGAATTTGTATCAATTTAAAAATTGGTTATATACTAGAATGGATATGAATTCGTTTTGTTTAAAAATGAATTGAATATAAGGAATTGCATTGTAAACCATTGAATTGAATGTGAATTGGATGAAAGCAATTTAATTTGTATTGAAATTTTATAAATTGCAAATGGAAAAGAATTTTGAATGTATTGCTAATGAAATCTATATATTTGTTATTGAAATTAAGTGAAATGTAAATAGATTTCTTATATTTGTCACTGACGTGTTTAAACTGAGTAAGTACAGGTTTTTGAAGCCGTTTGGCTGCATTTTGGGTTGCGAAAATGCTAATAATTAATCGCTTTGCTTAAAAATGCTAAAAAGGTACGCCTACGCAATACAAAATAGGAAATATGAACTGTTTTTTTTCCGACCGAGTGGGTCGATGTATATATATTTATATCTTTTGTCATATTGCAAAAGCTCCTCCGTACAAAGGAGACTCCACCAAAATTTTCTGAAAATTTTGGAAGTTAGAATTTTTTTTTGAAAAATTTGGAAAATTTTTGTTAACGGAAAATTGATATTCCAATTGTAATGAAAATGTAGAAATTGAACTAGGAAAGTCAAATTTTAGTTTTTGAAGATAAAATGAATTCAAATAAAATTGAAATAGTAAAATGAATTCCAATAAAATTGAAATAGTAAAATGAATTCAAATGGGATTGAAAATGCAAAGTTGAAAGAAAATGAATATATGACTTTGTTTGAAGTGAAAATGAATATAAGAAATATTGTATTGAACTTAAGTATGAAATTCTTAAGTAAAATTTAGAATTGAGAAATATCCTAAGTTAATAAGTGAATAAATTTAGCTGGAATGTTGTAATTGGACATTATTTGTTAAGTAAAATATATAGGGTATTTGGAATTGGATTTTGATTTCGAAGATAAATTCGAATTTCTTAACAAAAGGTATGTATTTGAATTTCAGTATGAAATTTGATGAGTTTCTGGTTTTGCCACTTGGCATTTTGTTTTCTATTGGGATCTGATAGTCCGTAGTGATGTTTTGTAGTCGTACCGTGTTAGCCGCACAAAGGAGACGCTGGCGAAATTTTTCGAAAATTTAAAGAGTTAGAAATTTTTGAGAAATTTTGGACAATTCACAAATTCGAATTTAAATTTTAAATTGAATTGTGAAGTGAAATAAAGTTGTTTGAACTTGTGAATAAGTTTGGAAAGTTAGTTAAAGTGATAACGAATCTTTAATAAAAAGATTGGTTTGAAAATTTGATAAAACTGTTTGGTTTTGGGAAAATGATAAACGGGGATTGGAGCATTCTTCTTTAACTTGTAATTTCGGGACGAAATTCTTTTAAGGGGGGAAGATTGTAACGACCCTGAATTTTTGACATTTGAAAAGTGAATATTTAATTGAGTTTAAATATTCGAATGATAGTTTAATTTGAAATTCAAATATCAGAATGAATTTGGCGATTAAATTTTTGAATTTAATTATTGTAACTGGGTAAAAATTTGAATCTTCAGTTTTGAGCCGATTAAAAATAATCTGAAGGCTTGGAAAATTCATATTGATTATACTAAAGATAATAAAAGCTTCAAAATCGAATTTGGAACTGTTTTGTTCAGTTTTGAAATTTAGTTGTTTAAATTGAATTTAAAAATAGCGTTCCGGGGCACAGTCTCGGAATTCGACGAAACCAGTTCCATTGGATCCATAATATTGTATTATTATCGGATTTCAATTTTCGTAGTGATCAGAGTTATTGTGTGATCGTATGATAAGCAAACGCGCTGATATAATATAACGAGATATATTTGAATATAAAAATATAAAATATAAAGGTTAAATCAGTAGCCATCCTAGCATCTGATTTCCGTCGACCTAGTTGTCTCCTCTTCTCGTTTAAAGCACGCTACCCTGTCTTCCTTTTTCAGAGCAATGTCGATCGAAAAGAAAAATAAAACGAACGAAACATTATTCTCGTTCCCCATTATCTCGTTCAAAGCAATATTAATGGCCGAGCCTCGTATAAAACTCGTTCTCCTCAAATCGAACAGAGTAAATCTATTTCACTCCCATTCCCTTATCGAGCGAATCAAATTCGTTATTCATTTGAAAACCGAGCCCCATCAAACAATCAGAAAAGAATTCATGGAAGCCTCGTTTGAATCTCGATCAGTCTCGAGAAGTCTGGAGCTCGAAAGGGGTCATGATGGCGATGTGGGGCCGAGTTTGGCGATCGCGATTCAAAGCATCGTTGTTGATGGGGCGATTTCGTCCGCGCGTGGGAGGCTGGACGATGTCATCGAGGCGATGAGGTATCGACGTGGTCAGGCGCGTGGGTTTCGATCGAGTGGTGGAGCTCGCGAAAAGTCGTGGGGCTCGAGTTGATGATGAAATTGCGTACGAAGTCGTGGCAGGCATTCTGGGGTTTGGCTCATGTGGGTTTCGATCGCGATGAAAGGAAGTGGCAAACTTCGCCGATGGCGATGGGTTTATGCTTGTCGATGAGCAGTAAGGTATAACATGTTTTCATTTAATTCTAAACATATGTACATTCAGTCAAAAGAAAAATGTTGAAGAAGTTTATAAAGATTTGATTTTTAATATGTATAAGTAAAGCAGATATATATATACATATATATACACTTTTAGTAAAGAATGTTTACTGTAATCAAGTTTAAACTGGAATTTAAAAAGGAAGTTATATTGCTATTACAGAAAATAAAACATAAAGGTATTGTCTAATTGACTTATCTAAAACTATTTAAATTACTAAAGAAAATTTATTCAAGGAAATTTACTTTCAAATTAAATTTTTAGTTAAATAAATTTGTTAAAAGAAATTGATTTAAAATAAGATCATTGGATATAAAAAAAATCACCAAACGAAAAGTGATTATCCGATTATTTCGATTGTATAATTATTTATACAAGGTCAAATACAATGATGAAATTAAGCCGGAATGGAAATGGACTGCAAAATAAATAGCAAAGGTGAGATCTTCTCACTCAAAAGGAAAATTTGATTTTTGCAGTTATTGATTGATTGCTGTTTGGATGTGATATTAGATCTAGTAGGATATATCTATATATATAGCAATATATATATTGGCATATGTATATATTGCAGTTGTGATTTCCCGCATTATAGAGCGGATGAGACCCTATGCACCGCATAATAGCGGATGATATTTTTATAAATCCCATATACCGCGATATTCCACCTCGAAGTGGAATTGGTATTGTGCTAACATCTGTGGATGCAGGGAAACAGGTTGGAGGGATCCAACTGGATTCCTCAAATTGTTTGAATATTATTTCATATGTGAATGATGTGATTTATTGATAATCTGTGGATGATTTATTGATAATTGAAATTGTTGAAGGCTAAAATTTAGTCGAATGTATTTTTGGTATCGTTGGATACCAGAAATGAAAATAAATTGGATTTTGAAATTAAAGTGGAAAACTTTAAGTGAATTTATTTTTAAGAATTGAATTTATTGAAAGAAGGAATTTTAAAGTATAAAAATTGATTTTTTTGAAATCTTACCGAATAAATTCCAAAAAATAAGAAAAGATATTAATAAATGAGTTTTGAATAAAAAGTTGAAGAATTCATTTAAAAATGGAATTTTGAATAATTTGGAAAGAACAAAGGAATTTATCTAAAAGTGATAAATTTTTAGAAATCAATTTGTAATTGATTTGGTATTTGAAAATGAATCTTTGGGAAATCGATTTGGAAATTTATTTGGAGTTGAAATAAATTTAGAAATCAAATTTGTAATTAATTTGGTGATGGAAAATAAATCATTGGAAAATTTATTTGAAATTGATTTAGTGTTTGAAAAATAAATTTGGAAGTCGATTTGCAAATGATTTGTTATTTGGAAATAAATTTAGAAATAAATTTGCAATGTTTTGTTCTATTGAAATTAAACTTAGAAATCAATTTGTAATTGATTCGATATTGAAATAAAATTAGAAATCAATTTGGAATTTGATTTTGGGGTTAAAAGTGAATTTTTGGGAATGTAAATTCAAAATGGAATTTATGAAATGAAAAGGAAATTTGTTTTAAAAATAAACGCTGATTTATTTTTAAAGTGTGAAAGTAAATTTACGGATTTGGAACGAAAATTTAAAATAAATCGATAAAGATTTATTAAATTGGTTTAAATGGACCATTTTGAAATGGAAGTGTATTTTCCTTGAAAAACCGAGTATATTCCAAAGTAGCTTTTAAAAATATAAATTAAAAGTTCTAAAGTTGGGTTTTAAAGGATATATTTGGAATATATTCCGTGTAAGGAAATTGATTTGAAATTTATTTTATAAAGCTGAAAGGTGAAAAATGATTTGAAATTGGTTTTCAAAGTGATGAAGTGTGGAAATAAATTTACTGATTGGGATGTAAATTTGAAATAAATCGATAAGGATTTATTTAATTGGTAAATGAATGTGATTTGAAATTTGTTTTCAAATGGTTGAAGTATTAACCATATATCGGGAAGATATTAATAATTTGGGGAAAATTATTTAAATTGGTTAATTGTTGTGAATGTTGTTGATAGTTAAATAACCGACTATCAATATTTGCCTTTGAAATGGCACTTGATTTGTTTTTTAAACAAACGCTTATTATTCGGTTTAGCCAGGAAATGACCTTTGTGTCAGATAACCCATTCCGAATAATAATACGACGATATGGATCATATTGAAGACCGGTGGTGAAGACCGGGTATTTTCAAAAATGAAAGGACAACTTGTCAAATGTCTCTGCACCGAGTTGCTCCGGTATAGAGATTTATATCACTCTTTTTGTGATGGGAAGTCCGATCGGGATTGTGAATACCCGGATTGCAAGGGCTTCTTTGGAAGTGCCTTCGGTTCTGTTCGAACCCGGAACAGACTTGTATGGTTACGTGTCTGACATTACATTTTGAGATATAAAGCTGATTTCTTTCAAATACATTTCTGTTGGTGGCGGAGAATTTATTCTCTTAGCTTAACACCCTTCTCTAAGACGTACGAGCTCAGAGGTTATGTAGTTGAAATTTATCAGCGATATATTCCCAATATGGTAATGTGGCATGCTGAGTGTTGCTGTGTGTTGATCATTTATTGATCAATTGTGATCAAAGCGTGGCTTTGTGAAAAAGCGTAGCTTTGTGGACGAGACTTCGTCAGACCTCACTCCCCGAAATGGTCGAAACAGGAATATGCGGCAAGGTTATGAGGGTCGTGCCCTTTAGTGTATGTCATTTCCTTCTAGAAAAGGGTGGTATCAGGTATGGAGCCATGGTATTTAACCTATGTGGATACTCCGATCTCTTTTATTGTGTGATTGTGTGTTTATCGAGGCGCCTCAGATAAAGGTCCCAAAGGACCGGGGGATGGCATATTCGTGAGTTACCTAGTTACAGGGGTAACCCGACCTTGTGTTGGCAGAGCGCAGTTGTCTCTCGGGACGTCCAGCCAGAGGCGATCCCATGTGGCAGTAGGAAAGGAAGTTCCTTAGCCTGACCATTTGTTTGAAATCCATTTCCCAATACTGAACTTGTACGGTTTTAGTTGTAGAACCTGCCATTTACTTATGGTGGTCACCACTGTTTAAATGGTAGCTATAGTAGGCATACGATACTGGTCGTATGCTGGCTAAGATTAATATTATACTTTTGAAATGTTTTCCATAATAGACATTAATAATAATAATCCAATGATTTGTGTAGTAAGCATCTTTAACTATCATAAGAAGAAATCTCCTCCAATTCTGCGTTTGCATTGTGTGTGTGGCGGGAGGTCTTATGGTAGTTTCATTTTCCAAAAGCATTGTGAATTAATTTTAGTTTCTTTGTGAAAATAACTGTTTTACGATCTCACACCAGCCACTATGACTGACTCGGAGTTTATTGTTTCCTTTCTAAACTCTGGGTGCCCATAATTTTCCACACGGGCAGCCTAGAGTTATGTTACCAGGATATTCTGGATATTCTGGAGCTTTGGAAGCAAGCTGGATGGCGAGACGTACTCCCGTACTTGTTTATTTATTCCGCTGTGTATTCTGTATGAGGACAAGTTTATATAACTGTCCATTGCTGTATTGAGTTGTGTATTGACTCTGATTGATGTATGTATAAACTGATATAGTCTTTTGTTGTAAAGATTATTGATTTATCTATTATATATTATTCCGCTGCGATATGTGAGATTCTGATGTTGTTCTGTTTCTGTTTTTCTGTTCTTTATTTTCTTCTGTCTACTTTTACCTTTTCTTTTTAACCCTAATGGTTCGGTTTTCCGGCATTTGATTGCGCGGCATTTGATACAGTGGACGTATTAATGTCGACTTTCGAGCCTCGAAAAATCGTGACCGTTACACCTTCATGTTGACTTCTCTCTGCACTTTGTCTTCGACTTGATTGCCTTGTCATAGCTTTTCAGATCTGAATTCTTAAGACTTCAAATTCAACTACCAAGCGGTAGAATCCTGAGTTCAATTCTCAGTGAAAGCACCAAAGTGTTTGCGCCAAAAATGGTCACAAACCCCAAATATTGTTAAAGCATCAGTGTATGAATACAGATCAACAATAAATGATCACAAATGACCGATCTAAGTAATGTCGAGGATAAAAAATGAAGAATAATAAACTTAAAACGGGAAGAAAAAGACAGAGACACAAGATTTTAGAGTGGTTCGGCGTATTTCCTACGTCCACTATGAAATTGATCGCTTTATTGATGTTTCTTTGATGATTACAATTGATTGCAGCGAATTACAGCGAATTAAAGTTATGAGATTCGAGTACAACAGCAGTAATGGAGTTTAGAGTTGAATCCGGTAGAGTCTCGGCGTTGGAGAGTCAAAAAGATCCTTTTTCTGTAGACCTTGGGGCTCTATTTATAGGCGTAGGAGGCTGATATCGCGCTTTGATCTCGGGAGACTTCTTCTGGCACGTGGGTGGGCCCACGCGATCGATCTCATGAAGTTTCGGCTCGATTCGTGATCGATACGAACGAATTTCGTATCGATCGAGATTTGATCCAATCGAGTCGAAACTTGGCATGGACCTTCCTTAGTTCGTACGTAAGCTCCTGTGAAAATTTCATAGCATTTGGACTTGTGGATTATGAGATATGATTGATGCAAACTTGGGTTTCATGTATGCTGCTCTGTTTGAATCGATGCTTTTCGAATTGATTACTTCAAATCGGTTATGGGCACGTGTTCAGGAGATGACGTGGCACGTGATTTTTGGATCAATCCACTTTCGATGCAGAGTTGACCGAGTCGTTCCAATACTTTCGCCTCGTTCATATCGATATCAACTACCATGTTCGTATCGAAGGAAGTGGTTCCATTCGTGTCGATTAATGTGTCTCTATTCGAACCGATCAATGTGGCTCTGTTCGTATTGATTGATGTGCCCTTGTTCGTATCGATTGAAGTGTTCCAACTTGATGGATACGAACAAATAGGCAATGGAATGGATACGAATAGTGATTGTTCGATGGATACCAACAATGACTGTTCGATGGATACGAACAGTGATTCTCAGATGGATACGAACGGTGACACCTGATGGATACTGACTACTGTTGCTCGATTGATTCGAACAAGGCTCTTTAGCCGATGGATATGAAATGGTGTGCTCTGGATCGATGTGAAAAATGGATGAGAACCGAGGGATGCGAAATGGTGGATGCGATTATACTAATTTTCTTTGACTTGTATCGATCATATCTCGAGCATACGAACTCGGATTGACTTGAAATTTGGAATGTTGGCTTTTACTGCTTTGCTTGTTATGCCTTGTCAATTGTAGCCTGATCCGGACTCGGAAAAAAATTATCGACATCCATAGCAAACTTGCGCATACTCAACATTCGGGATGAGCGATCCTTGGTTTCCAATCAATTCCTTGATATCTCAGCCTTGCCAAAAGGCGGGATAACATTTGGAAACTTTACCACCAAGCGCCAAGGGGCGATCGCAATCTTGAAATCATTTAGGGTTGGTCGGCCCAATAATATGTTTTAGGCAGAATATCCATCCACAAAAACGAATGAATCTGGATAATCCTCCAAGGTTCATCTCCTAGCTACATCGGTAGTTGATGCAACTAATCAGAGATGTTGCCTCTTCGGTAAATCTCTAAAGGTTGGATTTACAAGGCAACAAATCCCTTTCGTCAAGCTGCATCCCATCGAGTGTTTCCTTTAAAAAGGATATTCAATAATCTTCTGCTATCTATCAGCACTCGGTGAATAACAGCCAACCAATCACAATCGTGATTGACATTGGATTGAGTGTTGGTTCCTCGACCTCATTTGCCACCCTATTTCGAAAGACAATGACATCACCAATCCTTTGTTGTTGCTTCGTAGGAGCACCATCCTCGATAGCATAACACATTTCTAATGTATCATGCTTTAAGGAACTCCCATAGCATTCCATGACATTCCAGCTCTTATCCATAAGATATATACCTTCAAATATGGTGTTGTTCACAAAGTTACACTTTGACGATCTCATACCATCTCTAATGGTCCTTTCCAAGTTGCCTCGAGGTGGTTGCCTCAGTCATTTATTATTTCCTTGCCTGCCATCTTGTGAGCTCCTCACATGTTCCTAGAATTGTTTCTTCCCACTCAGATCCTCAATCATGTCCTTAGATACCAACACTCGATGGTATTTTGTCCATGGGGTTGATGGAACCTACAATACTTCCTGGAGCGCTTCTCCTTATCTATTACCTCTTTCAGACTAGGCTTCCTATATTTAACCATAACGTGAGTTGAAGGGTATATATTTTCTATGGTGTCATTTAATTCTTTATACTTTCCTTCTCGAAAGAACCATAAGCATTTCTTGGAGTCTTACCTCCTACCCCAACGCTGTTATTTTTGCTCTTATTTCGATTTCTACTATTATCATCCTGCTTGACATCCACATTGCTCTTCACGATGCTTCTTGGTCCATCATGATCGCCGGCGTCAATAACATCCTCCAATCTGCCACTTCTAAGCATATAAATTAGTTTGCCTTCCTATAAAAGTCCTTTATGGTAGTAGGTTTCTTCATCTTTAGCTATCAACTTGAATATTCCCTTTTGTTTACTCCACTTATCAAAACCATCAAAATAATATCATCTTTATTGTTTTTAACCTCCATTACAACGGTTTTGAATCCTCTAAAAAAAATTTCAAGGTCTCATTGGACCTTTAATGTAGATTAGCTAAAGACATCGTGTCCTTAGAGTAGACCAGGTGAACTCGAAACTATTCCAATTTTTTTTAGCATATTCATCATAAAGAGATGTGGACCTAGGTTCCATTATGAAGAACCACATCAAATCCATAGCCTTGAGAAAGAGGTTCTATACTTCTCAGCATCATCGACTTTGGCACCATCCATATGTCAGCCATACTTCATCAGGTAGTACATTGGATCTGTCAACCCATTATAGCTTGGCATTATCGGGATAATGAATTTCTTAGAGTACTTAGCTTCTCTAATCTCCTCAATAAAGGGATTCCAAATAGCGGCGGTTTCCTAATAATCATCTTGTTGCTGATTTTGTTGAAGTAATTTTTAAATATCACCATCAAGCACATTATCACGTGTTCATCTTGTTGAACTATCATGGCTCGCATGACGATGCGTAGGTCCCTTTGTCATTGGGAAGTCCATTAATATAATTCTACAATATGTTCGACATAGATTACATCCTTTTTATATGCGTCCAACTGTATTTCCTCCAGCGACTCTGTCCTAAGAACCAATATCTTGTCCAACATCATCACCATCATTTCCAGAGCATTCAAAAGGTTCACTTGGGCACCGGGTCAACTAGTATCGACCCGTAATGGATCTGCATTGACCCGACCGCGAGTTAAAGCTTTGGCTCTAGTTCTTCTCCTTTGATTCTTTATCACTCTGGCACCACCTTCTCACGCTTTCTACTTTTATACCTATGTCAGTTTATAAATCTTTCTTTGCTTGAATTCAATTACAAATCATCTTTATCATCTTAATGTTTTTGATGAGATCCTTTTCCTTGGTGGGGTTTCATTATTATTAAAGAAAATTGCTTCTTCATTTCTTCCACGATGGCAAGTTGAGAGCTTTGCATCTTCTTATCAATATCCATGATCGTCCTATCCAACTCTTGCTTCATCACTACTTGTGGTTGCTTCGAAGTTCCTTCATGCATTTTCTTTATTAATTCATTGTTTTGAACACTTAGGTTCTTATACTACTGGGGTTTCATTACGTGTAGCTTTCTTTGGAGCAATTCTCTTTGGATTTTTGTGGATATTTTCTTGAAATCCTAGTGCTATTCATAGATTCATTCCTGATCTTTTTCTCAGTGAAAGCATCAAAAAATATTTGCATATAAAACAAAAAACCCTCAACTGAATGAAAATGAACTAAAATAATAGGGAATTGCAAGAAAATAAAGAGAAATACAAGATTTTTGTAGCGGTTCGGCAAATTCTACGGCCTTCCACCATTTTGGTTTTTTTGTTGATCATTTATTATTATTATAATTTAATTTCATTGGTATATCAGATATGAGATTGCTCAATCTCGAATTTAGTAGAGTCTCTATGCCAAAGTTGGTCAAAAATTCCAAAAGTCCTTTTCCATATGTTAAAGATAGCAATTTATAAATGGATCCATGCACTAGAATTTCCAGATCTTCTTTTAAATAGTTAAAATAATCATATGTGACAAGTTGGAATGAAGAACGAAAAAAACTTGCCCAAACACAATTTTTTGATCAATCGATACCGCTCGAAGGAATAATTTGTATCAATTTATACATTGACCAAATCTTTTCCTATTTCCTCTAAATTTCTTATGTCTTCAAGTTTTGAGTCTTCAGATGAAAAATAATAATTTGGATCAATCAGTACTGGCCCAACCCCAACCTTTAAAACTGTCATTTTCTTTAAAATATGTATAGAATCATAGTAGAATCAAAGTGGGTCCAAAATGCATCTTTTGGACCATCAATATCGATTGATGGGTCAATCGGTAACGATCGTTTAAATTTGTCCCAAACTTGAACTTTTCCATAGGAATTTCATCCTTGATCTAATCTAAGCTTTTTTATTCATTCCATTATCATTTCATAGTCTAATTCCATCGAAATATCGCTCGGTTCAAATAGTGAATTATAAATATATTATTTATGTTGGTTGATACGATGGTTTCTAGATTTTATTTAGTGGTTATGTGTAGAACTGACACAAATTTGGGATTAATGGTCATTTGCATGATTTATAATTCATTATGTTTATATCACGAGTTAAAATGCAATCTAGAGGTTGTAGGATCGATTTCACCCTAGAGGAGGGGTGAATAGGGTGATACTATCAATTATAAAAAATTATTGCGAAAGTTTATATAAAATAATTTCAATACAGATCACAGAATAATAGCAGCACAGATAATAGCAGAACAAAAACTGAACACACAAATTTACCCAGCTTCGGCAAAACCTGCCTACGTGCAGCCCCCAAGGTTTCTACTAGAAATTAGATAGTCAGACGCTTACACACGTAAACTCGCGACACCCGCTATCGACTAACCTAACTCTACGCTCAAAACCCTGCCACAACTCAGCCACTGAGTTGCGAATTCTCAAACTACGCCACGTAGTTTGTACCCTAGTCACACGACTAGAAATTACAACTGTTTAAAAGAAGAATTCAAATTTAAAAACAAAATAAAAACAACTCAAAAACCTAATTTAAAATATACCAAAGCCTTATATAATTAATTAGACAAGACCGGCCCACAAACTTCCCTCTTTATTTCTTTAACTATGTCGGCCCGTTCCTTGTTTGTGATAATGGCTTCTTCGATCGTTCCTTTCTAATAAAATTAGGGCTTGTAACAATTGAGGCTGCCGAATTTATTTCTCGATCGAATGATGATTCGACGTTCGTTGCTTTTGTCGATCGATGGTTTCTTCGTCTTGCACACGGCTGCTCCTCGATGATTGAGTTTGACTTTGATTCCGGTATCTGATTTATGCCTTTTGTTTTCTGGATTGAATGCTTGAACTCGATGATTTAAATTGCCGATGATGATTGGTTTATATAGGAGTCGAATTCCTAAATTTTCGTTCGTCTGATTTTTTCAATATTATGCTTTCGGCCGTTTGATCATTGCTTGGATGCTTGAGATTTCACTGACTGATTCAAATTCATATATTTTCGTATAGTTTGATACTTGTTTCCCATGGCTTTGAATCTGAACTGTTCGTTTCCTTACCACCACGTCTCTGACCTGTTCAACTTTGATTTCGATCACTAGATTTGGTTTCTTGACAACCACGGTTTTTGAAACTGCTGTTGACATTTCTTTGTGCTCGACTCTGGTTACTTGTGTTCATCCATGATTTCGGCTTTGACCTTTTCTGATGATATTGATTTCACTGTGACTTTGGTTACACCTTGCTTTGACTTTGGCTTGATTATTCTGTATCATACTCGACTTTGGCCATGACTTGTTCAACATGAAATTCCTGATGGTATTTTTTCGACCTGAAGCTTGAACTTGTAATATACACACATAGTCTTCAAGTTTGAGTTTGCATTGTGATCTTTGACACTGCCTGACTATATGCATACATTTAGCTGGTACACATTTGTGATGAGTTGCACTGAGATATACATGTGCACCATTGCTGTATCACCATATAGTTTGTATTTGTACATTTGTCTCTGGTTTCACTTTTGTTTATTTGTGCAGTTCTCTGGTCTAATTAGTATTGCATGTATGCTTCATTGTATCCATCATGTTGTCATTTGGTCTTGATGTTGTACTTGATTGTGCACTTGAATATGTACAGATGTGACTGCACTTGCTTGGCCATTTTGTACTTCTGGTCTGGTATACATGTGCACTGCCTATATCTGCGTACATGTTGTAGCTTGAGAATGATTTGTGCTTGATCATTTCATGTTGATTTTTGAAATTGTACTTGAGTTGAATCCAGTTTCAAAAACTCGGGTTTGACCTTGTGGTCGTGACGTGACATTATTTTTATTGCTCTTGAGTTGAACCCGGTTTTTCATTTGGGTTTGACCCGTGCTCACCTGTCCCTGTAATTATATCAAGTGTATATACCGGTGTGCACGGTCGTGTGGCATGTACAGTGATACACTGTGCATGTCACAAGCTGTTCGTATATGATGAATTCAGATTTAAATGATGACGAACAACCCAAATAACTGAGGCAAATAAAATTTTCAAAATCACATTTTATTTTATACTGCAAAATATTTCTTTTTCAATTTTACTGCGTCAGTGTGTATTTTTGCAGATTGCTCAGATGCTGGATTCAATCTGGACTGAAGTTGAAGATAAAATATGAGTTGAGTGAACGAGTGATATGTAGTGAGGTCAAATGTAAATGTGAATCGTGATGTAGTCAAATTTGTATTGTAGTCAAAATTGTGTATTTATATAGTGAGAGCTTGAATTTGGACTACTCAAAATTGTAATAAATACTTGTTTGAATAAAATATCTGTTTGAATTTAAATTCTGTGTTATTTATTTTATTTAGCAAATATTAATAGTACAATAACAAATACATTAAAATGAATATATATATGTTTATTATCATCAAAAATCATATATACGCATATTCAACAATCTCCCCCTTTTGATGATAACAAACATATATTTAAGATTTTGAATATATTAAATGTATTTGATTATTCAGTTTGCTCCCCCTATTTGAATGCTCCCTCTCTACACAAAACTCCCCCTTCATGTATGCATGAGAATAAAAATATTCAAATGAGCCTTGATGCAATTAGAAAATATTCGACCTTTATTCACCAAAATCTAAACTTTTCTCTCCCCCTTTTGTTATTAGCAAAAGAGTAATAGTGTTAGAAAAATAGAGATAAAGTGATGGACATTAAAACAATATTAATTCCCAATCGAGTATAAATATTAAATTTCAATAAAAAATCAAACAAAAATCATAAATACTCTGTTTGACGCATATTCCACTTTAGAATGATAGGGATGATGTCATCATATAAAACCATATAGTTGTGTCTATTTGTGGTATATTTATATCAGGAATTTGAATATCTACTAACCATGCATAACCGTTAGGACTTTTAAATGAGATTAGTAGTATTCCAAAATTTTAAAAAATAAATGAATTCAAGTATCTTCTAACCACGCATAACCGTGAGGACTTTTAAATGGGATTAGAATCAACTTGTCTATTTAATTAATCAATTTTGATATGCGTTCCATACATGCATAACCGTGAGGACTTTTAAATGAGCATGGAAGCACATAATCAAAAATCCAAGTAATTCACCCATGCATAACCGTGAGGACTTTTAAATGAGAGTGAATACTTTGGATGTTTTTATTTGTTAAAAATATACTAAAATGAAAAACAATGAATGATTCCTGTTTAAAATACCACATATTGACATACTATATTGGATTTTGATGAGTGATGGTCGATAGAAATATGATAGAAATAGAAATGGTCATAGAATATTTATCAATAAAAAGTTTTTATAACTCTTGTTTAAATTTCTAAAGAAATTTACTAAATATATTGTCTTGAGTTATAATATATGATTAATATCCACACACATCACTTTTTCAATCATTATATATCTTTTCGATAATTAGTAGGGGGTCAGATTAGTTAATGTAGTAATTTAAAATCAATTTCAAAAATAATTATAAAATCAATTTTTCTGAAATAACAAATCTGAAACAAGGTCAAAAATGATTTTCTTGAAGGGTTTATCTAAGAAAAATATCTGTTAATTGAAAATTATTTGAAATGAAAAATATGCAGATATTTTCTTTGAAAAACGTTGCAATTACTGAATGTTAAATCACGTTCCACTAGTAATTTTTCATCAACTAGATTGCCAGTGTAATCTGCATCTGAATTTTTCTTTCACTCAACATTATCATTGTTTAAATGTTATAGACCAGACTTGTGAACCTGAAACAAATTTCTTTGAAATCATTTTAACAGCATTTTTTAATGAAGTTCTCTTGAATTTGAATTGAAGCCGTTGAAATAAACAAACAGTGATCATAGTGTCAGAACAAATATATCCACTTGTAGCATGAGTAGTCAGTAATCAATCAAATATCATAATTCATCCAAGCAATTCTATTTAAAGGTGATTAGTCAACATTTTGAATAAGTCAGAATTAACATTATCAATCATTTCACATAACTGGCTGATTTAATTCAGATTATGGTGCAGATTATCACATTTAATATATCGTTCAAAATAAATATCATTACCTGTTTTACCTTTTTGATAATTTTTCGTTGTTGCCCATTGTGAATCTGTCACCTTTATATTAGGCTAAGGAACTCTGAATTGTCGCCTGTTGTGTGTCTGGAACAGCCAGAATCCAGATAACACTGATGTTGTTCCTTAGCCTGCCACCACACCTACACAATAAAAGGTTTTTGTGACCTATTTGTTTTTATAGGTCCATTGTTGTTAGTTGCAGAATATTTTGAAAAATAATTTTGTGGAGACCCATAACTATTTATATATGTTCCTTTTGGCACCCAGATTTGTTTAGATTTTATATAAGTGCCTTTTGGAACCCAAATTGGAATTGTTTTCATGTGTTTGGGTCTATACCAACAATTATTTTGATTTTGTCCAATTTTTCTACAAATTGTGCACATTGAATTGACTTGTTTAATTTTACTTCTATACTGTTCTGTTTGAGTATACCCAAGTCCTTGTCTATCAATATTGACCGATTGTTTCCTTAATAGCATATTCAATGATTTTTTACTTTTGGAAAACTTATCTAAAGTAGTAGACAATTGTTGGACTTGTGATTTGAGTGATTCGTTTTCATTCAATAATTGTGTGCACTTTTTGATAGAATTTTCTCTCCTTGTGTTTTCACTCTCTTTTAAAATCAGAATTTCATTTTCAAGCGATTTCATTTTAATTTCTGATTTTTTAATTTCTTCTTCGAATGTTGGACACTTATCACACTTAGGGATTCTACTTTGATAGTTTTTAACTAATTGATCAAGTTGTTCATTTAATTCTATCAAACTATCTTTTTGTGATTCTAGTTTAGCGTATCTTTCCCTAAGTCGTTCAAAACAGCCATTTACTTCGTGGAAATAAATAAGCAACTCAAAATGGGTAAGTTTTGATACCTCACTTGGCTCGTCATCGTCACTGTCGGTTATATCACCTCGAAGACACAATTCTGCTTTTTCACTTTCACTTCCAGTGCTTTGATCATCCTCGTCTGTTTCATCCCAAGTGGCTGCAAAACTTTTCTTTTTTGTTTCTTTCCACGGCTGAATTTATTTTGTGGACAATCGGGCTTGATATGATCGGGTTTGTTGCACTTGTAACAGATGATCTTCTGTTCTTCCGAGTAGTCTAGTGCTTTGGCTATTCTGCTTTTTAATTTTTGATTTAGAGCTGAATTTCCATACTTGTGATTCCACTTTTTGAATTTCCTTATTAACAGCTCTAGTTCTGCTGCACAATCATCATCGTCATCATCATCACTTTCAGTTGTTTCTTTGAGAGCTATCGATTTCTTTCGAGTATCACCTCCTTCTCGTTCTTCCTTGAATTTTATCTCTAGCTCGTAAGTGGTGAGATTTCCGATAAGTTCTTCAACTTTGAGTTGTTTCAAATCTTTTGATTCTTGAATGGCAGTTACTTTGGCTTCAAAACTTCATGGAAGGACTCTGAGGATTTTCCGGACTATTTCCAATTCTGTGTATGATTTTCCGAGAGCTTTTGATTTGTATACGATATTGGAAAGTCATCCGTACATCTCTTTGACATTTTTTTCCTTCGCCATTGTGAAATTCTCGTATTCGCTGCTTAGCATGGCAAGGTGAGATTCTTTGACTTGAGACGTTCCTTCGTGAGTCACTTCGAGTGTATGCCATATTTCCTGCGTAGTTAGACAATGTGAGACACGATTAAATTCTATATGATCCAATGAACAAATAATAAAATTCATAGCTTTAGCATTTGCATTCTGTAACTTATTTTCTAGATCTGTCCATTATTCCTTTGGTTTTTTAATTTCCTGATTATTTTCAATTATAGTTGGCGCTTTATACCTCGTTTCAACAATATCCCAAGCGTCAATGGTTTTCAGAAAAATTTCCATCCTATTTTTCCAGTAAGCATATTCACCATTGAACATTGGTGGTCTTACTATTGACTGACCCTCAGCAAAAGCATTATTAAAAGAAGTCATTTTTAAAAAAATTCAAATTTTTAAAACAAAAATTGATTTTTGAAAAATCGAATTTTTGAATCAAAATTTTGACTCTATTCCTAGCTCTGATACCACTTGTAGGATCGATTTCACCCTAGAGGTGGGGTGAATAGGGTGATACTATCAATTATAAAAAATTATTGTGGAAGTTTATATAAAATAATTTCAACACAAATCATAGAATAATAGCAGCACAGATAATAGCAGAACAAAAACAGAACACACAAATTTACCCAGCTTCGGCAAAAACCAGCCTACGTGCTGCCCCCAAGGTTTCTACTAGAAATTAGATAGTCAGACGCTTACACACGTAAACTCGCGACACCCGCTATCGACTAACCTAACTCTACGCTCAAAACCCTGCCACAACTCAGCCACTGAGTTGCGAGTTCTCAAACTACGCCACGTAGTTTGTACCCTAGTCACACGACTAGAAATTACAACTGTTTAAAAGAAGAATTCAAATTTAAAAACAAAATTAAAACAACTCAAAAACCTAATTTAAAATATACCAAAGCCTTATATAATTAATTAGACAAGACCGGCCCACAAACTTCCCTCTTTATTTCTTTAACTATGTCGACCCGTTCCTTGTTTGTGATAATGGCTTCTTCGATCGTTCCTTTCTGATAAAATTAGGGCTTGTAAGAATTGAGACTGTCGACCTTATTTTCTCGATCGAATGATGATTCGACGTTCGTTGCTTTTGTCGATCGATGGTTTCTTCGTCTTGCACATTGTTGCTCCTCGATGATTGAGTTCGACTTTGATTCCGGTATGTGATTTATGCCTTTTGTTCTCTGGATTGAATGCTTGAACTCGATGATTTAAATTGCCGATGATGATTGGTTTATATAGGAGTCGAATTCCAAAATTTTCGTTCGTTTGATTTTTTCAATATTATGCTTTCGGCCGTTTGATCATTGCTTGGATGCTTGAGATTTCACTGACTGATTCAAATTCATATATTTTCGTATAGTTTGATACTTGTTTCCCACGGCTTTGAATCTGAACTGTTCGTTTCCTTACCACCACGTCTCTGACCTGTTCAACTTTGATTTCGATCACTAGATTTGGTTTCTTGACAACCACGGTTTTTGAAACTGCTGTTGACATTTCTTTGTGCTCGACTCTGGTTATTTGTGTTCATTCCTGACTTCGGCTTTGAACTTTTTTGATGATGTTGATTTCACTGTGACTTTGGTTACACCTTGCTTTGACTTTGGCTTGATTATTCTGTATCATACTCGACTTTGGCCATGACTTGTTCAACACGAAATTCCTAATGGTATTTTTTCGACCTGAAGCTTGAACTTGTAATATATACACATAGTCTTCAAGTTTGAGTTTGCATTGTGATCTTTGACACTGCCTGACTATATGCATACATTTAGCTGGTACACATTTGTGATGAGTTGCACTGAGATATACATGTGCACCATTGCTGTATCACCATATAGTTTGTATTTGTACATTTGTCTCTGGTTTCACTTTTGTTTATTTCTGCAGTTCTCTGGTCTAATCAGTATTGCATGTATGCTTCATTGTATCCATCTTGTTGTCATTTGGTCTTAATGTGTACTTGATTGTGCACTTGAATATGTACAGATGTGACTGCAGTTGCTTGGCCATTTTGTACTTCTGGTCTGGTATACATGTGCGCTGCCTATATCTGAGTACATGTTGTAGCTTGAGAATGATTTGTGCTTGATCATTTCATGTTGGTTTTTGAAATTGTACTTGAGTTGAATCCAGTTTCAAAAACTCGGGTTTGACCTTGTGGTCGTGACGTTACATTATTTTTATTTCTCTTGAGTTGAACCCGGTTTTTCATTTGGGTTTGACCTGTGCTCACCTGTCCCTGTAATTATATCAAGTGTATATACCGGTGTGCACGGCCCTGTGGCATGTACAGTGATACACTGTGCATGTCACAAGCTATTCGGGTATGATGAATTCAGATTTAAATGATGACGAACAACCCAAATAACTGAGGCAAATAAAAATTTCAAAATCACATTTTATTTTATACTGCAAAAATATTTCTTTTTCAATTTTACTGCGTCAGTGTGTATTTTTGCAGATTGCTCAGATGCTGGATTCAATCTGGACTGAAGTTGAAGATAAAATATGAGTTGAG
The DNA here is from genome assembly GCA_030737815.1 of Allium fistulosum. Taxonomy (NCBI): domain Eukaryota; kingdom Viridiplantae; phylum Streptophyta; class Magnoliopsida; order Asparagales; family Amaryllidaceae; genus Allium; species Allium fistulosum. Next base: position 1,095,098,468 of record CM060903.1, read on the forward strand.
TGAACGAGTGATATGTAGTGAGGTCAAATGTAAATGTGAATCGTGATGTAGTCAAATTTGTATTGTAGTCACAATTGTGTATTTATATAGTGAGAGCTTGAATTTGTACTATTCAAAATTGTAATAAATACTTGTTTGAATAAAATATCTGTTTGAATTTAAATTCGGTGTTATTTATTTTATTTAGCAAATATTTAATAGTACAATAACAAATACATTTAAATGAATATCTATATATGTTTATTATCATCAAAAATCATATATACGCATATTCAACAGAGGTTTGTTTCTAGATAATTGGCTTATAGTCTATGACATAATTACGTAATAGTTGGGATGATGTTAGATAATGATTTATATGATGATGAACTTGTTATAAATGAAGTTTAGATCTTGTTATATATTAAATTTGATTGATATAGTGAAGTTTAGTATGGATACTAGAAAATGGTTAAATATTGACTTAATCTTCTGATGTCAATTCTATCCCAAAGGCGTGTTAGGGTTATCTCGTATGTGGCAATGAGGTACGATGGTTTGGTATTGGAATAGTCCTACATCGCTAAAGAACTTGGAGAAGTAGTGTATAAGTATGGGTGGGTAGGCACATAACATCTGGGGATTCCTTTTATTACAATAAAGTGTATGCCAACTCATATGCATACACCACATGCTAGAGATGGGGATGTTGGTCCAACCACCATTATAGAACAAGTGATATTAGAGCCGAATGTTGCGAACTAAGCTATTTAGTCAAAATAATGCTATCAAAGTACTCAAAGGGGTTGTGAGTCAAGGGGGAGATTTTCATGGTTGTCTTGCACGTGGCAAGGAGGAACGATGGTTTGGAATTAGAAGTCTCACACCGGTAAATAACTTGGAGAAGTGATGTATTAATATGGGTTATGGGAGATACCCTAATACTTATGTGAAATGGATCTTAAGGTTATTATAACATTAAAGGGTGGTGAATAGTGTATTTAAACTTGTTAGTACCTTAACTTGTATTTTTAAACCTATCAATTTAGAATCAAAATCATAGGAAAATAACAATATAAATGTAGAATAAATAGCAATAAAATAGAAAGATCGACACTAGGAATTTTTATACTGGTTTGGATTCCAAATCCTACATCTAGTCACATACTACATGTAAAATTTACACCATAACAAAACCTTGCAATTTAGCGGATGGCAAGAACACCTATACAACTTGGCTTGAATCGAGTGGCAAGTACACCTATCCTGACTTTCCACGGGTGGTAGGAAATGCCTAGCCTCTTGACTTTTCATGGGTGGTTAAGAACTCATATACAATTTTGAGTTTCTGCGGTTGGCAGATACACCATTACAATTCAAGTTGTAGAGAATAATTTTATAAAAAAATCATATCTTTCAAATAAAAAATCTCTCAGTCTTTGGTGCAATGGTCCTAGAAACCACCTATAAAAATTTGTAATTGAAATCTTTAAGGTATAAGATGAGACCAAAGATAGAACGATAAAGAACTGAAGTAAGAACTCTTTGTTCTTTTGTAACCATCAAAGTAATAAGTACATCAGAAAATACTTCGAATATCTAGGGTAACCATCAAAGTAATGAGTACATTAAAAAATACTCCGAGTACCAAAGTTCCCTTCGCACATATATCCAAGCCCTTTATCGTTCCATCTATTTTCCTTCATCATCACGATACCCTTCAATGTTCCTTTCTCCATGATAGAACCCTTCATCGTTCTATCCATGATTTCCCATCAACGGACCTGCCATCGTGGAACATCATCATCATGACTCCGTCAATCGAGCAGCCATCTTCAGAACACTTCTAGATCTCCACATCGGTCGTAGAATCAACACATCAAACTTCCAAAACCAGCACGTCGAAGCATCACACCTTTGCCTCATCCTTCTATCGACGATCTTCATTATGTAGTAACCATCAAAATTGAATGTCGAACGACCAAACAAACGCACATGCATTCACACTGAGACACCATGCACACATCCCTTAAGCCACACCTCAATTTTCTACAACTAACATGATCGGTATAGACCATGTTTGTCGGTAAAAGTTGGTGTAACGACCCACTATTTTGGACCATTTAAATCGACAATAATCCACACATGTCCGACTTGAATAATTCAAAATAATATATTGTTAATTTAAATTTGGCAAAACTTAGCATATACAATAAATAAATAATCACAGATCACAGACACGGAGTAATATAACAATAATGCAGCGGAAACAAAAGAATAGTAGTTCATGAAGCTACTATATATATATCAGAGTTAAACAAGATACAACAGAAGTCTCGAATACATAGATATCTCAATACAATAGTCAAATACAAGATCTGAATACATCACTGGAATCAACTGAATAACTGAAAGCTGGATAGATAGCTGGATCTCCATGCGAAGCTCCAACTCCAAAGGTGAGTCTCGAATACTGTATCACTCAGTCTGACCCGAGCGTAAAGAAAACACAAAACACTCGAGTCAGGATTAACATTCTTATATCAATAAATCCAACTAAAGTGAAATAACAACTGAAATACAAATAACTCAAAGGATGTTTGGGATAACCATCCCTTAAGGATCCGTTAAACTATCTACTATGTAATAGTGTATGCTAAGTATATAATGTCTAATCAGTAAGGTACGATATCAAAATAGCGTTAAGTCATGGCCCATTCCACCCTTAACACATTTTATTCCCAAGAGCATATACAAGACCGTAGTTTCCCCAAAACCGGAAGTCACCAGAGGGCAATCCATATACTAAAGGTACAAACCAAAATCGTAGTGGTCGCGAATAGGATAATTAGTATGACAAGGTACATGAGGCGATACCAACTAGGATACTAGTAGTTGCCTGATCCGGACTGATGTTGGGCATAGCAGCTACTACCCCAACACCGCGAAACAACACTCCCAAATCAAGGGGTGCACCCAAATCTAATCACAAAAGTAATAGATATGGTATCGAAGAAGTGTGTCCGCTAGAGATGGCGATCCTCAATGGCCCGGCGCGGCTCCTGTTTTAGTCATGTCAGGGGTCATCCAAAAATCGTTCTCTTTCTTCAGTCAACGCGTTCACCAAAACCATCCACTTCGTTATGGATCAACACTCCGCGTATATTAGTTATTAAAGTGGTTTCGGTATCGACAGAGAGTATGTCCATATCCGATCCCGGTCTCTTTAATAACTACGTATTATTACACCGATGGTCATTTAATAAATTTTCAAAATAGTTATATTTCTAAACCGACATATCATTGCCATTTTAAAACCATATAACTACGATATCACTTTTCCTTCAAATAAATCCATTTTCAAAATCATAAGTCTTTTAAAAATCATAACACTTTGGAAATCAAAACTTGAAATTCATAACACTTTGAAATCCCAGCACTTTCCTCTTAAATAGTTTAGATATTCACAAATCAATTTACATAAACTCGAATTCCAAAATTAAAATTTAATTAAATCTCAAATCATCAATTTCAATTCAATTTAGTTTCTCAATAAACCCTTTCAAATTATCGATTTCAAATGCCTATTTGAACCATAAATAAACCATTTCAATTTCAATATATTTCAAAGTTTAAATATCCGACATTTCAAAACTAAATTCGATAATTAAATTTATGTCCCAATTTAATTTCATTACATTTAGTTTCTGAACTATTTCTTTAATTATTTCAATACATCGAAATACAACTTCAATTTACAAATTTATATAAACAAAATATCCTATATAAATTTTATATAAGTTTGAAATATTCATGTAAGCCACTTCTTAATTAATTCAAGTTATAAAACATATCTTAAAATCTCAAATTTAATAGATTTCAAATCAACTTATTTAAGTATAATTCTTAAATAATTAAGAATTCCAAATCAATTCAAATTTATCTTTCAACCTGAAACATTATAAATTCTATATTTAAAATATAATTTTTACATAAATACTTAAACATATTTCATATTTGATTCAAATCAACTTTATTAAATCAACTTTAATAAATCTTTAAAATCATTATTTATTAAAACCATAAATTTCTTTCAAAACCGTAGAAATGTTTTCAAAAACATTTATATATAGACCAACGGTGTCTGTATATAATTTTCTATCCTATGGTCAAGTGATACGGATATTTATCATTTCAATCCGCAATTTAAAATATATTCGGGTATATATCTTTTCAACCCGAAATCCCAAATTCAATTTAATTTGAAAATCGCTTGGGTCTATCATTTCAACCCATAACGATTTTCTCCTATTCTAAAGTCCGTTCGGGTATGTATCATTTCAACCCATAGTGATTCTATAGTAACAGGGAACTTGCAGAGTGATAACAGATATGATAATAATATAACAACGGTAACAGGCATATATCATCAGTATAAATAACAGATAAGGGTGTCAGATGTCACAGGTGAACAGATACAGATGATGGCATATATATATATATCAATATAAATAACAGATAATGTGTAACGACCCTGAATTTTTGACATTTGAAATATGAATATTTAATTGAGTTTAGATATTCGAATGATAATTTTAATTTGAAATTCAAATATCAGAATGAATTTGGCGATTTAATTATTGAATTTAATTTTTGAAACTGGATAAAAATTTGAATCTTCAGTTTTAAGCCGATTAAAAATATTTTCAAGGCTTGGAAAATTTATATTTATAATTCTGGAGATAATAGAAGCTTCCGAATTGAATTTGAAACTGTTTTGTTCAGTTTTGAATTTATATTGTTTAAATTGAATTTAAAAATAGCGTTCCGGGGCACAGGCTCGGAATTCGACGAAACCAGTTTCATTGGATCCGTAATATTGTATTATTATCGGATTTCAATTTTCATAATGTTTGGAGTGATTGTTTGGCCGTATGATAAGCAAACGCGCTGAAATTAAATCAAAAATTTAATATTATAACTGGTCCAAAAAGCTATCTTCTCCATACGATCGAATTTGGACTCGGAACCTTTTCCGTTGCGTTCGGAATAGGCGTGTAACATTACGAATGCCTAGCGGCACGTCTTGATAGGAAGTCGAAATTTTGACTTCGTTTTCGAATTGATCCAAATTTGAAATTAAATTATATTATATTTATATACTTGAGTCAACTCAGCTGAGATTCCTTCCCCAGTCTGTTTCCTTTCTCCATCAAAACTTTTTGCCTTCTCTGTGGCAAACAATGACAGGCACGCTAAGCATATCGAGCACGCAACTTCTTCCTTTTAAAAACATAGCTGAGAACTCGTTTCTTTCTCCTTCTGTTCGAAGATAAAACAACGAAATCCCCCTCCACCTTTTAAAATTCTTTCGAACCAAACCTAAATCAAAAATGCCAAGAAAGAATCGAACTTCTCCTATTTCCAGGACAAAATGCAAACATAAATCTCTCGTTCCTTTTCCTGTTTGAAATCCTTCACATTCAAGCAATCGAAAAAAGGAAAAGGGCAAAGCAATTAAATTCAACTCGATTCGTTCGATTTCTGGAGAACCAGGTCGCGAGCCTTGTTCGCGAACATCTGAAGGGGTTGAGCAGCAGATCTGGTAGCTCGCGCGAGCATAGGAGGCGCGTTGGATTTTGGGGATTCGCGAGGGCGGAGTCGCGAGGCATTCTGGTGGTACTCGCAGGGCTTGGCGATGCTTTGCCTAGGTTTTTGCCTGGTTGGGTGGCGATCGAGAGTGCTCGAACTCGAGCATTTGGAAGGTGGTTCGAGCGGTGATTGGCGAAGGACTTTTGGGCGTAGCAGGGTGTTACTGGGTAGCAGCTGCCTTTTTAATCGATTGGAGGTGGCATTGAAGGGTTGTGCATGAAGATGCTTTCGGCGATAGGGCTGCTAGGTCGTGGTGGTGACAGTTGTAGGAGGAAGTCTCGGCAGTGACTGTGTCGCACTGGATGGTCTGAAGTTTGTACTCGGCACTCGAGTTTGTCAGTAAGGTATATACAAACTCATTAATTCGACTTTTAAAATTTTTAATATATACCAAGAAAAAAATAATAGATATGCAGATTTTCAGTTCATAAATATGTACAGAAAAAATCGTATACAGTAAAATAAATTTGGTTATTTAGAAGGAAATTGATTTGAAATCAAATTTTTAGATAAAATAAATTTTATCAAATGAAAATTGGTTATTCCAATTATTTCGAATATTAATAAATTGTATAAATTGTTATACAAGGTCCAAAATCTGGAGATAATAATCGAAAGGGAAATGGACTGCAAAATAAAAGCAAAGGTGAGATCTTCTCACTCAAATGAAAGTGGATTTTATTTTACAGTTATTGATTGATTGATTGACTGCTTGGATGTGGTATTAGATATAGTAGGATATATCTATATATATATAGCAATATATACATATTGGCATATGTATATATTGGATTGATTGATTTCCCGCAATTATATAGCGGATGAGACCCTATTGCGCCGTTAGTAAGCGGATGATATTTTATAAAACCCATATACCGCGATATTCCACCTCGAAGTGGAATTGGTATTGTGCTAACATCTGTGGATGCAGGGAAATAGGTTGGAGGGATCCAACAAGATTCCTCAAAACATTTGAATTGATTTCATATGTTGTTTGATTGATTATTTATAATCTGCATATGATTATATCTGTGATTGAATGTATTGAGAGCTAAAATTTAGCCGAATGTATTTTTGGTATCGTTGGATACCAGAAATAAATGAAATTGGATTTCTGAAATTAAAATTGAATTTTAGATGGTTTGGAAGAATAAAAGAATTTATTTAAAAGGAGATAAATTTGTTTGAAATCAAATTTATAATTGATTGGGTATTTAAAATAAACCTTTGGGAAATTGATATGAAAACTTATTTGGTGTTTGAAAAAAATTGATTTTTGGTGTTGAGAATAAATTTGGGAATCGATTTGTAAAAATGATTTGGTCTTTGGGATTAAAAGTTAGAATCAATTTGAAATGTGATTCGGTGTTGAAGTAAATTCAGAAATCAATTTGAAATTCGATTTGGGATTTGAAATAAAATGGAGAAATCAATTTTTAAAGTTGATTTGGGGTTGAAAATGAACATTTGGAAAACGATTTAAAAATCGTGTAAAAGTGGATTTTTGGGAATGTAAATTCCGAATAGAATTGGTAAAGGAAAGGGAAATTTGTTTTAAAAATAAATATTGATTTATTTTTAAAGTGTGGAAAATATGGTTTGAAATCGGATTTTCAAAGTGATGAAGTGTGGAAATAAATTTACAAAACTTGAAATGTAAATTTGAAATAAATCGATAAGGATTTATCTAATTGGTTTAAATGGACCATAAAATGATTTGAAATGGATTTTCAAATGTGAAGCGTGAAAAATGATTTGAAATGGATTTTCAAATGTAAAGTGTAAAATATGATTCGAAATTGATTTTCAAATGTGAAGCGTGAAAAATGATTTGAAATGGATTTTCAAATGTGAAGTGTGGAAAAATATATATCTTGTGAAAAGATTTGAAATTTAATAATTTGGGAAAAATTATTTGAATTGGATGTTTGTTATGAATGTTATTGATAGTTAAATAACCGACTATCAATATTTGCCTTTGAAATGACACTTGATTTGTTTTTGAAACAAACGCTCATTATTCGGTTAAGCCGGGAGAGGACCTTTGTGTCATATAACCCATTCCGAATAGTGATACGTCGCGAATGGATAGCATTTGAAGACCGGTGTGAAGACCGGATATTTGTGGAAATGAAAGGACAACCTGTCGAATGTCTCTGCACCGAGTTGCTCCGGTATAGAGATTTATATCACTCTTTTTGTGATGGGAAGTCCGGACGTGATTAGTGAATATCCGGATTGCAAGGGCTTCTTTGGAAGTGCCTTCGGTTCCGTTCGATCCCGGAACGGACTTGTATGGATGTGTGTCTGACGTTACACTTTGAGATGTAAAGCTGGTTTCTATCAAATACATTTCTGTTGGTGGCGGAGAATTTATTCTCTTAGCTTAACACCCTTCTTTGAGACGTACGAGCTCAGAGGTTATGTAGTTGATGGTTACTAGTGATACATTCCCAATTTGGTAATGTGGCACACGAAGTGCTGTTGATCAGTTGATCAAAGCGTGGCTTTGTGAAAAAGCGTGGCTTTGTGAAAAAGCGTAATATATGTGGACGAGACTTCGTCGAGCCTCACAACCCGGTAATGGTCGAAACAGGAATGTGCGGCAAAGGTTTGTAGGGGTAGCGCCCCTAGGGTATGCCATTTCCTTCTGGATAAAAGGTGATATCATGGTATGGAGCCCAGATATTTTACCTGTGTTGATTATACTTTGTGGCTGTTGCTTTGTGATTGAGGATCCTCGGATAAAGGTTGGTTACGACCGGGGGATGGCATATTTGTGTGTTAATTACCTAGTTACAGCTGTACAACGTGAGGTAGCGTCAGTGTGTTAGTTACCTAGTTACAGCTGTACAGCGTGAGGTAGCGTCGGCTTTTGTTTGCGGAGATCCGGTTAGGATCCAAGGCGTGTTTCCAGAGGCGTTCTATTTCGGTATAAGGAAGTTCCTTTGCCTGACCATTGTTGGAAATCCAAAGAAACAATACGAACCTTGTACGGTTTTTTTTTGTATTACCTGCTATGGAATGTGGCGGTAACCTGCTATTGAACGTAGTAGCTATAGTAGACATACCATAATAGTTGTATGTTGGCTAAGATTGATATTATATTTTCGAAATGTTTTCCGCACTAGACATTAATAATAATATCAATTGATTTTGCGTAGTAAGCATTTTTGACTATCATAAGGAGAAATCTCCTCCAATTCTGCGTTTGCATTGTGTGTGTGGTGGGAGGCCTTATGGTAGTTTCATTTTCCAAAAGCATTGCGAAGTTGTTTTATTTTACTTGCGAAAATAACTGTTTTACGATCTCACACCAGTCACCATGACTGACCTGGAGTTTATTGTTCCCTTTCTAAACTCTGGGTGCCCATAATTTTCCACACGGGCAGCCTAGAGTTATGTTATCAGGATATTCTGGATATTCTGGAGCTTTGGAGATGAGCTGGATGGCGAAGCGTACTATCGTACTTGTTATTTATTCCGCTGTGTATTCTGTATGAGGACAAGTTTATATAACTGTCCATTGTTGTAAACTCTGATGATTGATGTATGTATAAACTGATATAGTCTTTTGTTTTAAAGATTATTGATTTATCTATTATATATTGTTCCGCTGCGATATGTGAGATTCTGATATTGTTCCTGTTCTTTGTTTTCTGTGTTGTTCTTCTTTCTTTTTCTTCTATCTTTTCTTCTACCTCTTCTTTTAACCCTAAAGTTTCGCGTTTTCGCCATTCGATTTTTCGACATTTGGTATAGTGGGCATATCGGTGTCGAGTTTTCGGAAGACGGATTTGCGGGTCTTTACAAGTGGTATCAGAGCATCTGGTTAAGCGACAACCCTGCTCTGTTGGGTGTTACTCATTAGAGATAGAGTCAGTAGTACTCTAGAATGAGTGTGAGTGTAATAATAGATATGAGCGCGTATTTGTTAGTGAATACAAAAATTGTTTTGTATTGTGTTGACTTATCGGTTGATTGTTTATAGATTCTGGTCGGTGCAGGGTGGCCAACTATAATCGATAGGGGTTTCTAAACTCTTAAACAAGATAAACCGACACAGTATTGTTTTAAAATAGGGTAAATGAAATAATTTTGCCCAAAACTATTTTTGTATAGAAAAGAAATGATTTTCTATGAATTATAGTAGTGTATGGATGCTTGGTTGTTAGAAAAAGATAATATTGAAGTATTATCATTGATATATGGAATTGAATAAGAAATTCAAATAATAACCAAAGATTTGGAGATAAATTCATTTAACAAATGAAATTTATAAATATGAATTGAAAGATAAGGAAATAAATCCATATACAAATGAGATTTGAAAATGTGAATTGTAAATGTAATTTACAAATTGAAATAGAATTCCAGAAAGAATACTTGAAAATAAATTCATTAATGGAATGTAAATAAGTTTGATAACTTATAAAATAATTGAAATCTAATTGGAATGAGATTCAAATTGAAAATGAATGAATTTGTGAATGAATAAATAAATTTGCAACTGTAAGTGCAAGAAAATGAAATTGAGTGTTAAAATTCATTTTGAATTTGTAAGTAAATAGAACTGGAATTGAATTTGATTTGTGGAAAACGAAGTGATGTATTAAACTAAAATTAGTAAGTGAAGCTAATTGAAGATTGACCAAATGAATAAGGTTCGAAACGAATTGAATTCAATAATTATAAATGAAATATTGATTGGATTTATATGGAATTGGTAATCCAGTTTAAATATAAGTGGTAAATGAAAATTAATATCAAAAGTATGGAAAATACTTGTATTGAACTTAAGAAATAAGTGTGAAATTCTTAAGTAAATTTGATATTGAAAATATTCTAAGTTGGTGAATGTGAATATGAAATGCCAATTAAAATTGAATGGAATCAATTGGAAATGAAGTACTATACATATATGACATGTTTTCCAAACTAAGGATATGAAAAAGTACCTTCCATTGAAAAAATTGTGAAGGTGTTGGAACTCAGTATGAGTATCCGTTTGATCGTGATGGGATCATATTGATTGATCACGACGTATGCTAGCGTAATTCGAGGGGTGTGATACCTACAGTTACAAGCGATTCCACTGAGATAGTGGCGCAGCCGCCGTGTAAACTGCGATCTAGATACCATAGCGAAATTCGAGGGGCGAGATGCCTACGGTTACAAGCGATTCCACTGAGATAGTGGTGTAACCGCCGTGTGAACTACGATCTATGGCAACAACTATGGCGAAATTTAAGAGATGTGAAATCTACAGTTACAAGTGATTCTACTGGGATAGTAGCGAAACCGCCGAGTAACTGTGATCCATGGGGGAACGTGCTTTCCATATCCATTTTTAAAAAGGATTTTTAAGTGATTTCAAATTGAATTTGAGATAAAGGTAAATGAAACTCAATATTCAGAATTAGAATATGAATCGAATTCAAGTAAAATTCGAAATGAAAATCTGAATGAAAATCTGAAGATAAAATGAATTCCAAATAGAATTGAAATTGTCAATTGAATTCAAATGGAATTGAAATGCAAAGTTGAACGAAAATGAATGTATAACTTTGTTTGTGAAGTAAAAACGAATATAAGAAGTATGTAATACTTATATTGCACTTAAGAAATGAATGAATAAAATTCTTAAGTAAAACGGGTATTGAGAATCCAATAAGTAAATTTGGCCATTGTTGTTAGGTAAAACATACAGGGTATATGGAATTGGATTAAATTTTGAAGATAAATTGAATTGCTCGACCAAAAGGTATGTATTTAAATTTCAGTATGAAATTTGATGAGATTCTGATTTTGCCACTTGGCATTTTGTTTTCTTTTGAGATTTGGGAGTCCGTAGGGACGTTTTGTAGTCGTACCGTATTAGCCGCGCAAAGGAGACGCTGGCGAAATTTTTCGGAAATTTCGAGTGTTAGAAAAAAATTGAGGAAATTTTGAAAGTTTAAATTCGAATTTAAATTTAAATTTGAATTGTAAAGTAAAATAAAGTTGTTTGAAACTTATAATTGAAGTTAGAAAATTAGTTGAAGTGATAACGAATCTTGAATAAAAAGATTTGTTTTGAAAATGTGATAAAACTATTGGATTGTGGAAAATAGTAGACGAGTTAAGGACCATTTTTCCTAACTTGTAATTTCGGGATGAAATTCTTTTAAGGGGGGAAGTTTGTAACGACCCTGAATTTTTGACATTTGAAATATGAATATTTAATTGAGTTTAGATATTCGAATGATAATTTTAATTTGAAATTCAAATATCAGAATGAATTTGGCGATTTAATTATTGAATTTAATTTTTGAAACTGGATAAAAATTTGAATCTTCAGTTTTAAGCCGATTAAAAATATTTTCAAGGCTTGGAAAATTTATATTTATAATTCTGGAGATAATAGAAGCTTCCGAATTGAATTTGAAACTGTTTTGTTCAGTTTTGAATTTATATTGTTTAAATTGAATTTAAAAATAGCGTTCCGGGGCACAGGCTCGGAATTCGATGAAACCAGTTTCATTGGATCCGTAATATTGTATTATTATCGGATTTCAATTTTCATAATGTTTGGAGTGATTGTTTGGCCGTATGATAAGCAAACGCGCTGAAATTAAATCAAAAATTTAATATTATAACTGGTCCAAAAAGCTATCTTCTCCATACGATCGAATTTGGACTCGGAACCTTTTCCGTTGCGTTCGGAATAGGCGTGTAACATTACGATGCCTAGCGGCACGTCTTGATAGGAAGTCGAAATTTTGACTTCGTTTTCGAATTGATCCAAATTTGAAATTAAATTAAATTATATTTATATACTTGAGTCAACTCAGCTGAGATTCCTTCCCCAGTCTGTTTCCTTTCTCCATCAAAACTTTTTGCCTTCTCTGTGGCAAACAATGACAGGCACGCTAAGCATATCGAGCACGCAACTTCTTCCTTTTAAAAACATAGCTGAGAACTCGTTCCTTTCTCCTTCTGTTCGAAGATAAAACAACGAAATCCCCCTCCACCTTTTAAAATTCTTTCGAACCAAACCTAAATCAAAAATGCCAAGAAAGAATCGAACTTCTCCTATTTTCAGGACAAAATGCAAACATAAATCTCTCGTTCCTTTTCCTGTTTGAAATCCTTCACATTCAAGCAATCGAAAAAAGGAAAAGGGCAAAGCAATTAAATTCAACTCGATTCGTTCGATTTCTGGAGAACCAGGTCGCGAGCCTTGTTCGCGAACATCTGAAGGGGTTGAGCAGCAGATCTGGTAGCTCGCGCGAGCATAGGAGGCGCGTTGGATTTTGGGGATTCGCGAGGGCGGAGTCGCGAGGCATTCTGGTGGTACTCGCAGGGCTTGGCGATGCTTTGCCTAGGTTTTTGCCTGGTTGGGTGGCGATCGAGAGTGCTCGAACTCGAGCATTTGGAAGGTGGTTCGAGCGGTGATTGGCGAAGGACTTTTGGGCGTAGCAGGGTGTTACTGGGTAGCAGCTGCCTTTTTAATCGATTGGAGGTGGCATTGAAGGGTTGTGCATGAAGATGCTTTTGGCGATAGGGCTGCTAGGTCGTGGTGGTGACAGTTGTAGGAGGAAGTCTCGGCAGTGACTGAGTCGCACTGGATGGTCTGAAGTTTGTACTCGGCACTCGAGTTTGTCAGTAAGGTATATACAAACTCATTAATTCGACTTTTAAAATTTTTAATATATACCAAGAAAAAAATAATAGATATGCAGATTTTCAGTTCATAAATATGTACAGAAAAAATCGTATACAGTAAAATAAATTTGGTTATTTAGAAGGAAATTGATTTGAAATCAAATTTTTAGATAAAATAAATTTTATCAAATGAAAATTGGTTATTCCAATTATTTCGAATATTAATAAATTGTATAAATTGTTATACAAGGTCCAAAATCTGGAGATAATAATCGAAAGGGAAATGGACTGCAAAATAAAAGCAAAGGTGAGATCTTCTCACTCAAATGAAAGTGGATTTTATTTTACAGTTATTGATTGATTGATTGACTGCTTGGATGTGGTATTAGATATAGTAGGATATATCTATATATATATAGCAATATATACATATTGGCATATGTATATATTGGATTGATTGATTTCCCGCAATTATATAGCGGATGAGACCCTATTGCGCCGTTAGTAAGCGGATGATATTTTATAAAACCCATATACCGCGATATTCCACCTCGAAGTGGAATTGGTATTGTGCTAACATCTGTGGATGCAGGGAAACAGGTTGGAGGGATCCAACAAGATTCCTCAAAACATTTGAATTGATTTCATATGTTGTTTGATTGATTATTTATAATCTGCATATGATTATATCTGTGATTGAATGTATTGAGAGCTAAAATTTAGCCGAATGTATTTTTGGTATCGTTGGATACCAGAAATAAATGAAATTGGATTTCTGAAATTAAAATTGAATTTTAGATGGTTTGGAAGAATAAAAGAATTTATTTAAAAGGAGATAAATTTGTTTGAAATCAAATTTATAATTGATTGGGTATTTAAAATAAACCTTTGGGAAATTGATATGAAAACTTATTTGGTGTTTGAAAAAAATTGATTTTTGGTGTTGAGAATAAATTTGGGAATCGATTTGTAAAAATGATTTGGTCTTTGGGATTAAAAGTTAGAATCAATTTGAAATGTGATTCGGTGTTGAAGTAAATTCAGAAATCAATTTGAAATTCGATTTGGGATTTGAAATAAAATGGAGAAATCAATTTTTAAAGTTGATTTGGGGTTGAAAATGAACATTTGGAAAACGATTTAAAAATCGTGTAAAAGTGGATTTTTGGGAATGTAAATTCCGAATAGAATTGGTAAAGGAAAGGGAAATTTGTTTTAAAAATAAATATTGATTTATTTTTAAAGTGTGGAAAATATGGTTTGAAATCGGATTTTCAAAGTGATGAAGTGTGGAAATAAATTTACAAAACTTGAAATGTAAATTTGAAATAAATCGATAAGGATTTATCTAATTGGTTTAAATGGACCATAAAATGATTTGAAATGGATTTTCAAATGTGAAGCGTGAAAAATGATTTGAAATGGATTTTCAAATGTGAAGTGTAAAATATGATTCGAAATTGATTTTCAAATGTGAAGCGTGAAAAATGATTTGAAATGGATTTTCAAATGTGAAGTGTGGAAAAATATATATCTTGTGAAAAGATTTGAAATTTAATAATTTGGGAAAAATTATTTGAATTGGATGTTTGTTATGAATGTTATTGATAGTTAAATAACCGACTATCAATATTTGCCTTTGAAATGACACTTGATTTGTTTTTGAAACAAACGCTCATTATTCGGTTAAGCCGGGAGAGGACCTTTGTGTCATATAACCCATTCCGAATAGTGATACGTCGCGAATGGATAGCATTTAAAGACCGGTGTGAAGACCGGATATTTGTGAAAATGAAAGGACAACCTGTCGAATGTCTCTGCACCGAGTTGCTCCGGTATAGAGATTTATATCACTCTTTTTGTGATGGGAAGTCCAGACGTGATTAGTGAATATCCGGATTGCAAGGGCTTCTTTGGAAGTGCCTTCGGTTCCGTTCGATCCCGGAACGGACTTGTATGGATGTGTGTCTGACGTTACACTTTGAGATGTAAAGCTGGTTTCTATCAAATACATTTCTGTTGGTGGCGGAGAATTTATTCTCTTAGCTTAACACCCTTCTTTGAGACGTACGAGCTCAGAGGTTATGTAGTTGATGGTTACTAGTGATACATTCCCAATTTGGTAATGTGGCACACGAAGTGCTGTTGATTAGTTGATCAAAGCGTGGCTTTGTGAAAAAGCATGGCTTTGTGAAAAAGCGTAATATATGTGGACGAGACTTCGTCGAGCCTCACAACCCGGTAATGGTCGAAACAGGAATGTGCGGCAAAGGTTTGTAGGGGTAGCGCCCCTAGGGTATGCCATTTCCTTCTGGATAAAAGGTGATATCATGGTATGGAGCCCAGATATTTTACCTGTGTTGATTATACTTTGTGGCTGTTGCTTTGTGATTGAGGATCCTCGGATAAAGGTTGGTTACGACCGGGGGATGGCATATTTTTGTGTTAGTTACCTAGTTACAGCTGTACAGCGTGAGGTAGCGTCAGTGTGTTAGTTACCTAGTTACAGCTGTACAGCGTGAGGTAGCGTCGGCTTTTGTTTGCGGAGATCCGGTTAGGATCCGAGGCGTCTTTCCAGAGGCGTTCTATTTCGGTATAAGGAAGTTCCTTTGCCTGACCATTGTTGGAAATCCAAAGAAACAATACGAACCCTGTACGGTTATTTTTTGTATTACCTGCTATGGAATGTGGCGGTAACCTGCTATTGAACGTAGTAGCTATAGTAGACATACCACAATAGTTGTATGTTGGCTAAGATTGATATTATATTTTCGAAATGTTTTCCGCACTAGACATTAATAATAATATCAATTGATTTTGCGTAGTAAGCATTTTTGACTATCATAAGGAGAAATCTCCTCCAATTCTGCGTTTGCATTGTGTGTGTGGTGGGAGGCCTTATGGTAGTTTCATTTTCCAAAAGCATTGCGAAGTTGTTTTATTTTCCTTGCGAAAATAACTGTTTTACGATCTCACACCAGTCACCATGACTGACCTGGAGTTTATTGTTCCCTTTCTAAACTCTGGGTACCCATAATTTTCCACACGGGCAGCCTAGAGTTATGTTATCAGGATATTCTGGAGCTTTGGAGATGAGCTGGATGGCGAAGCGTACTATCGTACTTGTTATTTATTCCGCTGTGTATTCTGTATGAGGACAAGTTTATATAACTGTCCATTGTTGTAAACTCTGATGATTGATGTATGTATAAACTGATATAGTCTTTTGTTTTAAAGATTATTGATTTATCTATTATATATTGTTCCGCTGCGATATGTGAGATTCTGATATTGTTCCTGTTCTTTGTTTTCTGTGTTGTTCTTCTTTCTTTTTCTTCTATCTTTTCTTCTACCTCTTCTTTTAACCCTAAAGTTTCGCGTTTTCGCCATTCGATTTTTCGACATTTGGTACAGTGGACGTATCGGTGTCGAGTTTTCGGAAGACGGATTTGCGGGTCTTTACATAATGATGTCAGGTGTCACAGGTGAACAGATACAGATGATGGCATAGATATAGCAATATAAATAACTAACAGAAGCATATTTCTATTGTCATTTCAATTGAAATCAAATTTAATAAATATAAGAACGTTAATCGTGAGTGATTGCTCACCTTTCGAGGCTAGAGAAGAAAAGACAATGAAACGAGCTACGAATCCAAGCACGAAATTCCAAAGCAAAGTAAGATTGGCACGAGTTTAACAAACAGATCTGATCAATAGGAATAGACGAAAATCAACTCAGAATTGGATCGATGAAGATAAATGGTATAAGTGAATTAATATATATACAACTATATATATATATATATGTATAAAATCAAAATCTAAATTCAAACATATTTTATATTAAATATATATATATATATATAGAAATTTAAAAATCTATTGTTTTAACTAAAACTTAAATACTAAAGTCAACATATAAAAATAGATTGTATGCTATTTTTAAAACAACACTTAATTATTATAACTTTAGTATTGATAAAATCAACTTAAATCCAAATTAGTGATATATATAAACAAATATATGTAAGCTATTTAGATATGCAAACACTGCTACTCAAAATGTATGCACAATTAATACATACACAAATATATATGCAGACCCATTATAAATATATGCAGACCCGTTATAAATATATGCAGACCCGTTATAAATATATGCAGACCCGTTATAAATATATGCAGCCCGTTATAAATATATGTAGACCCGTTTATAAATATACACGCAATACAAATATATATATGCAAAATAAACCTATATATATAAACTGGTATATCTATACCCTTATAGCACAAAAAAAAAATCAGTATAAAACTGCAAATATTATAAATTGTAAATATCTATCCTATATACAGAAGCCATAAAATTCCACTTCTTATACATATGTTATTAAATATACAACATACGCTTAAATATTAACAGACTTTATATATATATATCTAAAATATACATGTACAGTTGTACATTTACATAGGTCTATATACTATATGTACTATAAGGTTGAGGCTGTTTACAAGCTTTATAACATAATATATAATACCTTTTTTTTATACATACTCACTACATAATATAATATAAAATACTTACTGACATATGTATACTCAAAATCAAAATACTGACATATATAATATATGTGACAGACAACCCAACAGGACCATAGCTATATTACTAATATATATATACGCAACACATGTTTCAAAATCTCTGGCACATACATATTTGGGAATTCGACTGAATATACACATATAAATCCCTATGACTCAACATACTCTCAAATGAACATGGAACATCTACTAACATATAATATATATAGTTATACAAACTCACATACACAACAACTAAATTATATATAGCCGATCATATATATACTATAAATGTAGACAACAAAATGATATTAACCTGTATAAATGCATATATATAGTAGACAGACCAAATAAAACTTACATCAATTATTCTTTGTATATATAAAACCTGTGAACTAAACATAATATATATGTTTGTATATATACTTACCTACATAATGAAATAAAATACCCAACTGATATATGCTAATATGCAATATATACGGTATATAATCTATACTAGATAATATTATAAGGTATATTAGTGAAACCAGATCATATGCTATATTTAAAGATCTATGTAAACTGTAAAATATATATATATAAACTAGTATACAACTCACTCACATGCCGCATACACAAATGAAAGAAGGAGAGAGAACAGGTGCAGCAGAAGCCTGGCTTCATCGACAGAGGTTGCGGCGAGCAGGGAGTGTGGTCGGTCAGTGTTGTGGGATGGGGTCGAGGTAGAGGCGAAGCAGTGGGTGGTGGCAATTCAATACGAGGCTCGAACTGAAGATGGTGGCACAAGGGCGGGTTGCTGAGTTTTGGTTGCTTGCGGAAGGAGGAAGAAGGAGTAAGGCACGGTCAGGGGTGGTCTGAGTCGAGCGGAAGGTCTGGTGGAGGGCTGCATGTGTTTTGGTGGAGAAAGGGCGGAAAAATGATGGTGGCTGTTTGGTGGGTTGGTTGTCAAAGGAGTGATGGACGAGGGGTGAGGTGAGCTGGTGGGTAGTTGCGTGCTGTTTAAGAGGGAGGAGCTTGGCGGTGACGTGGCGGAGGCGGAGTAGCTGTTGGGTGATGGCGTGGAGACTTGGGCCGGTCGTGGGTTGCGGTGGAGGAGGAGCAGAGGGGAAGGGAAGGCATGACAAAAGGAAGGAGCAGACAAAAAGGAGATGGACAAAATAGTGAAGAACGAATGCAAAAGAATTGAAAACAACCGAAAGAGAAATGAAATATACGTGCACCCAGAAAACGTTTGTCTTTTCAGATTTTTGACTTTTGAGTGTCAAAACTGACGAATATAAAAGGACACAGGTTATATATGTGATTAACACAACAAGCTGAACCAGATGGAGGACACAGAATTGCAAATGGATCCAATTTGGCGAATCGTCACATTTTGCATTCTGTTGATTCCGTCGCGCACCGGACTCCGAAATACATCGATGAATACATCAAAATGATCAGCGCGACGAGACGGACAAAAGGAAACAGAAATACCAGTGTCAGGACCTTCCTATCAAAAGTCCATACGGACCCTGATATACGTTGCTATTCCGTACGGAAAAATCCAAACGGAGCTAGAAACGTTCGAATTTCGCGAAACGAATTTCGCAGTCTGATTCAGAATGCTCTGAATAAATTTTCTCCTGTTGACATATTTTGATTTCGGAAAAACTTTTAAATTCACTGTTATTAACCGGTTAAATTTGAAATAAAATTACACAATAAAAATAAACTTCAATATTATTAGATGAAAATTTACCAATTGCTATGATTAAATAAATGTATTTCAAATATCAAATTTTTATTTCAAAATTTTATCGTTTAAAATTTCACAAAATTTCAACTAATTACGTTATTAAAACAGTTAAAATTTACAGGTCGTTACACTCTCCCCCACTCAAAACTTTTCATCCCCGAAAAGGAAGAAGGTAGTAGAATAGAAACAACCAAAAAGAAAATAGATTGAAATTCAAGATAACAATTAATTTAAATCATATAAATTCCAATTTAAATTAATTGATATTCACTAATTGATTAAATCCTTTTGATTTCACTAAAATCAATCCTAACTATTTCTAAATTCATTATCTTATTGTCTAGTCATCCTCAATTAACAATTTCTAAATCATTAATTTGTATAATCATTTAATATACTCATATTTTATTCAACAAATTTAATTCTTTTATTCCAAATTATTATTAAGTTTATTCTACTTAATATATCTTATTACATATATTTAAACCATATAAATCTCAATTTAAATTAATTTATATTCAATAATTGGTTCAAATTTAAGGTATTTCCATAAGTTGATCTAATTTCAATTTGTTAGTTCTTCCAGAACAAAATTTATTATATTCAACTCATTCAATTAACTTATTATTCTATTATCTCAATTAATATTTATAACTAAAATTTACGTGTATAACCTTTATTATAACCACTCAAATTCTATTTATAAAAGTCATATTATATTGTATATTATCCAATTACATATTAACTTCTGAATAATTTAGGTAAGTTATATTGAAATGCAATTTAGTACTATACAAATAAAATTTCAAATTCAATTATTTCAAGTTTAAATATTTATCCAAAATTTTGCTTTATTTATAATTGAAAACATCCTTTTACATAATTTTAAGAATTAAATTTCCGTTTAATTTCAAACCCTTTAGAAATAATTATGTATATACTATATTTATTGAATCAAATTAAATTTAGAATAATATACCCATATATATATATATAAATCAAGTCATGTTTAAGAAATTCGAATCAAAATATATATATTTTTTTTCCAAAACAAAACCATAGCAAAGCTACAGAATGGTTTCTCCACTTCGAAACTCGAAAATGAATGTCGATGATGCGGCCGCCATCACCGAAATTTATTTTCCAGCGACAAAGAGAAGAGCACTGATATCAACATTTTAAAATTCTTTGAAAACGCTTCCTATTCGAAAATATTTTCAATCATATATACTTTAAAATTTTAAAACCAAAGTTCGAAATCACTGGAAACTAAATTCTCAAATTTCTGAATTAAATTCATTTCAATTCCAAATCAATTTATAAACCATGTTTATAAATTCATTTAAAACAATAAATTATAATCAAATATTATCATTTCAACAACCAATTTAATTAACTATTTAATTCCAGAAAATTTTACTTATATATTTATAATATAATCATACAAATCTATTCAATTTACCAAATTTGAAATAATATCGTGTCAGTTTGCTCTATTCAGGTGTTTTGGAAATCCTATCGATAGCGTTGATCAGACGAATCGATCGAAAACCCAAATCAACATCAACAACTCAAACAACACAATATATAAAAAAATTAATATTAAATACAAATACACTCCCTCACTCGGATATCCTCGAATGGATTTCAAAACAAAGATAGAGATTCAGATTAGAGAAACCCTAACTAAAAGAATTCAACTAAAAGGTAGACCCGATAGGGAGATAAGATAATTGAGTTTTTGACCAGAAGATGGACAAACTTATATAAATCGCGGGTAACCTTAACCGGATCAACCGTGATTCCAAGAATAAATTCGATGTAGAATTTTACGACAAATCGACATTCGATCGCCAAAGATAGAATTCGGGTATAACAAAAGATAACAGCATCGTAAACCGAGGATCTAGAAATCTTCGGTGAATCAATGCTGGTTGTACAGGAGTTTCACTCTTTTACAAATTATTCAGATATTGGCGAGACCGTCGGATTATTATAGAGATCATTCGAAGTGGAGTTATGGGGTGCTCCAGAATTGAAAGAAGATGAATAGTGAGGGACACGAATGATTTTTTGGAACCGTAGGAAACGTTCCAAAATTCAAAGGAATCGAGTCAAAAGGAAGAGATTGAAACTCGAATGAGAGTGATTCTGTAAATACATTTACCCTATATGATAAGTTTTGCCTAGAGCTACCAAAGCTCTGATACCACTTGTAACGACCCACTATTTTGGACCATTTAAATCGACAATAATCCACACATGTCAGACTTGAATAATTCAAAATAATAGATTGTTAATTTAAATTTGGCAAAACTTAGCATATACAATAAATAAATAATCACAGATCACAGACACAGAGTAATATAACAATAATGCAGCGGAAACAAAAGAATAGTAGTTCATGAAGCTACTATATATATATATATCAGAGTTAAACAAGATACAACAGAAATCTCGAATACATAGATATCTCAATACAATAGTCAAATACAAGATCTGAATACATCACTGGAATCAACTGAATAACTGAAAGCTGGATAGATAGCTGGATCTCCAAGCGAAGCTCCAACTCCAAAGGCGAGTCTCGAATACTATATCACTCAGTCTGACCCGAGCGTAAAGAAAACACAAAACACTCGAGTCAGGATTAACATTCTTATATCAATAAATCCAACTCAAGTGAAATAACAACTGAAATACAAATAACTCAAAGGATGTTTGGGATAACCATCCCTTAAGGATCCGTTAAACTATCTACTATGTAATAGTGTACGCTAAGTATATAATGTCTAATCAGTAAGGTACGATATCAAAATAGCATTAAGTCATGGCCCATTCCACCCTTAACACATTTTATTCCCAAGAGCATATACAAGACCGTAGTTTCCCCAAAACCGAAAGTCACCAGAGGGCAATCCATATACTAAAGGTACAAACCAAAATCGTAGTGGTCGCGAATATGATAATCAGTATGACAAGGTACATGAGGCGATACCAACTAGGATACTAGTAGTTGCCTGATCCGGATTGATGTTGGGCATAGCAGCTACTACCCAAACACCGCGAAACAACACTCCCAAATCAAGGGGTGCACCCAAATCGAATCACAAAAGTAATAGATATGGTATCGAAGAAGTGTGTCCGCTAGAGATGGCGATCCTCAATGGCCCGGCGCGGCTCCTGTTTTAGTCATGTCAGCGGTCATCCAAAAATCGTTCTCTTTCTTCAGTCAACGCGTTCACCAAAACCATCCACTTCGTTCTGGATCAACACTCCGCGTATATTAGTTATTAAAGTGGTTTCGGTAACGACAGAGAGTATGTCCATATCCGATCCCGGTCTCTTTAATAACTACGTATTATTACACCGATGGTCATTTAATAAATTTTCAAAATAGTTATATTTCAAAACCGACATATCATTGCCATTTTAAAACCATATAAATACGATATCACTTTTCCTTCAAATAAATCCATTTTCAAAATCATATCACTTTCCAAAGTTATATAGCTTTCGAAATCATAAGTCTTTTAAAAATCATAACACTTTGGAAATCAAAACTTGAAATTCATAACACTTTGAAATCCCAGCACTTTCCTCTTAAATAGTTTAGATATTCACAAATCAATTTACATAAACTCGAATTCCAAAATTAAAATTTAATTAAATCTCAAATCATCAATTTCAATTCAATTTAGTTTCTCAATAAACCCTTTCAAATTATCGATTTCAAATGCCTATTTGAACCATAAATAAACCATTTCAATTTCAATATATTACAAAGTTTAAATATCCGACATTTCAAAACTCAATTCGATAATTCAATTTATGTCCCAATTTAATTTCATTACATTTAGTTTCTGAACTATTTCTTTAATCATTTCAATATATCGAAATACAACTTCAATTTACAAATTTATATAAACAAAATATCCTATATAAATTTTATATAAGTTTGAAATATTCATGTAAGCCACTTCTTAATTAATTCAAGTTATAAAACATATCTTAAAATCTCAAATTTAATAGATTTCAAATCAACTTATTTAAGTATAATTCTTAAATAATTAAGAATTCCAAATCAATTCAAATTTATCTTTCAACCTGAAACATTATAAATTCTATATTTAAAATATAATTTTTACATAAATACTTAAACATATTTCATATTTGATTCAAATCAACTTTAGTAAATACTCTTTAATAAATCTTTAAAATCATTATTTATTAAAACCATAAATTTCTTTCAAAACCGTAGAAATGTTTTCAAAAACATTTATATATAGACCAACGGTGTCTGTATATAATTTTCTATCCTATGGTCAAGTGATACGGATATTTATCATTTCAATCCGCAATTTAAAATATATTCGGGTATATATCTTTTCAACCCGAAATCCCAAATTCAATTTAATTTGAAAATCGCTTGGGTCTATCATTTCAACCCATAACGATTTTCTCCTATTCTAAAGTCCGTTCGGGTATGTATCATTTCAACCCATAGTGATTCTATACTAACAGGGAATTTGCAGAGTGATAACAGATATGATAATAATATAACAACGGTAACAGGCATATATCATCAGTATAAATAACAGATAAGGGTGTCAGATGTCACAGGTGAACAGATACAGATGATGACATATATATATCAATATAAATAACAGATAATGATGTCAGGTGTCACAGGTGAACAGATACAGATGATGGCATAGATATAGCAATATAAATAACTAACAGCAGCATATTTCAATTGTCGTTTCAATTGAAATCAAATTTAATAAATATAAGAACGTTAATCGTGAGTGATTGCTCACCTTTCGAGGCTAGAGCAGAAAAGACAATGAAACGAGCTATAAATCCAAGCACGAAATTCCAAAGCAAAGTAAGATTGGCACGAGTTTAACGAACAGATCTGATCAATAGGAATAGACGAAAATCAACTCAGAATTGGATCGATGAAGATAAATGGTATAAGTGAATTAATATATATACAACTATATATATATATGTATAAAATCAAAATCTAAATTCAAACATATTTTATATTAAATATATATATAGAAATTTAAAAATCTATTGTTTTAACTAAAACTTAAATACTAAAGTCAACATATAAAAATAGATTGTATGCTATTTTTAAAACAACACTTAATTATTATAACTTTAGTATTGATAAAATCAACTTAAATCCAAATTAGTGATATATATAAACAAATATATGTAAGCTATTTAGATATGCAAACACTGCTACTCAAAATGTATGCACAATTAATACATACACAAATATATATGCAGACCCATTATAAATATATGCAGACCCGTTATAAATATATGCAGACCCGTTATAAATATATGCAGACCCGTTATAAATATATGCAGCCCGTTATAAATATATGTAGACCCGTTTATAAATATACACGCAATACAAATATATATATGCAAAATAAACCTATATATATAAACTGGTATATCTATACCCTTATAGCACACAAAAAAATCAGTATAAAACTGCAAATATTATAAACTGTAAATATCTATCCTATATACAGAAGCCATAAAATTCCACTTCTTATACATATGTTATTAAATATACAACATACGCTTAAATATTAACAGACTTTATATATATATATCTAAAATATACACGTACAGTTGTACATTTACATAGGTCTATATACTATATGTACTATAAGGTTGAGGCTGTTTACAAGCTTTATAACATAATATATAATACCTTTTTTTATACATACTCACTACATAATATAATATAAAATACTTACTGACATATGTATACTCAAAATCAAAATACTGACATATATAATATATGTGACAGACAACCCAACAGGACCATAGCTATATAACTAATATATATATACGCAACACATGTTTCAAAATCTCTGGCACATACATATTTGGGAATTCGACTGAATATACACATATAAATCCCTATGACTCAACATACTCTCAAATGAACATGGTACATCTACTAACATATAATATATATAGTTATACAAACTCACATACACAACAACTAAATTATATATAGCCGATCATATATATACTATAAATGCAGACAACAAAATGATATTAACCTGTATAAATGCATATATATAGTAGACAGACCAAATAAAACTTACATCAATTATCCTTTGTATATATAAAACCTGTGAACTAAACATAATATATATGTTTGTATATATACTTACCTACATAATGAAATAAAATACCCAACTGATATATGCTAATATGCAATATATACGGTATATAATCTATACTAGATAATATTATAAGGTATATTAGTGAAACCAGATCATATGCTATATTTAAAGATCTATGTAAACTGTAAAATATATATATATAAACTAGTATACAACTCACTCACATGCCGCATACACAAATGAAAGAAGGAGAGAGAACAGGTGCAGCAGAAGCCTGGCTTCATCGACAGAGGTTGCGGCGAGCAGGGAGTGTGGTCGGTCAGTGTTGTGGGATGGGGTCGAGGTGGAGGCGAAGCAGTGGGTGGTGGCAATTCAATACGAGGCTCGAACTGAAGATGGTGGCACAAGGGCGGGTTGCTGAGTTTTGGTGGCTTGCGGAAGGAGGAAGAAGGAGTAGGGCACGGTCAGGGGTGGTCTGAGTCGAGCGGAAGGTCTGGTGGAGGGCTGCATGTGTTTTGGTGGAGAAAGGGCGGAAAAATGATTGTGGCTGTTCGGTGGGTTGGTTGTCAAAGGAGTGATGGACGAGGGGTGAAGTGAGCTGGTGGGTAGTTGCGTGCTGTTTAAGAGGGAGGAGCTTGGCGGTGACGTGGCGGAGGCGGAGTAGCTGTTGGGTGATGGCGTGGAGACTTGGGCCGGTCGTGGGTTGCGGTGGAGGAGGAGCAGAGGGGAAGGGAAGGCATGACAAAAGGAAGGAGCAGACAAAAAGGAGATGGACAAAATAGTGAAGAACGAATGCAAAAGAATTGAAAACAACCGAAAGAGAAATGAAATATACGTGCACCCAGAAAACGTTTGTCTTTTCAGATTTTTGACTTTTGAGTGTCAAAACTGACGAATATAAAAGGACACAGGTTATATATGTGATTAACACAACAAGCTGAACCAGATGGAGGACACAGAATTGCAAATGGATCCAATTTGGCGAATCGTCACATTTTGCATTCTGTTGATTCCGTCGCGCACTGGACTCCGAAATACATCGATGAATACATCAAAATGATCAGCGCGACGAGACGGACAAAAGGAAACAGAAATACCAGTGTCAGGACCTTCCTATCAAAAGTCCATACGGACCCTAATATACGTTGCTATTCCGTACGGAAAAATCCAAACGGAGCTAGAAACGTCCGAATTTCGCGAAACGAATTTCGCAGTCTAATTCAGAATGCTCTGAATAAATTTTCTCCTGTTGACATATTTTGATTTCGGAAAAACTTTTAAATTCACTGTTATTAACCGGTTAAATTTGAAATAAAATTACACAATAAAAATAAACTTCAATATTATTAGATGAAAATTTACCAGTTGCTATGATTAAATAAATGTATTTCAAATATCAAATTTTTATTTCAAAATTTTATCGTTTAAAATTTCACAAAATTTCAACTAATTACGTTATTAAAACAGTTAAAATTTACGGGTCGTTACAATTGGCATGTTTCGAAACCCCTCGCCATGACTTACCTTTACAACATCTCAGATTTGCCTTGACCCTAGCTTGGAGTTGCCACCTTGAAGACTCAAAGCCCATATAATCGGTACCAAGCTCCTTTGCCCCTTCAAAATTTGGCCAAGTCTCAAATGCACCTCACATTGTTTCCCTTGGCCCATGCTGAAGTAGGTTACTCAAATACTAGAATTTTTCGTCACTTTGACTCGAACCACGCCAATTTTGTAAGGACCTGTAATTTTTAGCATTTCGAATAGGAATATTTAATTTATTGTAATGTTCCAATTTGATTCAGATTTAATTAATAATAAGAAAAAGAAATTGTTAACAAAACGGCTTGATATTTGATGATGTATTTTTAAAAGGATTTGTAGGATTTTTCCATAATTTTTAATTTGAAAAATATTTATATTATCACTTGACACATTTTGCTTCAAACGTTGATATTTTTGGAATTTCACAGAATAAGATAAATAGTGTATTTTACTGTTGTTTTAAGATCGTGTCACATTGTTGTGCGTGATTATATTTTTATTTTTGTTGTTCGTGGTTAGTACGTAGATGTTATATGTAACATCCCAGGTTTTGGCTGCTAGATTTTTGGACATTTAATTCGTTTTAAATGTTTAATGTGGATTCTTAATTGATGTTGGAATGAATGGATTCGGGTTCATTCAATAAAATAAGCTATAATTTTTAGTTATAGCAATCCTGGTTGAATTTGAATAATGGGGAAATAATAATAATTAAATATTCGAAATTGGGATAAAAGGTGAATTTGGGATAAATGATTATAAAAATGGTGTTTAAATGTATTTTTAAGTTCAATTGGTTATAAACAATAATGTTGGATTTTTAGATGAATTTAAAAGTCGACAAGTTATTATTTGGGGTTTATATTAATTTAATAATGAATTTAATATTATTAAAATGCAATTTAATCAGATTTTGGTCTGGAATAAGCCAGAATGATTTTTAATGTGTTTATAAATTTTATATGATTTATTGTTAAGTTAATAAAATTTTAAAAGTGAAATTTTACGCGTTTTCGTAAATTTTGGAAATCGCCCGATTTAATAGACGAGTTAAAATAGCCTTCCGGGGCACAGTCTCGGAATTCGACGAAACCCGTTCCATTGGATCCGTAATAGTTAGTTATTATCGGATTTCAATTTTCGTAGCAATTGGAGTTGTTGTTTGACCGTGGCAGCTCGAAACGCCTAGAAATCGATTTAACCGATTTAATTTTTAATTGATCGTTTTATTCCGTATCTCGCGCATACGATCAAATTAGCTTACGAAACCTGTTTCATTGTGTCCAGAACGCGGAAAAACCCCCGGATAGCCTGTCGGAACGTGTAATTTGGAGGTCATTTACATTTACTGTTAATCGAGAGATTTTATTAATTAAATAATATTAAACTATTATATATATATTCATCTTATCTCAAACCCTAGTTAAAAACAACCGGCCGCCACTTTTATCGTTTAATGGCCGAGAATTGCCTTCGTTTCCCCTCAGATATCTCGAGATCCATCGATTTTCTGCAGAGATCATCAACTAGAAAATTGGAGAGGAGGTCGAGTCCTTCGAGTTGGACGGTGGTGATCACGTTTCGAGCAGCGTAGAACATGTAGGGAGGCCGCGTTTCCTCTGCGTTCGTGGGCATTTTGCTCGACCTAGGGTCGACCGAGCTGCGCGCCTTTGTGGGCGATGGTGGAGAGGGTGGAGGCGACTGCGGTGGCGAGCTCCGATCGAGCTGGATGTGACGAGGGTGGTCGCGGTTGTCAACCCTAATTAGCGGCATGATGGGTTCAAGCCTGGAGCATGTCGCGTGAGGGAGAAGCTCTCGTGTGGCCTTGATTTCGTGGTAGGAAACGAACGATGGATGGTATAATAATTTAAATTAAAAAGAAATTTGTTTTAAATTTATTTCAAAACTTCGTAATATCATAACGAACTCATACGATCTCAGATTCGAACGGAACTGGAAGCGATGGAATCGCAGGAACGCGTACTACGCAGTGGAACAATTCTGGAGTCATTCCGGGCAAGTAGGAATTTGGGTTAAATCGGACATCGTCCGGTTTAATTTAAATTTCGAACGCTCGCCGAAACTCAAAGTGAGTTATTCTCACTCACATCTGGATGCTAGACATTATGAATAATTGATATTTAAATATCTGTGTGGTTGATTGTCTATATTTGTGTTTATCTGTCTGGATTGATATTTATATTGTGATGTGCTAATATCTGTGATGCAGGGAGAAACAGGTTGGAGGGATCCAACTGGATTCCTCACAATTGTAGCAATTATTTTATAATTGTTAGTGAATACCTGTTTATATGTTGTGATTGATAAATCTGGAAGTTTAATTGTACTGTGAAATTGTTGTATAAAGTATAACCACAGAATTTAATTATGAATGGATAAATTGTGTTTTTACGAAATAGAATGAATTGTTAAATTTAGAATTTCAAAGAATAAAATTTGAAATCGGATTTGAAAGGAAAAATGTAAATTGGGCCAAATTGGGATTTTGGATATAATGGGAAGTTTATGAAATGGGTAAATGGAAAGTATAGTTTTCTGGAGATTAAATTTATGAAATTATAAATTGTTTAAAATAACGATGTTTATTTTAATAATGACTGATGTCATCCGGAAATTAAAAATATGTTAAAATGGAGTTTCCAATTATAAATTAACAAGTTCAAATGAAAAATAGAACGTTTTGAAATGCCGTATTTCATTGGAATTTAACTAAGTGAATTGAAAATTTGGCTTTCATTGAGAATTCACCAAAATGTTTATTTAAAAATGTTTTAAACTATAATTTAAAAATGAATTTCCGGGTATGGGAAATTGGGTGTGAACTTCGGATGAAGTTATAGTTAAATATGGGATTTGGGATTTATGTTGTAAAACATAAGTGACTTGAAATAAATCAGAGGATTTATACGGAAGAGTACTTTGAAATGTTTTGAAATGGGAAAGTGTTTCCCTGGGAAGACCAAGTAAATGTTTTATAAAAGATTTTGTGTAATTAAAGGCTAAGTTTTTAAATCGTTTAAAAAGTATTTTCAAGAAACGTTATTTTTTAAAGAGACAAATTAATGACTTTTGAAACCGTAATAATTTGGGAGTATGTTAGCAATTATTTTTACAAATGGATTTATTTAAAAGTTGGTTTTAGCTTAAGCTGTTAAAATTAGTATTTTTCTTCTTATAACGCTATTTTGAATTTAGTTAAACTAAACCCTTATCTTTAAATCAAAATTTATGTGTTAATGACTAGTTTTCTTCACATATTTTAAATTTATATTTTGAGTAAATAGATAGAAGTAATTTACATATTTTAAAGTATATTTCAGTATAAGTATTTTTAACTGTTTTAAATGCAAATTGTTTTATACTTGGTTATTCCCGATGGGAATAAAGGGTAAAGGATTTACCTTGTAAAGGAAGAGTTTTGGAAAATTGTTTTCAAACGAGTTTTGAAAATGTGAAAATATATCTTTGAAAGATATTAGAAGAAAATAAATAGTATGGAAATTATTTATTGTGTGATGGATGTGTATGGATGTTTGTGAACATTAATTGATAGTTAAATCACCGACTATCAATATTGGCCAAATGCGCTGATCGTTTCGAAGAGACCGGGATCGAGTTTCCGTATACCGGGATTCTAGGTCTGGAGACTCGAAAACCACTTCGATTCGGTTTGTACGTTTCGTGTAACGTGTTCGAAGTCTAAGATGGAGCAGTGAAGTGCAAGGGCTAGTCGCTACTAATCCTGAGGATATTTCCAAAATGGATGTAGTAGGGGTAGTGCCTTCGGTTCCGTTCGGACCCGGGACGGACTTGTATGGACGAATGCTTTCGTGACATCGTCAGGTGGACGATGGGCATTCAAAGTGAAATGTGCTATAAAGGTATCGTTTAGCCTCAAGCCTCATCAACCGGGAATGACTGAAAATCAGGGGTTATGCAGCAAGGCTTCGTGGGTAGCCCCCACTTGAGAGTAAGGTCATCCCTGTCTAGATGTCCCTTTTATTTCGGCTTAGTGGTGCGGTTGCTGATCACAACCGTGGGGTGATTTTACTTGGAATTATCCAGTAAGGGATGATTCCGGCTTTGTGTTGCAGGGGAGCGGGCGTACTCCTCGGTACTATGATCTAGGCCACGTACTGTGACAGGTGGTACCCCAGTGCCTAGTCATTCGTTGGAAATCCATTCTCCCTACGTGCCTTGTACGAGTTTTGTTTGTATTACCCACGTTGTGGCTAGTATGCCGGAATTTAATAGATGTAACAATTTCGGCTATTTTATAAGTATTTGTAAATAGACACTATTATAATATCAGAGGATTTCTATAAAAAGTGTTTTAGCTATCGTAAGGTAAAAACCCGACATGTTTATTTGTGGCGTGGTCTTACGGGATGCTTTTGTTTTCAAAGGATTTTTGAAACTTTAATAATCAATTGGGTGTATTTATGATGCGCTGGTATTCCAGACTGACTCGGGTGTTATTTTATTATAATGCTCGGGTCAGACCGAGTATATTTCAGGATAGGTTGCTATGGAGCTCAGGAGAGGAGCTGGAGTCCGAGACGTATTTCTCGTACTTGTATTATTCCGCTGCTGTGATTGTTGAGATTGTTTGACTGGTTATGATTGGTTGTATTGATATACTCTGATGATGATGTATTGTATATAAACAGATATAGTTTTGATTTGTGTAAAGTTCTGTTCTATATATTATATTTTATTCCGCTGCGACTGTGAGGTTCTGATGTTGTTTAGTTTCTTCTTCTTCTACCTTCTTTCTTTCCTACAATCTGTCTTTTCCGGCGTTCGATCGTCGGCATATTATACTGTTGAGTATTTTGTGTCGATTTTCGAGAGTCGAGAAGGGCGGGTCGTCACATTATATTATGTAGCACGGTATCAGAAATTTAAAATTTAATAACCCTACACTTCTTTTAATCCTCAATTTTGACTTTCCCTTCTTTCTCTTCTTATCATTATTTTTTTATATTTTTTGCCTATAGCCAACTAAGATGAGCCACCTTCTTACCCTAATTCTTTCAAGAGCTACGAGCAATGAAATCAAACAGTGTTGGATCCATTGAACTCATAGTGGAGAGGGCTTCGAAAATATGTGAAGTTTGTTGGGTGTGGCATCATTTGGTCATGGTCCCTATTTCTTGTCGTGGCCTTAGTGATGGGGTGTAGGAGCATGAGGCCACGGTTGGTCGAAAGGAGGGTGGCATTGTAAAATTGGTTCAAAAGGAAGTTGATTGGTGATGAATGGAGTGATTCACTATGGTGATTAATGATTTTAGGTTTTGGAGGTTGGATGGGCCAGGTCACGATTCAATAGGGGACATCAAAGGTGAACTTAAGGGGTGCAGAGCGAAGCTTGCACAAGGAGAGGTTGAACAGAAGTGGTCGTACGTCATTTCATCGATCGAAGAGTGATATAGAGGGCGGGACATGCATGGCTTAGAGGTGGGTATCAGTGTGCATGTGTAGGAATGAGGGTAAGGAGTTTGGGGAAGAAGGTTTAAAAGGTAATTAACTTTACAATTAAGATAATTAATGAATATTTTAATCCAAAAACTTATAAAATTAATATCTTCTCCATAAGAGATCCAAATCAAATGTAGTCTTTTGCATTGTGCTCATAGGAGCTATATCTACGCACTGAAGCTGATTTCGTCCATTTTGAAGCAAGTAGGATTTTAAGCTAAAACCGAACCGTTCGATTTTAGATCGAGCAGGAACGCGAAAGCATCAACTGGAATTTTGGTGAGCTAACTCACCTTTGGATGAACACTATATGGTATATAGTAGATATAAATATTGTTTGTTAACAAGAAAACTTGTCAACACCCCAAAGTAGAGTTTAAGGAAAGGGTCAGTCTCCTTGGTCACTCTTGGTTAAGTAGTGGAATTTAGGATGTGAATACCTCCTTTAAACCACCTTTCGAATAAGTCTATATTGTGAAACTTTCCTTTATTGACCTTTCGACCTAGTCATAACACTCTTTTCTTCTCTTTCAAGTGTTTCGAGCTTGTTAAAGCTATCTGATTATCCCTTTGAAACCTTCCTTTCGGAACGGTTGTGAACCGTATGCTCAGCACTAAGGATTCAAGAGTGTGGTTTGGCTAGATAGGTTTCAACGTTATTGAAAGCTGGTATCATAAATGACTTGAGTTTGATATTGAAAATCAAGGGGAATAAGCTAGGTTTATGGTTTCAACATACTAAAAGATGAATGTTTAGTGAGTCGTGGTTAGGAATTAAGGACTTGGAATATTTGGAAAAGCAGGGGTTTCGACCCACTCGGTAAGTACATTTCGGTGAGGTCGATACCTATAAAACATAGTTTAATCCAACAAATGGCTTCAAACAGGTGTATAATCAAAAATATCGAAATCTTTCCTTTATTAATCCAATAAACTCTATATCGATTAATTTTTCCTAATTTGATTTACAAATTAGGGTTTAAAAATTTGCAAAGTTTATAAAATACAAGTATAGAGTGAAAGAATTCAGATCCCCAAAACCAGACCCCTTGGGTCTTATATATAGATGCGGGTTGACACCTTTCGACCTGGTCGAAAGGTGGTTTTAGATACCTTCCGACTCCTTTTACACTTGCGTATCCCTCTTTAATGCTTTCAAATGAGCTTGAACACTTCCGTCTTCATCGAAAGGGATGGTTGCGCCTTTTCTCTTGGTGTTGCTTTGTTGTTATAAGAAGCAAAGGTAAGAGCTTTTGACTCTGTCGATAGGTAGTTACCTGTGGTTTCGAAGTTGTTGAAGTGTTGATGCTTCCGACATGGTAAGTAGCTTCCGAATGTATGCTTGCAAATTGATGCGGAGCCTTCCCTGGATATTAAAGGCTTTTACTGGTTAGAAAGGCTGGATTATGCTTTCGAAAGGGTTGTTCTGACCAAGACATCTGTCCGAGTAGTTTGAATGAAGGCGAAACCTTTGGTTTTGAAAGGTTTGGCGCATATATGAAAGGTTGTTATCCATTGTCTTCGAAAGGTGTTTCTTCAACTCATTCGAAAGGCCTTTATGCTTGTGGAAGCACCTGCTTCGAAAGGGGAACCATTGAAGCGGAAGGGTGCTTTTGACCCTTTCAACCCCTTTGAAAGGTTGTAATACATCTGCCCTTTGACTACAGCATTTCTTCGAATCCTTCGAAAGGTCTTGCTGGAGCTATTATCTCTTATTCTTCTTTTCCTTCTACTCATTCAGGTCTCGATAATGTCGAAAGAGAATTTGGTAGTAACATTTGGCTCCCATTTGAAGGGATTCCCTTGACTTTCCAAGTTAATCATTTCAAAACCATCAAAGTTTCCCGCCTTTCCATATTCCATAGTAAATCTTGACCGTGAAAGTGACTACTATGCCATATAGCTAATACAGTGTGGCTAGATATCACTTAGTATCGCATAATATGGAATGTATTATAATCTAAATGTGGAAACAGATAATAATAGTAAAGTAAATAAGAATAAGCACACCAGGAGTTTTTATACTGGTTCGAACTTCCCGTTCTACGTCCAGTCCCAGACTTCCCTCTGGAATTTCTCACAATAACCCCTCACTTAACCCGGAGGAATAGGTATACAACACCTGAGCATTCGATCAGGATTTTTCCGCCTCTAACAACCGAAAGAGGACTTTACCCGCCTGAACAACCGAACTGGACTTCAATAGTTTCAGTAAAATTGCTTTGACACTTTGTGTTCTTGATAACACAGATTTGCCTTTGATAGTACAACCTTCCTATAATCTTTTCCTCAAGTATATATGTGTGTGTAAAGATTTAGAAAAGAGAATATTGCTTTGAACCGAAGAATAAGTTAATTGATTCAGAGATTCTAGCAATATATGTAAGTTGTGATTGCTTTGTAGTATGCAGAGATAGTAGAGAGTATGGTCAGAAAGCAAATTGAAATTCGGTGTTTTGTGAAGTGAATTTTGTATGTTTATATAGTATACAAAGAGCTGCAACCATTCACGAAGAGTTCTGATCAAAAGAAGCATCCATACCTCTTCAATTTATATCGTATCTCTTGGCAAATGGAAGTGTCCATTCAGGAAAAATAGCTGTTGAAAGAATTCAGTCGACTGACCCAAAACGACCAGTCAACTGAATGTTCAAAGTTGTGTAAAAACAGAGAGTTTTTGTGCACCTACGCAGATTCAGTCGACTGGCCATATTTGGTCAGTCGACTGACCTAACAGTCAGTGCACAGTTCTCGTATATGTTAAAAGAGTTTAATGCTTAAAACAACTTTGGTTTAAGTGAACTACTTGAGGATAGATTTTAACAATTCTAAGACTAAAAAACTTCGACAAATATACTATACTCAATTTTTTAGCCTTGTCCCCTTTGTAGCTTTAACAACATATTTCTTTCTCTTTTTGTCGTTTGCCCATATAGTCTCATTTATTGATTTGTGCTATTTGTCATGAATCAAAACTTATGATTCAATAGACCGTTCATTTAATTTGATCAAGCGGTTGCCATCTTTGCTGACTTTTATTATAAACCACGTTCTCTTCTTCTCCTATTTTATTCATTTGTAATCAAAAAAAACTTCGAGCAGACATTAAAGTTCTTAAACTCTCTAACAATCTTCATCTCCAACAAACAAAAATTCAGATCTAAAGTAAGTTTCTATTATCTTGTTTTTTGAATTTTACAGTGAATTTCGATTTCTAAAACCTTTATAGTTCGGATTTGAATCACTGTTTTGATTCATTTGAAATCGTTTAAGTTTTTATCTACCTGAATGAATTCTATAATTTACTTTCATACCTTGATTCGATTTGTTTTTTGTTAATTTTCATTCTAAACCTACCTTATTCGAATCCTACTGTTATTATTATTTTTAAAGAATTTGAATCTTCATCTCAAAGATTTTACGAGCATAAATGGATAATTCGAGCTCAAATCTACTTTATTGTTACTTTTTTAATTTATGGGTTGAAATCAGATTTGGAGAAGGAGATTTCTATTTACTTTGTATAGAATTTTTGAGCTTTAAGAATAAAAATTTAGCACTACAATTTTACCATTCTACCCTTTCGAAAGGGATTAAGGCGACAACCTTTGTTTTTGCTTTTTTAGCCCCTTTCGATGTGGTCGAAAGGTAACCTAGCGCATCATTTAATTGAGCTCGTAGAAAGGTCTTAAAGTTAGTATGAAGTCGACCTCCTCGAAAGCAGTTCTATTCTTTAGTGTTTCCTAATACCTTTCGAAGAAGTTGGCAAACATGTCTTACTAAATAATCACCTTATACATACTTTCAAAAGCATAAACTTTGTCTTATAGGTTTTGCAACCTTTGGTACATACTTCCTATTTGTTTAAGTTAGAGATACATATATTTTGTAAACCGGATTGAAGAAAGGATACTTTGTATAAGTTGTAAACCAAATCAAACGTTTTGACCTAGTCGAAATCTATTGTATTGATTAAAATTTGGTTGTTGTTATGCTTTCAAAACCATGCACCCATTCGACTCCGTCGGAACCTTTTGTAACTAATTATGATTCGGTCATTATCTTTCACCAATGTCATCGAAACACCCCCAGTTCTTTTATTTTTTTACCAATATAATTTAGACTCAGAACCTTTCTACTTAATTGGCATATAAGGTTTTGACGACATTCACATTTTCTTAGAGAAACTAAATCCATAGGTTTCGACAATGTCAAAAGATTCTTTCAAATTGTTTATTGAATTGTTGTAGCATGTATTTTATTAAAATTTGTTGTACAAGTCTCAACTACTTTTTTCAATAACATAATTTCTATTGGGCCTTCGATGTTGTTGAAAAGTGTTTGTTGGACGTATATTTTCGACCTCCCTTTCAACCTTGTCAAAAGCTCAGTAAATTTCATACTTGGGCTTTCGACATTGTTGAAGGGTGGTTATTGGGAATTAACCTCTGTTTTTCCCTTTCAATTCTGTCGAAAGCTCAATAAATCTCATCATTTTCAATTTTTTTAACTTTAACATTCTTTCAAGAATATGTAATTTCATGTTTTTGTTTGACATTCTAATTGTTGTAATAGATTTTCAATATCTTTGAAAGAATGTTAATTTCAGAACATACTATAATTTTTAACTGAAATGATTTCACCTGGCAAAATCATGAGTTCACCTAAGAAGATTGAATCTATCTCCAAAAACTCCTTAATATCAACCCAGGATGAGGTGGATGCGATCCTCAATGACTTTGGAATTATTGGGGTGGAAGCCATCTCCCCTTATTAAAACGACACCATTCACAGCTCTCTTGAAGGGTACTCTGCCTACACAACAATCCATATTTGGCATGAAGGAATCCTTTCCTTCCTGGACTTCTTGTCCAAGTTTTAACCTACCTTGGAGTTGCTCCCATTCAACTATCACCCAATGTGTACACCAATATTCTATCCTTGGTGCTCATGGCCTTGGAGTTTGGAATTCCTTCTCTTAATGCAGAAGTGCTGAATTATCTCGTTCGGTTGGTTAAGCTTAGCAACTTGAGCAACATGATCTTCAGAGCGAACCCCCTAAAGAAGCTAATATATGAGGGGGTAAATAAATTTAGGGATTGGAAAACACAGTTCTTCTTTGTCAAGTGCTTTCCCAATATTAGTGGGGTTTTCCCGTCTCCCCGTAAGTTGATCTCAGACTTTGTTTTTCCATTTAATTACTTTCCTTTACTAATCTATGCTTCTTTGCTAGGCGCTTCTACTAAAGATCTAAATGAAGAAGATAGAAAAACAGTGGAGTCATTGATTGCCGCTTCGAGTAAGATTGGAAATAGGCTAACTTTGTTGAATCCCACGAATTTACAAAAAAAATCCCTCATGCCAGCTGGTCAGAGGATACTTGGCCAACCTCCTCTTGTCCAGCATACATCTCGGAGTAAGCGCTTCCTTTCCTTGGGAGATCCGCAAAATTTCTCCCTAATGTCGCAAATCTACCCCAATCACTCTGGTAAGTTTAAACGCAGTACTTGTAGTTTATTGTTGTATTACTTTTCAAATCACTTTACTGACTCATAACTTGTTTAAATTTTCTGCAGATGATCCTCAGGTTGAACAACCTTTACGTGATCTGACTCTTCCAACTTTAACTTCTCGTGCGCCACCTTTTTCCCTAGCCATTGCTAGATCGAAGATGGCCGCCAAAAGAAAATTAGGTAAAACGACTGTGGTTGAACCATCTCCAAAGAAAGACAAAATTGTCGAAGTTCCCGACTCTCCACTACTGGAAGAAGGGGAGTTTGGTAATATTGACAAATCTTTGGAAAGTCCAACTACCACAGCTTCTTGCGATCAACCTAAAAGACTCCCACAAATGTTGATCCACTTTCCCACATTGTCATCTCAAGCTCTCCAAGTATGATCGAGCAGATGTAAAAAGATTTGGGGACTTCGACCCTCCTCAAGAGCTTATCCCTTCTAGACCATCATCGCCTACACCTTCGAGCGACTTCGAAAAGATGGTCCAATCTATCTTAAGCTCTTCGTCATTTTCTTCAATTCACCCGCCTTCTTCTGTTTCTGATCTAGCAGATCACTATCAATCTCTTATAGAATAACAACTCTTGGTATGCTTTACTTCACATAACTTTATTATTACCGCTTTTCCTTAAGTTTTTAACTTATGTTGAACCTTTCCTTCTAGATTTCCAAGAGCTGTTCGCCATGCATGAAAATGCATTGAAATCCTCCGCTGAAACATCTAAGCATCAAGAGGAAATTTCTTATTTAAACAATCAAGTTTCTTCCTTATCCGCGGATAAAAATGATGCTACAATTGAATTAGAGTGATTGAAGGTTTCTCTCGCCCAATCAGAATCTATTATTTCAGAGGAGATGAAAGCTTGTCAACTCCTCGTTGATGAAAATTGAGCATTGAAAATGACTCTGAAAGTGTCCGAGGAGGAAAAGACTCAAATAGCGGCCAACAATCTTCGTTAAAGGAAAAGATGAATAAAAATAAAGGTTCTTTAAAGTTGGCCATCGACACCATTTCCAATGCTAAGCGACCCGTGTCTCAATTTCTCAACACTTCTCTTGAGGATATCATCATGAATTCTTTTGTCGATGTTATGATGCTCGCTTATGCTGACAACGTCGATAAGTGCCCTGAATTGAGCTTTCCCTCACTTGACCCTGCTCTCATCAATAGATTTTTGAAAAAAATTAAAAAGATGGAGCAGGGGATTGAAGTTGCCGAAAGGGAGGAAATCGATGCTTAAAAAATTCTATCTTTTGAAGTCCCTTCCATCGAAATAGAATATGAATCCGAAGAGGAAGGTGACAAAGATGAAGTTGTCGAGGAAGATGGCAGCAACAATGATGATGATAATGGCGGTGATGATGATGATGATAACGATAATGGCAACGTCGATGGAGGTCAAGGTTCAGGCGGCGATAGGGGTAGTCAAACTGATGCTCCTGAGAACGATGGAGATGACAACACGAGAACTTTTGAAAAAGTCAATCCCGATCCATCTTCTCATGAGGCAAGACCACTCAGAACCCCTGCGCCTTAAAACCTTCAACAGGAGCATACTTATATTAATGTTGAAGAATCAAGAGAGAAAAAGCAGGTTTCTCAAGTGCCAATTCCTGTCTCTTGGGTATGGGCTTCTTTGTTTAAACAGCTTTCGCTTCCATGATAGTAATAGTTAAATCCTTTATTTTAGATAAGGAGCAAACCTGTTCACCCCTATAAAATCAAGCTTGAGAGGAAACAAGTGAAAATAAATAGTTTATATAGGAAGTTAGATAAACAGCTGTAAGAACACAACATTTTTTCGAATAAATATCATAGGCTTAACCGGAGTACGACAGTGCTAGAACCTTTAAACATCAAGAAGCTGCCCCGCGATTGAGAAGGGCACGCCTCCAATATGATGGTCTTTTAAAAGAGAATCGGGGTTGATCACACTCTTCTGAATGTTGATTGAGGAGAGAAACATCTTGGTAGATTTTCTATACAAAGCCTATTGTAGACGCCCAACTGTAGATTTCTCATATTTACGTAACTTTAGTGGGGGTCTAATTATACGTCTACATAAGAGATACTTGGATGAATTTGGATCTGACCCACATCCTGGAGCATGTTGGAACATGCCACGAGTCAGATCAATTCCCGAAGATTTTCCTTAAACTCAAATAATATAAGGACAAGTTTATTTCAGAATTATTTACAAAGTCGATTTTTTATGAACCAAATGAATAGTCGTAATTGTGTAATAATATTGATTTCCGAATGTTCATTTTAGTTTTCCGTTTATACTTAGCTATATTTCATACGTTATCAAAGATTGAATGTACCTCAGGCAATTATGTCTCTAGAGATTATCTAAGCCAGTATGTTAAACTAAGAAGAGATTATCTTGAAAAGGCATCAATTTTGAAATCTTCAAAACTAGCCCGATATTGTTTTCTTAGAGATTTGCAAAAACTTTATGTGGAACATCCACATCTCCACTTTGATTTTCTCGGTGAAGAAAAAGAAAAGCTACTTAAAGAGATCTGGACATATCATACCAAACTAATATGTGATCGTCATAGTCCTCCTTCCGGGGAATGGGACTATAGTAAGTATCCTCCAGCTATTACTCCGGAAAGGCTTAATGTTCTTTTTGACTCAACACTCTTTCTTTCTGCTAATTTATTAAATAAAGTTAGAAATGCATTTTCCCAACTTTAGATGTAAAGAAAATGTCTAATTGTACTTTTTAGTTTCATTGTTACTTGAGTTGTAATCTTTTATTGCTGTAATAAAGAGATTGATTACTTAAGTCTTGACTTCACTTTCTTCTTTTTTTTGTTTAAATAGGAGTTACAGTTATCTGCAACGCCTCTCTCATTAAATTCGCATCACGCTTTGTCAATATCAAAGATAGGTTGTTAGCAGATCTTGAAAATAAAAATCTTCTTGACGATACTTTATCTGCTCGTTTCCAAGATAACACGGAAGCATTAAAATTGCATAGAAGACTTTTGCTTCAGAAAATAATTATCAGAAATCTCAATGATCAGATTGCCAATTTAGAAGCAGATGTTAAGAGCAAAAGCGAAGCGATTTCCACATTGAAGCGTCAAGTTAGTTCAAATCCATCATTTGACTTTGATCATAACATGTCAGAACTCTTCCAACAAATAAGCGATTTGTAGATGAAATTAAAAGATAGCCGGGCTCAATGCGAATCACTAAAGTTCATTATGGGAAATAATATCTCAAGCATTGATTTACCAGTTTCCCCTTCTATTTCATCTGTCACAAAATCTACAACGTCTACTTCCCTTGCTATGCAGAAGTTCCCCACTACGACTAATCGTCCACCAGGCTTAGACGAAAAGGTAGCGGGAGAATGGTGTAGAAAAGTTAAATTTGAAATGATGAAGTATTTTGACGAGCAACAAAAAGTAAGATACTCACAAAGCAAAAATGAATATATGGATTGGATTCAAAACCTTAAACGCGATAAGTATCTTCTCTTAAAGCGCATCGCTTATTTGGAAAGGGAGAATAAAACCCTTAAGGGCGTAAACAAATCTTTTAATCATGCTTTGAAAACCAACATTGAGGCTATTGATGAAGAAGACAAGATGAGGAAGAAAGAGAAGAAACTTAAGGAGGTTCTTCGCATTGCTATTCATCACATCGTGGATCCTTTAATTGCTAAGAATCTAAATAAAGTTGTTCAAGATTTATGAAAGATTCATATTTATGTATATATTTGTTTTGTACACTTGTAAATAATTTCATAAATTATGTAAGTTACAAAAAATTTGTGAATATCACCTAGTTTGTGATCCTTTCTTACAATGTTGTTTTTGAATCATCACTTTGCCAACTTATTCCATGATTTCTATATTCGATGGATCATTCAATCCTTTTTACTATTCCGCTTTCCCTGAAAAGCACAAAGCAAACGATATTCCTATCGTTAGCTTGAAATCTGCATAGAAGTCTATTTCTGTCATTTGCAGAAATTAACAAAATCATTTTGACAACATATGACAATAAGTGAAAAAGTAATCGTTTTTGACGAAATGTTTCAAATCCCATCTTTGGTAATGATAAGAGATAACTAAGAATTCAACTTTAAACATACTGTTGGAATATCTGAAGTCTGATGGTAGAAAACCATTGTCTCAACCAATGATACAAATGTTTTTAGAAAGTCATCCTTTAGAGATAGCTAACAGAAAGCTAATAACGACCATGTAATAGAAGTCCAAAAACCATCGTCCGAACACTTTTAATAAAAACCCATGACCCAGATTCGGGCATTAATAAATGAAATACAAAAGTTAGGATGTTTGGGACCCAGATAAGGGTATCAGTGGATAATAACTAGAAATCCATGATAATCTTTTTAATAGAAGTCTTAGGCCCAGATTCGGGCAATGATGAGTGAAATTCAGAATTGGTCTTCATAATAGAACTCTTAAACCCAGATTTGGGTAATAGTGGTGGATAATTAGAAATCCATAATAATTTCCTTCATGATAGAAATCTTAAGCCCATATTAGGGCATTAATAAGTGAAGTCTGGTAATTGTTTCGAAACCCAGATTTGGGATTTAACAGATGCATTTATGAAATAAGAGTCCCGAACCCAGATTCTGGTATTAATAAACAGAGTTCTGTTCCACTTCTTAAATTTTATCTTCTTTGACATGCGTAAACCCTTTA
The DNA here is from genome assembly GCA_030737815.1 of Allium fistulosum. Taxonomy (NCBI): domain Eukaryota; kingdom Viridiplantae; phylum Streptophyta; class Magnoliopsida; order Asparagales; family Amaryllidaceae; genus Allium; species Allium fistulosum. Next base: position 1,095,141,502 of record CM060903.1, read on the forward strand.
GGCCTTGTATGTAGTTGCGGTTTGATTGGCTGCTTCTTGAGCTTGGACCTCTTAGTCCTTCGTTTGATATGTCGCTTCTCAGGCTTGGACATCTTAGTTCGTTGTTTGATATGCCACTTCTTCGGCTTGGACGTCTTAGTCCATTGTTGATATGCCGCTTCTTAGGCTTGGACGTCTTAGTCCATTGTTGATATGCCGCTTCTTGGGCTTGGACATCTTAGTCCATTGTTGGCTGGTGCACTTGGTTAGCTTATTCTCAAGCTGGAACCAAGGACTTACCCAACCTCCCTCCAGGAGGCGCCTTGACCTGGCCTTAGTGTGGTGCGATCAAGGGCTAGTTCGGTGCCTTGGCCAGGCTATAGCATGGCGGGACCAAGGGCTTACTACATCCTCCATCCAGGAGGCGCCTTGACCTTGCCATAGCGTGGCGTGGTCAAGGGCTTGTTCGGTACCTTGGCCAGGCCATAACATAGCGGGACTAAGGGCTTACTCCGTACTCCCTCCAGGAGGCGCCTTGACCTGGTTATAGCATGGCACGATCAAGGGCTTGTCGATGCTTTATTCTGGCCATAGTGTGGCACAGATAAAGGCTTACACTCCTCCCTCCAAGAGGTGCTCTGCCCTAGCCAACTCGGTGCGGACAGGGGTTTTGACCGTTAAAGGTAGTGTCCAAATGAAAGGAGTGTTTCACTTCCAACCATGTAGATTTTTCTTAGTAAAGTTGTTCTTTATTGACTTCATTCATGATCTTTTTACAAACTCATTGATTTTTCCTTGATGGAAAAAGTTGATTATCATCCCTTTCAGGGCTCTGCATTGGTTAGTTTCATGACCATACAGCATATGGTAATGGCCGTAGGATCCTCCCAACTTCCTTTCATATTTTGGTTTCTTCTTTTGTGATGGCCAGTAGTTGAGCTCATCTTTAGTTAGCAAGTAGACATTCTCAATAGATGTTGTTATGTTGCATTCTTTTGAAAGTCTTAACTTGAAGCTTGTTTTTAGAAGCAAGTAGACTTTCTCAATAGATGTGGCTCCGAGGAACCTTGCTTGGATCTTTTGATTTTGCCAATCATGATGAAGTAAAGTCTAAAATGGGCAAGCTTAAAATAGAATTGGGTTAGAGGAAAATGTTGTTGGATGTTTAACAAGAACGGAGGTTTAGGCCCTTCTTCTAGCGCTAAAATGTTGACAAAATAACTTGTCAATACCCCAAAGTAGAGTTTAAGGAAAGGGTCAGTTCTCCTAGGTCACTCTTGGTTAAGTAGTGGAAGTTAGGATGTGAATACCTCCTTTAATTCACCTTTCGAATAAGTCTATATTGTGAAACTTTCCTTTGTTGACCTTTCGACCTAGTCGAACACTCTTATTCTTCTCTTTCAAGTCTTTCGAGATTGTTAAGCTGTCTGATTATCCCTTTGAAATCTTTCTTTCAAAACGGTTGTAAAAACCTTAAGGTCAGCTCTAAGGGTTCAAGAGTATGGTTTTGCTAGATAGGTTTCGACCTTATCAAAAGCTGGTATCTTAAATGACTTGAGTTTGATATTGAAAATCTAAGGGGAGCAAGCTAAGTTTATGTTTTCGACTTACTGATGAATGTTTAGTGAGTCGTGTTTTGGGAGTTAAGGAGTTGTATTATTTGGGGAAGCAGGGGTTTTGACCCGCTCGGTAAGTACCTTTCGATGAGGTCGATACCTATAAAACACAGTTTAATCCAACGAATGCCTTCAAACAGCTGCATAATCAAAAATATCAAAATCTTTCCTTTATTAATCCAATGAAGTCTATACCGATTAATTTCCCCTAATTTGGTTTACAAATTAGGGTTTACAAATTTAAGTTCAAAAAATACAAGTATAGTGTGAAAGAATTTGGATCCCTAAAACCAAACCCCTTGGGTCTTATTTATAAATGCATGTTGGCATCTTTAGACCCAGTTCTTTCGACTTGATCGAAAGGTGGTTTCAGATACCTTCCGACTCCTTTGACACTTGCGCATCCCTCTGCAATGATTTCAAATGGGCTTGAACACCTCCTTCTTCGTTGGAAGGGATGGTTGCGCCTTTTGTCTTAGTGTTGCTTTGTTGTTATAAGAAGTAAAGGTAAGAGTTTTCGACTCTATCGATAGGCAGTTTCCTGTGGTTTCGTAGTTTTGAAGTGTTGATGGTTCCGACGTGGTAAGTCGCTTCCAAATGTATGCTTGCGAACTGATGCAGAACCTTCCCTGGATATTAAAGGCTTCGACCGGTTTGAAAGGCTTGATTCTGCTTTTGAAAATGTTGTTCTGACCAAGGCATCTGTCTAAGTAGTTTGAATGAAGGCAAAACCATTGGTTTCGAAAGGTTTAGTGCGCATATGAAGGGTTGTTATCCATTGTCTTCGAAAGGTGTTTCTTCAACTCATTCGAAAGGCCTTTATGCATGCGGAAGCACCTGCTTCAAAAGGAGAACCACTGAAGCGGAAGGGTGCTTTTGACCTTTTCAACCCCTTTGAAAGGTTGTCATACATCTGACCTTTGGCTGCAGCATCCCTTTGACTCCTTCGAAAGGTCTTGCTGGAGCTATTATCTCTTATTCTTCGTTTTCTTCTACTCATTCAGATTTTGACAAGGTCGAAAGGGAATTTGGTAGTAACATTGTTTGCGTGCTTGAATGATTTATTTTTTTGATTTCATTGAATTCCCATTTTGGAAAGCGAATAACATATAAAGTGAAATACAGTGAACTCATGAAATTTTATAGAGGGGTCTGGATTTCTCGCCATTATTGATTTTAAATTTTAGTTATATACTGGTTGTATAAATTGTTGAATGTCAAAGATTGGTAGCTTGGCCATATGGGATATGACTTTGATATGTTGAAAAGTTGAACACTTTTAGTTATAGATCTTTAGAAGCACTTGTTGAGTGACATGGTAGCTCTGGACCTCACCGTAGTATTTTGAAATACTATGGTTGGCTATTTTTATTTATTATTGATATTAATTCAAAGAACGAATTTAAATATGACTTATGGAATTATTTGTAGTATTTTGTTTAGAAATGGTTTTTAAACTTCTCTATTTTACTCCAACCATTTTATTAGTCACTTCTAATTTATATGGAAATGATTTAAAAGTATTTTGGGAAGTATATATTTTATAGAAAAGTAAATAGTATAACGATTGTTTATTATCAAGAAAAACAAAGGGGAATTTATCTTTTATAATAAAAAAAATTTGGTTTCAAAGAAGATAGGAATATTTTGGAATAAATATTATGAAACGCTTTATATAAAATATTGTATAGAAATATAGATTTATAAATTGTATTTTTAAAATAAAGGAATAAATTTATAAATGGTATTTATAATAGGAAAATGATATCATTTTGATAAATTGAAATAATAAGTTACATATGTGAATTTATAATGATATATGGGATGATTGTTTTATGGAAAGTATTTGGTCCTATCTTGAAAATGAATATTGGTGATAAGTATATGAGATTTATAAAAGAAGTTTTATAAATAGAAAAGACATTTATAAAAAGAAGTTTTATAAATATAAAAGAGATTTATAAAAGGAGTTCTATAAATAGAAAGAGATTTATAAAAGGAATTTTACAAAAGGATTGAGATTGGATTTCTCTAAATGTTCATTTTAAATTATGGTGGTGGAAAGTATTCTTTCCATATTTAATGCTAAATTCCACCGTATGGAAACTCATCTCTATCTATGAGAATTAAGAATACATGTCGAGGTAAAGATAATTCTCTAAGTTGTTCGAGTTCATTATTAACCATAGGATAGCATGAGTTTGAAATCGGGAAGTGGTGGTAAGTATACTTGGTCTAATTTCCATATGATCAATTTACTTGCACTAAAAGTTTTTTGGCTTTATTGTTATCTGTGTTTTAACATAAATATGTATGGTTTTGGAAGAGAAATCTTTATTAAGATTTGTGAATATACTCATACCATGGGATAAGTATGTGGTTACATTTTCTAAGTGTTGAAAGTGTAGATTTTGTGAATATACTTATCCCATTGAGATAAGTATATAAATACTTTTCTAAGTATGAAAGGTGAAATGGTTCGTGAATATACTTATACTGATGACAGAAGAATATGGATATTTTTCCAAGCATTGAAAGAGTATAATGAATAATGAATGAATAGTATACATAAGTATATCTTTTGTAAATGGCATTTTAATGCGAATATTTGAAAAGTGATTTAAATTAATAAAATGATTAATTAAAGAGGCTTAGTGGTGGCTTATATGCTTAACCATTGTTGGTTTCCATATGGAATTAAATCTCTAGTATGATGGTTTTCTTATTTGATAGTTAGATAACTGGCTCCTAATCTTGGTCAGTTTTAAAACTATCGATTGTTGGTTCAGAGTGATCGGGACTAGATAAGCATGAGTTATCCAAAAACCACTTCGAACCGGCATAAGCGTTCGATTTTGAGACATTTTGAATATAATCGAAGACGAAGTTTTTTAAAGTGCAAGGGCTACTTGCTACTAATCCCGAGGGTGATTCCAAAAAGTATATAGTAGAAGTAGTGCATTAGGTTTGTTCATATCCTTAACAACTTGTATGGATGAATGCTGGAATTGCAAGTTAGCATCCAAATAGGATTGCTATATAAAAAGGCAATCGTTGCCTCAAACCTTATATTTGGAAATGACTAAAATAAGAGATATGAGGCAGGGCTATGTGGCTCGCTACCATTAGGGTATGGTTATCACCCGATTTAGATCGATATTAATGGACTTATGTGTGCCAGTAACTCGGTATGGATGTTGACCGCAATTGGGTTGATCACATATTCGATTACTATCCAGGAAGGGGTAGGCCAATCATGCATTAGCGCGGGTCCACGTGACCCCATCGATACATTTTTCTAGAGGTATACTCTAAACGGAAGTATCCCAGAAGCCTTGTCATTGTTGGGATCCATTTTCCAATACGTGCCTTACTGGTTTGATTGTATACCAAATATGTTAGAATGTGAGATGTAAGCATTTGAGCTATGTTTTATATTTACTTTAAACCCTAGACATTATTATAACATCACAAAATTTTCTGATTAAAATTGTTTGGTTATCGTAAGGTAAAAACCCATCCCTATTTACGTGCGGCGTGGTCTTACGAGATACCTTTTTTCTGAAAGGTTTTGAAAATATAGAAATCCTTATGAATTGATTTGAGTTTCTCACACCAATTTACCAGAGTGTTCCGAGCATTATTTTCTTATAATGCTCTAGTCAGCCCCGAATATATTTTAGATTTAGTTATGGATGTTTTGGAGCATTAGGAGACGAGCTAGATGCCTCCAAGACCTATTCTCGTATATTTTATTTCTGCTGCATTTCTTGTTTTGTATTTATCGTCTTTTGTGAGGATATGCTGTTATAACTATCCTGGCAGATGATATATTAGTTTACTCTGTTTGATGTACGTATATTATAGTTTTCTTTTGTAAAGATCTATTGTATATTATATATTACTCAACATGATGGGAGATTTTGTTCTATCCATTTTTTCTTTTACCCTTACGTCTATCTTTCTCACACTTGGATGCTCGTCACGTGAATACCATGGATGTATTAGTATCGATTTTAAGGGTCGGAAAGACCGGTCGTTACAGATATCGATCTAATTTCCACACCATCAAAACTTCTTTCGTATAAAGTCCACTACAAACCTGATTTCTCCCAAGCCTAACCCAAAGTTTGTGCTCTCCAAGCCCGAAGAAACCCACCTCTTAACAAAAGTACTTCAACCCGACTACAATTTTGATTCTCACCAATCTGAATTGGTTCTTCTGGCCTAATTTGACAATCAAATTTTGTTCTATTAAATCTACTCTAAATTTTTTCAAACTTGCTATGTAGAATTTTTATGGCTTAAAGCATACCATATCCAAATTTCGTCACGTTTGGAGCATTTTGGTGTCATTTGCACCAAATGACTTATCATTTTCCTAACTATACAAAACTACTAGCAAACACATCAAAATAATTTATCCAAAAATAAAACATTATTTCATATCATCCAAACAACAAATTCAAATCATCAAACACAATTTACTATCATAAATAATAATAATTATGATGGGTAAATGGTGTAATTCATGTTAAAATCCAAATTTATCTTTTTAAGCATGGTTATAAGCTATTGCTAACATCAAATCTAACTTTTAAAATGATTTAACTTTGAAAAGTAGTTTAAAATCACAATTTTACTATATCCATATGCATAGTAAAGTGAGAGAGATAATATCAACCGCCTAGCACTAAAATTACTGAACAATCCTTTCAAATCCGAGGTGAATAGTAATGGCACGATTCTCTATGTAGCCAAATAGTAGATCAAAAGATTGCCCCTGATAATTACCTTTTAACCTTGATTTTTGGCTAATTAAAGTATGGAAAAGAGGAGCTTTTTAATGGAAAACGAATCAATAGAGGTTTAGGCATGTTTTGGGAAGTGGGAAAAGTAATTAACTTTGTTTCAACATCTCCAACTAGACCCAAATCCCGAAATGTGTTAGCGGGCTAAAGTTTAAGCTTAACAAATTACCACTTATCCGACCAGAAGCACTCTAAACTTAAAATGACCATATCTACTAAATGGTAAATCCATTTCCTATTATGACAACTCAACGGAAAGAGCAATCACCATCCTTATCTAATGGAAATAGTACTAGCTCGTATTAAAATTTATAGGCTTCACATGATTTTCAGAATCAAAACTTCCTGATAAAAAATTTAAGGATGAAAAATGTCTCTAGTAGTCATTTCCCAAATCTATACATTCAACGTCCTCAAATGATTTAATCATATTTTGTGATCCCATGATACGTAAAATACGGGCCATTACAGTCCTCCCCCTTTAGGAACTTCACATACGAAATCCCTAAATAAATCAAAGAATAATCAACCTAAGTTGTCCTGCATGCTTAATAATTATAAGCAGTCACCAAACATATCAACCATGTAGCCATGTAATCAATAATATAGAAAAACCTATCCTAGCATGCGAGATACTAAACTATCCTATATGATATCAAAAACGGATATGATAAATAGTAGGCCTCACCATATAAAGAACTCCAAATATGCAACCCTCATAATCTTCTCAGTTTCTTACTGCAATCGCCTTCACTTTCACCTCAATGAACCTTCATTAGCTCCATCATCTTCCTTCCAAGGTGCTTCGTATCACGTCTGGTGTTACGAATTGCCTTATGAAGTCCTGAAGCTTTTGGTTCAATCTTGATATCATCAAGTTGATCCAGTGCAATTGTCACACCTGAGTTGTGTGAAATTTCCATAAATGAGAGATGTGGAATACATCGTGCACGTCCGCCATCTTCTGAGGTAAGTCAATCCTATACCCTAAGTTTCCAATCCTCTCTAATGTTGGAAAAGGATATACGAATGTCAGTGTCCACTTCACCATATTGCCGAATCGAATAACATTATTCGATGGGGAAACCTTTATTAACACCATATCAATGACAGAGAACTCCAGATCTCTACTTCTCTTATCAGTGCGGCTCTATTTTCTATCCTGAGTAGCCTTCATTTATTGACGAATGATTTCAGTTTTCTCCGAAGTCTCTTTGACCATATGTATCCCAAGTCTCACTTTCTCGCCCGCTTCCCTCCAACACGAAGGAGTGTTACACGGTTGGCCATACAATGCTTTGAATTGGTACAACCAATACTAGATTGATGACTATTGTTGTATGCAATCTCTACTAAATGAAAATGAATGTCCCACGAGCCTCCGAATTCCAGTATACAAGCTCGTAAGAGATCTTCCAATATACGATTCACGTTCTAGGTTTTCTCATTAGTTTGCTGGTGATAAGTTGTACTAAGATGCAGCTCTGTTCCTAATGCCTCTTGTAAGCATTTCCAAATCCCACTACTGAATAAAAAGTCTTGGCCACTCACAATGCTCTTCAGCATACAAGGTATCGTACCATCCATTTCACATATAACTTGGCAAATTTGGATGTTGTTCTATTAGGCTTAACAGGTATGAATCGACTCTTCATCAATCTAATGACTATAGCCCAAATGCTATTGTACCCTCTTCTGGTCCCTGAATATTCATCGATGAAATCCATCTATATTTATTCCCATTTCACTTGGGAACTTCATGTAGTTGCATCAACCTGCTTATCTTCTTTTGCCTTACTTTTACTAGTTGGCAGTTCATACACTTCAAGATGAGTGCCTATACATCCTTCTTCATCCCCTCCTAAGAGTACGTCCGCTTCATATCATGGTACAACTTATAACTGTCGGGATCTATAGTCACTCTAGAATGATGGCACTCTTCTAGGACCTCATCTTGTAATCCATCAACATCAAATATACAATCTTCCATCCTTATGGAATCAACCATCTTAGTCGAGTTCGTACTGCCTTATCCTGTCAGACTCTACTTCTCCTTCTATCTTTGTTATAATCTTTACCAATCTAGCATCTCGCTTCTGACTAGCACCAATCCTCTCAATAAAAGTCAGTCTGATGGCCAACTAGCCAACATCTCTGCTCTAACTCGTAATGAGGTATGAAGTTAGAGCCAACAATATAGTCTAACTATTTCCACTTTAGTAACATCGCTCCAAAACTGATGTGTCACTACCAAAGCATCAATGACTGCATTTCCCTTACCAAGGGTATAAGAAATGCCAAAATCGTAAGAGCCTAGAAATTCCAACCATCACCGCCGACGAAGGTTGAGATTATTCATGGAGATAAGGTATTTTAGGGATTAGTTTAGGAACAACTCGAACCTTTCTCCAAGTATATAATGCCTCTATATCTTCAAAGCAATACTACCGTCGCTAGCTACAAATCGTGAGTTGAGTACTTTCTCTTATGCGGTTTCTGCTGTCGACTAGCATAGACGATAACCTTACTCCTTGCATCAGTAGCGCACCTAATCAAGTACTATAAGTGTCCATTTATACCATTGTCTCCTCATTCCCGCTCAAAAGGGTAAAAACTAGTGCACTCATCAACCTCTCCTTCATACTCATGAATGCATGTTCACACTTCGCATCCGAAATAAATGCCTGATCCTTCTTCATCAAATTGGTCGACGGTTTTGTTACTTTCGAGAAGTCCTTGATAAAACGTCTATAATATCATGCTGGTCTAAGAAAAATCCTCATATCTGTAGCTTTCTTAGGTTGGTTCTAGTCTTAAACCAATGCCATCTTCGTAGGATTGATTGCAATACCTTATCAGAGATGATATGACCCAAAATCTCACTTCTCTTCTTCAGTAGTGATAATTCAAAAACTTTGCTTTCAATATGTGTTTCCTCAACACTACATGCACAATTCTCAAATTTGTCTTATGTTCCTCCTTTGTCCTGGAATAAACCAGAATATCATCCATGAAGACAAGCATGAACTCATTTATTTGATCGTTGAAGACATTTTTCATGAAATCAACAAAGTAAGTTGGTGCATTGGTCATCCCAAACGGCATAACCAACAAATCATAGAATCCAAATGATATATGAAATGCTGTAATTAGCTCACTCGCATCTCTCAATTGGTGAAACACTATTGCAAGATTCATCTTGAAGAACATCTTCACACCGTAGAGCTAATCAAACTCGCCATCAATATGTGGGAGTGGATAATTGTTGTTCCTTGTCAACTTATTTAACCCATGGTAATCAATACACAATCTCAAAAAGTCGTCGGTCGTAGTGGTGAATACTACGGGCGAACCCGACTCAGATATACTCTTGCAAACAAACCCTTGCCTCAATAGGTCACTCATTTACACCTCTAAATCCTTTTGCTCTCTAGGTGTCATATGCCTTAAAGGAATAACTATCGATCGGGAATCTATCACTAAGTCTATGCGGGACTCAATCTCTCGGTGTGGCGATAATGTAGTTACCTCTTTGAATATGTCTGGATACTCTCTAATGATAGGCATAGATGACAGCTTATCCTATGGGACATCTAAAAAATATAGAATGGTAACCATAACCTCATCCTTTGATAGGTAGCCAATCTTTATCTTCCACCCATTCTCAGCCCCAATTGTCACCAACAGCTTCTCGTAATCCACCACCACATGCTTCCTCAGCCAGTCCATCTCTAGGGTAATACCAAACCTAAGAAATCAAAAACAAAATAGTATCCATGACTCGATAAGACCAAACCACAACAAACCGTACAAAAACTAGTCGGGCCTCCAACTGGGTTAGTTATTCCTAAAGGTTGGTTAAGAATTTTTGGTCTCAATCCTAGTCTATCTACCTGGTCACTAGATATAAAGGAATATAAAGCCCTAATATCAAACAAAATGTGTATAGGAACACCATAAATAGAAAGCATACCTTGAATGGTGGCACCCTTCCCTTTCTCTTTTGTCGAAGGAGCACTCGATGAAATCTGAATAGCCACCAAAGAATGTGCCCTCACCATCTGCTTTTGTATCACTAGTTCTAAGCGCTTCATCTATAGATGTCCTGCCTAACTGCTTCTTCCCTCCTTTGGACTTGCAATCCTTACTCCAATGACCCTTAACACCCTGGTTAAAACAAATAGGGTTCCACTTTGCTTCTTCTGAGCATCCTTCTCCAAGGACTGTTTTCTCTTTCCATTCCATTTTTTCTTACTTATGTCGCCTTGCTGCTGCTTTGGCTCATCCTTAGTATAAATAGCTAGTGTAGACATAGGGTACAAATTCTCATGGCAAAGAGCTTTCATGATGATCATCTCAAATAGCTCATCAATGTGACTCGCTAGCTTCTCTCCTAGATCATCATCCAAACCAATAATAATATTTTCATTATATTTCAATGTGGTGTTGATATAAGACATGCGTAGTTTGGTAGAGCATCGAACTTAGCCACATACACTGAGACAGACATATTCCCTACATTAGCTCTATAAATTTCCTAAACAATACTAACTTCCAGGCAGTCGGCATGAACATATCCTCAAATCTAGTTTTTTAATGGTCCTAAGTGAACTAGTCCCCTAGAGTATCGACATTTCCTCATTGATCATCTAGTTCTAAGTCATCGAAAATTCTCTTGAGTGTGTCCAACCAATCCTACACTTCCGTAGCTGATTCAGTACATTAAACGGTTTTCCACCGTGGCTGGTAAAATCCTTACTTAGCTTTGCAAAATTGGCCCTGGGCGCCTACACTTGAGCACCACAACCAACAACAACATTTGGAGAAACCACTTAGACATTTTGTATCATGTTCACCATCATCGTACAGAAAATTGCCTACAAGTCAGGATTAGTAGCCCCCAAGCCCACTCCTTCCTCCTCAACTCCAAAGACAGAGTTCCTCACAGCGTTTCTTATATGTTGGCTCATTCTTGGTCAGTAATAAGAATGATCAGTCTCTCATAAAGAAAACTACATCAGCGGTACTCATATGTGCAATGCAACTTATATAATACACACACACTACTATATAGTTTTGAAAACCAATTTGTATATAACAAGTACACTCTCTAGTGTGTGTATATATACACACACTCTCGATCCAATCTAGGGTGGCAACTCCTACCACATCTCTACCGGACCTCAGTATCAACTCAGTTTAACTATAACCTAAGCTCTGATACCAAATGTGATGACTGTCATACACCTTCAACATCTAATGTACCCGAAGAGTGTGCTACTATGGTATTCGACCAATGTAGGATGATTGTCAAGGATGAAAAGTAGAGAAAACAACTACATAACCCATCGCATAACCCATAGTGCATCGAATAAAATATAATTATCATCATAGATATAAAACAAGAGAGACCGTAGTAACTTGATGAACCATAAAAATATTAAAGTGTACAGGTTCATAGAGTTATACAAAATAGTAGTAGAGTTTATACAAGTGGAAATAAACTCAAAATAATTGCCTTTATATAAAATAACTAACACTATCTAGGCTTTATAGTATCGCACATTTAAAAAAGTAATAGTAAGCGTACATATAATGCGAGAAAGCACCATCTCCAGTCCATTTTCTGTACAGCACTATGTATCACCCAAACCTGCTATCTAGTCTACTCAGAGTACCATAGATAATAAGAAGCAAAACATAAAACCTCGAGTCAGATAACAGTCTGGTGTAAGTGATAAAAAATCTCAAAATACTTACAAGTCGATATAGTAATGAAGGTATAAGAATTATACCTAACCTATCCTCGCATTCAAAGAGTTAGCATATAACAACAATAATATGCTACTCTACTATCATCATTATAAAGTACATAAAAAATCCTAGAATAGTATTGTGTGTCTAGGCGTCGATCTCATGGATACCTTCATCATGTGACATCAACATAATAATCATGGCAGATATAACATCCATCAAATGATCCTCACTATCACCTAATGTGACTTTGATATATGAAAACTTGTATGACTTTCAACTACTAGGAATTAATGGAAAATTTGCGGGCTTTCTGTGTACCTAAACACCAGCCCACAATAGCTAACACTAGATCCATTTAACAATCCGGGAACCATCAAAGTACCAAATGAGTGTTCTCACAATACCCTTGTTTACGTGTACATCAGAAAATACTCAACTATTAACAATCCCTTCATATGCGTATTCTAGTCCTTCATCGCTTCATCTATTTTCCATTCACTATCATGGAATCGTTCAATTTTCCATTCTCCATTATAGAACCTTTCAACATTCTATCCACGAGTTTGCTTCAACAAACCCACCCCGGTGAATCATCATCATCACGACTCCATCGATAGAGCCGCCATCTTCAAAATATTTCTAGATGTCCACATCGATTATAGAATCAACACAACAAAGTTCCAATGCCATCCCATTGAAGCGTCATGCCTTCGCCTCAACATTTTATTATCGATCTTTATAGTGGTGCCACTATCGAAATATAATTTTGAATGATCAAACGAATGCATGTGCATGCATACCGAGACAGCATGCACATTTTCTTAGAGAAGCCTTAATTTTCTACCGACTGACATGAGCAGTACTGACCATGTATGGTCGGTACCGAACATGCTTGTTCGGTTAAAGTTGGCCAAGTTCGAAACCCCTCATTTTGGCCTGCCTTCACAATGCCTTATAGTTGCATTGACCATGACCTAAAGTTGCCACCTTAGAGACTATATGCCCATATGATCGGTATCGAGCTCCTTTGCCCCTCCAAAATTTGGCTAAGTCCCAAATGCTCGTCATCTTTTTTCCCTTTACCCATCCCAAAGTAGGTGGTTCAAAGACCCGAAGCTCGCCTTGACTTAAAGTACACCGATAACGATCTGATTTCCACACCATCAAAATTGCCTAATTATAGACTCCACTACTGACTTGGGTTCTTCTAAGCCTAACCCAAAATTTTACACTCTAAGCCTATAGCAACACACCTCTTAACACAAAGCACTTCACCATGACCATAATCTTGATTCTTACCGATCTGATTTGGTTCTTACTGACCTGATTTGGTGATCGAATTTTGGTCTGTTTAGTTAATCCCAAATCTCTTCAAATTTTCTCTATTGACATCCTAGGCTTCAAGCACACCATATCCATATTTCATCGCGTTTAAAGCGCTTTGGTGTCATTTGCACCAAATGGCGCATTATATTTCTAATTATACAAAACAATTAGTAAACACAACAAAACAAATGATCCAAAAACCAAACATCACTCCTTATCATGTCAAAATACGAATCTATATTTTTAAACATGGTTATAAGATGTTGTTACATCAGATCTAACTTTTAAAATGATTTAACATTAATAATTACTTTAAAAATCACAATTTTACTATATCCATAAATATAGTAAAGTGAGAGAGGTTATATCACCGACTACTCCGAAATTTCCTAATAATCCCTTAAACCTGATATGAACCGTAGTGGCGTGATTCCCTATGTAGCAAAATAGTAGATCTAGAGATTCCTCTTGCTAATTACATTCTAATGATAATTTTTTGTTGATTAAAATATGGAAAAGAGGTGCGTTTTGATGGAAAATGAGTTAACGGTGGTTTGGACTTATTTTAGAAAGTGGGAAAAATGATTAGATCTGCCTTATCATCTACAGTTAGGCACAAATCTTGAAATGTGTTAATGGACTAAAGTTTGGGCTTAACTAATTACCTACTAATCTAGCCAGTGGTCTTCTAAGTTTAAAATGGCCATATCCCCTAAATGGTAAGTCCGTTTTCTTATTATGACAACTCTATAGAAAGTGAAACCATCATCTCTATCTAATGAAAGTGGTTTCAGACCCTAATTCAACTCCTATAAAAAGTTATATGTCTTAAAAAAAATTCACTGTCAAAACCGTCTTATAAAATTCTATGGATGGAAAATATCCAAATTAGTCATTTACCAAAGTTGTATAGTCATGTGACCTCAAATAAATTAAATAATAATATTTTACGATCCTCCGATATAAAAAATATGTTTCGTTACACGTTCCCATCCCCAATCAAGTATAAGGACCTCGATCACCCTACAATCAGTTCAAAATAGGAAACACTCACATCAGTCATGCTCTACTTGATCTTGGTGCAAGTGTCAATCTACTGCATTATGCAGTTTGTTGTTATCTAAGGCTAGGGGAATTAAAACCAATATCACAATTTAACTAGTTGATCAATCTGTTAAAATGCCATTAGGCATAGTTAATTATCTTTAATTCAATCTGAACAATTTAATTTCATCATCAATTTCATAATCCTGGAGACTAAACCCATCTCAAATTCAAACGGACAAATTGCCTTGATATTATGTCACCCCTTCTAAGCAACCTGAATGCTATCATAAATTGTAGGAATGGTCAAGTTCGACTCTCTTTTGGGCACTAACTGATGTGCATGTTTATGTGCATATTTTTACCACCATATTTAATCGAATTTATTTAAATAAATGATCATATAGGGTATTTTAACATGTTTAAACCAAAAATTCAATTATTTTTAAATCATCATATATTCATCTTCATTATGGGAAAAATGGTCATTTTTGTGCATATATTAATTTGAGAATATTTATTTCCATATTCTATTTTTATTTGTATGAAAATTGGATGGAAATTGCAAGTGGCCTCATGGAAAATATGCATGCACAAGAGGAAACAAGGAATGAAGGTACACACTTACCTTAATCTAAAATTAGAAGCTAATGCACAAGTTAGTGGAGCTAAAAGTTTCATGCACATTTAAATGGAGGATTATCTCATGCTAATGATAACTTGGTGGCCACACTTCCTCAAGGGCAATTTAGTAGTTTTCAAAAATATGATTAGGGTTTCCAAACATGTATAGATACCCCATATGTTCATGTAATCACCCTCTTAGCCTTTGAACCTCCTCTTTAGTTAGTTTAGTTATAGACTCAAAAATAAGATATAAGCTCTCTTTCTATTTCATGGCTACTTCACCATTTTCTTCTTCTTATGTAATTTTCTTCTTAATGAAATTTTAATTCTTGCTCTGTTTTATTTACATGCTTTTTCCTTTCATGTTAGTAGTGTAGATATTTTTTATTTATGCAAGTAGAATAGTTTTTATTTCGTTTTAATTAGCTCTCCTTTTTACTTAGCTTGCATTTTCTTTTTGTTTTTATTTCATGTTGAATGCTGCATTTGTTGAAATGATAACAAATATAAGAGGCTAAATCCCTTCAATTTAGGGGTAATGAAGCTCTCTTAATCATGTAGATTCAACATTTTGATAACTTGTGATCTTTTTTTTTCTTAATGACAATATTTGATGTGGTTTAATTTTGTTGTTTTAGCTTTGAATTTGATAGCCTATGTTATTGACACCAAATAGGCTATGCTTAAACGAACAAAAACACAAATTACCTCTTCATCTACATATGATTATGGTAATTAAGTGAATGTTAAAATCAAAATTTAATGGTCTATATTTCTAATCAATAGTTAATAGATAATGCTGAGAATAGATTTTATTTTCATGTTCATTGTCATTTTCATGAGAGTTAAGAAGTGGTTTAGTGAGTGTGTTATAATTTGATGGTTTATATTGGGCTAATTAATAGCACAAATATGTCATACTTATGATAAACATATCAACTAAATTCACTAATGACCAAAAGAGAGATCATAATTTCATGTATGTTGATTTATGTGATCATGAGAAGGAAATTACCTCTAAATTGCCTTCTACTCTCATATTTTTATCCATTTTCTTTGCTAGTTTATTTACATTTTTTTAGTTAATCAACACTCTCAACTTTGGTTAATTTGGTTGAATATAAATTTAAAAATCTAAACAATTCCCTACGGATCGACCCGCACTCGCCACGTACTAAAATTATGTGTCATGCGCTTGCGGTGATTTTTTATAAAATTTGATCGGCTATTTTCTAATCCGATAGAGGCTTAGCCGTAAACAAGTTTTTGGCACCGTTGCCGGAGAATTTATTTGATTTTGATTTTCTATTGTTCGAATTAGTTGTTGTTCGATTTTATTATGCTTTTGTTTTGTTTGTTGATTTGCATTTAAAAAAATACTTTGTCTTTTTGTGCGATCTTTGTTTTCATTTTGTTGTGTGTGTTGTTTTACCTTTGCATTTGCATTTTAAATATATATAAAAAAAGGGCATAAATAATTTCAATAAAATAAATAAATATTCTGTTTCATTTTTTTCATTTACCTTTTTCATTTACATTTCACATTTTTGATTTACATTGCTTTCAAAAAAGGGGGGCACTGCCATTTCAACTACATTCCACTGTCTACTTCATCTCTACCATAAGAATCCCTCTGCCAACATTCTCTGACTAAACACATACCACCAACAACCACCCCAAACTGCAACTTCTACACCAACTCATTGCAACTACCCACCTTACCAACCATAACATCCACACATTGCTAATACATTGCTACTAACATTGTCACAAATACAACCCTGCTCTAACCTATGAACTTCTTTGTGCACTATGCACACAACACATCACTACACTACCAACGATCACAAACCCACAATGGCAACTTCAGATCATCACTTCATTCACCAAACTAACCCATACCCTTCCACCTGCAGACTACAATCCCCATCACTGCCTAACTACTCCAGCCACTCCAAACCACAGAAAACAACAAACCACTCCTCTCTGTGCACTATATATACAACTTCATACAACTTACAACACTTCTCTTCACTCCATTCATCAACACACAACCCTGTCAAACAACTAATACAGATTCCTCTTGTCACCTCCTACCACCACCTCCTATCAGATCAACCGATTAGTACTTGACTCGCCATACAAACCAGTGCACAGCCATGCTACCCACATCAAACTTCCACTGTTACCATCACATTTGCCACTGTGCCACCATACCACTCAATCCTCCTCTTCTACCACCTTCACACATTCATACAACTCCACAAACCATGCAACACCTCACTGCTACAATACACTCAACCACTGACCACATTGCAATAGTATACTGCCAACCATCCTTTCCTTCCTACAACTCTTCAACATCTGCCTTCAACTCCTCTCTACCTTACATACAACCCCCCACAAACCATACTTCAAACCCTGCTTAACCACATTACTGCCATTCCATCATTCTACTGCAAACCATTTCACTGCCATTCACTTATCCATCCTCTGACAACTGTCACAAAAAACCACTGCTCACCAAAATAACATTCAACTTCACCTATTTCTGTCTGTATATCACCTCCTCCACTACAGCAAGTCTTCCTACCATCCATCACCTAACCACTACAGTCAACAACTCCTTCACACCTCCTACATCGTAACTACTCAACTACCCAAAACACACTACTTCCACGACTTCATTTCCACCACACAGCATACCCACATCACCATTACCTTGCTTTCACTTCATAATTTCTCACACAACCTTTGCCTGTCAATACATCAAACCATAGCTGCTGCTCCATCACTTCTCTGATCCACCATCAGTTCCATCAAGTCACAACACCACTACCTAACCATCATCAACCCTCTAATCCACTGCCTACACTTTCTCTGCCAACAACCACCACAAATCTGTTGCAACATCCACCATGACCACCGCAATTCACAAGCCAGAAAACCACTCCTCACATCACACACCAACATCAAACCCACCCCAATCATTACCTTAACCGAACTCCATCAATCGAACTGCTTGTTAACTCATCAACTACCCTTTGCCAGCGCCACTACTTCAAACCCAAATATCACAGCGCCACATTTAGCCTTTACCATCAACGAGCATCGAATCGCCACCTTCTCCAACCACCTCGATCGCATACCCACACTATTGCAGCCCTAAACCCAATCGCGACTTCCATTAACCCAGAGAAACCCACTTCACTAGAAACCGCACCCCAAATAGCAACCGTAACCACCCTCTTCGATCATTGAATAGCCTCCCTTCCTCTAAAAATTGGGAATTTAAGTTGAATTTTGATTTTGAATTGAGATTTGAGAAGTGCGTTTAAGTGAAGATCGAAGTCTTTAGTTTGTGGTATCAGAGATAATTGCGTTTAAGTGCGTTTAAGTGAATTGAGAATTTTCGTTTTTTGGTATCAGAGATAATTGCAGGTCTTAGGCTTTTAGTTTGTGGGCTGTGGGGTTAAGTTTGTAAACCCTTTTGTTTTACAGTTTTCATCTCTTTAAAAAAAAAATGTGTTTGTTTTAATTTGTTTTAGTTTTAATTTTTTTGGTTTAGTTTCATTTCTATTTTGTTTTCATTTATTTTAGTTTCTTCTTTGATATAAATATATATATATATAACAATTGTATATAACTTGTTTGAAATTTCAGGTTGCCAAAGCAAAAAATCGCTAGCAAAACAATTTCTTTGCTTGCTTGCTTATATAAAAAAATCGTCATTAAATTAAAAAAGTTTTGCTAATAATTCTGCATGTTTTGGCATCGTGCCCTCATCTTCTGTTTTTATTTGCTTTGCATTGTTGATTGCTTGCATTTTAGAAAAAAAAATTTCAAAAACAAAAACAAAAACAAATTTCATTCGTAATTGCATTATTAATACACGTTTAATTTCAGTATTGCATTTCATCTAGAATTTGTTAATAATAACGGTTAGACTTCATACTTATGGGTGTCGCGAGCTCACTTGGGGCTTAATTATATATTGACAAGTTGTCCTCTTTCGATAATTTAGTTTCTTGGTGTCTAGGCTATAGTAGAGCAATAACCATTTATAAATATTACGGTGATTCGTAAATATTATAGTGGTTGTTTCTCTAAAGGTACTTAAACCTTCGGCTGCATTGCTACGGTGATTCGTGGTGCATAGATAAATCCTATCTGTTACGTGGCTGAGAACTATCTTGTTGGATTAAGACAAAGTGTAATTATACAATTTTGGGTTAGGAGCTAATTAGGATAGAAAATTTGTAATTAAACCCTTGCATTCATTTAGTTGCATTAGTTCATGTATATTTACAAATAATATATATAAAATCTAAAACCAAAAAAAATATTGTAAACATTCCTCAACTTAGTTTTTAAATCATTTTCCTTTGAAAATTTTCAAAATCAAAAATACAAAAAAATTTAAGTTAGATTTTTTTAGAAAAACAAAAATATAAATAATCTTTTCAAAAAAAAACGAAACAAAAATCAAATTTTCCATTTTAAATAAACTCCCTTTGGTAAATATTTTTTCTTTTCCTTTATAAAAAAACAAAAAAAAAACATTCTTGAAATTGTCTGAGTTTCCCTACTCACATGAATTTTACGATAGTTGTGAAAATCAATATAATCCATATAGTTTCACATCAAATGCTTATGGATATTTTAATGACAACTATTGTACAAACAGTTCGAATTTTGAACAACAAAATTTTCAAAATGATGACCAACCCTCAAATCTTGAAAATAGCATTGAAATGATTTCGCCTTTACTTGAACTCTCTACACAACAAAATCAAAGGATAAACGATTTGTGTAATTCATATTTGCACAATGATTCAAGTCAAAGTTTTCCAAATAATTAAGATTTGAATTCACTTAAAATTCAAATGATTTCGAGTATAACCCATGCCAATTCAATTTCGAACTTCAAAATGAATTTCAAAATTGAAATGAAAATGGAAACAACTGTTTAAATGATTTTGGCAATGAGAATTGTTTCAATGATGGCGAAAATTTTTACTCTCAACAATTTCAAATTGAGAATTCTCAAATTAATAATTTTAAATTTGATTTTGTTGAGCAAATGAATGAAATTCACAAAGATCACACGATCTATTGTTTGAAACATATATGAAACAACGTAAGGAACAAAATTAAATCCCAACGTGTGACAAGTCAAATAATAATCCACCTTTTACCAACATTGACGATTTTCAAATAACAGCTTTTGAAATTGAAAACAATAATCTTAACGAAGTTGTTGAAAATATGGTAATTGAGTTGGATTTCAATTCTTTTGAAAGTGTGGAACCAAATTTAAAATTCGATCTTCCTTTTTTCGATTTAAAAAATTTGAATACAACTTTGGAATTTGAAGTTGATGCAATAAAGTTATTGATAATCCAACAAAGGAAGACAAATTTAATGAACATAATTTTTATGGAATTTTCAAAGATGAGTTGTTAAATTCTGACGGGGAAGATTTAAATCACCATTTTTATTTTGAAATCGATAATTCTGACGAATTTTTCAATTGTAAATTTGAATTTCAGTTTGGTGAAAATAAACTTGAACTTCAATCAATTGTTTTATCAACACCAAAAATCATCAAAAATAAAACAACTCATACGATATCAATAAAACGACATTCGTTTTTCCAAATCAACATTCAACTTTGAAATCTTTTATGGTTTGGTTTTCTGCGCTTAAGCTGTGTCACTCATACTTGACAAGACAAATGAATTGATCTTTGGAAGACCGTTTGTATATTTTCTGATGTCGTGTAAATAATAATCTTTTCTGTTGGGTGAATTTTCACCACCTGACCAACCCTAGCCGAACCAAAGTCTACAGGCTACCTAACCAACACCTACCGAACCAAACATCTCCACATCAATACCGAACCAGCATCACCGGTTCAACCACCGAATGAAGCAATACCGAACCACCACACTCTTAGCCGGACCAACACCTAGCCGGACCAGGATCTAGCCGGACCAGGACCTAGCCGGACCAACTCCTAGCCGGACCAACACCTAGCCGGACCAGGATCTAGCCGGACCAGGACCTAGCCGGACCAACTCCTAGCCGGACCAACTCCAAGCCGGACCAACTCCTAGCCGGACCAACTCCAAGCCGGACCAAATCCTAGCCGGACCAACACCTAGCCGGACCAGGACCTAGCCGGACCAACTTCTAGCCGGACCAACTCCAAGCCGGACCAAATCCTAGCCGGACCAACACCTAGCCGGACCAGGACCTAGCCGGACCAGGACCTAGCCGGACCAACTTCTAGCCGGACCAACTCCAAGCCGGACCAAATCCTAGCCGGACCAACACCTAGCCGGACCAGGACCTAGCCGGACCAACTTCTAGCCGGACCAACTCCAAGCCGGACCAAATCCTAGCCGGACCAACACCTAGCCGGACCAGGACCTAGCCGGACCAACTTCTAGCCGGACCAACTCCAAGCCGGACCAACTCCTACCACCGGACCAAACGCTGCCGGACCAAGACGTGCCAGGCCAGATCACATCAGCCCAGGCCCACCAGCAGCTATATACATCCAAGACCCCTGCTCCCACCCTCACTCTATAAATAGAGGGGCAGGGGTACGACAATGGGGACAAGTTTGAGAGCTCAAGCACGGAAGGAACTTTCAAACAACTTTCTTTTACTTGTACCAAAGCTTTGTACTTGTAATCACAACAAAAGAAGAGAAATAACATATAAAGTGGACGTAGGCACATTCTGGCTGAACCACTATAAATCTGCGTGTCTTTTTACAGTTTAGCCCCTGTTTTTCATATATTTGCATAAACCTCCAAAATCACTAAGAACAACATAAGATCTACAAAATCATACAACTTTGAGGTGTTTGTCCATTTTTTGTGCAAACATTTTTGGTGCTTTCATTGAGAGCTAGAAGCTCGAAGCTTCAGCTTCATCCACTTAACAAGTTTTCCTAACAGCATCGTCCGCCACTTGGAAAACATGCCTCCCAAACAGAGAAAAGATGTTAACAAAGGAAAAAACATCGCATCCAGCAGTCTTCCAGATCCAGCTGTCACGAATCAAGTAAATCGTCCTCCTCCAGTAGTACCAAATGAAGGACAGGCTAATCCGGCCACTCCTGCCACAGAACAGCCTACAGCAATTACTAGGGCAGATTTGGACAGAGTTGTGGTTGAAGTAACTAACCGCTTCACGTCCCAGCAGGAAGCCTTGGTGGACCATCTCATGTCACGCTTAAGGGATGCTGAAGAATCCAACCGCAACACTGGAACATTGGGCGAGTCCCAGTCTGGAGGATCTCAGAGACAACAAAGATCTTCCTTCTTCGAAGGAGCTAACGGCAGAAGTAGCCATGGTAGGAGCCGAGACCGAGCACAGCCCGAAGTTAGGCCTGAGGAAACGTTTGGTACCGAACCCAACGGGGGAGGTACCGGACGGAGGTCAACTGTAGCTGAGCCTGTCATACTGCCTAACCACGGAAATGCCGGTGAACGGGGCCGAGCTAGAGTCCAGCCCGAAGTTGGACCCGAGGAAGTGCTTAGATCAGAACCCAGCAGGGGAAGATCAAGGCAAGGGCCAACTGTAGCTGACCCTAGCATGCTCCCAGAAGATCAAAGGCAGCCGCTGGAAAATATGAGGAACGATAGACGATACCATCCCTACAGGTCATCTGGACGGAATCAATCCCATAGAACAGAACCAAACTCCTTTCTATCTGCTCCAAATTCTGATGAAAGGATGGCACGCTTATTCAGAGAGTGCATCCAACGGGAACAAAGAGATCGAGGGATAGGCGCTAGGGTAACCAGCCCTTTCGCCCGCAATATCGAAATTGCCATCACCCCCCGAGAATGGAAAATGCCAACAATGGAACCTTACAAAGGAACCTCTGACCCCGTTGTACACTTACAGAGATACACACAGCATATGCTCATGAGTGGAGCGACAGAAGGAGTGCTGTGCAAATTCTTTCCACTATTCTTAGCAGATCTAGCTACCTCCTGGTTCTGCCATCTACCCCAAGGATCCATCAGCTCGTGGGAAATGTTGAAAGGAAAGTTTATCAGTCAGTTCCGCATCCATGTGGAACAACTTAAGGACGCTTATTCCTTATCCAGCGTCAAACAGAAACCTGGAGAGAAGGTGCAGCAATATTTAACCCGATTCAATGCCGCAGCGGCCGCAATCCAAGATGTCGATGAGAAGCTTATCTTAATGGCCCTCTGTAGTGGTGTGCATCCGGATACTAAATTTGCTAGAAGATTGACCAAAGAAAAACCAGCTACTTTACCCGATTTCTTCCATGGAGCTGGAAAATATATAAGACTTGAAGACGCTGCCGCTGAGAGGCAGACAGGACAATAAGATAAGGTGGCTCACAGCGACGCGCCCGCTGTAGCAAAGGACATTCGAAGAAATGATTCTAGAGACAATGCTGGGGGCAAGAAAGAAGCAAAGTGTCTATATCGTCCAGGACCAAGATTTGACGCTTACACCCTTTTAAATGAAACGATCGAAAACATCTTCCTGGCCACTCAAGACGAAGTTAAATACAAACGCCCCCCCCGCACAAGAAGAAACCAGATATCCTAAACTTGAGAAGCTAGCCTAGTGCCTACTAATCACATCACGGAAACTGCGTCACTATTTTCAATCTCATTCCATCAGAGTTCTGACCGATCAACCACTAAGGTACGGAGTCCCATTCAAAATCACATCGGACAATGGACTTCAGTTTGATAGCGAGGAGTATGCCAACTGGTGCCGAGGGCACGAAATTCACAAAAGCTTCTCATCCGTAGCTTATCCCTAGGCAAACGGATAAGTCGAAGCCGTCAACAAAATTCTCAAAACTCTAACCAAAGAGAAACTCGAAAAGTCAAAGGGCGCTTGGGTGGATGAACTTCCTACGGCACTGTGGGCCTATCGCACATCTTTCAGAACATCAACGGGGCATACTCCTTTCTCTTTGGCATACGGATCGGAGGCTATGCTCCCAGTTGAAACTATAGTGCCTTCCCACCGCAGGATCCACTACAACCCAGAAGAGAATGAAGAGTTCCTCCTCATGTCTTTGGATCTAATTGAGGAAAGAAGAAATGATGCAGTCCTTAAAGCAGCAGCCCACAAACAAAAAGTGGCAGCACAGTACAACTCCGAAGTCAAGCATCGCACCTTACAAGAACGGAGCTTATATTTTGTCAACAGTGGATGGAGAGGTGTTCCAGAGGGCATGGGACATCCAACACCTCCGTCGATACTTTTCTTAACTTGTACTGCCCATATGAAGCGAATTAACAAAGAGAATCAGTGGACGTAGGCATTTTCGTGCCGAACCACTTTAAAAAACCTTGTCTCTTTTTTAACTTGTTCCTTCATATCTTGGCTGCTTGTTAACTTTATCCTTTTCTGTTGAACGAAATCCTATGCAAGGCACTCCACAGTGCAACTTCACCTGGACAAGACCTAACAGGTACTATGCGAATCTATGCCCTCGCCAATGAGACACTTTCGCTCCGGCATCCCTCTGCTGCGAGTTAACTCATTGCTCGCGACGGCCCTTAAAGCCAACTGTAATGAGCCGATTATAAGCCACCGAGAAGGCCGACTATAGCCGAGGCAGCTCATTACGGCGTTCGGCTCGCCGACAACTGTGAACCGATTATAAGCCCCAACATAAGGTGTGGCCAGCCAGGGGTAGTTCACGGTTGACGATCGGCACCCACGCTAGCCGGCCACAGTAAATCGAATAATACCCACGATTACGGGCCATAATGGCCCGGGTAGTTACTGTGCGCGATCTCGGCTCCGATGTGTCTTAAGTGCGGCTGTGGTAAAAAAGAATTAACTCCCCGCGGAGGCGTAAGATGGGTGACGAATGTCTCCAAGACCCACAGCTAGGGAAAGTGACTACAAAACCCGTTTGCCATGAACTTAAGCACACCGAAGGCCTTCCGTGATTGGAAGTTTTACTCTTTCACATATTTCAATTCTATTTAAAGAACTTTTCTCCTATCCTCTATAACAATCCCTGAAGTACAGGACACAGAGTAGAAGATACTCACCAGCGGGAATGGGAATTCACGGTTGGATAGCAGGACATTCAACTGAGCTCCATCCTCGGTCGTACAAAAATATTCAAAACTGCCATCTGCAATTAGAACATGAAAGGCGGTATTTTCTTCTTTTATACAAATTCCTGACTATAATTTATTCATACATCACACTAGCATTATAAGGCATGAAATTATGCTTTAAGCAAGAACTTGGCATTAAACACAACTGGATTACAAGCATATGCATAGCTATATTTCACATACAACATGTGAAAATAACAAAAGCATTCAAAAAACGACGGAATCAGCTTAAGTTAAAAAATTACACGTCAAGAATAGTGTTGTTTATTACAAGTAGCATAATTACAACCTAAGAGTTACATTACTGTTTTGAGACTAACGTATACAACAATGTCAAGCCCACCAAAAGATATCCAGGTCCAATCAAGGAGCCAGCCGCGTCGGAGTTTTATCCTCGCCCTGTTGCCCACCTGTCCGGTCAAAGAAAGAATTCATTAGTGATAAGCAACCAAGTTAACGGAAAGACCAGAAAGGAAGACTTACCAGCACCTGCTTCTTGACCATCCTGGTCATCATCCTCTACTTGTACACCTGCCTCCCCCGGCAACAGCATGCGCGCTCTATCAATCCCAAAGGAGCGGGAGATAACATCAAGCTGCTCGCCTTTGAGAAAGCCTGGGAAACAGTCGGGAGGTGAGTTCAGAAGTTCCTGAGGGCCGTACCCATCCACTAGTGACCTCGCGGTAGGCCCATGACGTCCCGGTTCTGACTGAGCTGGGGGCACTGCGGAAGGATCGTCTCTATCCTGGGATTTCCTCTTTTCTGATCGGGTTTCAACTTTACAAGACATTTATCTGCAAACACAAAGAAGTGCGTCGTTAGAATAAAGGAAGTAAACAAGCGAGTGTGTGCAGTCGGGAATTTCACTCATAATTCAAGTCCTAAAAGTGCATTCGGTAGTTCAAGGCCGAAAGGTCATTCGGTATTCAAACCATCAATCTCATTCGGCATTCCCAATACTACAGTTCATTCGGCACTCCCAATATCACAGTTCATTCGGCATTCCCAATACTACTGTTCGTTCGCCATTCTCAATACTACAGTTCATTCGGCATTCTCAATATCACGGTTCGTTCGGCATTCCCAATATCAAAGCTCATTCGGCACTCAAGTACCTCTGGTGCAGATTCATTCGGTAATTCAAAATATAAGAGCCATTCGGTAACTACCTGATTCGGTAGTCAAGGATGATCCGGCAATGACTTTGATTCGGCAGACGAGAATTTCGATTTGGCTGTCTTCAAACGGTAAGGAATGGTAGAGACATAAGGCCCATACTTATAGGGGGAGGTTGATTGACCGGACCAGCCAGTTCGGTTCCCAGACTGAATGAGATCGACAAACTAAAACAAAGCACAACATATGTTAAACATATGCCCTGCTTTGGGGGGCAAATGTTGGGTGAATTTTCACCACCTGACCAACCCTAGCCGAACCAAAGTCTACAGGCTACCTAACCAACACCTACCGAACCAAACATCTCCACATCAATACCGAACCAGCATCACCGGTTCAACCACCGAATGAAGCAATACCGAACCACCACACTCTTAGCCGGACCAACACCTAGCCGGACCAGGATCTAGCCGGACCAGGACCTAGCCGGACCAACTCCTAGCCGGACCAACACCTAGCCGGACCAGGATCTAGCCGGACCAGGACCTAGCCGGACCAACTCCTAGCCGGACCAACTCCAAGCCGGACCAACTCCTAGCCGGACCAACTCCAAGCCGGACCAAATCCTAGCCGGACCAACACCTAGCCGGACCAGGACCTAGCCGGACCAACTTCTAGCCGGACCAACTCCAAGCCGGACCAAATCCTAGCCGGACCAACACCTAGCCGGACCAGGACCTAGCCGGACCAACTTCTAGCCGGACCAACTCCAAGCCGGACCAACTCCAAGCCGGACCAAATCCTAGCCGGACCAACACCTAGCCGGACCAGGACCTAGCCGGACCAACTTCTAGCCGGACCAACTCCAAGCCGGACCAAATCCTAGCCGGACCAACACCTAGCCGGACCAGGACCTAGCCGGACCAACTTCTAGCCGGACCAACTCCAAGCCGGACCAACTCCTACCACCGGACCAAACGCTGCCGGACCAAGACGTGCCAGGCCAGATCACATCAGCCCAGGCCCACCAGCAGCTATATACATCCAAGACCCCTGCTCCCACCCTCATTCTATAAATAGAGGGGCAGGGGTACGACAATGGGGACAAGTTTGAGAGCTCAAGCACGGAAGGAACTTTCAAACAACTTTCTTTTACTTGTACCAAAGCTTTGTACTTGTAATCACAACAAAAGAAGAGAAATAACATATAAAGTGGACGTAGGCACATTCTGGCTGAACCACTATAAATCTGCGTGTCTTTTTACAGTTTAGCCCCTGTTTTTCATATATTTGCATAAACCTCCAAAATCACTAAGAACAACATAAGATCTACTAAATCATACAACTTTGAGGTGTTTGTCCATTTTTTGTGCAAACATTTTCATTTTCATGTAAATATAGATCATATTTTTAACTTTATTTTTCTTTTCCTCCTTTCACTTAGGATGACTATTTGTACCAAAAATGGGCACAACACTCTTCGGAAGTCTTTGAAGAGATAAAAGCGAAGAATGAGAAATAAAACTGTGGATTATCTAACAAAAACTCCAAAATGATAGAAAGTAAATTGCAAAGACAAGCGATTTAGAGTGGTTCGGCGTTTCGCTACGTCCACTATGAAGTTTGATGATTTTATTGCTCGATACTTGAAGATTACAATTTCTTATAATGTAATACAACTGACTTTATGAGCTAGATCTGAATCTAAGGCAACCGTGGTGATTTTGAGTAAATCTGGCAGAGTCTGGGCGCTCTTTAGCTCTCAAAATTGTCCAACCCCTTTTCTGAATGACCAGGGGCTCTATTTATAGGTGTAGGAGGCTGATATTTCGCCTAAATTGAAGGGAGACCAGTTCTGGCACGTGAGGAGGCCCACATGCCCGCTTTCTAGAGATCTGGGCCCACTTTTGGATCGATTCGAACTCAACTTCGAATCGATCAAGTTCTTCTCCGATTGAGATGAAATTTGGCATGAATATTCCTTAGGTTGCCAGCAAGCTACTGTGAAAATTTCATAGCATTTGGATTTGTAGATCTCGAGATATGATCGATTCAATATCATGTTCTCGGCTGTGAATCCTCTTCGAATCAATATGATCGAATCGATCATGGCACATGACTTCGTGATGACGTGGAGCGGAACTTTAGCTTTGATCCGCTTTCTTCGCCTGTTAGATCGAGTCATCCTGGAGACTCTGCCACCTTGATTCGATGGATTCGAAGCAGGGCATCCTGATGGATTCAAAGCAGGGCATCCTGATGGATTCGAAACAAGGCATCCTGATGGATTCGAAGCAGGGCATCCTGATGGATTTGAAGCAAGGCATCCTGATGGATTCGAAGGACTTCAATCCGATGGTTTCGAACAGGACTTTACTTGGAGGATACGAGCAAGGGTTAACTAATGGATACGGAGTGTGGCCACTTTGATGGATACGAAATTGGGCTCACTGATGGATACGAAAACATGGCCCTTCCCTTCAACTTGCATCCATCATAACTTGAGCATATGAACTCGGATTGACTTGAAACTTTGAACGTTGGCTCTCATAGCTTTTCTAGTCATGTCTTATCAATTATAGCTCAATCTGGTCTCGGAAAAAATTCATCGATATCCAGGGTAGACCTATGTGCACTAGATGTCCATAACGAGCGACTCTAGGTTTTTGATCAATTCCTTGGTATCTCGGCCTTGCCAAAAGGTGGGATAACATTAGCCCCCCAAAGTACATCTTGTGGAAACATGACGTGCTTTGAAAAGCTGCAGTTTCTCTCTGAACAATTATCATATCTTTTGTTGAAAGTTGTACTCTGTATTGCTGTAACTGACTGCTGTGTGATAGTGATTTGTTGTCCACTGTTGTATTTGTCATCAGGTAAGCATCCAACTCCTGCTTGGTTGTTCTCGGTACATGGGTGTCTCTAATTGTCGGAATTTTCTAGAAATTAGTCTTGATTCGATGAGAATTGATCATAAAACGAAGAGTCTTTCTGATGTAATAGTGAAAGAGCATTTCAAAGGATCGAGTTTCATCCTGCATTTTTTAGAGAGCGCTGAACACCTCTGTCAAGTCATCGATATGGTCGTTGGTAGTCGTGATCTCACGAGCATATTAACCACATCTACTTTCATCGACCGGCCGACATGATTTTTGAATGATCTGTTAATCGTTTTTTGGTAAGTAGCATAAGCGTTCTCAAGTTTGAATCCAGGGATTTCAACATAGCACTATAGGCCCAGACTCTGCCAGATTTACTCAAAATCACCAAGGTTGCCTTAGATTCAGATCTAGCTCATAAAGTCAGTTGTATTACATTATAAGAAATTGTAATCTTCAAGTATCGAGCAATAAAATCATCAAACTTCATAGTGGACGTAGGCGAAACGCCGAACCACTCTAAATCGCTTGTCTTTGCAATTTACTTTCTGTCATTTTGGAGTTTTTGTTAGATAATCCACAGTTTTAATTCTCATTCTTCGCTTTTATCTCTTCAAAGACTTCCGAAGAGCGTTGTGCCCATTTTTGGTACAAACACTTTGGTGCTTTCACTGAGAAAAAATGCAGTTTTTTCTCCTGCTCTATGGATCTACTACCGTCGTTGGATTGCAAAAATCTAAGGAGAAGATCCAGATCTATTCATAAGTGGTTCCTTCTATTCTATTCAGATTTCTCCAGATCTAAGAGGAACTACATTCATCATGAATTTCGTATCCATATTTTCAAATCCATGAAAATATGATGATTTTCGTATCCATATTTTCGAATCCATGAAAATATGATGATTTTCGTATCCATATTTCGAATCCATGAAAATATGATGATTTTCGTATCCATATTTCGAATCCATGAAAATATAATGGTTTTCGTACCCATATTTTCGTTTCCAGAAAATATGATGGTGTTCGTATCCATATTTTCGAATCCATGAAAATATGATGGTATTCGTATCCATATTTTCGAATCCAGAAAATATGGTGCTTTTTCGTATCTATGTTTTCATATCCAAAAAATATGACAACATTCGTATCGATCGAATTTCGTACCCTCTTCGAACCCATCTGGACCGAGTGTTCATATCCATAAGCATAGCCTCACTTCGAATCCATTGTCTTCGTATCGATCAGAGACACAAGACCCTCGCATCCATCTACTTCGTATCCATCAGGATGCGCTACTTCGTATCCATCAGGATGCGCTACTTCGTATCCATCAGGATGCGCTACTTCGTATCGATCCAACTTTACCCAATTCGTATCGATACTCAACTGCAATTCGAATCGATCCAATTGTGCCCTATTCATGTCGATCTTCAGCTACACTCCTATCGATCTAGCCGTGTGCATTTCGTATCGATGCTCAAATAACACTTCGTATCGTTTAAACGTTGCTAGAACGATACAAAAATTTTTATAAAAAAAATATTTTCGGGTACGACCCTAGCCGCAGCGCAGGGCACCCGCATAGTGAATTCAATCACCAATTTAGTGAAGGAACATTCCATCCGTGCTTCTAATTGTTCCATGACTGAACAAGACATAGGAGATCACAACAACAAATGTTGAGTTGTAATCAAGGAATGGGTGGAATGCAACTTCCTCCAATTGACCAGCTTTTAAACTCCTGAATTGACAACTATGGTACGATGGCTAATATGACGACTCCCTGATATTGTCTACTCTGCCAACTCAAAGCATAGCTGGTCACCGCTGAACCATCTTCAAATGCCCGCATCTTAATCGTTCCACATCCGCATGACTGAAAGCATGGCATGCAACCTCAAGACGACTTCCTTAATACCCTATATAGGTCTCCTGTCTGGATGAAAGTTTGGGATAAACACCAATCTATTAGCCCATTTTAACCAACTCACCGTCCTATCGGCGTTGCAAACCACTCGAACGTTGGGCAATCGTGCATACATCATTGACCAGTGTTACGAGACCCCTGGGCAATAAAATGGACCTGAGCATAATGTCGATTGGAGAATCTTTCCCAGTCAAGACCTATTCGTTGAAACCATCCTACATGCAGAACTTCCAATGAAAATTCAACATGTTAACTATGTCGGTTTACTGTGGAAATACGACCCCCGACACTACCTTATGAAGTGTGAATGACGCGTGGAATTCTCCAAGGGTGACGAGTGCCACCAAACGCAGATGTATTCCCTCATTCCTCAGAGAAGACCGTCAATCACGGTTAAACATACCAGTTATACTACTCATATTGTTGAAGTAAATGAAGAAGCTGGCAGCCAACGAATTTATCCAAAGCCCGCAACCAGTTGCTGCCGATACCCATAAATGAATTGATCACCAACGCCTATTTCCAGACTTTAACAAAAGAACTGGTGGACCGCCGCCGACAACTACACCAACATGTCTAGGCCAATTTTGAGTTGATGAATCAGATGAAGGATCAACATAGAAAGATAAGGAGGGGACCTGCTCCATACTCTAGATCAGACAACTCCTCTTCTCTAGATGGCTACCGTGAACGCCAACGCCAAAAGGCTGCTCCGGGAAGGATAGCTTCGACAATATGTGCAAGCCCCATAAAACGAAGGGCCGTGAACATCCGACCCCCATCAATCGAGGACTTTGATTAGATTGAACCATATGCGTTAGACTTCCAACTGAGAAGGGCTGGAATGAAGTGCAATAGCGAGCATACGACGCTGCCTCACTTATCATTGAGATTTGATCTGATCTCTTTTGAATTATTTCTAATTCAATTTCATTTACGTTGTGAAATATGACCTACTTGAATTAAACTACTTGCAAATGATGCAGGTAACCGAGTACTTAAGATTGGGTGCAAAACAACCTCCGTGGACCATGATCAAATCGTTGAGTTATCATCGTGATGAGCATGATTCGACCACTCACCGGCTACTATATGCCCCTGACTGGGGGCAAGGCATCAAAGCAGAAGAGACCGACAATGTCAGGACTCTAGTACAAAGTGGATGCAACTGACCATATCCACCTATACAGTTTAATTGGAGACCTGGGAAAGACCTGGAGTGATATATCCCAACAATGTACCCTCCATCTCGTACTTGAAGCTCGCCAAAATACTTATGCTCCTTCTGATACCCAATAAAATCGGAATCACACCAAGGTGGACGTGAGGTCACCATCCATGCATCCAATCCTACATTAGGCACTTGGGATTATTTGAGAACGCATGTTTAAAGTGGACATGATTTGACTGTTCACTCTCCAGCTTGCTTCTGTAATTCGACAAAACAGTCATGCCTTAAACCAACTTCATCAGGGTCCAACCCTCAATTTAAAGTCATTAACGACTGACTGCCTACTCGCTAACCATCACAAGCTGTCATTTTAACTCTCTTCTTTAGCTCGCTCGATCGAAAGAATGCAAAGTATAAATTGGACGTGACTCGACTATCTGCTCTCCAATTCTTGCACCAGACTTAAGGGAAATTACACAACTCAAAGTGTATGTAGTTCAACCATCCTTTCCTATGCTCGAGCACAAAGCTTGCCAGAACACTAATCTTACTCCTTAGGCTTGGCAAAAGTGGAATCCAAATGAACATGGACGCGATCAAACCATCCATAAACTAAATCTCATCCTTCGTTGAGGGACCTATAAGTGGAAGTTAATCGGGATCCAACCGGCCACTCGCTAAGTGAAACCCTAAGCTCGGGGGCAAGCCATCACATCAAGGCCAAAAATGGGGAGATACACGGCAATCCCTCAAATAACTCCGTACTCCTAGAGTGCGAGACGGAGTATAAACATTAATTTAACTCCGTACTCCTAGAGTGCGAGACGGAGTATAAACATTACTTAACTCCATACTCCCAGAGTGCGAGACGGAGTATAAACATTTACTAAACTCCGTACTCCCAGAGCGCGGGATGGAGTATAAACATTACTTAACTCCGTACTCCCAGAGTGCGAGCCGGAGTATAAACATTAATTCAACTCCGTACTCCCAGAGTGCGAGACGGAGTATAAACATTCACTAAACTCTATACTCCCAGAGTGCGAGACGGAGTATAAACATTAACCAAACCCCATAGTACTCCGAGAGCGCAAGCTGGGTACAAACATCAACAAACTCCAGCTTCCGAGAGCGCGAAGTGGAGTATAAACATTAAACTAACTCCGGACTCCGAGAGCTCTAGCCGGAGTATAAACTACAACCAACTACGGCTTCGAGGAGGGTGGATCCGTCCACCTAACGACTTCGACCGTATCTCCATTCAATGCAGCTTCGAGGAGGGTGGACCCGTCCACCTAACGACTTCGACTGCATCTCCATCAAGTACGGCCTCGAGGAGGGTGGACCCGTCCAACTAACGACTTCGACCGTATCTCCATTCAATGCAGCTTCGAGGAGGGTGGACCCGTCCACCTAACGACTTCGACTGCATCTCCATCAAGTACGGCCTCGAGGAGGGTGGATCCGTCCACCTAACGACTTCGATCGTACCTCCATTCAATGCAGCTTCGGGGATGGTGGACCCGTCCACCTAACGACTTCGACTGTATCCCCATCAAGTACGGCCTCGAGGAGGGTGGACCCGTCCACCTAACGACTTCGACCATATCTCCATTCAATGCAGCTTTGAGGAGGGTGGACCCATCCACCTAACAACTTCGACTGCATCTCAACCAAGTTACATCACTTATTCCCCGAGCATAGGCGCAGACTCAACACATGAAAATGAGTGATCAACAGCTGTCATAAAGATACAAGTCCCCAGAGTGTGGATGTTAAAATTAAGCAGTGAACAATATTGCATAACGCCTATAACGGCTTATCCCCAAGACTGGGGCAGAAGTTCAAATCACCAAAAGAAGAGAAAGGTGACTCGCTACATCTCCAGCTTAGTGTCCTTTACAACTTAAGGAAATGACTACAAAAAGACCTTAATGCTAACCAATCAGAATGATGCCCGAAGTTCTGGGCAACCAATTATATCGTACCGCCGGATCAACGGGCAATATCGATCTGCAACTTTCACATCGTACCGTTGAATCGATGGTCAATATCGATCCTCTTCGTATACAAGTCGGTGTGACCCGAACTCCAGCGAGTACCTTCGACCAACATAGCATGGGTAGAAGAATAAACCACGAATGAATGTGACTTGACCATTCGTCCTCCATCGCCTTCCTTCGATCCGTCATGAAGAGCATGAGACCAAATGAGCATGACATGACTGCATTTGAGCTGACTTTATCCCTAGATCTGACAGGAGAACGTAAATCGAAATGGATATGGTTGATCACCCAACTCCAAATGAACGCAACGCGACCATTCATTCATTGACTCTTACCATGATCCAACTAAAAGAGCAATTCAAAACAAGTCCAACCTAAACATCTGCACGCTGATTCTTACCCTGAATTTGACAAGGAAAACATCAATCCTGCATTTGATCTGATTAGACGATTCACTCTTCAGTTTTTGCCCAAACTATGGCGACATAAGCAGCGAAGTGAATGTCATTAACCGTCCAGAATCTAGCTTATGTCCGAATGTTGGCAAAGTAACAATGTATTCTGCTAAGAGGATAGAACTAGAACACAATACAGGATAGGCACGACTCAGCCTCCCATCGGTTAACTCGATCCCGTGGTTCAATGGGATAGAATACAAAATTGAAGCGGACATTATCTACCCTACCACTTATCGAGATATTCCCCAGACTTAGGGGCACGGACAAGAAGATAAGATAATATGATTCAACCATTCATTAGTCAACTCTGGTTCTTAAAGCCTGAACTACAATATAGACATAGCTAGGACGAGACTAGACAGTCCGTGTAATGCATCCGCCAACCCGAGACTGGGGGCAAAAGAGTAATTATCCGAGAGTTGACTATGGCAACTTGCGCCTATAACCCATGCCTGATATTCATAACAACTATAGGTTGCGACCAAAAGGATGCCTAGAGATAGAGTCATCAGATCAATACCGGGACTTATGGGCAACTGATCATCATTCTGACCCTTCCAATGAGAATTGGATCGCAGCTACATTGCATGAAAAGCGCATCATTCAGAAACATAAGTAAATTCAATCTCAAAGCTGGAGCCAGCTATGTAGCAGCATGCAGTACAAGGCTAAATTCTACTAATCCTTTGATTCAACGTCCTTATAAGCCTGATCATTTATCATTGCAAATAAACACATGAGGCGCTTACAACCCATCACGAGTATTGCAGATCAGCTCACAACTCTGCACAATGATGAAGAAAGAGTCAACTGTTTTACTTCAGGTGAATCTTGATGTGTTCGCTTGGACTCGATCTCATATACCTACATATATATATATATATACATGGACTCTCGCTAGCCATGAAGGACTAAGCATCAAATGTCGACCCGAGGCATGTCTTGGTGAACAAAAACGATGCGACATGGATCCAGAGAGATCTGTTGTACTTAAAGAGGAGGCGAATCTGCTCAAAACCAGTGGGTTTATCCATGATGCCCTCCAACCAAAATGAGTATCCAATCCTTTACTTATAAGAAAAACGAACAGAGAGTGGAGGACATACGCCAATTACTCAGATTTGCATGGGGTATGACAAAGCACAGCTTTCCACTTCCAATGATCAACTAACTGATGACCTGACCATCAGACATGAATTACTCACATCCATGAATGCAAACTCCAGATACAATCGGATACTAAAGCATGCCCTAGACCAGGAATACAACTGTTTCATTATTGACCTGGGCCTATAGTGCTATGTTGAAATCCCTGGATTCAAACTTGAGAACGCTTATGCTACTTACCAAAAAATGATTAACAGATCATTCAAAAATCATGTCGGCCGGTCGATGAAAATAGATGTGGTTAATATGCTCGTGAGATCACGACTACCAACGACCATATCGATGACTTGACAGAGGTGTTCAGCGCTCTCTAAAAAAATGCAGGATGAAACTCGATCCTTTGAAATGCTCTTTCACTATTACATCAGAAAGACTCTTCGTTTTATGATCAATTCTCATCGAATCAAGACTAATTTTTAGAAAATTCCGACAATTAGAGACACCCATGTACCGAGAATAACCAAGCAGGAGTTGGATGCTTACCTGATGACAAATACAACAGTGGACAACAAATCACTATCACACAGCAGTCAGTTACAGCAATACAGAGTACAACTTTCAACAAAAGATATGATAATTGTTCAGAGAGAAACTGCAGCTTTTCAAAGCATGTCATGTTTCCACAAGACGTACTTTGGGGGGCAAATGTTATCCCGCCTTTTGGCAAGGCCGAGATACCAAGGAATTGATCAAAAACCTAGAGTCGCTCGTTATGGACATCTAGTGCACATAGGTCTACCCTGGATATCGATGAATTTTGTACGAGACCAGATTGAGCTATAATTGATAAGACATGACTAGAAAAGCTATGAGAGCCAACGTTCGAAGTTTCAAGTCAATCCGAGTTCATATGCTCAAGTTATGATGGATGCAAGTTGAAGGGAAGGGCCATGTTTTCGTATCCATCAGTGAGCCCAATTTCGTATCCATCAGTGTGGCCACACTCCATATCCATTAGTTAACCCTTGCTCGTATCCTCAAAGTAAAGTCCTGTTCGAAACCATCAGATTGAAGTCCTTCGAATCCATCAGGATGCCTTGCTTCGAATCCATCAGGATGCCCTGCTTCGAATCCATCAGGTGTGTGGGGAGTCTCATATGCATTTTTTATTTTTCATGATTTATTTATTTGCATTTTCTTTCCAAAACTTTGAAAAAAATTCTAATTTTTTTTTTCTTTAGAAACAAATATTCTTTATAACCTTTTGATTTACTTTTGAAAAAACACTATAGGATAAATATATGGTTTTTTTTATTAAATTGAATTTTTGAAAAACTATTTGTCTCAACAAAAATAAAAATAAAGTTTGATTACAAGTAACAATGGTTTAACTAATATATATGAAGATTCATGGGTCATAATTATGAAGTATATCCTAATTGAAAATTTTTGTTTAAAAAGTGGTGGGTTTAAAGTAAAGAATATAACATTTTTGACCTTCTAAGTTAAATGGTGCTAAGATGATATTGTAAAGCTCTCTCTTCATAAAAAAAAGAAAAAGTACATACATTCATACATACACACACACACACACACACACACACACACACACACACACACACACATATATATATATATATATAAAAGAATTTTTTATATATATGTATATAATTTATTAGCACCTAGAGTCAGGTGTTTACACGCAAGTGTATACTCTCGCCATGCTCTATACCCTTCTCTCGAAAGGTAGTGCATGGTCAGTATATCTGGCCTCAGTTTATTTAAGTTAGGTGTATGTATATAAAAAAATTATTTCACTAATAACACCAACAGTCAATAAGTATACACATTTGTGTGTGCACTCACCATGCTCTGTATTCCCCTCGCATAAGCCCGGAAGATGGTGAACGGGTCATATATCTGGCCTCAGTTTTTTGAGTTAGGCATATGTAAATATTGTTAATATCAATAAAATTTTCAAATAAAGAGAGAGCAAGAAATTAAAATCCAAGCACTATTTTTACTTATTTGATTTGACTTATTACTCAAAAGAAATGAAAATACCACATTGAAAACTTTGATAATCAACTAAGGATCCATTTCAAAGTTACATTATGTTAATCAACCGAAAACAACTAGTCAAACCAGAGTCTATTTGTTATGATAACTTAATTTTTATTGGAAATTTTGACAAGTAAGTGGACTTAAATTTCATGATGATGAACAAGCTTATATTTAACTTATTCGTGTTAATTCAAAAGTAAATTATTCATTTATAAATATTTTCAAAAATTTGCATTCATCTCTTTGTAAATAAATCTTGCATTTTGTAAATATTTTCATGTTGCATTTGGATTTTGTGGGTAGTATCTGTTGAAAACCCTATAGAGACAACACTCGTCCTACTAGGGACACCTAGAGGTTTAATGGCTTGTTTCATACGCTCAATGTAATCGTGCTCCCTATGAAAACAGATTTATCTTAGTTTTAGTTTATTCGAAGACGAATAAAAAGATACGTGTAGGGGTATTTCATGTGCACATTAATGTGCATATTTTTACCACTGAATTTAATCAAATTTAATTAAATAAATGATCATATAGGGTATTTTAACATGTTTAAACCAAAAATTCAATTATTTTTGAATCATAATATATTCATCTTCATATAGGGGCAAAATGGTCATTTTTATGCATATATTAATTTGAGAATATTTATTTCCACATTTTATTTTTATTTGTAGGAAAATTGAATGGAAATTACAAGAGGCCTTAGGGAAAATATGCATGCACAAGAGGAAACAAAGGAATGAAGGTGGAAATAATTCAAACTCATGTATCATGGAGGAGCCTACCTACCCACTTACCTTAATCCATAATTAGAAGCTAATGCACAAGTTCGTGGAGCTAAAAGTTTCATACACATTTAAATGGAGGATTATCTCATGCTAATGATAACTTGGTGGCCACACTTCCTTAAGGGCAATTTATGTACTTTCCAAAAATATGATTAGAGTTTCCAAACATGTATAAATACTCCCATATGTTCATGTAATCACCCTCTTAGCCTTTGAGCCTCCTCTTTAGTTAGTTTAGTTTTAGGCTAAAAAAAAAGATATAAGCTCTCTTTCTATTCATGGCTACTTAGCCATTTTCTTCTTCTTATGTAATTTTCATCTTAATGCAATTTTAATTCTTGCTCTTTTTTATTTACTCGCTTTTTCCTTTCATGTTAGTAGTGTAGATCTTTTTATTTATGGAAGTAGAATAGCTTTTATTTCATTTTATTTAGCTTGCATTTTCTTCTTGTTTTTATTTCATGTCGAATGTTGCATTTGTTGAAAAAATAACAAATATGAAAGGTTAAACCCCTTCGATTTAGGGGTAATGAAGCTCTCTTAATCATGTAGATTCAACATTTTTATAACTTGTAATCACTTTTTGTGCTTAATGACAATATTTGATGTGGATTAATTTTGTTGTTTTAGCTTTGAATTTGATGGCCTATGTTGTTGACACCAAATAGACTATGCTTAAACAAATAAAAACACAAATTACCTCTTCATCTACATATGATTATGGTAATGAAGTGAATCTTAAAATCAAAATTTGATGGTCTATATTTCTAACCAATAGTTAATAGATCATGCTTAGAATGGATTTTATTTTCAAGTTCATTGTCATTTTCATGAGAGTTAAGAAGTGGTTTAGTGAGTGTTTTATATTTTAATGGTTTATATATGCTAATTAATAGCACAAATATGTCATACTTATGATAAACATATCAT
Organism: Allium fistulosum; assembly: GCA_030737815.1. Lineage (NCBI taxonomy): Eukaryota > Viridiplantae > Streptophyta > Magnoliopsida > Asparagales > Amaryllidaceae > Allium > Allium fistulosum. The sequence continues at coordinate 1,095,181,266 of CM060903.1, forward strand.
CTAAATTCACTAATGACCAAAAGAGAGATCATAATTTCATATATGTTGATTTATGTGATCATGAGAAGAAAATTACCACTAAATTGCCTTCTACTCTCATATTTTTATCCATTTTCTTTGCTAGTTTATTTACATTTTTTTTATTAATCAACACTCTCAACTTTGGTTAATTTGATTGAATAGAAATTTTAAAATCTAAACAATTCCCCGCGGATCGACCCGCACTTGCCACGTACTAAAATTGTACGTCGTGCGCTTGCGGTAATTTTTATTAAAATTTGATCGACTATTTTCTAATTCGATAGAGATTTAGCCGTTCAAACACTAACCATTGAATTAAGTTTTCCAGAACTAGTTTTCTTCAATTCAAGGGAAGGTGACTTGATGATCCAAGAGATTAAGGGTTTTATCCTCCGTTAAAATATGGTTTATCAAGACCTAGTTTTCTTCAATTCTATTCTCCACAAATCTATTTCATTTGAATATTTATCATTGTAATCAATCTCTTGTACTCTTCTCATTGGTATTAATAAAGGCTCTCTCTTAAAGTGGATGTACACTAACTAGGCGTTAGTGGAACCACTATAAATCGGCATACGATTTATTTTATCACTATTGCTTTGTATTTCTATTGCTTATTTGGTGACTGTGATTGTTTTTTGGATTAGATTTAAATTTGGATTGAGATATTGATTCGTTGTTTTTGCACTTCTTACCATGATCTCATCTCCGTTGTGCTTTGGGGTTATGATTTGAGTGGTCTCGAGTTAGAATTCCCATAAACTTTGGTACTGGAGCATTGGTGTTGGTAGGTGGTTTCAAAAATGGCAGAATCGGATAATACCTTGGGTAGTCCCTCGATGGTTAGTCCAAGAGGTGTAGCACCATATATACATAGGTCGTATGCGGCTTTGGAATCACCAATTAGTTATAGACAAGTGGAATGACGATAATAATTTTGAAAAGTAGCAATGGAAGATGAAAGCGGCTCTTATTCGAAATCGAGTGCATCGGGTAGTGTTTGATAAACATTTGTTGTCGGTGGACGTATCAGATGTAGAGAAAGGAAATGGAAGAGTGGGCATTCACTACACTTTAACTTGCTCTGAGAGAGAATGTGATCTCCAAAATTAGCCATGAGACTACCGCTAAGGGTATTTAGGAAAAGTTGGAGGAGTTGTATATGAAGAAGTAACTAACTAATCATTTGATCTTGTTTCAAACATTCTTCACCTATAAGATGAAGGAGGATACTTCGCTTAAGGCGCACTTTTATGTCTTTGATGATTAGCTAATGAAGATGAAGGCTATAGATTTTAAGATTGATGAAAAGCAAAAGACGATGATATTGTTGTGTTCGTTGGCAGACCATTATACAGTTTTCTCAAATAGTTTGATCTATAGCCGAGATACTTTGACGCTTGATGATGTCAAAATGGGTCTTCTTAGTGAAGAGTTGCGGGGTTTAAACGAAGGAGTTGGGTAATGGAAGTAGTGGTGCTAGTTGCGGTCATGGTTTATTTAGGGAGAAGAATGTGAAGAAAGGGAATCACGGGCATTCTAGATCAAGGAAGCTAGGTTGGAGAGGAAAGTCAAAGGAATGAAATTGCAAGTGCTTTATTTGTAAGAAGCCCGGTCATTGGAAGAATGAGTATCCAGACCAGAAGAAGGCAGAAAAGGATGTAGCATCTTCATCCTTAGCGGTGGAGAGTGGAATTGGTGAGGAAGACGTAGATGTTTTGACGACGATAACATCAGATGTTTCAGGTAGCGAATGGGTGCTCGATTCAAGGGTGTCTTATCATATGACACCGAATAAGAATTGTTTTTCTTCTTATGTCGACAAAGAAGGAAATTCAATTGCTATATGTAGTGGTGCTATTTGTAAGTCGAAGGATGTTGGTTTCGTGCAAATTCGAACGTTTGACGGAGTGGTTCATACTCTCACTAATGTATGCTATATTCCGAGACCTCGAAAGTACCTTATCTCGTTCGAGAAGTTGGATTATTTTAGTTGTAAGATCACTATTGAGAGTGATAGCTTGCAGTTCGAAGGGTGAACTTGTAGTGATAAAGGGTGCTAGACTCATGGTGTTTATTTGCTTCAAGGTGTGGCTATTAAAGTCAAAACATGTGTGGTTGTTGATAGTTCTCGTGGCTTGGATGCAACTAGGTTGTGGAATTTGAGGTTAGGTTATGTCTCGGGGAGAAGTTTGTATATTCTTTAGAAGAGGGAGATGATCGATGAAGAGAGTTTCGAGAAACTACAGTTTTGTAAGGAATGTATCATGGGCAAGCAAACAAAAGTTTCATTCGATGAAGGAAAACATGATTCGAGAGGGGTTCTTAAGTATGTTCACATGGATGTTTGGGGACCGACACTGGTAGCTTCTTTCGGAGGAGCAAGTTATTATATTTCTTCCATTAACGATTTCTGTTGAAAGGTATGGGAGTATGTAATGAAGGCTAAGTCGGAAGCATTTGCTAAGTTCAATGTTTGGAAGGCTGTTGTAGAGAATGAGAGCGGCATGTCTTTGAAGCTTTCAAGGGGATTTTTCTTGACTATACGGACAGTGTAAATGGCTATCGGATTTGGAGTCCGAAAATGAAGAAGGTTGTGAATTCTCATCATTTTAATTTTAATGAGTCAGCTTTGTTCAAGGAGAATGAGAGCTCATTGGATGTTCCGGATTTAGTTCATGGTGAATCAAAGGAGAAGGAAGTTATTCCCACCTTTCGTCAAAGGAGTAGAGTAGTTAAAGATGCCTGTGAGGAGAAAGTGGCTGAAGTTACATCACATAGTCCACATGGTTCATCTAGTAGTGTTGGTGATGTACATGATTCTAGAAATGATTCGTTTCAAGGTGGACCAGAAAGGAGTTTGGGTGATGGTATTGCTACTCGGGTGGGTCATCGTGCTATAAGGCCACCTGATAGGTATGGTGATTGGAACTATCTTAGCTTTTGTGGAAATTTGTACTATGCTCTTCATGTAGTCCCAAATGAGCTGATGGATCTTGATGATGTCATGGATTCGAGTGATAGCTCGAAGTGGATTTGCACCATAAAGCAAGAGATGCAATCATTGTTGAAGAATCAAACTTGGAATTTGGCTCCATTTCCTAAAGGAAACCATGCTATTTGGTGTAAATAGATATACAAGGTGAATGATGATGGGAGATACAAAGCTAGGCTAATGGCTAAGAGGTTTGCACAAATGAAGGGAAAAGAGTAGGATGAGATATTCTCACTGGTTATGTGTTATATTTCAATCCGGATATTACTTGCTATAGTTGCTATTCATGAACTGAGTTGGACCAACTTGATGTGAAAACCGCCTTCTTGCATGGTGACTTGGATAAAGACATCTACATGGAGCAACTGGATGGTTTTTTTGTAGATAGTAAGTCAAATTATGTTTGCAAATTAAAGAAATCGCTATATGGCTTAAAGCAACCATATAGACAATGGTACAAAAGATTTGATCATTTTATGCTTGAAAATGGTTTTGATAGAAGCATGAAGGATGCTTGTATGTAATTCGTGAAGTTGAAATATGATCGTTGGGTGCATTTACTCTTGTATGTGGATGACATGCTCATTGCTTCTAAAGATAAGAATGAAATCGATAAGTTAAAACTGAGTTTAAAATTGTAATCCGAAAGGATGGATCTTGGAGAAGCAAAGATGATATTGGGCATGAAAATAGAAAGGAATCGAATGCGATTTGAATTAAAATTGGCTCAAAAGGAGTATATTAAGAAAGTGCTTTGCCATTTAGCATGGCGAATGAAAATGCATCAAATACACCTTTATCTTTGCATGTGAAGCTTACAAGCAAGGGATCATCTATCTTGGAGAAAGACAAGGCTTATTTGGCAAATGTGCCATAGGCTAGTGCGACTGGAAGTTTATTGTATGCTATGGTATGTACGAGGCCCGATATTGTAAATGCTGTCAGGATGTTTGGTGTTATATGGCTAATCCGAGGAAATTGCATTGGGAAGGTGTGAAGCTTATATCGAGATACTTTAGAGGTACATCATCTCATGATCTTGGTTTTGGAAGTAGTGAGGGGATGGTTTGCAAGTTGGTTGGTTATTATGATTCAGACTACACCGGTGATAGGGATCGAAGAAAGTCAACTTCTGGATATGTCTTCACACTTGGTGTGGAGATCGAGATTGCAAACCACAGTTGTTTTTCCCACTATGGAAGTGGAGTTGATAGCCGTGTTGGAGACGGTATAGGAGGCAGTTTATTTGGGATGATTGTTGTGTGACTTGGGATTTGAACAAGATATTATCGATGTTTAATGTAATAGCAAGTGTGCTATTCACTTGGTGGAGAATTTGGCATTTAGCTCACAGATTAAGTATATTGAATTAAGAGAGTAATTTTTAGTAGGCATGGATGAAGATAAGCAAGTATATCTTCGAAAATTGCACACAAAGTATAACGCGGTGGATATGTTCACTAAGGCATTGCCGGTTGGGAATTTCAAGCATTGCTCGAACTTGATTCGCTTATTGAATTTCTAGGTGCCATTGGGTGGCACAGTTGAGGGATGAGCTTGGTTATGGATGATCAAGAGTATCGGTGAGAGATTGTGGTTCTATCTTCTTGGTGAGTACATAGTTTACACTCCTTAGTACTTTTGTCTCTGGTGAGACAATTTTGAATTTCGGTGCTTTCAACACTTCATTTGCGGATAGTGACTTTGTCAGAGCTCGTTGATGGAGTTCAATAGGCAGTTGCTTTGCTGTAGCTCATTGGGAAAATATTCAAGCTTGTTTGGTAGAAGGTATGGTACTATCGGTTCTTAGTGATAATGATGGATATAGCGTCAAGGTGGAGTGTTGAATTTTGGCGACACTATATGGTGAATAAAGAGGTCGAGAATAGCTTGATAACAATGAAAAGGGCACGCGAAGCAGAGCTCAAATGCTCAAGTTATCACGATTTAAAGCTAGGTGATGCACATGCTGAAATTTGTGTCAGACGTTGGGCAGGAATCCCCAGACGTCTGACACTAGGTTTATTGTAACCTGCGAGTTCTGTCAAACGTCCGAGATAACCCGCTAGATGTCTAGCTGTAGGAATTTTGCATCCTGAAAGTTGTGACAGACATTTGAGGGGTTTTGTCGGACATCTGACGTGCGGCAGTTTTGTTTTCTTGGCACAAAATTTGTATATTTGCTTGTAAGGCTTTAAGGGGAAAATCGGGTATTTGCCAAGGAAGGATGTTCACTGTATAAGCTATTTTCTGAATTCAAAGTAAGGTGACTTGATGATCCAAGAGATTAAATGTTTTATCCTCCATTAAAATAGGATTTATCAAGACCTAGTTTTCTTCAATTCTATTCTCCACAAATCTATTCTAATTGAATATTGATTATTGTAATCAATTTCTTGTACTCTTCCCATTGGTATTAATAAAGGCTCTCTCTCAAAGTGGATGTACACTAACAAGATGTTAGTGGAACCACTATGAATCGGCGTGTGATTTATTTTATCGTTATTGCTTTGTTTTTCTATTGCTTGTTTGGTGATTGGTTTTGGATTAGACTGAGATTGGGATTGAGATATTGATTGGTTGTTTTTGCACTTCTTACCACGATCATGTTTTCCACTGTGCTTAGGGTTTTGATTTGAGTGGTCTCGAGTTATAATCCCATAACAAATATGTTCTAGTCCAACAAAATCTTCGAACATTTAGCTAGCTATGTAGTCAATCGGAGTAGATTTATTATTTAATTTTACTACCAAAAGAAGTTTGTTTTCTTGCGAACATTCGACGAATCGTGGACCCATTTCAGTGTGAAACCATATTACTTACTGGCATTATTGAATAATTTATCATGTGGTTAGATTTTCTGCTTGAGCAATATTTATAAATATTTCATTGATTTGAGTTGAACTTTATTCTTTTTCTGCATCTGATAGTTTATTGCTGTAGTTGTTTTGGAGTTAGATGGTTGATTTGCAGTTTGTTTTAGGTTGTGTTTACTGATGAATCCTAGAACATCATTCTATGCTATGTTTATGGACCCTGAAACATATTCTAATTATTTGTTTAGCTTAGTTTTGAACTTACTTATGAAGGAGAAATATAAATGTGCTTGTTTACTTTATACACACACATGTGCAGATTTTCTTACTGTATACATATATAAGACTGGAAGTACACTTATATCAATATAAAAACTTCTTTGACTTATGTGCTGCTTGGTGATTCAGTAACTTGTTTCATTACTTTGGTGAATCAGTAACCTGTTTTATTGCTGTGATAAGTTAACCGATGGACCCTGTAACCTATTTCATTATTGAGACATGTTAACTGATTGACCTAAGACAGGATTAATTGCAGTGTTTGTTTGATAATTCGGTTGCTTGCTTTGTCACTTATTTTGAATGGTGTACAAAAAATTAACAAAACTGTACATGTTATTCAGTGAATTGGGTTCCATATTCTGTGCATTTAGTAATATGGTATGGACAAAAAAATAAAGATGGGTTGAAATCTAGTTTTGGGAACAAGAAACATAATGTCTGTGCTTGCTTACTTACACACACACGCACACACACACACCTGTACATGTTTTAAGTTACACAGCAGCTGTTTTCATGTTTTAAGTTACAAAGTAGCATATTTTTATGCTTTGACTCACACAGCAACTTGGTTTCTGCTTTAAATTAAATAGCAGAACGAATATTAATATTTTAAATGGAATGTGTGATATGAATTGGGGATAATACATAGTATATTATGCTTCCGCAAATACAACTATGAGCTTTAAATCATGCATTTATCAATAAAAACCGAGTGAAATCTATTTGTTGATTAAAATCTGTTGGACACTACGTTAATTTTTTATTATGTGATGTGTCATGGACGGTTTTCCTTTTGATAAGTGACATTCTTTAGGGTGAAGTTTATGAAATGCTTATACATTATTGTTTTTACATTAGTCAATACACACATATTTGTCAAAAAGCACATGACATTTTATTGTTTCTTCACCGAGTTTTAATTAAAATGTAACTTACTTTATGTCGTCTATTATTAGTTTAGTTTATTTTATTTTGCATGTATATGTATATAAGTATGTATTTATATACATGTATATGTATTGATCTTACATTTTTGGCATAGTTTTCTTAGCAGTTACAAGTATAGCTACTGGATTGGATGGATTCAGCAGATTTTGAGGATATGAGTATTTATTGCACCTTGTGGTCTTTTTGTTGTACTTTCTATTGTAGACATTAGTTACATAGGATTAGAATTTATTTTATTTTATTTTGTATCGAGGGTATCGCTACCTATTAGGCATGTCGACAGTTTCTTTTTTTTAAGTGTAGAGTAAATTACATAGTGCTCTCCTCTATTAATAGAGAATCGCTCATTTTTCTCAAAATAATATAAATTGTTAACCAAATTAACTAAGTTTTATAAAAACAAACTAAGTTTATGAAAATAACAACAACAACATGAATAAGAAAAAAAAAATTAACTATACATTTAATATAAATTAACTAAGTTTATAATACTAATGCTAATAATAATAATAGTAAAATATAAAATATTAACTAAGTTAACTAAGTTTATAGAAATTAGTAAATTTATATAATAATAATAAAATAACTAATTTTATAAAAATTAACTTCATTAATCATGTTTTATAAAAATTAAATAAGTTTATAAAAAATAACTAAGTTTGAAATAATATAAATAAATTAACTGAGTTTATGAAAATAGTAATAATAATCATAATAATAATTATAATAAATTATAAAATATTTAACAACTTTACATCTATTCATTTTATAAATTTCTAAATTTTAGGTACAAAATCTAATATTTTTTAATTTGTTTGTATCGCGAATGCACCCCCTAAATCTATGTTACATATGTGGTTAACATTACATAGGAAACTTAATCTATTGAACTTTTAGAAATGAAAAATGTGCCTATAGATAAATAATGTATTTTCTGCAAAGTGAACTCAAAAAAAATTATGCATTTATTCTATGATTGTTAGTTACTAATTTTATACTTTTATGCATTCTTAGTATTTTTTATTTTAGTATAACTAATAAAGATCTAAATAATAAGTCTTATTGGTGTAATTTTAGATTTTACTTTACTTTTGGTTAACGATATGTATTAGATGATATTTTCACTATCACAACTTGATAAATTTGGTTTGGTCAAAATCAAAGACTTTTAATAATAATACGACTACAAATGATGATTTGACCAATATAGCCGCTTTATATTGTTTCAATTGGATTTCGAACCCTAACTATAAATTTTCTAAAAGCAACTTAAAGAGTTCCTTAAAAAAGTAAAATCCTGTATCAATGCCTTAAGGGGGAGAATTGTCGTTAATATAGAAATAATAACACCTTAAGTCAGTCCCGATAGATGATAATACACTTGGCCATTCTAATTCACTACTTTACTAGGAAACTAGCTCTTATTTAGAAATTTTGTTCTTTACCTACAAAATTATTGTTGTTTAAAAGTGGTAGTCTTATGTAACCCCCCTAATTTTTGATAACATTACTCAAGAGATTGAATTAGATAAATAAAATAAAATAATGTAAATATTAAGTGATTAGGGGATTGAGACTTGAATTAATTTAATAAAGGTTGAGCCTTATATAATAATTAATGGGCTTAAGAATGATTTTTGGGTTAATCAAATTACATAAAGGGAATATTAGAAATTTCCACCCATAACCCCTACCCTTATATATTTTCGTTCCTACCATTTTACTTCTCATTCACGTCATTTTGAAAACTAAACGCAAGAGAGAGGCCGACCATTAATGAGAAGAATTCAAATTAAAAGCTAGAGAATCAAGCTTAGGAGAAATTAATCTCAATCTAATCTCCTTATCTAAATCAAGGTGAATAATAATTTCATCTCTATTTTTTGAATCAAATATTTTCGGATTTAATGGTAAATTTGTTTTTATAATACATTGGATGATATTATACTTGATTTATAATTTATATGGTTTAAACAAGATTGTTTAAAAGTGGTATGCACGGTTTTAGAGCAAAACCGAGATTTAATTATGTTTAAATGCCTTGAACAAATTTTTATGGTATGAGAAATATGATTTTGGAGTTGGGTTCCAATTTTTTTAATCTTCCAAGTCGTGGGGAATTACTTATGAATTTTCAAAGGAAAATATGGTTACTTAGGTTTATAAATTTATTTTGGAAAATATATTAAGAATTTGGGTCTGTAATTTTGATATGTTAGATAACACGATTAAAGTGAATTTCTGGAATTTTTGAAGATTTTTCAAAAGTGATTTGCTATGCAAAATAGATTGTTTTAAAAGAGGAACTTCTTTGCAAAATTAGTTCTACTTAATGGAAGGGCTCATTTGATTAACTTAACCATGGTTTAGATCTGAAATTAGCGGCACTTATTTTAGAAAAGAATTTTAAAAAGTTAAGGGAACCAATCTAGTTTTGACACGTGGCAGGTTAGTTAGAGAAAATTTTACTTTAAGAAGAATTAAATCTGGTTTACTCAGAAAAATTGGTTCCGCCTACTTTGGGAATTACCTTTCGACACAGAAGCTTCCGCCTACATCTTAGTCGAAACCTACTAAGCCGAAACTAATACACAAGGTATCACAAAGATGGTATGCAGTGGATTGAAGGAAGGCGAAAGGTAAGGTGTCGAAAGCATAGCTTCCAAAGGAGTCGAAACCTTGGTTTTTTTTAAATGAAGACACGTAAATGTGCATATTTTTACCACCATATTTAATCTATTTAAATTAAATAAATGATCATATCGGGTATTTTAACCTGTTTAAACCAAAATTCAAATTATTTTCAAATTGTCACATATTCATCTTCATATAGGGGTAAAATGGTCATTTTTATGCATTTATTAAATTGTGAAAATTTACTTGGAGTTTTCTATGTTGTTTTGTAGGAAATTTAGTGAATTTTACAAGTGGCTTCATGATAATATATTCATGCACAAGTGTGAAGAGAACAAATGAAGATGGAAATAATTCAAAGCGATGATCATGGAGGACCCCACCCACTTACCTTGATTTTCAATTAGGAACTAAGCACATGATAAAAGGACATTAAAGCTTCATGTACATTTAAGTGGGGGATTAGTGGATGTTAATGATTACTTGGCCACCACACTACCTCAAGGGCAATTTAGGAGTTCCCCAAAAATATGAATTAGGGTTTAACACATGTATAAGTACCCCTAATGTTTCATGTAACCCTCTCCCTTAGTCTCTCTTAGTTTTAGTTTAGGCTCAAAATAAAAGAAAGCTCTCTTTCTTTTTTCATGGCTACTTAGCCATTTTTATTTCTTGTAATTTTTCTTTTCTTTCTTATGCAATTCAATATATGCTCTTTAGATTGACATGCTCTTTTTCTTATGTTGTAGTGTAGATTTCTTTTCTTTTATTCAAGTAGAATAGATCTCTTTTACTTTATGCAAGTAGAATAGTTTTCCTTACATTTTTCTCTCTTTTTCCTTTTGCTAGTTTCATGTTTCTTTCTACATTTGTTCATATGATAACAAATAGAGAGGCTAATCCCTATAATTTAGGGGTAATGAAGCTCTCTAGTATGTAGATGCAACATTTCGATGTTTATGCTCTCTTTTTGTGCTTAATGAATAATTTGAAGTGGTTTAACTTGTTGTTTTTGATGTGAATTTGATAACCTATATTGTTGACACCAAATAGGCTATGCTTAAACAATCACAAACAATGATTACCTCTTCATCTACATATGATGATGGTAATAAAGTGATTGTTGAAATTAAAACTTGATGGCCTATATTTCTAAACAATAGTTAATAGGTCATGCTTAAAATAGATTTTGCTTTCAACTTTGTTGTCATATTTCATGAGAGTGAAATGTGTATTAGTGGTTGTGTTATAGTTTGATGGTTTATACTGTGCTAATTAATAGCACAAATATACCATACTTATGATAAGCACATCAACTAATTACACTAATGACAATAAAGAGAGATCATAACTTCATTTTGTTGATTTATGTGATCTAGAGATTGGAAATTGCCTCTAAATTGCCTTCACACTCTCATACTTTTATCAATTTTCTTTTGCTAGTTTTCTACATTTTTAGCTAATGACACTTTCAACTTTGGTTAATTTGATTGAATAGAGATTTAAAATCATCAATTCCCTATGGATCGACTCGTATTCGCCAAATACTACAAGTGTACGTCGTGCGCTTGCGGTTATATTTTAATTTAAATTCGTTCGACGGTTTTCTAAACCGATAGAATTTCATCAACGAACAAGAGTGCCTGCCTTTGTTTTGTTTTAGCCTTCAAAGGAATCGAAGCATATGGTTTTGAAAGATTTTTAAAAGGTTTCGAAATGGTTTCCATCAACTTAAGTTTTCTTTTGACTAGGTTTATGAAAGAATGTTTTGAAAGAAGGGGTTCCGACCTACTCGAAATCCTGCTGCCATTCTTTAACCTTTCGATGATGTTGAAGATATCAATGTTGTCGAAAGGTACTTTGTTTTATAAGTTAAGCCACTTCCTGTAGCTTTCGAAATGGGTTAGGGGTTTTGAAGGCAATGGTTTCGAAAGAGGTTTCGACACCAACCTTATAATATTTCACCAGATGTTTTATGCTTTCGAAAGGGTGATGTCGACGCCATCATGTTTTCCCGATATTTTTATATGATAAAGGATGGTTTAGAAAGAGATGCTTTCGCCTATATTCACTTTGACCTAAATAATGTTTTATGTATTAATCCAATTGTTTCGAAAGGGTGACTTTCAATGATTTCGGAAGAGTTACTTCCAATAGTGTGGAAAGGGGTACTTTCAACTAGTTTTGAAGCTATGCTTCTAAAGTTAAATACTAATACTATAATACAATCAAAATGTTTTGAAAGGAAGGTTTTAAAGTATTAAAAAAGTAGGAGCCTAATGTTTTAAAGGTAGATTTTAATGCTTTTGAAGGAGGTCACCCTATGATGTCGAAAGCAAGGTTTCAAAGGTTCGAAAGGTTTTGTAACCCAAACTCGAATTTTGAAAGGAAAAACTCATGGCTAAATTAAAGGAGTTTTTGTAATGGTTTTGAGAAGAAGCTTTCTTTGATAATATAATATGTTAAGGGTATTAACCATGTTTTATATTAAACCCACAGGAGTGGTATTGCTATGTTGTTATGTTTGCTTCTTCGAATAAAAATATATTAACATTATAATGGGCCCATAACTGCACGTTGGGGATGAAGGGTAGAAGAACTAGTTAGGTTAAGCCAGTAGTGGATATAAATTGATTAAACTACTGAATAAGTAGAATTGCATCCAGGAGGTCAGGAAGACCAGAATATATAGTGCTAAAAATATGAAGGAAGGATATTGGCAGGGGCCAACAGGCTCTCAGTAAGCCCATGAAAACTATGTATAGGAAAAGATATTTGCAGGGGCCAATAGGTTCATAGTTAGCCCATGAAAACTATATAAAGGAAGATGTCAGAAAGACAGGTTCATAGTAAGCACATGAAAACTATGATTTGATACTGGTAGGGGCTAGTAGGTTTGTATTTAGCCCATGAAAACTATATCTTGATTAAGATATTGACAGATGTCAGTAGGTTGCTAGTCAGTCCAAGAAAAATAGGGTAAGAAGAGAGGATATTATGGTCACTAATAGGTTCGTAGTCAACCCATGGAAACTAGGATAAGGGTAAAGATATTGGGGTTATGAATAGGTTCTTAGTGATTGTTAACGCTAAAAATGTACGCTAACACCCCGGTGTGATTTGCGATATAGCGAAAGCACCACCCGTTGGTACGGGAACTAAAAGGAAGCAGTAAATAGCAGAAAAGGTAAAAGAGACAACAATTTTTATAGTGGTTCGGCGCAAAATCAAGCCTACGTCCACTTAATCTCTTCTATCGCTGATTTGATTACAACTTTTACAATAATTCTCTGATTACAACACAATTATGGCAAGTAGTTAGAACTTTGATGCGGAAAAGCTCTTTGAATTCATGTTGAATGAACTTGATCTTTTCCGAAGGTTCCTTTAAGTGTCTTTTGCGTTTGAAGTGTCGGAGAAAGTAGAGAAAACAACAGAGTCTTGGCGTTCCAAAAATTCCTCCCCTTTGAACTGTGGAGTAGGTGGGGTATTTATAGGAGAAACTAGGCTTAGGTCAGCCATGTTTTAGGTCGTGAGCGACCTAAGAGTTACGACCTACGAGCCATCTTGAGGTAGCATAAGTCGTTAGCGACTTACTGGAACCATTCTAGACGAGATGTAGGCTCTGAGCGACTTAGCATGCGTAGGACAGAAGTTATCTCGGCATAATTAGGTCGTAAGCGACCTAATGGAAGGGGTTCTGCATATGCGGCTTAACTTTGAAGCACGCTAGGTCGCTAACTCGTTAGGTCGCATTTTCCTTAGCTCGTTAGGTCGCTGCCTTTATTGAATCGCAGGATTCTTTTAGGTCGCTAGGTCGCTGGAGTTCCTTGGGTCGTTGAGGTGCGCCATATTGAGCCGCTTTTGTGCTTTAGGTCGTTAGGTCGCTGGAGCTTGTTAAGTCGTTAAGTCGCTTATTTCTTGGATATTTAAGTCGCTTATTCCCTTAAGTCGCTGAGTTGAATAGGTCGCTAAGTCGTCAAAAGAGAGGGTTAACACTTGCCCCTCGAAGTATACGCCTAGGAGCTAGGTCGTGTGCTTCGATACCTCTTAACTCGCGCCATCCTGAGTTGCTAAGTCGTGAGCGACTTATGAGAGAGATAGGTCGTTCGTGCCGATTCGAGTTCCACTGCCCCTGTATATAAGTCGCTTAGATCACTCCTTCTCTTCACCTGCTTTAACACTCTAACCCGCCATTGAAGAATTTCCGCGCTTTCGAAGAGGAATTCAAACTTACCAGTCGTCGATCATCTTTATCATCACACTACGTAAGTGAATCCGACCATCATCCAACCACGATCATCATTGAATCATGAATCTCCCATTTTCCGACCCTAATCCGATTTCACATGTCGCATTTTACTACGAGTTATGTTACGATCGATTTTTGATCGTTATTAGACATGTTGTCGTTGTAATTCGTGAGAGCATAGCAGCGCATCGGATTTATGATGGATCCGAGGCGATTTGATTTGGTTTTGGATGATCTGGCGGTGTGGAGAGATGGTGGATTTTTATTGTGGAGATATTAACGGGTTATCGGGTTAGTGAGTTAGGCAAGTTGTTGAGTGAAGAGGAGTTAGCGGTTTAAGGAGAGTTAGGTAGTGCTCGACTTAGGAGCTTTGAACAACCTAGAGCTTAGCAGTTTAGACATGAATCGCACGACTTAACTTTGTGAACGACTTAGCGACTTAACATCAAAATCTGAATGACATAAGGGACTGCGACTTATTTAACATGTGACTTATCTTGCCAGGACAACACACGACTTAAAGCAGAACGACTTAAGGAATCAGCGACCTAACTTAACCCGCAGCATAGCTTTAACTCGTAGGAATATAACTGATGAACTCCATAATTTAAGCAAAGTGACTTAGGGAAGGCCGACCTATGTTAGGTCGTTTGGACGTGATCTGGACGACCTAAAGAGTCTCGAGCTAACTTAAGTCGTTCCTACGACTTAGAGAATGAACAGGACTTGAACATTTGTAGAATTAGCCAAAACTTGATTGAATTTCCAACTTGAACTGCCAGAATGAACTGCTTGAACTTGTTGCGCTCTTTCACAAATCGTATTGACTTTTAAGCTAACAACCTATTAAATACAACATTTGCAGAAAACTAGGACGGATATACTCATCATCGACTGCCCACATCGAGTGATGGATTAGATCAAAGAGCTAATATTTTACTTAAGTAAAATAATACGAATCTAACTAAAAGTGAAATGTTGTGAATCAACTGACTTAAATGGAGCATCAACGCAAAATTCATACAGTTATAACTGCTTATCACTGAATATTATCTTCATTGATACAACACTTAGTTTTGATCCAATAACAAGCCTTGAATCTTCCTGAATTGACGTGCGCCAACCAGTATTATTTCAAGTTTTACTATATTTACTTGTTATTTCAGTAGCTTTGCACAACACTTCACATGCTTTTAGGAAACGTGCACCTTCATATTTGAATATCCAGTTCCATGTGTAGAATGGCTTCTCAACAAGTACAAGAAGAGATAGTAGATCGGACCGATGAAGTTTTCCTAATTGCTGACCCTATGGATAATCCTCCGGAAAGAGTTCCAACTTCATTGAACCAACGGACCTTCAACCAGCTATGTATTCAATTTGGCATTGCTGGAGCAGATGCTCTACTCCCAGGGGTAAACGACACTACCGATAGGCCGCCACATGGCTTCATTACAGTTAATCGTCAAATGTGCCTGAATGGAGCCATTCCCCCCTTCAACGACTTTCTTAGAACAGTTCTCCTCCGATTAACTATTTCTCCATTCCAGCTGCACCCTAATGGCTATGCCATTTTGATGGGGTTGTGTGTATTATTTAGGAGAACGCTTGACCGCCTCCCAAGCTTCGAGGAGATCTACTACCCGTGTTCATTTGGGAAGAACAAAGATCACCCTTCTATTACCCTCGTAAGGAGCGCAAGAAACCGCAAGTTAATTACGGATCTGCCCGAGAGCGCTCACGGGTTTTTAAACCAATTCTTCTATGTCCGTTGCCCCCCGGGATTCTACGGCATATGGAGAGTAGGAAGTAAGACTACCTATCTCTGTTTACTTCATTTCTGAGCTTTTCAAAATCCGAGTTGTCAAGTGCTAACTTCATTTTTCACTTTCGCAGCTCTTCCTCCTCCCTCTAAAGATTCTAGTCACAAACCGACTTTCGAGAGGTTGAGTGCCGTAGCTGCCAATGATAGAAGTATTAAGTTTGTACAGAGGAACGAATTTTTGCACCAATTCGGACTTCTGCACTCTTCTCGATCCATCCAATCCCGTGATGCCCCCAGTTCTCACGCAGAAGCGTCAAATGCCCCAGTCTCTGCAGAGGAACCTGCACCGAAGGAACTTATTGTAGAGACTTAATTAGTAAAATGCTCTAGTTCTGTTGATGGTGTTGGGTTATCTGGCAAATCTAAACTTCCCCCAGTTATTGAAGAAGAGGAATTTCCTCAACATTCTGGGAAGTCTGATATTTTTGGAGGACTGAGCGATCTCATGGTGACTTCTTAGGAGCTCTTTAAAGATGACACCACCACTCTTAAACTTGCTTCTCCAGCAATTGAACCGACATTTGCCTTGCGATCAATTCCATCGGCCCAAGAATTGACTCCTGCTGCAAAAGCTGACATCACTCCTAAGCCAAAGAGTGGTTTGTAGCTTGACGCGCGTAGTTCGCACGCCACACACACACTTAGTATTTTTGGCAATTATGCGCACTTAGCTTCTTTATTTCAAAGATTTCTAAATTTTGTTTCTTCTTCACTTTCAGGTTCTCCCATGGGACGCAGCGGCTCATATTATGATGACTTTCAACGCTATGCAAGGCGTGATTCTTATGACCTCCGGTGCTATCTTCCTGCCCCTCGGGAGACCGATGAGGAAAGAGCGGCTAGGAAAGCTCGTGAATGGCAGGCTTATGAGGAGCAGTATGGAAGAAGAGACGACCGCCATGACTCTTACCAAAGGGATGATGACTCCCACAAGAGAAAATTTCATGATGATAAGGGGAAGAGTCATATAGTTGAAGATCCAAGCAAGCGAGCCAAGCTCAGCGAAAAATCTACATCTGAAATTTCTCAAGTGCCCGCTGCTTCTATCTCTTTAGACATCCCTTCTAGCTCTCCTACCCTTAAAAGAGCTGATATTAAATCAATCATCAATAGGCCTCCTTATCAAGTTGAGAAGCCTCCGTCTGTACTCCAAAGCCGATTTCCGCATTGGTGCTTGAAAGGAGTACGTTTCGATCTGGACTTAGTTCCAATTGATAAACAAGCCATGCTAAGAAATCTTGACGCCATCAAGCTTGATATTGAAAGAATGTCTGGATGGCATAAACTAGTTGACGAGCTCCAAAGAGTAAATCGTGCAAATCTTGAGGCTATGCTGACCATGGAGAACGATAAGTCTGAGTGCCAAAAAGTTCTTGATCAGCATGATACGGAGATGAAGAGCATCACCGCCTACAACGAGGAGCTTGAGGTTGAAGTTAAGAAACTTAAAGATGATCTCGCCACCTCTTCCACTTCTTATACACAAAAGGAAGAGGTTCTCCAAAAGCAAGTAAGAGATGCCCACGCTACTCAACGAGATGTTGAGGCTAAACTTGAGGCAGAGCGGAAAATTGTAGAAATCTACCGCAAAGATGCTGCTCAGCTGCGGGAAAAAACTAGCTCCCAAGATATGGAGATTACAAAGTTAAAGGCCCAGCTTGCTTAGGCTGAAGGAGAGCATGACGAGT
Source organism: Allium fistulosum (assembly GCA_030737815.1). Lineage (NCBI taxonomy): Eukaryota > Viridiplantae > Streptophyta > Magnoliopsida > Asparagales > Amaryllidaceae > Allium > Allium fistulosum. The sequence goes on from CM060903.1 coordinate 1,095,198,727, forward strand.
CCATCGCTGGAAAATCAGCAGCTGAACAATCACACTAGGCGACTAAGGCCAACGTTAGCTTTACTCTTTTTGAGTTTTATGTTCTCAGCGTCTTGGGGCGTGGCAGTCTTTCTTTTTTGGGCCCAAAGTATGAGGTTACATTGGCTGAAGTGTGTGAGGCAGCAGTTGAGGTGCTTAGAGATGCTGGCTACACTTAGGAGGATTTTGAGGCTCATTATTTGGATGATGAGAGTCGTGCCGCCCTTGCGAGAGGGAAAGAGCAACTTGCCAATCAGTGAGCCGAAGCAGCGGAAGGAGAGTGTCCAGGGAAGGCACCTTTGACCGACCCAATCCGTCCTTCATCTTCGGTTGATATTGATATTATTGGCTCCAGTTCCTTCTCTCCGCCTCCTGCTAAAGCCGAAATCAAAGCTAAGACTGCTCATGCCGAAGATGAGGCCCAAGAAAGCACCGAAGCCCAAGATTATGAAATTGACGTGATAAAGCCAACCTCTCCAGGTAACTTCAACATTGATCTAGCTCAAGTGGACTACTCGTTTGCTTCACATGAGCTCGATGAATTTTTTGCTTATTACTTAAGCCTCGACGTGCCACTATCTCCTCTCTTTTGCAAGGAATACTGATGTTTAACTTTTCTTCTTCTGTAGCGAAATCAACAAGTGCTGCACAGGCTTCGCCTCCTCCCGATGTTGCCCCTCCACCTTCTCAAGTTACTCCTCCTTCTGCTTCTCAACCGGGATCACAAGAAGAACAAATAGAAGCTCTTCAAGGCTTAGATGACCCAGCGGCTTCACAAGAGCAGAAAGCTGAAGAACTTGAGGAGGGTGAGAGGACCCCAGAGAAATTTACTGCCAATGATACAAAGCTTTCTGATCTTATTTCTCTGGGCAGCGAATCTTCTTCAAAGAAGAGGGGAAAGCGCGGAATTTCAAAGAAAAAGAAGGACGCTTCTGCTGGCGATGAGAAAGCGGACACTTCTGCTGGTGATGAGAAAGAAGAAGAGGACCCGATTGCATCTCTCTCTCCTTCTTCCACGACCCGTTCAGGCCGACTCAAGAAATTAACCATTAGGCCAGGCGAGGGCTCCAAAGGTGGCGGGAAGAAGAAGTGATGGGTCTGATTTTATCTTTTTTTTTGTTCTGTTTTTTTTTGCTTTTTGCTTGTATATAAAGACTTGTATCGACTAGAGATTGTGCGGGTACCGGCCCCCGCTTTTTGAAACCTGCACATGTATAAAAACTTTTTATAGTATGGAATAAAATGACTCATTTTACTTGTACAATCTTTTGTCTGTATTTGTGAATGCATTTATTCCTTATTTTCGAACAAGTTTCTTTATTCTCTTTGTATGATACTGCAGTGAGCTCGTGGTATGCTGTTTGAGCGTTGTTTTTATTAATGTAGCTATATTGCCCCCATACCACGGCTTATTTCAATATTCTACATTTTGAAAAGACTTGTACTCTTATTCTAGAGAATAATTCTTCCGTTTTGAGAAAATATTATTCTGCTTTAGTAGGGTGTGCCTTGTATCGGAGAAGTTTTTTTTTAATTTTTTTTATACTTCAACTTTCGGAGATGGTCACTTTTATTTTTGAAAAGTGGATTTCCCTACGCGATGAAGCAGGCCTCTGAAGAACGCTTTGATTTGTTTGCCAGAAAGTTATATCTTATCGCTAAATGGGCCCACGTGACAAGCGTCAGCTGCTTTATCGGATATTTGGTTTGCACAAACGATCGCGAGCAGTTAACTGTGGCCTAGAACCTTCTTTTTGAGAAGGTGCCCCTTCGGTGGTTCCATCAGCGACTTTTTCAAGAGATAACATTTCTTTTTTAGGCGTGCCTCATTAGAGGGCTTTATTTGGCACTTCAACTTTTTTGGGGAAGAATGTTCCCATGAGAGTAGAAGTGTGCCTCCGAAGAGGGCTTTATTTGTTTGCCTGAAAGTTATTTCTAACAGTTAAGTGGATCCACGGGGCGGACGCAAGCCACCTAATTGGATGTTTGTTTGCACAAACGATCGCAATTAACTAGCAAGGGCCCGGTGCCTTCACTTTGGGAAGGTGCCCCTTCGGTGGTACCACCGACCTTTTTGTTTGAGAAAAACTTTCCATTTTTCGGCGTGCCTCGTTGGAGGGCTTTCTTTGGCACTTTAACTTTTTTGGGGAAGAATGTTCCCATGAGAGTAGAAGTGTGCCTCCGAAGAGGGCTTTATTTGTTTACCTGAAAGTTATTTCTCACAGTTAAGTGGATCCACGGGGAGGACGCAAGCCACCTAATTGGATGTTTGTTTGCACAAACGATTGCAATTAACTAGCAAGGGCCCGGTGCCTTCACTTTGGGAAGGTGCCCCTTCGGTGGTACCATCAACCTTTTTGTTTGAGAAAAACATTCCATTTTTCGGCGTGCCTCGTTGGAGGGCTTTCTTTGTCACTTCAACTTTTTTGGGGAAGAATGTTCCCATGAGAGTAGAAGTGTGCCTCCGAAGAGGGCTTTATTTGTTTGCCTGAAAGTTATTTTTCACAGTTAAGTGGATCCACGGGGTGGACGCAAGCCACCTAATTGGATGTTTGTTTGAACAAACGATCGCAATTAACTAGCAAGGGCCCGGTGCCTTCACTTTGGGAAGGTGCCCCTTCGGTGGTACCCCAACCTTTTTGTTTGAGAAAAACATTCCATTTTGGCTGTTTTTATCTGCTTGCCCATGTCTTTTCACCATCTGTTCCTTAGCGATTCCTCGTTTTCACTCCTAAGTACATGTCCCTTTCTTTTGCAGGTCGTTTGATTCTTCCAGAGAAGTGTACTTCATTGTTAAGTGAATCCACGGGGCAGACGCAAGCTACTTAACCGGATGTCTGTTTGCACAAACGATCGCAATTAGTTAGCAAGGGCCTGGAACCTTCACTTTGGGAAGGTGCCCCTTTGGTGGAATCACTAACTGTTTGTGAGAGGCACTTCTTATGTAGGAATTGAACCTGGAATTTTTGTGGCTTGACATTTGTTTGTTGAGTGATTTGTAGGAATCGCTTGGTCTTGTGATGTGTTGAATAGGTAAGTTTTGCTTTGATAGCCTGCAATATTAAATCGACATTTTAGCAACATATTTAAGATATTTGCACATTGAAACGAGACAGGCATTTTATAGTAGTAGAGAACAAAAGATTTATAGTGGTTCGGCCAAGAATTGGACCTACATCCACTTTATAGTTCTTATTGTTGATTCACACAGATTTTACAATGGTTTACAATGCAAGAATGATACATCCATAATCACTTTACAAATTTAAGCATAGCTTTTAAGTAAAATATGGACGCAAGTGAATGCTATTCCAGGCTCTCGGAATTGGATCTCCTTCGACAGTTGTGAGCTTGAAAGTGCCATCGAGAAGTTTTTTGCTTATGACATATGGCCCTTCCCAGTTTGGCCCAAACACTCCTATTTGCTGTCATGATCCTTTTCTAGACTAGATCCCTAATTTCAAAGCTGCGTTGGCGAACTTTAGAGTTGAAGTGCCTGGCTACTCTTTGCTGATGAGCTGCAACCCTGAGCTCAGCCTCTTTCCTTCAATCATCAAGCAAGTCAAGTGCTTCAAGTTGCAGCTTTTCATTTTCAGTTTGGTTGAAATGAATTCTCATGTGTGAGGGGACCTCTATCTCCACGGGAATCATTGCTTCTGATCCATATGCTAATGAGAATGGAGTGTGCCCAGTCACAGTTTTGTGGGTAGTTCTATATGCCTATAGTGCTAGTGGCAGCTTATCGACCCAACCACCTTTTGCTTTTTCCAGCTGTTTTTTGATGGTTGATTTGATAATTTTGTTCACTGCTTCCACTTGCCCGTTTGCCTGCGGATGAGCCATTGCTGAGAAGCATTTTCGGATCTTGAATCGCCTGCAAAAGTTCTGGAATTCCTCGCTTTCGAATTGGGTACCATTGTCTGTGATTATCTTCTGAGGCACACCATACCTGCAAATTATAATTTTAGTCACAAAGTTTATCATCTTTTTAGAGGTAATAGTGGCCAATGGTTCAGCTTCAGCCCATTTTGTGAAATAATCAACAGCAACAATAGCGTATTTGATTCCGGACTTGGCAATTGGCAAAGGCCCAATGAGATCTATCCCCCAAATGGCGAATGGCCATGGACTGACCATCTGTGTTAGCACGGTGGAAGGTGCTCTTGGGATTTTTGCAAATTTCTGGCATCTGTCACACTTTCGGGAGTAGCTAGTAGCATCTCGATTAATATCTGGCCAAAAATACCCATAGCGGAGAATTTTCTTTGCAAGAGTTTGGCCACCTGAATGATCCCCACACTCTCCTCCGTGTACCTCAGCTAAAATTGTCTTAGCCTCTTCTTTGGTTACACATCGGAGTAATGGCATCGAGAATCCTCGTCTGTACAAATGGCCGTCTTGAATTACATATCTCGAGACTTTTCTGAACAGCTTCTGGCGCTCTTTTGAGTTTTCTGGCAAGGAGCCGTTGAGTAGATATTCCTTGATAGAGGTCATCCACGACTCATGTTCTTGGGATACAACCATGATCCAGTCAATATCCATCTCATCAGTACTTGGAGCTGACAAGACTTCCACAGGGACCAATCCTAATAATTGAGCTTCGCTAGAGCTTGAATATTTTGCGAGAGAATCTGCCTTCATGTTCTCTTCCCGGGGTATATGGCTGATTGTATAATGATCAAAATCATCTAGAAGCTCCCAGGCCTTTGACAAGTAAGCATGCAGATTTCCTCCTTTAGTTTGAAACTCTTTCTTGACTTGGCATACAATAAGCTGGGAATCACTGAAGATATGCAATACTTTGATGTTCAGTTGTTTAGCAATCTTCAAGTCGGCAATAAGAGCTTCATATTCTGCTTCATTATTTGTCGAAGGAAATTCTAATCTCAATGCATAGCACAATGATCGCCCTTCGGGGGTTTCAAGCACAACCCCAGCACCAGAGCAATTGTCATTTCTTGCACCATCAACATATAATTTCCATCGGATCGGGATGTCATTAGTCACCTCTTCCTCACTGCCACCTTTATCTGTGTATTCTGCTATGAAATCTACTAAAGCTTGTCCATTGATTGCTCTTCGGGGATGGTAGGTGATATCGTATTGGCTGAGTTCAATATTCCACTTCAGAAGACGACCCGAAGTTTCAGGGCGAAATAGGACTTGCTTTAGAGGTTGATCAGTGAGGACTTTAATAGGATGAGCCTGGAAATATGGCCTCAACTTTCTGGATGCAATCAACAAGCAATAGGCGAGCTTTTCCAGCTTTGAATAATTCATCTTTGCCCCAGTGAGTCTTTTGCTGATGTAATAAACCAGGTTCTGAACTTTTGTGTCTTCCCGTACCAATGCTGCACTAAGAGCATGAGATGAAACTGCTAAGTATATGAAATGATTTTCATCATTGCTGGGCTGAGAAAGTACTGGAGGCCTTTCCATGTGACGAATCAGTTCATCAAAAGCTTTCTGACATTCAGGAGTCCATTCAAAGTTTTTCTTTCCTTTCTTCAGAGCGTCAAAGAAGGGAATGCATTTATCAGTGACCCTGGAGATAAACCGACTCAAAGCAGCGACTTTCCCGTTGAGGCTTTGCAATTCCTTCTTTGTTCTAGGGGCTTTGACTTCTCTTAAAGCAGTAATCTGAGCAGGATTAGCTTCGATGCCCCTAGTACTCACAATAAAACCTAAGAATTTTCCGGACTCTACCCCGAATGAACATTTCAAAGGATTTAGCTTCATCCCATACTTTCGGAGGATCGCGAACATTTCTGCCAAATGATCCATGTGGTCTATTGCCTTCTTCGATTTTACCAACATATCATCAACATATACTTCCATAGTCTTCCTAATATGGGTTTTGAACATGGCATTAACAAGTCTTTGATAAGTTGCCCCCACGTTCTTTAGTCCGAAGGGCATGACTTTATAGCAATAAAGACCAACATCAGTGATGAAGCTTGTGTCCTCCTGATCTGGCTCATGCATCATGATTTGATTATATCCTGAGTAAGCATCCATAAAAGACAATAATTCATGCCCGGCTGTTCCATCCACCAACTGATCAATCCTGGGCAACGAGAAACAGTCTTTGGGGCACGCTTTGTTCAAGTCTGAAAAGTCGATGCATACTCTCCACTTTCCATTTGCTTTTTTAACCAACACCGGATTAGAGACCCAATTTGGATAAGTGGATTCTCTGATGAAGCCATTTTCCATGAGCCGATCTACTTCTTCTTTTAATGTTGTCGACCTTTCAGGACCCTGGGTTCTTCTTTTCTGTTTTATAGGTGTGAATTTTGGATCAATATTCAAAGCATGCACTGCGATTTCTGGAGATATTCCACACATGTCGGCATGACTCCAAGCGAATACATCCAGGTTTGCTTTCAAGAATGATACCAGCATATTCTGAACCATCATACCAAGTTGTGAACCCACATTCAGCACCTTGTTTGGATCATTCGTGTCAACAGGTATTGGCACCGTCACTTCCATCGGCACCACTCTACTCTCCCCTGCACTGGTTTTTCTGGGACCAATCTCTTTTCGTGCACCACTATGCTCACATGTGCAGGGTCCACCCCGTAATTGCTACAAGGTGGGCTCTTTGATGTGGAGCGGAGCTGCCGCACCCTTACCCATTTGTCTTTTCTTTCTTTCCCGTAACTCTATGAGATAACATTCTCGCCCGGCATTTTGGTTCCCCTTCACAACACCGACGCCATTATCAGTGGGGAACTTCATAGTCAGGCACCATGGGGCGAGAATGGCTTTGAATGCAGCAAGAGTCGGTCGACCCAAGAAGGCATTGTAAGCGGAGAATTCTTCAACAATCACAAAAGTTTGTTTTCGGACCACCTTCTTTTCCCCTTCTCTGAGCTCTACAAACAAGTCAATAGTCTCAATAGGCTGTTTTGGTTCTCCAGTAAACCCAACAATTTTCTGTGAGGAAGCTTGGACATCAGCCATGGGAACCTTCATTTGATCAAATGTCTTTCTGAAGAGGATATTGCAAGAGGCGCCGCAGTCAACAAGCACCCTTCTTACAATGGCTGATCCGGTGCCTGCAGATATCACTAAGGGATCAATGGTGGGAGCCTCAACACCAACAGAGTCTCTAGCTCGGAATATGATTTCATCGTTAAAAGTTCTTTGCTGTTTTAAAGGCGCAGCACTTTCCAAGACAAAAACATTTTCTTCTGCCGGGGCATATCTCAAAGCGTGAGCATATCCCTCCATCTCACCCCAACTTCTGCCCGCTGAGTGAGGACCCCTGTGATAACATTAATGATAGGCCTTTTAGATTCCTGTGCTGCAGTCCTCTCACCTGAGTTGGATTGATGAGCAGGAACTTGCTGCCCCTGAGTAGATGAGGTCGGGTCGCTTCTGTTTCTCTTTACATATTGTTGTAGTTTATTCTGTCCCAAAAGCTCTTCAATCAAATTATTCAAATGGCGACATTCATTAGAGTCGTGGCATGTTGATTGTGGAACCGACAAAACCTCCCACTATGCACAACATTTTTCCCAAGCTTCATCTCAGGTGGTTTGGGGTATTCAACAACATCCTTGGTTGCGAAAAAGATATTCTCTGGAGTATTAGTTAAGGGAGTAAAATCCGAAGGTTTAAAGTAGCGAAGTTTCTTCACATCTTTCTGCTCTTTCCTACCGTCATTCTCCCTCTTCTGGCCACCAGATTCCTTTTTGTTGGAAGCAACATTGTTATTCTTAACTTCAGTCACGTCTACCTTTGTTGGAACAGGACGATTTTCTAAGCGCATGAATTCATCGGTCTTCTTGTAGAACATTTCAAGTGAATTTGGCTCTTTCATCTTTAGCCATTTTCTGAATTCACTTGATTTGTCAATAGCTCGCATCAAGTAAGTCAGAATCATCCGAGGCTCTGCATTATCAACCTCGACCAAGGCTATATTAAATCGGTTTAAGAAAGATTTGATAGACTCTTCGGGGTTTTGTTCGAGGCTGGATAGTGACATTATGTCCTTGGCCTTCGAAGCGTATAACCTGAACTGATCTTTGAATTTCCGAGTTAGGTCAGAGAACTGATCTACAGATCGAACTGGCAGCTTCGTGAACCAAAGCAGGGCCACTCCCTCCAAGTACACAGGAAAGTATCTGCACTTGATCTCGTCTATCGCTCTGGCACCTGTCATATGCCAGTCATACTTGTATAAGAACTGGTCAGGATCGCTTGTCCTCCGATAAGCTGGAATAGTGGGGGGAACAAACTTCTTTGGAAATTCAGCCTTCAGAATTCTTTCAGTAAAGGGAGTTTTTCTTGGAGCAAACCCCCAATCACTTTCATCTTCTTCCCTTTGCATGATATCCTTCATGATTTGTCGAATCATTCCCGAGAGGTACTCCTCATCGTTTAGGGGCCCCGCGGGACAGACGTCATCTACCTTTTTGGAAGTTTGCCTGGACAAACGTTCACGAAGAGTTGGCTGCGGCCTTGAACCTCCAACTTGGGGAGGTGCCCCTTCGGCAGTGCCAGCTACCCTCTGAGGAATACTTTACCCTTGGGAATCATGAACATCTTCAGCAAAGGTTTCTTCATTATTTTCTGGTTGCTGATTAACTCCAAGCAAATCATTCAACTTATCCAACATCAAAGCGTTCTGGGCTTCCATTTGTTGATACAATCCAGACACTACATCATCCAATTCCGCCCTTGTGACTCCAACACTAGGAGCCGCTTGATTTGACGCGGGAGAAGTGGCAGTGTTATCATGAGCAACTCCAGATCTAGTAGATTTACTTTTCCTTCCAGGAGCCATAATTTCGGATAGACTTCTGGTTCTTAAGGAGAGTCTTTCCACAAATCTTTGTGAAGCAATGATGAAAGCACCCCTGAGTTGGGTTCTCAGTGAAAGCACCAAAAATGTTAACGCTAAAAATGTACGCTAACACCCCGGTGTGACTTGTAATATAGCGAAAGCACCACCCGTTGGTACGGGAACTAAAACGAAGCAGTAAATAGCAGAAAAAAGTAAAAGAGACAACAATTTTTATAGTGGTTTGGCTCAAAATCAAGCCTACGTTTACTTAATCTCTTCTATCGCTGATTTGATTACAACTTTTACAATAATTCTCTGATTACAACACAATTATGGCAAGTAGTTAGAACTTTGATGCGGAAAAGCTCTTTGAATTCATGTTGAATGAACTTGATCTTTTCCGAAGGTTCCTTTAAGTGTCTTTTGCGTTTGAAGTGTTGGAGCAAGTAGAGAAAACAACAGAGTCTTGGCATTCCAAAAATTCCTCCCCTTTGAACTACGGTGTAGGTGGGGTATTTATAGGAGAATTTGGGCTTAGGTCGGCCATGTTTAAGGTCGTGAGCGACCTAAGAGTTACGACCTACGAGCCATCTTGAGGTAGCATAAGTCGTTAGCGACTAACTGGAACCATTCTGGACGAGATGTAGGCTCTGAGCGACTTAGCATGCGTAGCACAGAAGTTATCTCAGCATAATTAGGTCGTAAGTGACCTAATGGAAGGGGTTCTGTAACTTTGAAGCTCGCTAGGTCGCTAACTCGTTAGGTCGCATTTTCCTTAGCTCGTTAGGTCGCTGCCTTTATTGAATCGCAGGAGTCTTTTAGGTTGCCAGGTCGTTGGAGTTCCTTGGGTTGTTAAGTCGCTTATTTCTTGGATAGTTAAGTCGCTTATTCCCTTAAGTCGCTGAGTTGAATAGGTCACTAAGTCGTCAAAAGAGAGGGTTAACAGTGATCCCGTGAAAACTACGTAATTGTACATGGAGTTCTTATATATTTTACCGGTTATTACTCAGTCCATGAAAACTAATAGGTTAATAGTAATCCTAGAAACTATAATTGAGACAGATAGTCTAAAATGAATGGGGATGGGTAATCCAAAATTGATTCATTTGTTTTGCATAGAGGTGTTACGGTTGCAGTAACCGTCAATATTACCACCAACCGTAACCGTAACCATTGTTGACGGTTATAAATTCTTATAACCGTTACCGCAACCGTCTATGATGGTTAACCGTCATATTTTCAATTTTAAAGCATGTCATACATATATTTTCAATTATATGCATTATTGATGATAAATTGATATAGCTCTAACGGTTTTTTGCAAATTTATTTATTTGTTTATAGAACGACCAATATGCATTGACATGTTATTAGTTTATTAAGACACATATTATTAATGTACAAGCTATTCCTTTAACTTAAATTACTAATTTTTATACTTTAATGTTAAATATTACACGAAACAATCATGTATGGTTGGTATGGTTAACCGCGGTTTTCAAATTCTTCAACCGTTACCGTAACCGTTACTGTTATTGATGGTAACCGCATGAACGGTTGGTACGGTTAAGTGGTTGAGCGATTCAACCGTAACTGCCCAAGTTTTGCATATCATCATATTATACTGTTTTGAATTATTTTAACCGCTGTGGATGCAGGAGCACAGTATATGGTTTTATAAAGGTTTTGAGATAGTAGTGAGGGGAAAACCCATTCCACTAAGTGGCGTGGTCTCACTAGATATCTAAATGATTTAAGATGGTAGATTATTATTCATACCAGGCTTTATGTTTGAATTAAAGTTTAAGTTTTCCCCTTAAACTCTCGGGTACTTAATTGATTTTGAGTAGTTTGAGAGTTGGGGTTTTCAGGTACCTCTTAAGATGAATAAGCTTCCGGAAACGTGCAAGAGGAATGATAGCTATTTAGAGTTATCTTTTCTTTTGATTCCGCTATGTTGTTTGTAATGGCAAAGTTGTTATATTGCCTGAATATACTCTGATCATCCAAGGGGGCATCTTCATATGTCGCTCTTGGCATATGTTGTAAGAAATTTATTTCCTCTGAGCGTCATTTGCGAATATGGGATTATGTAATGAATTGGAAATATTTTGAAATAAAATGTGATTCTATTTGAAGTTTAGAATTTTCCATATTCACGTGTTTCTGTGTATCAATGAATCTAACACCGTCGTATTTGTTCACCGAGGATTAATAACTATGGATGACTGCAACATCCGTAGCTGTTAGTCTTGGGCCTCCAAGTAGGGGGATGTAACAAGTTGGTTTCAGAGCATTGCTTTATGAAACTTTAAAAGAAAGTTGAACCTAAAAGTTTTTGAAACATAATCCAACAATTTTGAAAATATGATCGGGGATTGGGTTAACGTTATAGTAACGTAATTGTATTTGATATATATATATATATAAGTACGTGTTCCCCTCTCTCTTTGACCATTCTTCTGTATCTTACTAAGGCTCGCATGCAGGTTTACGAGAAAAAGGATGTGGAAGTATGAAATGGAAGAGGAACTCTAGGTGGAGGAAGCATCACAACAAATGGAAATGTTCGACCTAACACCAGGAGGAACCAAGGTCGACAGGCTAATGCTAGTCCAAATGCTGAAGCCAATGTAGGTGCTGGAAATCCACCAGTAGATGCGGGGATGGGGTATCAGTTGTTTGCCAGTATTTTGCAAGTGGGAGTTGCTGGTAATGTTGGAGGAGTTAATCATGTAGCTCCAGTTGGGAATAACTATGCTAAGCTAAGAAGAGACTATACCAGTTTAAGTGGAAAGCTGTTTGTTGGAACAGAGGATGTAGTTGACATTGAGAATTGGTTATTTCACTATAAGAGGATCTTTACTGATCTAGGCTTGGATGATGGGAAAATGAGGAGGCTGGCCACTAGGCAGTTGCAAGGGGCAGTGCTTCACTGGTGGAATAGTGTGACTGCCGAGGTTTTGGAGGAAGAGCTGACATGGGATGATATCAGAAGGAGGTTTGAGCAGAGGTTTCTGTCTGAGGTTGCTAAATTGGCATTGATGAGGAAGTTCATGGGTCTAGTTCAAGGAGAGATGTCAGTTATCGAGTATGCTGCTAAGTTTGATGAGCTGTCTCGATATGGATATGCTATGGTTTACACTGACATAAGAAGGAATGAGGTTTTATTCGAGGACTAAGACCTAAGCTTGATAGAATGACCAAGACCCATATCCGAGAACCTTGTAATGTGGTAGTGGAGATGGCCATTCGCCATGAAGAGATGCTTGCTGAGTTTGCTAGAGAAAAGCCAGTTGAATCCCAGGGTCCTCGGGGAAAGAAGAGGAAATTCTTTAAGAAGAAGGGAGCCCAGAAAAAGGATGCTGCTAAGAAGGCAAAGGCTGATTTAATATATATAAATGCGACAAGAAGGGTCATTATGCAAGTGAGTGCCGGTCAGGTAAGAGAAAAAAGGCTGCATATAAGAAGAATGTGAAATGCTTTAACTGTGATCAAGTTGGGCATTACAAGAACTAGTGCCTAGAGCCAGTCAGGGCGAATAAGCGGAAAGTTTTTGCTGTAGGATCATAAGCTAAGTCTACTACAGCTGATAAAAGAAAGACTGTGATGGAAGGTACGTTTTTGATTCAGAGTACACCAGTTTGGATACTTTTTGATACCAGTGCATCGCATTCAGTTATATCCAATGTTTGGTTGATAGATTATGCTTAGAACCCATATACCTTGTTACTTCCTTAAGGGTTGCAAATCCAATAGAAGGGTATGCAACTCTGGGGATGAGTTGTGACCAGTTAGAACTTGAACTGTTAGGTCATAAGTTTCCATGCAGTTTTTATGTTTATGATTTCGTAGATTTCAAAATCATTTTGGGAATGGATTGGTTGAGAGGCTATAAGGCCAAGATATTTTGTCGGGATGGGGAGATATCTTTGAGACACCTTGATAGTCATAACCGAAATATATTCTCAGTAGAGAATTCTGACCGGAGTAGTTGTGCTTTGTTAAGTGCAATGGAAGTGATAGAAGAGCTAAGTCAGGTTTGAATTGCAAGAGAGTTTGCAGATATATTTGAGCCAGTTACAGGACTACCACCAAAACAAGCTATTGAGTTTCAGATAGATCTTATGCCAAGAGCTGAACCTATGAATAGACCACCTAACAGGATGACACCGACAGAGATGAAGGAATTGAAGGTGCAGTTAGTGGATCTAGAAGGAAGGAATTTTATTAGACCAAGCAGTTCGCTTTAGGGAGCATCCGTGGTATTCGTGAAGAAACCAGATGGGTCGTTGGGGATGTGCATCGACTATCATAAGCTAAACGAAAGGACGATAAAGAATTAGTATCCTTTGTCGAGAGTTGATGATCTATTTGAGTAGTTAAGTGGAGCCAGAGTGTTTTCCCAATTGGATTTGGCGACGGGGTTCCATCAGTTGAGAGTGGTGGAGGACAGTATTCCTTTGACTGCATTTTGGACTAGATATGGTTCGTAAGAATGGTTAGTAATGCCATTCGGGTTGACTAATGCACCCGCTTTCATTGTGGATTTAATGAATCGAGTCTACTGAGAGTATTTGGATAGATTCATGTTGGTGTTTATAGATGACATATTGGTATACTCCAAGGATGAAAGAGAGCATGAAGATCATCTTAGAGTTGTGCTTGAGATACTGAGGCAGAATCAGCTAAAGGAGAAGTTTTTCAAGTGTCATTTTTGGAAGAAAGAGGTTAAGTTTCTTGGTCACGTGGTTTCATAGAAATGATTGTCAGTCGATTCAGATAAGATCAAAGCTGTGAACAATTGGAGAAGACCAAAGACGGTGACCGAGATTAGAAGTTTTCTTGGACTTGCTGGTTATTACCCAAGATTTATTAATGATTTCTCACGGATAGCAGCACCTTTGACTAGGCTTACCAGAAAGGAAGTGATGTTTGTTTGCTCTGACAAATGTGAGGAAGCATTCCTTAAGTTAAAGCATTTGTTGATCATTGCTCCAGTGTTAGTAGTTCCAAATGGAAACCAAGGGTTGGTGGTATATACTGATGCGTGTGGGACTGGATTGGGAGCAGTGGTAATGTAGAAGGGACAAGTCATTTGCTACGCATCTAGGTAGCATAGACCACACGAAGTAAGATATCCTAGTCATGACTTAGAGTTGGCTGCGGTGGTTTTTTCCTTGAAGATTTATAGGCATTATCTCTTGGGGGAGAGATTTGAGTTGTATACAGATCCTAAGTTTTTAAGATATCTATTCTCTTAGAAGGAGTTGAATATGCGATGGTAGAGATGGTTGGAATTTTTGGCTGCTTATGATTTTGGTATAGAATATACCCTAGGGAAAGGTAATAAGGTAGCAGATGCTCTTAGCAGAAGACATCAGAATGTTGTGTTTACTATGTTGGTAGAATGGAAGGATCTAGAAACTTTGGCCAGTTGCGGTGTGCAGTTAAGATCGACTGCTAGTTCTAGTTATAGTACTACCATGTTGTACTGTTTAGAAGTTTGACCAGTGTTGATCGAGAGAATTGCTTCTAAGCAGAAGGAGGATCCATTATTAGTCGAGAGGATTAGAAGGCTTGAGGTGGGAACTGAGGTCGATGATTTGAAGGATTTTTGTCTTGACAAGAGAGGATGGTTGAGAAAGAAGGGGTGATTATGTGTTCTAGATGTTGAGAACTTGAGGAAAGAATTTCTTGAGGAATGTCATCGATCTAAGTTTACGATTCATCCTGAAGGGACCAAGATGTATCAGGATATGAAGAGGAGCTTTAATTGGGAGGGCATGAACAGGGATGTTGGCTTGTGGGTTAGGCAATGTGTAAGCTATCAACAAGTGAAAGTCGAACATCAGAAACCTTTAGAGATTCCAGTTTGGAAATGGGATTCGATATCCATGGATTTTATAGATGGGTTGCCAAGGTCAAGGAGAGGAAATGAGAGTATATGGGTAACTACGGATAGGTTGACCAAGAGTGCCCATTTCATTCTAGTAAAGTCGACCAAGACGGCACCTGTTTTAGAGAAGTTGTTCATAAAGAACCTAAATAGACTTCATGGAGTTCCTAGTAGCATAGCCAGCGATAGAGATGCTTTATTCACTAGCGAATTCTGGAAGAGTCTACAGGATGTGTTAGGCACGAAGCTCAAGATGAGTACTGCATATCACCCACAGACAAATTGGCAGACATAGAGACTCAATAAGTTGCTTAAGGAATTGTTGAGAGCTTGGCTATTGGACTTTGGTGGATCTTGGGAGGATCACCTGCATTTGGTTGAATTTTCCTATAATAATAGTTACCAGACTAGTATAGGAATGGCACCTTTTGAAGCTTTGTATGGAAAGCCATGCAAATCCCCTGTATGTTGGTTGGAGGCTGGAGATAGATTGGTCTTAGGTCCAGATTTGGTTAGGGAGGCGTCAGAAAAGATTGAGTTAATCCGAGAACGGATGATAGAAGCTCAATCCAGACAGAAGAGTTACGCAGATAAGATGCATGAAGACCTAGAATTCTCAGTTGGGGATAGAGTTTTCATTAAGGTATCATCGATAAAGGGTACGGTACGGTTGGGAAGTCAGGGAAACTGGCACCGAGATATGTTGGTCCATTCTAGATTATAGAAAGGATTGGAAAGCTCGCATATAGAGTAGAGTTGCTGAGCAGTATGGCAGGTGTCCATAATGTATTTCATGTATCTCATCTTCGCAAGTATGTGCATGATCCAGAGAATACTATTCTTCCGACAGGGTTGGAAGATCTAGTAGTATAGCCTAATTTGACTTGTGTTAGACAACCAGTTCGGGTTGTAGCGAGACATGAGAAAAGATTGAGGAACAAGACAATCAAGTCTGTGAAAGTTTAGTGGAGCGACAACAAGAAGGACTGTACTTAGGAGACAAAGGACAAGATTCGAGATACTTATCCTGATCTACTTTGAGGGTATGTCTATATTAGATTTGTATAGATAATTCCTAGACAGGTAGACTAGTATGGTTGTTAGGAGTCGTTACAGATGATTGCTATGTTTAGTATCTAGTCCTTACTGAATTTCGAGGACAAAATTCTTTAAGGAGGGGAGCTTGTAACATCTCTAATTTTTGATAACATTATTCAGGAGATTTAATTAAATAAATTAAATAGAATAATGTAAATGTTAAGTGATAAGGGAATTGAGAGTTGAATTAATTTAATCAAGGCCGAGCCTAACATAATAATTAATAGGCTTAAGAATGATTTTTGGGTTAATCAAATTACATAAGGGTATATTAGGAATTTCCGCCTATAACCCCTACACTTATATTTTTTCGTTCCTAACATTTTACTTCTCATTCACGTCATTTTGAAGACTAAACGGAAGAGAGAGGCTGGCCAATAATAAGAAGAATTCAAATTAAAAGCTAGAGAATCAAGCTTAGGGGAAATCAATCTCAATCCAATCTCCTTATCTAAATCAAGTTGAATAATAATTCCATCTCTATTTTGTTTTGAATCGTATATTTTCGTATTTAATGGTAAATTTGTTTTTATGATATATTGGATGATGATATGCTTGATTTATAATTTATATGGTTTAAACAAGATTGTTTAAAAGAGGTATAAACGGTTTTAGGGCTGAACCAAGATTTAATGATGTTTAAATGCAATGGAAACAAAATTTGTTATGAGAAACATGATTTTGGAGTTGGTTTCAATTTTTATAATTTTCCAAGTCGTGGAGAATTAATTTTGAGTTTTCAAAGGAAAATATGTTTAATTGGGTTTGTAAATTTATTTTGGAAAATATATCAAGAATTTGGGTCTGGAATTTTCATATGTTAGATAACATGATTAAAGTGAATTTCTAGAATTTTTGTGGGTTTTTCCAAAATGATTTGCTATGCAAAATAAATTATTTTAGAAGAGGGACTTCTTTGCAAAATTTGTTTTGCTTAATGGAAGGGCTTATTCATTAACTTAACCGTGGTTTAGATCTGAAATTAGCGGCTGTAACTCTGGAAAAGAATTTAAAAAAGTTAAGGCAACTAATCTGGTATTGACATGTGGCAGGATAGTTAGAGAAAAGTTTGCTTTAAGAAGAACTAAATCAGGTTTACTCAGAAAAATTGGTTCCACCTACTTTGGGAAGTACCTTCTGACACAGAAGCTTCCGTCGTCATCCTGGTCGAAACCTACTAAGCCAAAACCAATACATAAGGTATCACAAAGATGGTACGTAGTGGATTGAAGGAAGGGGAAAGGTAAGGTGTCGAAAGCATAGCTTCCGAAGGAGTCGAAACCATGGTTTGTTTTTAAAAAAGAAGAGCGCCTGCCTTTGTTTTGTTTTAGCCTTCGAAGGAGTCAAAGCATACAGTTTTGAATGAGTTTTAAAAGGTTTCGAAAGGGTTGCCATTAACTTAAGTTTGCTTACGATCGGGTTTATGCAAGAATGTTTTGAAAGAGGGGGTTCCGACCTACTCGAAACCCTGTTGCCGTTCTTTAGCCTTTCGATTGTATTGAAGATATCAATGCTGCTGAAAGGTACTTTGTTTTACAAGTTTAAGCCACTTCCTTTAGTTTTCGAAAGGGGTTAGGGGTTTCAAAGGCAATGGTTTCGAAAGGGGTTTCGACGCAACCTTCTAATATTTCACCCAGATGTTTTATTTTTTCGAAAGGGTGGTGCCGACGTCATCATGTTTCCCCATTATTTTTATATGATAAAGGATGGTTTCGAAAGAGATGCTTTTGCCTATGTTCACTTTGACCCAAATAATATTTTAAGTATAATCCCAATGATATCGAAAGAGGGACTTTCAATGATTTAAGAAGAGTTACTTCCAATGGCGTCGAAAAGGGTACTTTCAACTGGTTTCGAAGCTATGCTTCTAAAGTTAAATACTAATACTTTAATACAATCAAAAGGTTTTGAAAGGAATGTTTTAAAGTATTTAAAAGGTAGGAGCCTAATGTTTTAAAGGTATATTTTAATGCTTTCGAAAGAGGTCGTCCTATGATGTCGAAAGCAAGGTTTCGAAGGTGTCAAAAGGTTTTGTAACACAAACTCGAATTTTGAAAGGAAAAGCCTATGGCTAAATTAAAGGAGCTTTTGTAATGGTTTTGAGAAGAAGATTTCTTTGATAAAGTAATAGGTTAAGGGTATTAACCATGTTTCATATTAAACCTATAGAAGTGGTATTGCTATGTTGTTATGTTTGCTTCTTCAAATATAAATATATTCACATTATAATGGACCCGTAACTGCATTTTAGGGGTGAAGGGTAGAAGAACCAGCTAGGTTAACCTTGTCGTGAATATAAATTGATTAAACTCTTGAATGAGTAGAATTGCATCCAGGAGGTCAGGAAGACTATAATATAGGATGCTAAAAATATGAAAGAAAGATAATGGCTGGTGCCAATAGGTTCTCAGTAAGCCCATGAAAAAAAAATATAAGAAAAGGTATTGGCTAGGGTCAATAGGTTCATAGTTAGCCGGTTAAAACTATGTATAAAGGAAGATGTCAGGAAGACAGTTTCATAGTAAGCCCATGAAAACTATGATTTGATACTGGCAGAGGCCAATAGGCTTGTAGTTAGCCCATGAAAATTATATCTGGATTAAGATATTGATAGATGTCAGTAGGTTCCTAGTCAGCTCATGAAAACTAGGGTAGGAAGAAAGGATATTTGGATAACCAATAGGTTCCTAGTCAACCCATGAAATCTAGGATAAGGGTAAAGATATTGAAGTTACCAATAGGTTCTTAGTGATCCCATGAAAACTATGTAATTGGGCAGAGAGTCCTTATATATTTTACCGGTTATTAGTCAGCCCATGAAAACTAATAGGTTAATAGTAATCCTAAAAACTATAATTGAGATAGATAGTCTAAAATGAATGGGGATGGGTAATCCAGAATTGGTTCATTAGTTTTGCATATCATCATATTATACTGCTTCGAATTGTTTTAAGCATTGTGGATGCAGAAGCACAGTATATGGTTTTATAAAGGTTTTGAGATACTAGTGAGGGAAAAACCCATTTTGCTAAGCGGCGTAATCTCACTAGATATCTAAATGATTTGAGATGGTAGATTATTATTCATACCAGACTTTATGTCTGACTCAAAGTTAATGATTTCTCCTTAAACTCTCGGGAAATAAATTGATTTTGATTAGTTTGGGAGTTGAGGTTTTCAGGTACCTCTTAAGACAAATAAGCTTCAGGAGACGTGCAGGAGGCATGATACCTATTTAGTGTTCTCTTTTCTTTTGATTCTGTTGTGTTGTTTGTAATGGCAAAGTTGTTATATTGCCTAAGTATACTCTGATTTTCCAAGTGGGCATCTTCATATATCGCTCTTGGCGTATGTTGTAATAAATACATTTTCTCTGAATGTGATTTGCGAATATGGGATTATGTAATGAATTGGAAATTTTTTGAAAGGAAATGTGATCCTTTTTGAAGTTTAAAATATTCCATTTTCATGTGTTTCTGTGTATCAATGAATCTAACACCACCTTATTTGGTCGGCAAGGATTAATAACTATGGATGACTGTAGCATCTGTAGCTGGTAGTTTTGGGCCTCCAAGTAGGGGGATGTTACATCTTACTTCAACTTTTTTAGTTGTATAAATTCTTAAATAAATGCACTCATATGCATGTTTGAGTTAAGTGTAGGTAGTTGATGGCTTCTGCTCACTTTTAGTTCTTTCCATGCCTATGTTTGCTTTGGAAATGTTAGCAAACTTGCTAATATTGCACGTTTTAATGCTTAGCTAGTGTGTATGCGATGTGGCGGTACATAGTTTCTAAGATGTGTGTGTGTGTGTATAAGTAAACATCTATCTATTTTACCTGTACTGGTATTTATGATTGATATATTGTGATTCCGATCATGTATATCTTTTTTTTGTGTTTTGGATTATTCTCGGTGTTAGCCAATGCAAAGGAGATCCTGGCTATTTTTTTAGAAATTTAGAAACTTTGAATAATTTTTATTAGAAACCTTTAGTACCTATTTTTTAATCCAGATACTCCATTTTCAATTTATTCATATTCATATTTATATTCATTTTTAGTGTAGACATCTGTTTCATTTGCAAGTGTGAGAATTAAAGATTTAGGGTATTTCTTCTCTTTAATGCAAACAATTAGCTACTTTTTTTGGTGAAACTTTGACTACTACATTTTATTTATGCTTAAAACATATATAATAGAATATAATATGGTTAAAACTATGAGATATTATGTGTATTGGTTATATTTAATACAATATGTTACATCTTCATGTTTATTAGTTTTTTATTATTATTTCATTATATAAATGGCTTTATGTTTTAGAATGTAGCTTTTTGATATGGTATTGACTGTCGTAATTTATTGGGATGTGGCAGATTTTAAAAATGCAAAAAAATTAGCAATAGTGCGTAGAAAAGGCTACTATAAAGCATTATTGAAAGTAAAACATTTTATAGTGTTTTTTCCTGTTATAAATAGTCCAATATTTCTTATAACATGTCGATATACTACGTTTATTAAAGCGCTATTATAGGATTTTATAGCAATTTTATTATGCTATATAATTAGAGATAACACGTAATATACCGCCATAAAAAACTTACAATAGAATATAAAAAGTGCATTTAAAGTGAACTTTTTATGGCATTTTTATGCTATAAATTGTCCAATATTAATTATAACATATCGATATACAGTGGTTATAAACCACTACTATAGGCTATTATAGTGTTTTTTATGCACTATCATAGGTTGTTTGTGTTATCATGTGCACTATATTGCGGAGGAGGCAGAAGTGCCATAGGCGAAGGTTAATAATGAGATAGGTCGCTCTATGCTTGTCCTTGAGGATAGCTTCAGTTGTGCAATCATTTGCAACAAGTGGTCATTGTCTATTCTGGGAGGAATAACTATAATAAAGTAGATAGGAATTAGCAATCTTGATGCAGAGAATCAAGATAAGATGATTATTGGAATAAGAGATGTAGGACTTACATCTAGAGAGCCTTTCTATGCAAAGCCGGTAGGACAGTGGATTGAAAAGTATTCATTTTTGAAGTAACTTAGCTTATTATAAAGGTCAACGATGACGTTGTAGTCCTGAATGCTTTGAAGAATGTAAGTGAAGGGTTGGAGATGCTTGAAGTTGTAAAGGTATCAAATTTAAGCAAAACAAGGTTGTTTTCCCAATGTCGGATGATTATCATGTGTAAACTAAAAGGAACTACTTAGGCATTAGGATGTAGTTAAGAGGGGGCAAACCTCGATGTTTTAAAGAACATGTCGAGGGGAAGAGATTGAACGAGGCATTGCTTCAGATAAGCACATAGAGTGATTACTGGTTGTGTAACCGTTGGGAGGGTCATGAGCATGTTAATGTAGCAATGGGAATTGACTTCGTCTATAGGAATCCCATGCCTCATGTAGATTCTCTGAAGCTATGCAATAGATAAGTGGAAAGCAGGAGAGCCTGGATGGTTATATAGGACCATAAATTCTTTTAAATTAGCATTTGGAGGGATCTTGCTGTATGTCTACTCAATTATCTTCCTTTGAATCACGTTGATTAAATGCCTATGCGGATGGTGAGCTTTACAATACTCGATAGTTACTGAAGGAAGTAGGCTTATGAGGGGAGCTATCCCTAGTGGCGAAGATGTGGAAGCTGCACTTGCTATGATAGAGATACGCAAGGATTATCTAATGGTTCCATAATAGACTAAAATTTTGGATGACAAGCATAGTTGGGTTATTTTAAATTTCTATTTTCTTGAATTTGGTATCATCTAGTCACTGTGTGAAGTTGATGTATGGTGTCCAACAAGCATCTCATGTGTTGACCCTTCAAACTCTACACATCAACTGGGGTAGTGTCAGCATACTATGTATGTGTATCCTATGTCATTGGCACGGTGTATGAAAGCACTCTATGTGGAAAGCCCGCTTGTACTGGCGAATGAGCTCTAGGATGCGATGAAATAGTGTGTTAGATAGTACCCGCTAACGTAGGACCTATAGTAATAGAACCAGATGAATTTCAACATGTTACGAAACTAAAACTCTTAATTGGGGAATTCTAAAGAGATAGTGTTATATGAGAATTCTTGTTCAAACAAATCAAGTGGCAACATGATTTAGATCCTGGGACATGTCCAAGCTTGATTTTGTCAAAGATTAGGATGAATTTCATGAATATTTGCTCAAGACCACCCAAACCCAATCCATAACCAATTTCAAGATTTACCCATTTCTATAAGCCTATCACTAACCTCTTTGTTGTCACTATCACAACTTTTTCTCCATAGCGAAGATCGATAATAGTCGACTACATAGATGGATCAACAGCATCTTGGATGCAAAATGATGACCAAAAATAAAGTTTAACGACCCAGAATTTTAGTCATGTGAATTTGGAATATTTAGTTGGTTTTAAATGTTGAAATAATAGTTTAAAAAGTAAAACAACTTGAATTTCAAATAAAATGGTAATTTGAATATTTGGAATTGTTTAAATAATAAAATCTTGAATTCTATGCGAATGAAATTGATTTGGAAATCTTTTTTGAATTTATTTAAAATAATAAGAATGATAATACTAAACTTTTAATTTGGATATAAAAGTGATTTATTTGGTTTTATAATAACTAGTTTTAATTAACTTATGAAAATAGCCTTGCGAAGAACTGTCTCGGATTTTAGCGAAACCAGTGTCATTGGATCCGTAAAAGTGTACTGTTACACCTTAACGATTTTGGTGGCGATCGGATGAATCGTTTGGTCGTGCGAGATCGAAATGCATAGAAACTAATTGTGGAAATTATTATAATATAACAAGGTTTGAAAAGCTATCTTTTGTATATGATCGAATTAGGCCTCGAGACTAGTTCAATTGTGTTCGGAATAGGGGTATTACATATAGAACGATAGACGTCACGTCTCGATAGGTGTTCAAATTTTTTGAATGTTTAAAAGCTTGATTTTTTATTTATTTAAAAAAATATATTCTCCATTTTAATAATTCCCTACACTCCATGCTTCAACCCATACCATACCACACCCTACACGGCTATGCCTTACCTTCTTTTTTATGATTTTGTTTGAACAAAGAAAAAAAGATGCTTCCTGATTTTTTTTAATTCAAAATCAAATATATTCCTCAATTAAAAATCATGAAACTTGATCCATGGAGTTTATATCGACTGGTGCTCTAAGCCAATAAGCTGAGATTTAAAATAATCAATTTTTGGGGTATAGCTCGAATTTTATAGTGAATGTTTTGAGATTTGCAAACTAGCGTAAATGTTTTAGGAATTTTTGGTCATCGATTCGTGAATTGGATCTCGGATTTAGAGTTAGTGGGGTGGTAGTGAATTCGGAGGTGGAGTTTAGTGACTCACGATGGAGGATAGGTGGCCACGTCCACTATAGTCGAGAGAAGGGGGTGTTGATCGTGGATTACACGATGAGTGGGGAGGTGGATACAGGGGGATGGGGAAGTAGCGTCCACGGAGAGAAGGACGATGGCGTCGTTAGAATTTGGATTCGAGTACCGGAGCTCCATATCCTTGCTTGGTCGTGCACGGCTATGCAGCTGTGATATCTCATGCACAAGTAGAGAGATGTGTTTGGTAGGTGAGAAGAATTAGAGTTAGTGATTAAGTTTTAAAAAGTAATAAAGTGGTTAATTATATTATTTAATTCCAAGAACTTATAAAATCGATAACTCTCTCATACAAGTCAAAATTGAATGCGACGAGTTACACTAGGATCATATTAGCGAATAATATGTGATGAAGTTGATTTGGTAGAGATTGGAGCTAGTAAATTTTTTACCTAAAATTGAACGTCGTTTGATTTCATACGAAATCAATATGCTTCGGCGACAATAGAAATTTCTATGAGTTAAACTCACCTTTTTGGTTAACTAGTAATATTGTATAGTTGATAAAAATTACTGATTGGATGTTTGGATGACATACTATTTTATTAGTTGGTTTGGATTTATTCCCGTCCCTGGAGCGGATGACCCATATTACATAATTATATAATGATTGTGATGTAGGGGGAAATATGTTGAAGGGATCCAACAGGATTCCTTGCCATTGTTAATTTAAATTTCAAAAATATTCATGTTATACGATTACTGAATATGTGACCTGATTTTGGAAACTATGGTTTATGACATTATTATATGTTAAAACTTAGACCTTGTAGTGGTAGGAAATCAATATTGATATTGGTTAAACATTGGGTAGCTATTGGCCTCAAATTAGTGTTAACCAAATTTACAGTCAACACTCCAGAGAATCCAAGTAGATGGACTTAAGGTAAAATGGTTGTATTAGAGCCTTCATAAATGGGAATAAGAATCTTAATTCTGTAGAATATGACCTACTTGTAAAGTCAGAATGTAGACATTTTAGGTTTCAACCCTGTCTATAGGATCTGAGAAAGGGAAAATGAATTATTCATGTCGTAAAACCTTATAAAGGAGGGGTTCCGACACTGCTGGAAGGTAGAGGAGCTTGATTCCTTGTAGGAATTTTTAACCAAAAAAATAGGTTTCGATTTTTTCGAATGGTTGGTAGAATGAAGGTTTCGAACTAGACGATAGGTTTAATTTAGTAGATCAAGGATGATTCGGCTTTTTCGAATGGCTAAAGAAAGGTAGGTTTAAATCCATTAGAAAGATGCTTTTGAACCTTTCGATCCAATGAAATGTAAAAAGAGGATCAATGTTTTATTATATCAACATGAAGTACATAAAAGACATAAAAAAATTGATCTCAAAAATGAAATTCTTTATTATGAACTGAAGTATACATAGTAATACTTGTCAAAAAATGCCCCAAATTTATTTAGAAATTAGGATTACAAACTTTAAAAACAGTAGTGATTTGGGAGACTAAAATTCAGATCCCAAAAATGGACCTCTCGGGTCTTATTTATAGGTGCAGGTTGGCACCTTCCGTAGGGGTCATGGCGAACGTATCGGAAGGTATGTTTCGCTCGCATCCTTCCAGCCTTGTGCGAAAGGGAGGACTTTCGGCTTTGTCGGAAGGTTGGCTTATAGCTCTTCTGAACATATCTGGATGCCCCTGTCTCCATCGGAAGGTGACAATGCGGCATCCACAGCTTTGATCCAGTGATGGAAGGCCAGCTGATTTGATGCGGAAGGGAACCTTTCGACCCCATCAAAAGGTCTTCTGAAGGTAAGCGGTGCTTTTAAAGTGCTTGACCAGCATTGCCCTGCATCCAATGATCTGATCTTCTATTGCGAAAGCATCTCTACGATCCTATCGAAAGGTTCTTATGAATGAGGTGGCAAGTTGGATTTGCAGAAGGTAATATTTGTACATGACACTGATGTCTCTTGCAGAAGGCCTTCAATGCGGAACCATCACTTGCGGAATGCTCTTCCACGAATGCGATTCTTGCGGCACGTCTTCCCTCAGCAGTGAATTATCTTTTGTGGAACCCTCTCATGCGGAACAAAAGGTGAAAGCCTATATCATATGCAAAAGCCTCTTGTGGGAGGAACCATCTCATGTGGAACCTTAGTTGCAGAATCCTTCTTGACTTTTCCAGAAGCATCCCTTCAGCACTTGCGGAAGGTCCTCCGGACCTCTACTCTCCATCGAAACCTAGTTTTGGTGGTGAACTTTTGGTGTTAACATTTGTCCCCTTCTATGAAGGGATGTCCTTGACTTTTCAAGTCACGGTTTCGTCTCGGTCCTTTTCCCGCTTTTCGTTATGGATAGGAATCTTTTAAGCTCATATCCAAGCGAAGCTGCATGATGAATAGCATTTAACAAAATACTAATCAAGAAAGAACATTTTTCATTCCCAAAACATCATTCCAGAACGACAATTTAAACATCGAGAAACTTTAGCTTATACATAGCATGTATAATACCCCTCAAAATTTAACCCCACGGAACTACTGTTAATAACTGGTTAACATATACATACCCAAAAAGATATCACTATTCAAAATTTAAGCATCACTAATAATTATAAAAAGGTAACACAATCCTCTGATCATGACCCATTTGAAAACGGTGGCAGATCCGGGTCCAAACCGATAAAGTCGGCCATAACAGGTTCAACCCGTATTGGCTGATAAGGTGAATAAACCACTAGAGAGGGATTTTCACCAGAAATGTCCCAGATGGCTAAGTCCACCCAAAATGTGGTAGTGGTCAGGTCATAAAACATAGTCCATGTGGAAACAAAATTATGATTGGAGAAATATGGTTGCTGGTGGACTTCATTACTGGATCTGGCATTGTGAACTACCTCTGCCATCGACTACTGATTTTGCAAGGCCATGGCATAGCAACAGCAGCAATGCGGTATTTCATCTGACAAAGTCGGGATGGATCAGATGAAGATTACAAGCTACCATTAGTTGGATCTTCGTTTTACAAGGAATACTAACAGCTTTTTACTTCTTAGTGAGAAAAAGAAAGAGATTCATGTTTCTTTGTGAAATGAAATGTTTATATTGTAACGTAATGATGTTATTTTGTCTTTTAGTGCAATGAAATTTTTTATTTTACTTTAAAACAAAGTATGTAATGAAAAACTTATCTGGAGAGTTCTTGTATGAAAAAGACTTTCAATATGAACAAAGTTGAAGGCATTTATTCCTTTCGAAAGCATTCAAGCATCGTGGAGCCCGTAGGAAAATTGAAATGAAAGTTCCCCTTCGAAGGATGCTAAGTGCCATGCCGAAGGCTACAACCCATTCCATCGGAGGTCAAAGCACGCTCTATCGGGGGCCGAAACCTATTCTGGTCATAATGGATGAGTTTTGTTTTCACCTATTAAAACACTCGGGTTTCATATTTATACATGATCAATTCCAAATGCAAGTCAAATTATAAATTGCAAGTAAAGTAAATGCATAGAGAGTAAGCATGTTAGAGCTCCGCAGCTTGATTTGAATTTGGCCCTGCTACCATTAAGTTGCTTTCTTTCAACATGGAAAAATTGATTTTAATTGCTTTCTTTGGCATTTACAAAAATTATATTTGGAATACCCTCATGTCCGCCTTGACTTCCTTGGCGAAGAAAAGGAAACTGTTAATAAAATTTCTTAAAATTAGGGACCTGAAAATCCAATAATACTGTTAGGAAAACCATCCAAATTCTTCCTTGAAGGTATAGAGAACCAAATTCGTGAATTATTACAAAGACCAGTAAGGAAATTCGAAATTCACTGTATCAAGAATCAAATAATAAATTATCCCAAATCCATCGAGAATGAAAAATTCACAAATTACCATAAAGATTCACAAGGAAATCTCGGAATTTATTAAATCGAAAATCTTATAAAGGATTACCAAACACCCTATAAGGAAATTAGAAATTCAAAAATCATCATGAAAATCATCAAGTAATTTTAGAATTCATCAATTCAAAACCCCAATAAAAAATCATCCAAAAATACCAATAGGAAAATTAGAAATACGAAATTCATCAATCATCATAAAATCAGTAAGTAAGCTTAAATTCCACTAAATCATGGAATTAAAAATCCAAGAATCAAAAAAGTGATATGTAACCCATCCATTCTTATTTAAAGTCAGAAGGTCAATGGAAAATTCATAAATTATCATGGAAAATCAATAAAGGGAACCAAGAAATCGTGAACTCATGAAACAAGTGATCAATAGGAAATCGTCATGAAAATTTAATGGGAAATTGTAAGACATAAAATTCATGAATCAGTAGGGAAATTCATTAAACCAATAATTCATAAAAAGCAATATGGAAATTCGAAATTCATGAAATCAGGAATTAAATTGAAAGTTATCATGGAAATTCGACAAGGAAAACATGAATATGAAATCTATAAATCATCATAAAAAGCAATATGGAAATTCGAAATTCACGAAGTTCAAAATGAAAACTCCATCAATAGAAATGATGAAATTCAAAATTCACGAAATCAAGAATTTATCCAAAGTCTCGTTTGGATCTCATCTGACAAATTAACTATTCAAAACTTCATTCAATATAAGTACGAAGACATAGATATGTCTAATAATAGCATATTTAGTAGGTATCAAATAAAAGATAGCTAAGTTTATCTAACCTTAATTCTACAGTTATTCACAGTAAAGTTTCTGTTAATAAATGTGTTGCACCTAAAGTGCCTATATGTTAGTAGTATATGTATATATATATATATAGGTATAATAGACTCTTCTATCCAATTGGTCACTTTATCTCAAAGGATTCAGGAGTGGTTTTCTTCTCCTGCTTTTGGGGTGAAGTACTTTATCTTTGTAGCTAAAATTTTGTCACCCATTCCATTCCTTTAGTTTTCATATCGATCTTTACTCTTGTTTCCATGTTATGGATTCCTTCTTTCATTTTCTGGTCTCTTGCCTTTTTTGTGGTATGAACGTTTCTTAATCCTTTGATGGAGAAATCAGTTTTCTAGGATTGAAAGTTCTATAACTCGTTAGCATATATTTTGTATTTTCAAAATATGATGCTAGATATCCTCATTCTTTTGCCTCTTTGTGTATCCTTTTCTAGAGTTCCAACTTTGTCTCAGATGACGAATAGGTTTCTTTCTTTAAACCTTTATTCTCTTGGGTTCTGACTTTCTTTTTGAGTCGTAGACATCTTTGTCTTTCTTCATTTGTTTTAGTGCCTCTTCCGGGCTTCCCTTGGCTCTAGAGGATGTAGTGTGTGTTAAGTTGACCATCCTCCAGTAGGTTGCTGATGAGTGCTTTACTGATCCTCCCTTAAGAGGTGATTTGGATGTTAGGGGCTTTTGATTTTGCGGGTGCTTATCCTGACCCTCCCCTAAGAGGTGATATAGATGTTAGGGGCTTTTGATTTTGCGAGTGCTTATCCTGACCCTCCCCTAAGAGGTGATATGGTCGTTAGGGGCTTATTTAGAGGTTTTAACCCTCCCTCTATGAGGTGCCTTTGGTAAGGTCTTAAGAGGATTTAACCCTTCCTCCCGGATATGCCTTTGGTAAGGTCTTTTTTAGAGGTTTTACCCTCCCTCTAAGAGGTGCCTTTGGTAAGGTCTTAAGAGGATTTAACCCTTCCTCCCAGAGGTGTCTTTGGCCGTCGGCTAAAACTTTGTATATGAAAATCATTTTTGGCCAATTGAAATCTTTTTGAAAGAAAGAATTTCTTTACATGGACCCTTCTACTATATTGGGGGACTATTTGCTGAAAAAGAGCTTGGATGTATGACTATCTTTTCTTAATGACACCCTCTGTGCGGGTTTTCAAAGTCATTCTCATAGTAGAGACACTAATCTCAAATAGGAGACTAGAAGGTAATGATTCATGAACTAGTAGTCTTTTAGTCGAGAACAAGACTCTCTATCTGAGTCTTTCCCAATAATCTTTTGATAGTTTTAAATTTTTTCCTGAAATAGCATGAATAGGCTTATTTGCCTATAGTTTTCAAAAAACTTTGAAACATCGAGATTGCTTAGTTGGAAATCCTTTGTGTGCATTTACTAATGCCATATAGTTCCTTTGAAAGATTGTGTAGATCAGTTCTTAGAATTGATCGATATTGATTTTTCCCCTGGTTGCGGGGAAATCGAAAATAGTTTCTTTGAAGACATGTTTGGAAAACTTTTCTCAGCGAAGTAATTGATCAAAGAGAGAATCAGAGTATATTGCTTTCTCCTTTAGATAGATTTTCATACCTTGGTAAGCATTCCTCTACAACAAGATGGTTCATTTGTAAGCTCTTTCTCCGAAATTGGGGAAGGACTGATAATAATCCGAGGTCTCATGAGGACAAATTTTTGTACTACATTGGTTCCGAAACTAGTGGTCATTTTGTATCAGGCATCTGAGCCGTCATTCTCAAGTACCTAGAAATTTGCTATGCTCCGAGAGTACATTGAACATCATGGATTTGTTTTGTTTTTACCTGTAATAGCCCTCAATTTTTAATCAGTACATGGTCAATGCACAACACAAACCTAAGTATGAATGAAAATACAAATTGAGTTAAAAAAATGAAAAGAGAGAGAAAAATTTCATAGTTGAACTAATGCCACAGGTCCTCATGATTTGATAGAGATCTGCATTTGGAAGATGCCGAGTCACTTTTCTCTCAGTTTAAATAAGATGTCCTTCAGGTTTCTTCGATGAATTCTTGTAAGAAACCTGACTTGATAAAGCCTTGAATTTTCCCTGCTAGGACGTGGCATTCATCGGTTTCATGTCCATTTGTTTTGTGATACTCGCAGTAACTTCCTCATTTTTTGGATTCTGGTTGCTTTCGCATTTTATGAGTAATTGAAATATTTTCGTTATCTTTTGTTGCAGCAAGTATGTGAGAAAGCGGTTGATTTAAGGCTACATGGTTGGCTTCTGGAATTCCCTTCCAAACCCCTTCACCGCCTTTTGACTTATGTTTAAAGCGATCGGAGTCAAATCTTTCTTCTTCGATGCCTTGTCGCAATCTTTTCTTGTCATGGCTCATTTTGTCTAATCGGATAAATTTGTCTGCACGAGAATAGAAGTATCGTAGATCTTTGCATCTGTTAATATAAAGGTCTTCCCAAAAAGGGTATGTTCGATTAGCCCTGACCAAATTGCTATCAACTTGTCTCTATCGATCGCATTTTCTGCTTTTAATGCTTCTTTATTGAATCTCATTAAATATCCAACTAGTGGTTCTCTCGGTTTTTGTTTGATTGTAGCTAATAGGCTAAAGCTCGTAGTTGGGTCCTTGAATACATAAAATTGCATCACGAAGTCGTGAGAAAATTATTCCCAAGAACGGATGGTCTTCTCTTGATAACTCCTATGCCATTTGAGAGCCGTCCTTTGAAAAGTTAGCTGAAAAAGTTTGCATCGAATTGGCCCGGGAGCATTATATACGTTCATCCAATTTTCAAAAGCCGCAAAGTAATCATCTGGATCAGTAGTTCCATCATACTTTGGTGGGGGAATTTGCATGTGAGGAAGAATGCTAACCGCCAACTTTTCTTCTGAGAAATGAGCCTTTTGCAGGATAACATGTTTCCCTAATTCATTGAGTATATTGTTTATTATATCCTCTACGATTTGGTTGTGAATTTTGTTATGGTGACCTCCACTGTCTTCTATGGCTAAACTGTTTGATTGCTCAATGGTTCTCTTAGCCTAACTTTCTCGATTCTCATGTTGGTCTTCATTTGGAGATGGCGGTTCATCTTCTCCTTTCACAACCCATAATGATTCTTGAGATGGAACCCTTCCAAGCAATTCTCATATTGCTATCATTTGTTGTTGTAAATTCTGAACTCTAATCTCGCTGCTTATCAGAGTTGAAGGCTGTCCAATCTTCGTATTTTCTAAGTTGAAGTTCAGGATTATATCATTTTCCAGAGTTGATTGTACTACAACTTTTCCATTGTTGTTATTCTTTGTTCTTTCCATTTTCTTCTTTTGAATGAAGAACTCTATTAATATGTGATGAAATTTTAACAAGATCGGAGGTTCGGGCCCTTTTTCTAGAGCGAAAATGTTAACCAAATTTATGGTCAATACCCTAGAGAATCCAAGTAGATGGACTTAAGGTGAAATGGTTGTATGTAGAGCCTTCGGAAATGGGAATAAGAATCTTAATTCCATAGAATATGACCTACTTGTAAGGTCAGAATGTAGAAATGTTAGGTCTCGACCCCGTCGACAGGATCTGAGGAAGGGCAAATAAATTATTCCTGTCGTAAAATCTTATAAAAGAGGGGTTCTGACCCCGCCGGAAGGTAGAGGAGCTTGATTCCTTGTAGGAATTCTTAACCAGAAAAATAGGTTTCGATTTTGTCAAAAGGTTGGTAGAATGAAGGTTCCGAACGAGATGATCGGTTTAATTCAGTAGATCAAGGATGATTCGGCTTTGTCGAAAGGCTGAAGAAAGGTAGGTTTAAATCCAGTAGAATATGCTCTTGAACCTTTCGAACCAATGAATTGTAAAAAGTGGATCGATATTTTATTATATCAACATGAAGTACATAAAAGACACAAAAACATTGATCTCAAACATGAAATTCTTTATTATGAACTGAAGTATACATAGTAATACTTGTCGGAAAAAGCCCCAAATTTATTTAGAAATTAGGGTTACAAACTTTCAAAACAGTAGTGATTTTGAAGACTAAAATTCGGGTCCCAAAAAAGGACCCCTCGGATCTGATTTATAGGTGCGGGTTGGCACCTTCCGCAGGGGTCATGGCGACCGTATTGGTAGGTAGGTTTCGCTCGTATCCTTCCGGCCTTGTGCGAAAGGGAAGCCTTTTGGCTTTGTCAGAAGGTTGGCTTATAGCTCTTCTGAACATATCGGGATGCCCTTGTCGCCATCGGATGGTGAGAATCCGAAATCCACAGCTTTGATCTAATGATGGAAGAGCAGCTGATTTGATGTGGAAGGGAACCTTTTGACTCCATCGAAAGATCTTATGAAGGTAAGCGGCGCTTCTAAAGTGCTTGCCCGGCGTTGCCTTCATCCAATGATCCGATCTTCTATTACGGAAGCATCCTTTAGATCCCATCGAAAGGTTCTTTTGAATGAGGTGGCAAGTTGGATTTGCGGAAGGTAATATTTGTACATGACGCCGATGTCTCTTGTGGAAGGCCTTCAATGCGGAACCATCACCTACGGAATGCTCTACCACGAATGCGATACTTGCGGAACGTCCTCCGTCGGCAGTGAGTTATCTTCTACGGAACCCACTCATGCGGAACCAAAGGTGAAAGTCTATATCATATGCGGAAGCCTCTTGTGGGCGGAACCATCTCATGCAGAACCTTAGTTGCGGAATCCTTCTTGACTTTTCCAGAAGCATCCCTTTGGCTCTTGCGGAAGGTCCTCTAATGACCTCTACTCTCCATCGAAACCTAGTTTCAGTGATGAATTTTTGGTGTTAACAATTAGTATTTTAAAAATACTATAAATTGTTGTTTGAATTGAAATTGGTTTTTGAGACAGGAAATTATTTTAAATCCAAATTAGTTTTCGAAAATATTTTGTTCTAAAGGATTTAATTTCCATTTTATGCCGACCTTTTTATCTATCTGTTTCTAAGTTATTTATTTATATTTAGTATTGTTTTTAAAAGTTATTTATTTAATATTTTTTAAAAAAGTTATTTAATTTTATTTAATATTGTTCTAAAGTTATTTATTTATAATTAATATTATTTTTAAGGTTATTTATCAATATTTTAATACTTTGAAGATTAGTTATCTAAATAATTAATATGGTTTGAAATTAATAATAAGGATTTATTAATACTATTTTAGAAATTAATTATTATTATTTATAATAAGGTTGAAAATCAATTATTAGTGTTTTATTAATAACGTCTTTGAAATTTTTAATTATTACTTTAAGATGTTTTAAGGTTAATTGCAATTATTTATTTATTTATAAGGTTTGTTAATAATATCTATTATTACATAATAGTGTTTGAAGTAAATGATTATTATTTATTTATAAATGTTTGAGATTTATAAATAGAGTTTTACAAACAAATTTACGTTTTAGAAGAGGAGTTTTATAGAATGATGTGCAGACTTAAAGGGAGACTATTTACGAGATAAAAAGAGTTTTATAAATGATTTTAGGAAAATATAAAAGGGATTTTTATAAATAATTTTTAGAAATTAATTAATGGGGTTATAAATGTGTTTAGAGATCTATAAAGAAAGTTATAAATCGTTTTAGAATTGTGCAAAAACGAAATCTTCCTCCGTTTTATGAATATGCTTATAGCGTTGAGGTAAGCATATTGATGTTTCTAAGCACTGAAAATATAGGGATTTGTGGGTATATCTTGTTAAGGTACCTTTATACAAGTATTTTCTATGTGATTTTAATTAAAGAAAATAATTAATTAAAGAGCTTAGTGGTTGCTTATGTGTTTAACCAATGTTGGTTTTTCTTTTTTCTAAAATAAATAATGGATTAGAATGTGTGTTGTTTGATAATTAAATAACCGACTACCAAATATGGACCCAAAATGTAACTTTGGAAATATATAGGAGAAACACGTGAGTTATATGGCACAGTCATCTCTGGTGATGCTGTACTGTGCATATAAGTCTCGTTTCATTCTCCTAGGACAAATGATAAGGAAGTCCGTCTACTAATTTTTAAGAGGTGATCTCCGCTCTTATTTTTGACTATTTATTTCCTAAAGAACCAGGGTTGAGTTTACTAGAAACTATCGAATGTTGTTTCGAAGAAACCAAGAATCTGTTGTATATAATGTTTATAATAAACATGAGAAGTGTTGTATATAATGTTTATAATAAACTTAAGTAAAATTTGATGGAATGGTTTTTAAGTGACATTAGAATTGAAAGAAATATAGTAAGAAAAAAATGAATGTGAATAAAGCAACGTGAATAATGAGTGAATAAATGAATGCAAATAAAAGAATTTGAATAATGAGAAACCAGTAGAAATAAATACGTAATTTGTCCTCATATTATTTTATTCGCATGACTGTTTGATCCAGATTCGAGTACATGATTTTGAGAAGATTTATGTCGGTCTGAGTTAGAATTTTTCACTTGATTCTCGACAGCGAACACTAGATATAGATTTTTGATTGATTCTCAAATTATCTATCATAATATATGGCTATGCAAGGAGAATGACGCTCTTTAATCAAGGAACTGGATCTGAGTCCGCACAAGGATGGTTGTGTGAACGATACTAGTTTGGAAGTGAAATGGTGTGATCGAGTAAGCGATCAGATTGATTGTGAATGGAGGGTATATGTACATCATATGGGCTTAAATAAATTAAATGTTGACAATTGAAAATGCAAAATAATATGATTATGAATTATATGATTAGATATCATTGGTAAATAAGATGCAGGTATATAGAAGTAAAAGCTAGTTTGATGCCTTTGGTTTCACAAGTAGAGTTGGTTGCCCAACAAATTGGTACATGTTTATATTGTTGTTTGTTTCCATGGTTTTATAATTGAGCCGATTGGCGTTTGTTTACTTTGGTTGGTTTAGGCCCACAGTAGCGATTTGTAGTTATTCCGATCTAGCCGTGTAAAACGCTGCCGAAATTTTTCGTAAATTTAAGGCGAAAGAATTTTTTTGAATATTTAGAAGGAAATTTTTGTTACCTAAAATTCGATTTTGAGTTATAACCTTGAATGATTAAATGGATGGAAACCAGTTGGTATCGGTGAATGAAATTAAATGCTTAAAAGAAATTGGTAATCTATTTCAACTATTTGGTTTTGAAAGGTTAAAGTGTGTAGGAATTTTTCTTACTTGATAATTTCGAAGGCGAAATTCTTTTAAGGGGGAAGAATGTAATGACCTAGAATTTTCAGTCATGTGAATTTGGAATATTCAATCGATTTTAAATATTGAAATAATAGTTTAAGAACTAAAACAACTTGAATTTCAAATATAATGGTTATTTGAATATTTGGAATTGTTTAAATAATATAATCTTGAATTCTATGTGAATGAACTTGATTTGGAAATATTATTTGAATTTATTTAAGATAATAAGAATGATAACACTATACTTTTAATTTGGATATAAAAGCGATTTATTTGGTTTTATAATAACTCGTTTAATTAACTTGTGAAAATAGCCTTTCGACGCACTATCTCGGATTTTAACGAAACCAGTGTCATTCGATCCGTAATAGTGTACTATTGTATGTTAACGATTTTGGTTGTGATCAAACGTATCGTTTGGTCGTGCGAGATTGATATGCTAGAAACTAGTTACAGAAATTATTATAATATAATTAGGTTTGAAAAAACTATCTTTTGTATATGATCGAATTAGGCCTTGAGACTAGTTCCATTGTGCTGAATAGGAGTATTGCATATAGAACGCCAGGCGGCACGTCTCGATAAGGGTATGAAATTTTCAGACGTTTAAAAGCTTGGTTTTTTTATTTATCTAAAAATATATATTCTCAATTTTAATAATTCCCTACACTCCATGTTTCAGTCCATGCCATACCATACCCTGCACGTCTATGCCTTACCTTCTTCTTTATAATTTTGTCTGAACCAAGAAAAAAGAAGCTTCTTGTTTTTCTTTTTAAAATCAAAATCAAATAAATTCCTCCATTACAAATCACGAAACCTGATCCATGAAGTTTATATCGACAGGTGCTTTAAGCCGATAAGCTCATATTTTATATGATCAATTTTTCGGTTGTGGCGCAACTTTTACAGTGAATGTTTTGAGTTTTGCAAACTACGGTTAATGTTTTAGGAATTTCTGGTCATTGATTCAAGAATTGGTGCTCAGATTTGGGGTTAGTGGGGCTTAGTGCACTCGGATGTGGAGTTTGGTGACACACGGTGGAGGATTGGTGGCCGCGTCCACTGTAGCAGAGGGGAAGTGGGCCGTCGATGGTGATTTACAAGGCGAGTGCGGAGGTGGATGTAGGGTGATGGGGAAGTAGCTTTCGAGGAGAGGAGAACAATGGCATCATCGAAATTCGGATTCGAGGTCCGGAGCTCTGTATCCTTGCTTTGTCATGCATGGCCATGATGTTGCAATATCTCGTGCAATAGTAGAGAAATGTGTTTGGTAAGGGAGAAGAACTAGAGTGAATGATTAAGTTTAAAAAAGTAATTAAGTATTTAATTATATTATTTACTTCCAATAACTTATAAAATCGATAACTCTCTCATACGAGGTCGAAATTGAATGCGACGAGTTGCGTTGGGATTGTATTAGTGAATACTACACGATGAAGTTGATTTGGTAGAGATTGGAGCTAGTTGAATTTTTTTCTGAAATTGAACGTCATTTGATTTCAATCGAAATCGGATTGCCTCGGTGAAAACAGAAATTTCGATGATTTAAATTCATCTTTTTGGTTAACCAGTAATATTATATAGTTGACAAAAATTGCTGATTGGATGTTTGGATGATTCACTGTGTTAACTCCTCTTTTTTGGGGCGACCTAAAACTTCACGACCTAACGACCTAAAGACTCTAGCGACCTAACTTCTCCAATGACCTAGCGACCTAACTTCTCCAATGACCTAGCGACCTAACTTCTCCAACGACCTAGCGACCTAAAGTCTCTAGTGAACTAACTCCAGAAAGATGGAGCGACCTAACTACATGAAGGTCCTAGCGACCTAACTCCAGAAAGATGGAGCGACCTAACTACATGAAGGTCCTAGCGACCTAAAGTCTCTAGCGACCTAACTCCAGAAAGATGGAGCAACCTAACTACATGAAGGTCCTAGCGACCTAACTCCAGAAAAATGGAGCGACCTAACTACATGAAGGTCCTAGCGACCTAACTATAGAAAGATGGAGCGAGCTAACTACATGAAGGTCCTAGCGACCTAAAGTCTCTAGCGACCTAACTTCAGAAAGATGGAGCGACCTAACTACATGAAGGTCCTAGCGACCTAACTCCAGAGAAGGGATAGCGACCTAACGACCTAAAGTCTCTAGCGACCTTACTTCAGATAAGGGATAGCGACCTAACTACCCCTAGGTCGTTCACGATCTATGACCTATCCAAGGTCGCTCACGACCTACAACTTAGCAACTCATTCAGACAGAACAAATGCAACTATTAAGCCGCAAAACATGTCCACTAGGTCGTACGCGACCTACGACCTACCTTAAGCCGTTCACGACCTATGACTTGTCAACTTCCATCAAATGATCCACTGCAAAACTACTAAGTCGTAGCCTGTGCTCCTTAGGTCGCTGGCGACCTACGACTTATCTTAGGTCGTTCACGACCTAACGCCTATCCGGAATTCACCTATAAATACTCCACCTACTCCAACTTCAAAAGGACTTTTGGATCATTTCTGAAGCGCATATACTATGCTGTTCTCTCGACTCATCCAACACTTCAAGCACTTCAAACACCAAAGACGCTTCAACTAACTTCAAAAGGAGATCGAACACATCCGACATGGATTCGAAGGGTCCTCTTATATCGAAGTTCTAGCTACTCGTCTCAAAGTGTGTTGTAATCAAAGTGTATTGTAAAGAGTTGTAATTGAATCATTAATAAATAAGATAAAGTGGACGTAGGCTTAATTTCGAGCTGAACCACTATAAAACTGCTGTCTCTTTACTTTTCTGCTATTTTCTGTTCCCATACCAACGGGTGGTGCTTTCACATTACTAATACTCACACCGGGGTGTTAGCGTTCAATTTTTAGCGTTAACATTTTGGTGCTTTCATTGAGAATTGAACTCAGGGATATTTTCACCATTGCTTCGAAAAAGTTTGCTGAAAGAATCTCTCTAAAGATCAGAAGTTTATCTAAAATCATGGCTCCTGGAAGAAAGAGTAGATCTACCAGTTCCGGAAATGCTCATGAGGGGACCTCCGCTTCCCCAATAGCAAACCAGGCAACTCCCACCGTTGGAGTTAAAAGGGCTGAATTAGACGATGTAGTATCTGGATTATACCAACAAATTGAAGCTCAAAACGCTTTGATGATGAACAGATTAAACGCTCTACTTGGGGCAAATCGACAACCGGAAAACAATGAAACAGCCTTCGTTGAAGATGCTCATAAATCCCAAGAGAAAGATATTCCTCAAAGGGCAGCTAGCACCGCCGAAGCACCACCTTTCTAAGTTGAAGGTTCAAGGCTGCAGTCATATTCCGAAGGAATCGCTGACGTCTGCCCGGCGATGCCTCTGAACAATGAGGAGTACCTATCAGGGATGGTTCGTCGAATCATGAAAGAGAGCATGTAGAGGGAAGAAAATGATAACGACTGGGGATTTTCTCCAAGCAAGACTCTGTTTACTGAAAGGATCCTGAAAGCAGAATTTCCAAGAAAATTTGTACCTCCTACTATTATGGCCTATAGGGGGACGAGTGACCCTAATCATTTCCTATATAAGTATGACTGTCATATGACCGGTGCCAGAGCATCAGATGAGATTAAATGTCGATACTTTCCAGTGTACTTGGAAGGAGTGGCTCTACTATGGTTCACGAAGCTACCAGTTCGGTCCGTAGATCAATTCTCTGACTTAACTCGAAAATTCAAGGATCAGTTCAGGTTGTATGCTTCAAAAGCTAAGGATATAATGTCACTGTCCAGCCTTGAACAAGTTCCCGGAGAATCTATCAGATCTTTCTTGAACCATTTCAATATAGCCCTGGCCGAAGTGGATAATGCAGAACCCCGTATGATCCTGACTCACCTGATGCGAGCCATCAACAAATCTAGTGAATTCGGAAGATGGTTAAAAATGAAGGAACCAAATTCACTTGAGAAGTTTTATAAAAAGGCCGACGAATTCATGCGCCTAGAAAGCCTGTCTGCGCCAGCGAAAGCAGTTGTTGCCGAAGTCAAGAATAGTGATGTTGCTTCTAACAAAAGAGAATATGGAAACCAGAAAAGGGAAAATGATGGAGAAAAGAAGCAGGGGAATGAGAAGAAATCTCGCCGCTTTAATCCTTCAGATTTTACTCCCTTAACTGATACACCGAAAAATATCTTCTTCACAACGAAAGATGTTGTCGAGTATCCCAGACCACCTGAGATGGGGAGAGGTGCAATGCATAATGGGAGATTCTGTCGATTTCACAATCAACCTGGCCATGACACTAACCATTGTCGCCAATTAAAGAATGTGATTGAAGAGTTGCTAAAACAGAATAAACTCCAACAATATGTGAAGAAAAATAGAGTCGACCCAACCTCATCCACTCAGGGGCAACAACTTCCAACTCATCAATCCGGCTCAGATAACAAGGCTGCAGCGCAGGAATCTAAGAGGCTGGTCATTAATGTTGTCACAGGGGGTCCTCACCCAGCAGGCATACAAAACTGCGTCTGACCACACTCCATCCTGTCTGGCATATGGATCCAAAGCTATGAATCCAATGGAAATGGAAATTCAATCCCGAGATTCTGGAATAGCAATGACTGCATCCATATTTTACATAAAAAGCTTTGCTTAAATTTGTAGAATGATGTTGGATATATAACTCTTGTATTGTAAACCACTGAGAAATCAGTGCGAATCAATAATAAAGAACTATAAGTCTTGTGTCTTTTAATACTATAAGATGCCTGTCTCATTTCGATATGCAAATATATTAAAAATATTGCTAAAATTACGATTTAATATTGCAGGCTATCAAAGCAAAGCTTACCTATTCAACACATCACAAAGCCAAGCGATTCCTGCAAATCACTCAACAAATAAATACCAAGCCAAAATTCAACTCCTACAAAAGAAGTGCTATTCACAAACAGTTGAGGAGTCCACCAAGGCGGGCACCTTCTTGACAAGAAGGTTCCAGACCCTTGCTAACCAATCGCAATTGTTTGTGTAAATGAACATCCGGTAAAGTAGCTTGTGTCTGCCCCATGGATTCACTCAACGATAAAATTACACTTCTTTGGCAAAGAGCAAACAACTTGCAAAAGAATGGGACATGTATTTGAAGTGATAACGGGGAATCGTTAAGCAGCAGATGATGAAAGGACACAAGCAACAATGCTACTCTTCGGAGTCAAAATGCTACTACTCAGAGTCCTCGTGCTACTCTTCGGAGTCCAAATGCTACTCTCCAAAGTCCATGCTACTCCTGAGAATCCACGTGCTACTCTTCGGAGTCCATGCTACTCCTTAGAGTCCTCGTGCTACTCTTCGGAGTCCAAATGCTACTCTTCAGAGTCCACGTGCTACTCTCCGGAGTCCATGCTACTCCTCAGAGTCCTCGTGCTACTCTTCGGAGTCCAAATGCTACTCTTCAGAGTCCACGTACTACTCTTCGGAGTCCATGCTACTCCTCAGAGTCCTCGTGCTACTCTTCGGAGTCCAAATGCTACTCTTCAGAGTCCACATGCTACTCTCTGTAGTCCATGCTACTCCTCAGAGTCTTCGTGCTACTCTTCGGAGTCTAAATGCTACTCTTCAGAGTCCACGTGCTACTCTCCGGAGTCCATGCTACTCCTCAGAGTCCTCGTGCTACTCTTCGGAGTCCAAATGCTACTCTTCAGAGTCCATGTACTACTCTTCGGAGTCCATGCTACTCCTCAGAGTCCTCGTGCTACTCTTCGGAGTCCAAATTCTACTCTTCAGAGTCCACGTGCTACTCTTCGGAGTCCATGCTACTCCTCAGAGTCCTCGTGCTACTCTTCGGAGTCCAAAAGACCTCTCCGGAGGCACACAAGCAAAGACCTCTACGGAGGCAAAAGCCCTCTTCGGAGGCACAACTCTTCAGAGTCCACGTGCTACTCTTCGGAGTCCATGCTACTCCTCAGAGTCCTCGTGCTACTCTTCGGAGTCCAAATTCTACTCTTCAGAGTCCACATGCTACTCTTCGGAGTCCATGCTACTCCTTAGAGTCCTCGTGCTACTCTTTGGAGTCCAAATTCTACTCTTCAGAGTCCAAATGACCTCTCCGGAGGCACACAGACAAAAACCTCTTCGGAGGCAAAAGCCCTCTTCGGAGGCACAACTCTTCAGAGGAGTCCTCTTCGGAGGCAAAAGCCATTTCCAAAGGCATGTCAAACAAGCCCTCTCCCGAGGCACAAATTAAGAAGTCCTCTCTACGGGCACAAAGCCTTCTTCGGAAGCACTAAACAATTATAGCCTTTTAATAAGGCACATCCAAAAACTTCGTCGATGGAACCACTAAAGAGACGCCTTCTCAAAAAGAGGGTCCCAGGCTGCAGCTGAATACTTATAATTATTTGTACAAACAAATATCCGATAAAACAGCTGACGTCTGTCCTATGGGCCCATTCAACGATGAAAGACAATTTTCTGGCAAATAGATCGAAGTTTTCTTCGGAAGCTAACTTCACTTCGAAGAGAAGTCCATTTTTTTTTAAAAAAAATGACCATCTCCGAAAGTTGAAGTATATATAAAAAGAGAAAGAAAACTTCTCCGATACAAGGCATACTCTATTAAAAGCAGAATAATATTTCCTCAAAACGGAAGAATTATTCTCTAAAAATAAGAGTACAAGTCTTTTCAGAATATTGCAGTAAGCCGTGGTATGGGGGCATATAGCTATATTAATAAAACAACGCTCAAACATCATACCACAAGCTCACTGCAATATCATATAAAGTAAATAAAGAAACATGTGCAAAAACAAGGAATAAATGCATTCACACACATACTAACAAGAAATTGTACAAGTAAAAAGAACCATTTTATTCCATACAATAAAGTTTTTGTACATATGCAGGTTTCAAGCGTGGACCGGTACCCGCACAATCTCCGGTCAGTAAATGCAAAAAGCAAAAAGGCAAAACGATAAGTATGAAGTCAGTTCATCACTCCTTCTTCCCGCTACCTTTGGAGCTCTTCCCCGACTTGATGATTAATTTTTGAAGCCGACGTTGACGAGTCGGGGAAGAAGGAGAAGGAGGTATGGCTGGGTCAACTTCCGCTTCCTCTCCAGTAGCAGAAGTGCTTTTCCTTTTCTTCTTCGCAATTGCGCGCTTCCCCTTCTTTTTCGAAGAAGACTCACTGCCCGGAGTAAAAAACTCAGAAAGCTTTGTGTCGTCATAATAAGTTTGCTCCGGGGTCTTTTCGCCTTCTTCAAGTTCCCCAGTCTTCTGCTCTTGCAAAGCAGGTGGATCGTCCAAGCCTTGAAGGGCTCCTATTTGTTCTTCCTGCGATCCCGGTTGAGAAGCAGGAGTGATCTGAAGAGATGGAGGAGGAACAGCTGGAAGGGTAGAACTTTCCGCAGTCTTCAGTGTTTCCGCTACAGAAGAAAAGAATTTAAAATCAGTATTCTCCGAAAAAAGAGAAGATATTGGATCATCAGGGCTTAAGTAATAAGCGAGAAATTCATCAAGCTCAGGTGAAGCAAACAAGTAATCCGCTTGACCTGGTTCAACGTTGAAGTTACCTGGAGAAGTTGGCTTTATGATGTCAATCTCATAGGCTTGTGCTTCAGCGTGTTCTTCGCATTCATCTCCGCCCTGTG
The DNA here is from genome assembly GCA_030737815.1 of Allium fistulosum. Classification (NCBI taxonomy): domain Eukaryota; kingdom Viridiplantae; phylum Streptophyta; class Magnoliopsida; order Asparagales; family Amaryllidaceae; genus Allium; species Allium fistulosum. The sequence continues at coordinate 1,095,241,498 of CM060903.1, forward strand.
CAATTAAGTTATCGGTTTTGACTTTAGCAGGAGGCGGAGAATGTGAACTAGAACCTATGATATCAACTTCAGCTGATACCGAAGTATGGACAGGGGCAGTTGGAGGTACTTCCTGTCCCGGATGCTCTTCTCCTGCCGCTTCAGCTCGCGCTTTAGCTAGTTGCTCTTTTCCTTTGGCAAGAGATGCACGGGCCTCGTCATCTAAATAACATGCTTCAAGGTCCGCTTCAGCATAACCGGCACCTCCTAGCATGTCAATTACCGCTTCCCATACTTCGGCCAAAGTGATTTCGTATGTCGGTCCCAAAAATGAGAGGCTCTCGCGCCCCAAGATGCTGTGGACATAAAAGTCGAATAACGTAGAGCTGATGTTGGCTTTGGTTGCCTCGTGAGATTCTTCAGCTGCAACTTGGCCGGCAACTGCCTCATCCCGCTCTTTTTCAACTTTAGAAAGTCGAGCTTTTAACACTGCAATCTCCAGGTCTTGGGAGTTAACTCTTTCCCGCAGTTGAGCGGTATCTTTGCGATATTTTTCAACTACATGCCGCTCAGCCTCAAGTTTTGTCTCAGCATCTCTTTGAGCAGCATGTGCATCTCGCACTTGTTTTTGAAAGACTTCTTCTTTTTGGGAATGTGAAGTAGAAGAAGTGGCAAGATCCTCCTTGAGTTTCTTAACTTCAGACTCAAGTCTCGCATTGTCGTCAGCGATGCTCGTCATTTCTGCATCATGTTGCTTACAAACTTTATCCCACTCCGACTTGTCATTCTCCATAGTTAACATGGCTTCGAGATTCATATGATTAACTCTTTGAAGCTCGTCAACAAGTTTCTACCAGCCAGACATCCTCTCGATATCGAGTTTGATAGCATCAAGGTTTCTTAACATAGCTTGCTTATCAATTGGCACCAAGTCTAAGTCGAAACACACTCCCTTTAAACACCAATTTGGGAATCGGCTTTGAAGTGTAGAAGGACCATCCCCGACTTGATATTGAGGCCTGTTGATAATTGTCTGAATGTCAGAATTCTTAAGAGCAGGAGAACCGGAGGGGATGTCAAGAGGGTTAGGAGCAACGGTCTTTTCAGAAATTGCAGACGCTGATTGATCACTAAGTTTGACCCGTTTGCTCGAATCGTCAGTAATGTGACTCTTCCCCTTATCATCATAGGATTTCCTTTTATAAGAATCATCGCTTCTGTGAGAAGAGTCGTATCGTTCGTCCCTTCTCCCGAATTGTTGCTCGTGAGCTCTTCTTTCTTGAGCCTTCCTAGCGGCTCTTTCTTCATCGGTTTCCCTATGGACAGGTAGATAGCGTCTATAATCATAAGCGTCACGGCTTCCATGGCGCTTGAAATTTTCATAGTATGAACCGCTTCGCCCCATTGGAGAACCTGAGAATGAAAAAGAGACAAGTCTTAAAAATCTTCGAAGTAAAGAAGCCAAGTGCGTATAATCGCAAAAAAATTCTAAGTGTGTGTGGCGTGTAGACTATGCGCGACGAACTACAAACCACTCTTCGGCTTGGGAGTAATGTCGGTTTTTGCAGCCAGCATTAACTCTTCGGTTGACGGAGTTTGTTGCAAGGCGGATGTCGCCCCAGTTGCTGGAGAAATGACTTTAGCAGTGGTAATGTCATCTTTAAAAAGCTCCTGTGAAGTCACCAGAAGATCGCCTAGTCCAGCGAAAATGTCATCTTTTTCAACTCCTTCATCATCAGTCTTCCCAGTGTATTTAGGAAGCTCCTCCTCTTGGATAACCGGGTTAAGTGTAAGTTGACCAGATGATCCCGCAATGTCAACAGGAGTAGAACATTTCACCAATGCAGCCTCTACAGTAGGTTCTTCCGATGCAGTTTCTTCTGCAGAAACAGGGTCATTTAATGTCTCTGCTTGAGAACCGGGGGCAGCTAATATTTCAGTCTCGGAACTAGACACTTCATGAATCTTGGTAGATCGAGAGGAGTGTAAAAGTCCGAGCTGGTGTAGAAACTCGTCTTTCAGCAAAAATTTGGCGCTTCTCTCTTCAGCAGCCACAACACTTAAAGTTTCTAAGGTTGGCTTATGGCTGGGATCTCTAGAGGGAGGAGGAAGTGTTACAGAAGTAAAGAATGAAGTTAAGTATTTGATAGCTTGAACTTCGAAAAGCTGAGAAATGAAAAGAATGAAGATAAGCATTATTACTTCCTACTCTCCAAATGGCGTAGAACCCCGGAGGACAGCGAACGAAGAAGAATTGGTTCAAGAATCCGTGGGCACTTTCAGGAAGATCAATGATCAATCTACGGTTCTGAGCACTCCTCACAAGTGTAATAGAGGGATGATCTTTGTTTTTCGCAAAAGTACACAAGTAACAAATCTCTTCGAAGCTCGGAAGATGATCGAGTGTCCTCCTGAATAGTACACACAATCCCATTAAGATGGCATAGCCATTAGGGTGCAGCTGAAAGGGAGAGATAGTTAGTCGAAGAAGAAGTTGTCGGAGAAAATCAATAAAAGGTGGAATAGCTCCGCTCAAACACATCTGACGATTAACTGCAACAAAACCAAGAGGTGGCCTGTCAGCAGTATCGTTTACTCCGCGAAGCAAAGCGTCCGTTTCAGCAATACCAAATTGAGTACATAGTTGGCGGAACGCCCGCTGATTTAGAGTAGTTGGAGTTCTTTCTGGAGGACTGTCCAAGAAATTAGCTATGGGAAAGACTTCTTCAGCTTGTCCGATTGTCTCTTCTTGTCGAGAAGTCATTCTACACAAGGAACTGGATATTCAGATATGAAGGTGCACATTTCCTAAAAGTGTGAAGTGTTGTGCAAAACTAGTACAATAACAAGCAAATATAACTAAAATCAAGTTAATTGACATTTGTCGATTATAAAGTTTCAAGGCTTGTTATTTCAAGTCCAAGTACAGTGTTGACGCAAACAAATCGGCTTTAGTTGATTATTTTAACTTTGCTTTAATACGTCACTTGAACTTGTTAATTCACAGCATTTCATTCACAGTTCATTTAAGTTGATTATTCTTTATCGACTAATCTGTCATTCGATGTGGGCAGTCAATGGCAGTATATTCGCCCTAGTTTTCTGCAAATGTTGTATTTAACAGGTTGTCAGCTTTAAAAGTTAGTATAATCTGTAAAGAAGTTCAACAAAGTCCAAGTTCAAACAGTTCAAGTGTTCAATCAAGTCCCTTCAGAATTCTGCAAGTCTTAGGTCGTCCAGCGACCTAGCATAAGTCGAAGCTTCCTTAGGTCGCACTGTGCAAGTCAAAAGGTTCAAGG